>CM059787.1:8951012-9551012 GCA_030435695.1 Brachymystax lenok tsinlingensis
GTGAGAAACACAGAGAGACACAGAGAGACAGAGAGGAACACAGAGAGACAGAGAGAAACACCGTGAGACAGAGAGAAACACAGAGAGAGAGAGAGAGAGAGAGAGAGAGAGAGAGAGAGAGAGAGAGAGAGAGATTTTTTTTCGGTCTAACTGTGTTTCACAAAGAGCGTTGTGCATCAACCGGGGTTCCCGTGGCGATGCAGTGCATTATGGGATTGTTTGGGCCTAGCGGCGAGGCTGAGTTGTTGCATAATGTAGCAAATAACTCTTAATGAATGTAAATTTAATGAATATTTGAGTCACTGATTAGATACAGCGTTACTGGGCTATAATAACACTGACAAATGGGTAGAATGATAAAGATATGGGTGGGTGTGTGGGTGTGTGGGTGGGTGGATGGATGGATGGATTGGTGAGTGGCACTAGCGGTTTTGGGGCGGGGGGGGGCAGTGCCCTGTGACAAGAATTTTGGACCCCCTTGTGGCCCCCCTAAATGTGGAGTATGAAATAATCTTTGCTATCGTTCTTTTTTTACATTCCTTATTAGACAGTGGCAACGCACACATTTACTAGAGGGACATGATCTTTTGCCTGCTAAAGAAAACGATAGAAAACGATATGACAACAATAACGTCTAATGTAACTGGCCCCTCTAACAGTACAACTGGCCCCAGCTTGGCCCCCCCAGTTGAAATGGTCTAGAACCGCCACTGGTGAGTGGGTGGATGGATAGACAGAATGAGAGATGGATAAATGGACGGATGGTTAGGCAGATTAACTGACAAATGGGTGACTAGACAAACAGGTCCCATGTAGTTCAGCTGATAGAGCATTTGCAGGGTTGTGAGTTCGATTCCCATTGGGGACCAGTATGAAAAAATTATGAAAAATATATGCGCTCATTACTGAAAGTCGCTGTGGATAAGAATGTCTGCTAAATGACTAAAAAGTAACACAATTAAATAACAATAATGAGGCTATATACAGGGGCTACCGGTACTGAGTCAATGTGCGGTGGAACAGGTTAGTCGAGGTAATGTGTACATGTGGGTAGGGGTAAAGTGACTATGCATAGATAATTAACAGCGAGTAGCAGCAGTGTAAAAACAAAGGGAAGGGGGGGTCAATGTAAATAGTCCGGGTGGCCATTTGGTGTTTAGTCCCAGGGTCCTTAGCTTAGTGATGAGCTTTGTGGGCACTATGGTGTTGAACGCTGAGCTGTAGTCAATGAACAGCATTCTCACATAGGTATTCCTTTTGTCCACGTGAGAAAGGGCAATGTGGGGTGCGATAAATCTGTGGATCTGTTGGGGCGGTATGCGACTTGAATTGTGGTCTAGGGTTTCCGGGACGATGGTGTTGATGTGAGCCATGATCAGCTTTTCAAAGCACTTCATGGCTACAGACGTGAGTGCTACGGGTCGGTAGTCATTTAGGCAGGTTACCTTCTCGTTCTTGGGCACAGGTACTATGGTGGTCTGCTTGAAAGGTATTACAGACTCGGTCAGGGAGGTTGAAAATGTCAGTGAAGACACTTGCCAGTTGGTTCACGCATGCTCTGAGTACACGTCCTGGTAATCCGTCTGGCCCTGCGGCCTTGTGAATGTTGACCTGTTTAAAAGTCTTGCTCACATCGACTATTGAGAGTGTGATCACACAGTCGTCCGGAACAGCTTGTGCGTCATGCATGCTTCAGTGTTGCTTGCTTCGAATCGAGAATAAAAGGCCTTTGGCCCGGCTGGTAATTTAAAAAGGATCATGTATGGATTATTTTGACTATAACAAATACTCAGATGAAACATATTGTGCTATTTATCACAGACTACATTCTCCTCTAATGCATCTTCACTGTCAGTTTCCTGGCCTCTCTCCTCCTCACAAGTGTCATGAACAAATGTTTGATCAAGAGCCTCACATACAGTATATCGTTTGGTCATTGTGCTGCCACAGAATGAATTGTGAGCAAGGTCTCAAAAAAGCTTTATATACCAGAGCTGCGAGAAAAGTTATATATATAGTTGAAACAATGTTGCGATTGTTTGTGAGAATGCCAACAGGTGTGGTTCCCGTGGGGGAAAGATTCTATTGGGGAAAGGTTCCCATGGAAGCCAAAAAGGGGAGTGAGGTTTGTGTGTGTGTGTGTGTGTGTGTGTGTGTGTGTGTGTGTGTGTGTGTGTGTGTGTGTGTGTGTGTGTGTGTGTGTGTGTGTGTGTGTGTGTGTGTGTGTGTGTGTGTGTGTGTGTGTGCTAAAACATGCATGCATGTGGGGGTCTGGGAGAGGAAGAGTTCGTCGGAGGGCATAGCAGGATTTATAATCTTCCGGGTTAGAGTCCCACTCCTTGAAAGCGGCAGCTCTACCCTACTCAGTGTGGCTGTTGCCTGTAATCCATGGCTTCTGGTTGGGGTATATACGTACGGTCACTGTGGGGACGACATCATCAATGCATTTATTGATGAAGCCAATGACTGATGTGGTGTACTCCTCAATGCCATCGGAGGAATCCTGTAACATATTCCAGTCTGTGCTAGTAAACAGTCCTATAGCTTACCATGTGCTTCCTCTGACCACTTTTTTATTGATATAGTCACTGGTGCTTCCTGCTTTAATTTTTGCTGGAATCAGGGAGATAGAATTATGGTCAGATTTTCTAAATGAAGGGCAAGGGAGAGCTTTGTATGCGTCTCTGTGTGTGGAGTATAGGTGGTCCAGAGTTTTTTCCCCTCTGGATGCACATTTAACATGCTGATAGAAATTGGGTAAAGTGGACATTTTTTTCCCTGTATTAAAGTCCCCAGATGAGCGTTTTCTTGTTTGCTTATGGTGGAATACAGCTCATTCAATGCTATCTTAGTGCCAGCCTCTGACTGTGGTGGTATGTAAACAGGTACAAAGAATACACATGAAAACTCTCTCGGTAGGTGGTGTGGTCTACAGCTTATCATTAGACCTCAGGCGAGCAATAGCTTGAGACTTCCTTAGACATTGTGCACCAGCTGTGGTTTACAAAAATACATAGAACGCCGCCCCTTGTCTTACCAGACACCGCTGGTCTATCCTGCCGGTACATCGTATAACCAGCCAGCTGTTGATATTACACACTGATGATATTATCATCGTTCAGCCATGACTCCGTGAAGCATAAGATGTTACAGTTTTTAATGTCCCGTTGGTAGTTTAATCTTCCGCTTAACTCATCGATTTTATTCTCCAAAGATTGCACGTTTGCTCGCAGAATGGAGGTAAGTGAGGGTTTATTCGATCGCCTACGAATTCTCAGAAGGCAGTCCGACCTTCGGCCCCTCCTTCTCCACCTCTACTTCACGCAGATCACGGGGATCGGGGCCTGTTCCCAAGGAAGCACTATATCCTTCGCGTCGGGCTCGTCAGAGTCATGAAAGGGAAACAAGGATTCTTCGAGTCCATGGTGAGTAATCACAGTCCTGATGTCTAGAAGTTCAGTCATAAGAGACGGTAGCGGCAACATTATAAAAAAAAAACAACGCAAATAAACTAACAAAAAAACACAATCGGCCTTCGTCTCCGAGCTCCATCGTGCACAGTTAGATTTTGCTTGTAAGCAGGAATCAGGAGGATAGAATTATGTTCAGATTTGCCAAATGTAGGGCGAGGGAGAGCTTTGTACGCATCTCTGTGTGTGGAGTAAAGGCGGTCTAGTGTTTTTTCCTATAGTTGCACGTGACATGCTGGAAGAAATTAGGTAAAACAGATTTAAGTTTGCTTGCCTTAAAGTCTCCAGCCACAAGGAGCGTCACTTCTGGATGATTATTTTCTTGTTTGTTTATGACTTTCCACAGCTTGTTGACTGTGGTCTTACATGCTGACCAAACCGCTCGCGTTGCAAAATAAACAATTGATGTGCTGTGATGATTGATGTGCTGCAAGTCCCATCTCCTCATTGGTTTTTAGGAGCAAAATACAAGGTGGGTGATTGAAAGATGAACGGAGGTCCACACTCCAGTCCAGTTTGTGGTGGTAATGTACCTTAAAGTTGGTTGCCAACCACCATATGAAGTCCAAAGAAGAAGAAAAAGCATGAAGGAGGAGTGATTACTAGAAATGTACTTGGTTTACCCTTTTATCGCTGGATTTATTGTTGGAGTAGAGCAGCTTGTGCGTTTCAGGTAAAATAACAACCCAATGTTTATAACCCTGAAAAATTGCCAGCAACAGCAAGCTAGCTAGCTAAATTGCTATAAATGTTTAATGCTTTCCGACCTGTCCCCAAATTAATATTGTTGGTTCAGAGTTCGTTTTGATATTACAACCTGTGTGTCCTGATCGCATTTGGTGTGGGTGGACAAAATCAACATGTGCTCGATGGCGTACACTGATGCAAGCATGTTAGTGCGAAGATCATTTTGGGTGGTAAATAGATACCCACGGAAAAATAAAGATGATATCTCTCTTGGTAGATAGTGTGGTCTACAGCTTATTATCTACTTACGGAGTGGTGGGGCGCTAGTCATCAAAAGCGCTGATTCTTGGCAATATCACAGCGTTGTCAGATTTCAAAAACGCTTTACGGCGAAAGCACAACATTTGATTGTTTGAGGGTAGCACCTCTAATATTTATGCATTAGCATAAATCCATAACCCAACACGGGTCTCACAAAGCGCGTAAAATCGCTAATATAAAATCGCTTACCTTTCATGAACTTCTGCTGAGGGCTTCCCAAGTGTCCAACGAAGACAATCCATGCTTCTGGATTTTATTATATCCATAAATCTCAGTTTGGTTGGCGCGTTATGATCATAAAATCCACAGCTGAGGTGCCCATTGAACCGTGAAGAGAACACGTTCAAATTATACCTATACACTTTCTACAAACAAATCAAACATCATTTTTAATGTATCCTTAGGTATCCTTTTGGGTATATTTTCTGTAATATAGTTAGGAAAGGAAAATAAAGTGGTGTGCGTTCACAATCTCGTGCCCGTGAAACGTTGTTGACAAATGTTGTCCCTTCACTATTTCCTCTTCCTATCTGTTCTGCTTAGTGCTAGAGCCTCCAAACACTGTATAAAGACTGTTGACATCTAGTGGAAGCCATAGGTACTGCGTGGAAGCCCCACTGCTCCCTAAGTAGTTCTTCGGAGCTTTTGGAAAACCAGATGAGGGTCTGTATGTTGATGTCCTTCTCACTCTTTCAACCATACAACACATCCGCCACGCTGATCCTCAACAAGGGGACACCTCAGGGGTGGTGCTCAGACACCTACTGTTCTCCCTGTTCACTCATGACTGCACAGCCAGGCACGACTCCAACACCATCATTAAGTTTGCTGATGACACAACAGAGGTAGGCCTGATCACCGACAACGATGAGACAGCCTATAGGGAGGAGGTCAGAGACCTGACCGTGTGGTGCAAGGACAACAACCTCTCCCTCAACGTGAACAAGACAAAGGAGATGATTGTGTGATTAACAAGAATTTAAGCTTTCAGACGATATAAGACACTTCTATGTACCTAAATGTTTAATATCCATAATATCGATGATGCACATGAAGGGGATTTGGGTCTGGCCAGGGAGCAACAGTATATCCCTCGTGTCAGACTCATTCAAGATACATTATTTGTCCAGTTGGAAGTGAGTAATCACTGTTCTGATGTCCAGAAGATCTTTTCAATCATAAGAGATGGTAGCAGAAACATTATGTACAAAATAAGTTACAAACAATCAGAAAAAAATAGCACAATTGGTTAGGAGCCCGTAAAGCGTCAGCCATCCCCTCCGGCGCCATTGTCCAAGCATGCACACATACACACATGCAGGCACTCTCTCACAGACACACACATAAACACACAAACACACACACTCAGGCAGGAGTGTTATTGATGTGTTGTAATTACCTTGCTGTTCAGGGATCATTAGATATGTCCTCAACACGGTCTGTTTATGTTTCTCATTTACCCCAATTATCCCTTCGCTCTCTCTCTCTCTCTCTCTCTCTCTCTCTCTCTCTCTCTCTCTCTCTCTCTCTCTCTGTCTTCTCTTTCTCGCTTTCCCTTTCACACTCTCTAGATTCTAATGTAAGTCTCTTTGTGATTTTCTTCCTGTGTGTGTGTGTGTGTGTGTGTGTGTGTGTGTGTGTGTGTGTGTGTGTGTGTAGGTATGATCAGGAGGGTCATGCTCTGGACAGCCAATCACTGACCAAGTTGAGGCCTGCAGGAGGCGGAGCCAACACCTGCTGGAAAACACTCAGCGATGTCAAGACTGAAAAACTGGGACAGGGAGACAAGGTATACACACACAGAGCACGCAAACACACACATACACACACAGACACACACACAAAAAAACACAGACACACACACACATTAGTTCATTTTGAATGAGTTGCTTCACTATGTATCAGCATGTAAACTTTGTCCTGAACTTGAGATACACCCAGACCTCAGAATTTAGCCTAAATAATGCATCACCATCTATGAATAGCATCACCATAGCTTGATGGTGTGTCACTCCAAACTTTCAAACTTCTGAATTAAATTCATATAATCAGCTTAACCTTTTGAGGGGGGAGGGGAGGGGAGAGAAGCCGTAAGCAATTTTTATTCATTTTAGTTTCTAATAAAAAAGTTCTAATTATGGGGCTGACACAGAGGAAGAGCCTGGGGGGCTGTACTAACTCCTATAGTGATGATGGAGGGAGGGGGAGAGGAGGGAGAGAGAAGGAAATGAAGCAGAATAAACCACATGTCAAGTAGAAAGGAAATGAGGCCATTTGAAAAGAAAGAGGGAACAACTGAAAGAGAGAGAAAGACAGGTGGAGTAGAGAGTGATTGTATTGTTGAGAGATTGGAAAGGAAGAGAGTGAAGGAGGGAGAGATAGAGTTGCAGTATACAGTCATAAGGAGAAAGCAGACAGGTGAGCGTCTTTAATAGAAGACCAGACACACTTCCTTCCTCTCTCTCTCTCTCTCTCTCTCACCCTCTCTCTCTCTCTCTCTCTCTCTCTCTCTCTCTCTCTCTCTCTCTCTCTCTCTCTCTCTCTCTCTCTCTCTCTCTTTCACCCCCTCTCTCTCTCTCTCTCTCTCTCTCTCTCTCTCACCCTCTCTCTCTCTCTCTCTCTCTCTCTCTCTCTCTCTCTCTCTCTCTCTCTCTCTTCACCCCCATCTCTCTCTCTCTCTCTCTCAATTCAATTCAATTCAATTTGCTTTATTGGCATGACGTAACAATGTACATATTGCCAAAGCTTACATTTGATATTTATAATATGAACATAATTAATAATCAAAATTGTCAACAGGACAACAGTAACAACAATAACCACATTGAACAACAACAATAAGCATACAGTAGAAGACATGTGCAGGTTGATTGGTCTGTCAGACACTGTCCCTCATCTTATGGCAGGCAGTGATGTAGTGCGCTGCCAGCCCACAGCTTTCTGTTTTCTCTCTCTCTCTCTCTCTCTCTCTCTCTCTCTCTCTCTCTCTCTCACCCCCTCTCTCTCTCTCTCTCTCTCTCTCTCTCTCTCTCTCTCTCTCTCTCTCTCTCTCTCTCTCTCTCTCTCTCTCTCTCTCTCTCTCTCTCTCTCTCTCTCTCTCTCTCTCTCTCTCTCTCTCTCTCTCTCTCTCTCTCTCTCTCTCTCTCTCTCTCTCTCTCTCTCTCTCTCTCTCTCTCTCTCTCTCTCTCTCTCTCTCTCTCTCTTTCTTTCTCTCTATCCCTCTGTCATTCTGTCTCTCTCTCTCGCCCCTCAGTGAATGTATAGGATTGGAATGGTTGTTTATCACACACAGCAGTAGTACACCCACATCAACACACGGCCGGATACGTACAAACACACACACACATTCATACACACACACAGCAGCTATACTGGTAATAGGGGAATTCCAATTACAGGGTTTTACTGACAAATAATCAAATTCAGCATTCTGCTTTCATCCAAAACAATCTACCCCCAAGGTTATGGTGTGTGGTGACTGAGTGTGTTGGGACAGTTGCTTTACGTTAGCGGCAGAGCTCTAGACAAGTTAGACAGCTGAGGTAGTAGCCTATGATTACAAATGGAAAGCTATTTCATCTAACATCTACAGGAAATGCATGATTGATATTTTGATGTGCAACCTGTTATCAGATGTACTTTTGGTTCTTCAGAGAATTTGCCCACTTCTTTGTTCATAATGGCCAATAGGCTATAGTATTCACCAGCTGAGGAAGTGGGAATTCAAAACACTTAGCTAGATTGCTAACTTTAAACATGATATTGTTGCTAGGTAACCATGTAGGCTAATAGATTAATCTATCAGTAAATATATTCACTGCAAATTGCGAACCTAACTAATCTTATTCAGTTTATCAACCATGCTAATTATTAGAATCATGTGCGCTAGATTAGGGTTGGAGTTAAAACCTACAGGAGGGTAGCTCTCCAGGAACAGGGTTGGAGTTAAAACCTACAGGAGGGTAGCTCCCATCTCTCAAACTCTCCATTTCTCTCTCCGTCTGTCCCATATCACATTCTCAACCTCTCTTATTCTGTTATTTCCTGCTCTGACATTCTGTCATTCCGACCTACCAATTCTGAGATTCCAACATTCCAAAATTCTACCATTATGTAATTCTGAATCAGAGTTCTGGGAGCGTGATGACTCCTGGAAGGCGGAGGGTAGAGTGGTTTGGGAGGTTGGCAAAGCTGGGGGGAATGCCACTAATTAGACTTTGCCGTTAACTCTCTTGTTAGTCTCATTAGGGTTCTGGGAGGGAGCAGAGATGTCTGGGGATGCGTCCCAAATATGATCCTATTCCCTATACAGTGCTCTACTTTGACCAGGGCCCTATTTGATGCCCTATGGGGACAGGGGATACATAAAGGGGCCATTTTGGATACAACCTGGGACAGATGATAAGGGTCTGAGTCACTATAGCCTGCAGGGGTCAGAAGTCAAAGATTATTGAGCCCGACTGTAAATGTGTTGTGTCCCGTAGAGGTCAAAGGTCGTTGAACCTGATGGTAACATGTTGTGTCCTGTAAAGGTCAACGTGACAATGGACATCAACTTCTCTGGGACAGACATACTCTCAAATACTTGTGTAGGTACAAACACACACACACACACACACACACACACACACAGGAACTGTTATTGATGCGCTGTAATTACCTCTGTGTTCAGGGGGATAATTAGTCCTCACTGTGTCAGTAACTGTTTACTCACGTCAGTCCCACTCTACTCACGTCAGACACACTCTACTCACGTCAGACACACATACACAACCACACACACATGACCACACACAAACACAAACACGACCACATACACACACTTTCAACAGTAGTTGTCTCTTCCTAGAGTACTTGTCTCTTCCTTCAGTACTTGTCTCTTCTTTCAGAACTTGTCTCTTCCTACAGTACTTGTCCCTTCCTATAGTACTTGTCTCTTCCTCCAGTACTTGTCACTTCCTATAGTACTAGTCCCTTCCTAGAGTACTTGTCTCTTCCTTCAGTACTTGTCTCTGCCTATAGTACTTTTCTCTTCTTTCAGAACTTGTCTCTTCCTTCAGTACTTGTCTCTTCCTAAAGTACATGTCTCTTCTTTCAGAACATGTCTCGTTCTACAGTACTTGTCTCTTCCTAGAGTACTTGTCTCTTCCTACAGTACTTGTCTCTTCTTTCAGTACTTGTCTCTTCCTAGAGTACATGTCTCTTCCTCCAGGACTTGTCTCTTCTTTCAGAACTTGTCTCTTCCTTCAGTACTTGTCTCTTCCTACAGTACATGTCTCTTCTTTCAGAACATGTCTCTTTCTACAGTACTTGTCTCTTCCTAGAGTACTTGTCTCTTCCTACAGTACTTGTCTCTTCTTTCAGTACTTGTCTCTTCCTAGAGTACATGTGTCTTCCTCCAGGACTTGTCTCTTCTTTCAGAACTTGTCTCTTCCTTCAGTACTTGTCTCTTCTTTCAGAACTTGTCTCTTCCTTCAGTACTCGTCTCTTCCTTTTGTAATTGTCTCTTCCTTCAGTACTTGTCTCTTCCTTCAGTACTTGTCTCTTCTTTCAGAACTTGTCTCTTCCTTCAGTACTTGTCTCTTCCTAGAGTACTCGTCTCTTCCTATAGTACTTGTCTCTTCCTTCAGAACTTGTCTCTTCCTACAGTACTTGTCTCTTCCTAGAGTACTTGTCTCTTCCTAGAGTACTCGTCTCTTCCTAGAGTACTTGTCTCTTCTTTCAGAACTTGTCTCTTCTTACAGTACTTGTCTCTTCCTAGAGTACTTGTCTCTTCCTAGAGTACTCGTCTCTTCCTAGAGTACTTGTCTCTTCTTTCAGAACTTGTCTCTTCTTTCAGTACTCGTCTTTTCCTACAGTGCATGTCTCTTCTTTCAGAACTTGTCTATTCCTGCAGTACTTGTCTCTTCCTAGAGTACTTGTCTCTTCCTAAAGTACTTGTTTCTTCTTTTAGTACTTGTGTCTTCTTAGAGTACATGTGTATTCCTTCAGGACTTGTCTCTTCTTTCAGAACTTGTCTCTTCCTTCAGTACTTGTCTCTTCCTTCAGTACTTGTCTCTTCTTTCCGAAATTGTCTCTTCCTAGAGTACTTGTCTCTTCCTACAGTACTTGTCTCTTCTTTCAGAACTTGTCTCTTCCTAGCGTACTTGTCTCTTCTTCCAGTACTCGTCTCTTCCTAGAGTACAGGTCTCTTCCTAGAGTACTTGTCTCTTCCTAGGGTACTTGTCTCTTCCTACAGTACTTGTCTCTTCTTTCAGTACTTGTCTCTTCCTAGAGTACTTGTCTCTTCCTAGAGTACTTGTCTCTTCCTCCAGTACTCGTCTCTTCTTTCTGAACTTGTCTCTTCCTTCAGTACTTGTCTCTACCTATAGTACTTTTCTCTTCTTTCTGAACTTGTCTCTTCCTAGAGTACATGTCTCTTCCATCAGTACTTGTCTCTTCCTATTGCACTTTTCTCTTCTTTCAGAACTTGTCTCTTCCTTCAGTACTCGTCTCTTCCTTCAGTACTTGTCTCTTCCTTCAGTACTTGTCTCTTCCTCCAGTACACGTCTCTTCCTTCAGTACTTATCTCTTCCTTCAGTACTTGTCTCTTCCTATAGTACTTGTCTCTTCTTTCTGAACTTGTCTCTTCCTACAGTACTTGTCTCTTCCTAGAGTACTTGTCTCTTCCTAGAGTACTCGTCTCTTCCTAGAGTTCTTGTCTCTTCTTTCAGAACTTGTCTCTTCTTTCAGTACTTGTCTCTTCCTACAGTACATGTATCTTCTTTCAGAACTTGTCTCTTCCTACAGTACTTGTCTCTTCGTAGAGTACTTGTCTCTTCTTTTAGTGCTTGTGTCTTCCAAGAATACATGTGTCTTCCTTCAGTACTTGTCTCTTCTTTCAGAACTTGTTTCTTCCTTCAGTACTTGTCTCTTCCTTCAGTACATGTCTCTTCCTTCAGTACTTGTCTCTTCTTTCAGATCTTGTCTATTCCTACAGTACTTGTCTCTTCCTACAGTACATGTCTCTTCCTTCAGTACTTGTCTCTTCCTTCAGTACTTGTCTCTTACTGGAGTACTTGTCTCTTCCTACAGTACATGTCTCTTCCTTCAGTACTTTTGTTTTCCTTCAGTACTTGTCTCTTCTTTCAGTACTTGTCTCTTCCTAGAGTACTTGTCTCTTCCTAGAGTACTTGTCTCTTCCAATAGTAGTTGTCTCTTCCTACAGTACATGTCTCTTCCTACAATACTTGTCTCTTCCTAGAGTACTTGTCTCTTCTTTCAGTACTTGTCTCTTCTTTCAGAACTTGTCTCTTCCTTCAGTACTCGTCTCTTCTCTCAGTACTTGTCTTTTCCTAGAGTACTTGTCTCTTCCTATAGTGCTTGTCTCTTCTTTCAGTACTTGTCTCTTCCTACAGTACTTGTCTCTTCCTATAGTACTTGTCTCTTCTTTCAGTACTTGTTTTCAGTAGTACATGTCTCCTGCAGTACTTGTCTCTCGCTTCAGCACATTTATACAGCATTAGTTCTCTTCCTTCAGTACTTGTTTCCAGCAGTACTTGTCTCTTTCTACAGTACTGGTCTCTTCCTAGAGTACTTGTCTCTTCCTATAGTTCTTGTCTCTTCCTTCTCTTCCTCTTCCTTTTCAGCATTACATGTCTCTTCCTTCAGTATGTGTCTCTTTCTACAGTACATCTGTCTTCCTTCAGTACTTGTCTCTTTCTACAGTACATGTCTCTTTCTTCAGTAAATGTCTCTTTCTACAGTACTTGTCTTTTCCTACAGTTGTTGTCTCCATTTTTACTTGTCTCCAGCAGTACTTGTCTCCAGCAGTACATGTCTCCAGCAGTTCTTGTCTCCAGCAGTTCTTGTCTCCAGCAGTACCTGTCTCCAGCAGTACATGTCTCCAGCAGTTCTTGTCTCCAGCAGTTCTTGTCTCCAGCAGTACCTGTCTCCAGCAGTACATGTCTCCAGCAGTTCTTGTCTCCAGCTGTACTGGTCTCCAGCAGTACTTGTCTCCAGCAGTACTTGTCTCCAGCAGTACTTGTCTCCAGCAATACATGTCTCCAGCAGTTCTTGTCTCCAGCAGTTCTTGTCTCCAGCAGTACCTGTCTCCAGCAGTACTTGTCTCCAGCAGTACATGTCTCCAGCAGTACTTGTCTCCAGCAGTACTTGTCTCCAGCAGTTCTTGTCTCCAGCAGTACTTGTCTCCAGCAGTACATGTCTCCAGCAGTTCTTGTCTCCAGCAGTTCTTGTCTCCAGCAGTACCTGTCTCCAGCAGTACTTGTCTCCAGCAGTACATGTCTCCAGCAGTTCTTGTCTCCAGCAGTTCTTGTCTCCAGCAGTACCTGTCTCCAGCAGTACATGTCTCCAGCAGTTCTTGTCTCCAGCTGTACTTGTCTCCAGCAGTACTTGTCTCCAGCAGTACTTGTCTCCAGCAGTACATGTCTCCAGCAGTTCTTGTCTCCAGCAGTTCTTGTCTCCAGCAGTACTTGTCTCCAGCAGTACATGTCTCCAGCAGTACTTGTCTCCAGCAGTACTTGTCTCCAGCAGTACTTGTCTCCAGCAGTTATTGTCTCCATTAGTACTTGTCTCCAGCAGTACTTGTCTCCAGCAGTTCTTTTCTCTAGCAGTCCTTGTCTCCAGCAGTCCTTGTCTCCAGCAGTACTTGTCTCCAGCAGTACTTGTCTCCAGCAGTACTTGTCTCCAGCAGTTCTTGTCTCCAGCAGTAGTCGTATCTTCCTTCAGTACTTGTTGTGTCTACACATAATGTTTATTGTGACCCCTTGCCTGTTACGGATCCAATCTGCCAGGCATGTCCCTGGTATTTAACTGGATGGTAATGTGTTTCTCTGCCAGTCATGTCCCTGGTATTTAACTGGATGGTAATGTGTTTCTCTGCCAGTCATGTCCCTGGTATTTAACTGGATGGTAATGTGTGTCTCTGCCAGTCATGTCCCTGGTATTTAACTGGATGGTAATGTGTGTCTCTGCCAGTCATGTCCCTGGTATTTAACTGGATGGTAATGTGTGTCTCTGCCAGGCATGTCCCTGGTATTTAACTGGATGGTAATGTGTGTCTCTGCCAGGCATGTCCCTGGTATTTAACTGGACGATAATGTTGTGTTTCTCTGCCAGTCATGTCCCTGGTATTTAACTGGACGATAATGTTGTGTTTCTCTGCCAGTCATGCAGCTAGGAGAGAATAGTATTTTTCCTGCTGAATTACCATCTTCTGTCTCTACCGCTGTTGAGTCCTCGCTCAAGCCTTAGGTGCTAATAACGCCATAAATTATACCAACCTTACACACATACGCACATACACACAGGCGGAAACACATATTCGCTTTCAACTGCAGAGACACGTACACATAATTTACCAAGCTTCTGCATTATAATTACATTGGCTTTCGACTGCTTGTGTGACTTGTGCTGCAATTGAAATTCATTTTCTGAAAACGTTGTCCTATTGTATCTCTCACATTTAGAACCAATTCTCTCTCTCTCCCTGTGTTTCTCTGTCTCTCTGTGTTTCTCTGTGTCTCTGTGTCTCTCTCTGTATGTCTCTCTCTCTGTGTTTCTCTCTGTGTTTCTCTCTGTCTCACGGTGTTTCTCTCTGTCTCTCTGTGTTCCTCTCTGTCTCTCTGTGTCTCTCTGTGTTTCTCACTGTCTCTATGTGTTTCTCTATGTCTCTCTGTATTTCTCTCTGTGTTTCTCTCTGTCTCTATGGGTCTCTCTGTATTTCTCTGTCTCTCTCTGTGTCTCTCTGTCTCTGTGTCTCTCTTTCTCTCTCTGTCTCTTTGTCTTTCTGTCTCTCTCTGTGTCTGTCTATTTCTGTATCTCTCTCTGGCTCTATGTGCCTCTGTCTCTCTATGTGTGTCTCTGTCTCTGTGTCTCTGTGTCTCCTTCTCTCTCTCTCTCTCTCTCTCTCTCTCTCTCTCTCTCTCTCTCTCTCTCTCTCTCTCTCTCTCTCTCTCTGTCTCTCTGTCTGTTGCTCTTTCGCGTTCTCTCTGTCTCTGTTTCTCACTTTGTCTCTCTGTCTCTCTGTCTCTCTCGGTCTCTCTTGGTCTCTCTTGGTCTCTCTCGGTCTCTCTCGGTCTCTCGCTGTCACTCTGTCTCTCTGTCTCTCTGTGTCTCTTTCTGTCTCTCTGTCTGTCTCTCTTTCTCTGTGTCTCGCTCTGTCTCTGTGTCTCTCTCTCTCTGTCTGTCTCTCTCTGTGCCTTTCTCTATCTCTCTCTGTCTCTCTGTCTCTCTCTGTCGGTCTCTCTCTCTCTCTCTGTCTGTGTCTTTCTTTATCTTTCTCTGTCTCTGTCAATCTCGGTCTTTCTCTGTCTCTCTCTGTCTCTCTTTGCGTGTCTCTGTGTGTCTCTGTATGTCTCTGTGTGTCTCTCTCTCTCCCTCTGTTTCTCTTTCTCTGTCTGTCTGTTTTGCTTTCTCTCTCTGTTTCTCTCTCTGTCTCTCGCTGTCACTCTCTGTGTCTCTTTTTCTCTCTCTGTCTCTCACTGTCACTCTCTGTGTCTCTGTGTCTCACTCTGTCTCTCTCTCTTTCTGTGTGTCTTTCTCTGTCTCTCTGTGTCTCTCTCTCTGTCTCTCTCGGTCTCTCTCTCTCTGTCTCTCTGTGTCTCTATCTGTCTCTCTCTCTCTGTGTCTCTGAGTCTAACTCTGTCTCTGTCTCTCCGTGTCTCTCTCTCTGTCTCTCTGTGTCTCTCTCTCTCTGTGTCTCTGTGTCTCTCTGTGTCTCTCTCTCTGTGTCTCTCTCTGTCTCTCTCTGCTTCTCTGTGTGTCTCTCTCTCTCTTTTTCTTGTCCTCTTTTCCCTCTTTCTCCTCTTACCTCCCTTCATCCACCCCCTCCATCTGTCCTTCCCTCCCTCCCTCTATCCCCCTCCATCTCTCTCTCCTTCTTCTCTCTCTCTCCTTCTCTCTTTTCCTCTCTCTCTCTCCCCCTCCCTTCTCTCTACAGGTGGATTATTTCAGCTGTGTAGCCACAGTGTTGTTTAGTCGTAAGGAAAGCTGTCTGTACCAGGCCTGTCCCTCTGCAGACTGTAAGAAGAAGGTGATATACCAACCAAATGGACTCTACCACTGTGAGAAGTGTAACAAACAATTCCCTAACTACAAATACTGCCTCATGCTGTCTGTGAGTACACCCCCACACACACACACACACACAGTGCAGACACACATAAAGGGAAAACATACACTGAGTATACAAAACGTTAGTCACAACTTCCTAATATTGTGCTTTCGTCCCCCCCATTTGGCATCAGAACAGCCTCAATTTGTCAGGGAATGGACTTTACAAGGTGTCGAAAGCATTTCACAGGGATGCTGGCTGATGTTGACTCCAATGCTTCCCACAGTTGTGTCAAGTTGGCTGGATGTCCTTTGGGTGGTGGACCATTCTTGATACACACGGGAAACTGTTGAGCGTAAAAAAAATCAGCAGTGTTGAGGTTCTTGACACAAACTGGTGCGCCTGGCACCTACTACCATACCCTGTTCAAAGGGCACTTAATTTCAGGGCTAGGCATCCCGCTAGCGGGACAACTTCCAGTGAAACTGGAGGGCGCGCAATTAAAATAAATAATCATGAAAATTATGGAAATTAAACATTTAGGTAGATACAAGTGTCTTATATCGGGTGGAAAGCTTAAATTCTTGTTAATCAAATTGTCTGATTTACAGTAGCCATTACAGCGAAAGCATGCGATTGTTTGAGGACGGCGCCCCACATCAAAATAGTTTTCCACCGTTTTATAAATTCACAAATAGCAATAAAATATTCCCTCGGAAATGTCATCCAAAGGGTCCCAGCTATAACATGTAGTGTCGTTTTGTTAGATAAAATCCTTCTTTAGAAACCAAAAAGTCTGTTTAGTTGGCGTCATCGATTTGAGTAATCCACTCGTTCAACATGCAGAGAAAGGATCCAAAAATCTACATCTAAACTTTGTTAAAACAAGTCAAAATATGTTTCTATTGACTCTTCAGATACCCTAAAATGTAATCGAACTATAATATTTCATACGGAAAGAAGTATATTCAATAGGAAACCAATATTAGCAGGTGCGTTTTGTCTTCCTCGCGCGCCCAAACACAAATGTTCAATAGTGTGTCCTTGTACTAAAACTGTTATTTCTCATTCGTTTGGAAGAAACAAGCCTGAAACTTTGAACAATAAGTGCTGACACCCTGCTAGATTTCATTATTTCCCTATACTTTCCATTGTAAGAGCAAGGGGTCTCAAAAGAAAATATTTCAGGTTGGTTTTTCTTTGGATTGTCTCCTACCATATCTATTGTGTTATAGACTCCTACATTATTTTAACATTTCTACAAACTTCAAAGTGTTTTCTTTCCAATGGTACCAATTATACGCATGTCCTGGCTTCAGGGCCTGAGCAACAGGCAGTTTACTTTGGGCACCTCGGTCAGGCGGAAATTGAGAAAGAAGGACCCTAGCCCTAACAAGTTCTTAAGTGTTTGTCTTGTTCGTTCGACCTCTGAATGACACACATACACAATCCATGTCTCAATAGTCTCAAGGCTTAAACACTATTTTTTAACCTGCGTCCTCCCCTTCATCTACACTGATTGAAGTGGATTTAACAAGTGACATCAATAAGGGATAATAGTTTTCACCTGGATTCACCTAGTCATGTCATGGAAAGAGCAGGGGTTCTTAATGTTTTGTACACTCAGTGTATGTACACTGAACACATACACTAAAGAGCAAGTACACGACATAGAAACAACTTCTCCAATCTCTATCTCTCCCTCTCTCCATCCCCCTCTCTCTGTCTCTCCCTTTCTCTCTCCCTCCATCTCTCTATCCCTCTCTCTATCCCTCCTTCTCTCTCTCTCTCTCTCTCTCTCTCTCTCTCTCTCTCTCTCTCTCTCTCTCTCTCTCTCTCTCCTTCTCGCGCTATCACTCTCTCTCCCTCTCTCTATCTCTCCCTTCCTCCCTCTCTCCTTCTCGCGCTCTCTCTCTCCCTCCCTCTATCTCTCCCTCCCTTCCTCCCTCTCTCTCTCATCTTCAGGCTAAAATAGCAGACTTCAGTGATAACCAGTGGGTGACATGTTTCCATGAGACAGCAGAGGGCATTCTGGGTCACAACGCAGAGACTCTGGGCCAGCTAAAAGATACGGTGAGACGTACACAGACCCACGCACACACTGTCTCTCTCGCTCTCTCTCATGCACACACACAAACACACACACACATACACACTGAACCTTTCCCCTGTCTGTCCATCAGGATGAGGTAGAGTTTGAAAAGGTGTTCCGGAAGGTCAACTATACCACACACGTCTTCCGCAACAGAGTCAAGCTGGAGACGTACAACGTGAGTACACAAACATCTAGGAAAAAACACACACACACACACACACGCACATCTAGAAACACACACACACACACACACAGTCATGGAGATTGGGCCATTACCACAGAAACAGAATCTTATTATGTGGTCATCACTTAGGGAATATGACCAAACAAAGCCACTAATGTATTCATTACCTTTAATTAACCACCAATTACTCTTTGTAATTTGCCATCTCTTTCTCGTTAGTTTAATTAATCAAAGGTTAATTAGCTGCTAATACAAGTAACACGTTGCCATAGAGACACAATGGTCCAGTGATGGGCTATTCAACTTGCGGCCCATGGGCCAGATCTGCCCCATTTATCAATTTAGAATTGCCAATTCTGAACATTAAGAAAACAAATCAAAAATACTATATTTAGTGTCAAAAGGAGCCCACCTTCAATGTTCTCAAATGGGAGAATCTGTTTTCCTGTAGTCCCGCCCACTAAGTACTGTCAATCAATATCACCCAGCATACCAGTTACAGACAATCAGAGCCACTAACAGGGGTAAAGGGTATATCTGCTCGTCTATCGGATGAGTTGCTACATTCCCTGATACACCAGAGCGTGCTTTGCACTTAGCTGTGAGTTAACAAAAACCATGGGCTCAGTTATATGATAAACCTTATCCGATCAATATCTAGCCTGCGACATAGCTCTACTTTTACATAATGAGGTTCGGTGGCTAAGCAAGTATAGTAATGCCCTCAAGAGAGTATGTAGTTCTTATCAGATGTATTTGTTTATATGACATCTTCATTCAATTGAATCGACTACATTTGGAATGCGGGGGAGGGATTAAACCGTTTTTGGACATGATTGAAAAACGTTTCAACATATATGTTATTTTCTCCTCTGATTTGAGCCCAAATAAAACACTCCATTTCCCTACACTGCGAAATCTTCAGCTATCACCAGTACAGATCACTCCCGTGATGTTAAGAGATTAGCTTTCAGCCTAACTTTGCAATGACATTGGATGAGTTTAAGTCCCCACAGAGGTGCTGTAGTTTATTATAGGGTCCCGTTCTCTACTGATGCGGAGGGAGAGAGACTATATAAGGCATTGATAGCTGTTCATATGCACAGATACAGAATATCAAGTCAAATCAAATCAAATTGTATTGGTCCCATACACATGGTTAGCAGATGTTAATGCGAGTGTAGTGAAATGCTTGTGCTTCTGGTTCTGACAGTGCAGTAATATCAAACAAGTAATCAAACAATTCCCCAACAACTACCTAAGACAGACAAATCTAAAGGGGGGAATGAGAATATGTATATATAAAAATATGGATGAGCGATGGCCAAGCAGCATAGGGAAGGTGCAACTAGATGGTATGAAGTACAGTATATACATATGATATGAGTAATGTAAGATATGTAAACATTATTAAAGTGGCATTATTTACAGTGACTAGTGATCCATTTTGTTAAAGTGGCCAGTGATTGGGTCTCCATGTAGGCAGCAGCCTCTCTGAGTTAGTGATTGCTGTTTAGCCTTGAGATAGAAGCTATTCTTCAGTCTCTCGGTCCCAGCCTGTCCTGACCTTGCCTTCAAATACAATAGCTAACAGCTTGTTAGCTTTTGTATTTGTACTCTAGATATGTAGTGGTGTAATAATGTTATATGATACACTGTTGTATATTTGTTTTAATGTGTGATGTAAGTGCCTTAAAGTGTTTTTGTACCCCAGGAAGAGTAGCTACAGTCTTGGCAGGAATGAATGGGGATCCGTAATAAACCCCAGGAAGAGTAGCTGCTGTCTTGGCAGGAACGAATGGGGATCCATAATAAACCCCAGGAAGAGTAGCTGCTGTCTTGGCAGGAACGAATGGGAATCCATAATAAACCTCAGGAAGAGTAGCTGCTGTCTTGGCAGGAACGAATGGGGATCCATAATAAACCCCAGGAAGAGTAGCTGCTGTTTTGGAATGAATGGGGATCCATAATAAATACAAATACAGTAAGAGACAGACTATATAAGGCTTGTTAGCTGTTCGTATATATCCCCAAGTGGCGCAGCGGTCTAAGCCACTGCATCTCAGTGCTTGAGGCGTCACTACAGACACTCTGGTTTGAATCCAGGCTGTATCACAACTGGCCTTGATTGGGAGTCCCATTAGGTGGCGCATAATTGGCCTAGCGTCGTCCAGGTTTGGCCGGTGTAGGCCGTCATTGTAAATAAGAATTTGTTCTTAACTGACTTGCCTGGTTAAATAAATTAATATACAGTAACACCCAATAGTCCAATAGACACAGCATATGGACCCATTGGTCTAGTGTCTTAATAGAAGCAGTCTATGGACCCATTGGTCTAGTGTCTTCATAGAAGCAGCATATGGACCCATTGGTCTAGTGTCTTAATAGAAGCAGCATATGGACAAATTGTTCTTAAGGATCTGACCCTTTTTTTCAATTTTTTCTAAAACGACAAACACAAATCTAACTGCCTGTAGCTCAGGCCCTGAAGCAAGAATATGCATATTATTGGTACCATTTGAAAGGAAACTTTTAAGTTTGTGGAATTGTGAAAGGAAAGTAGGAGAATATAACACATTAGATCTGGTAAAAGATAATACAAAGAGAAAACCAACAATTTTTTGTAATGTTTTTGTACCATCATCTTTGAAATGCAAGAGAAAGACCATAGTGTATTATTCCAGCCCAGGTGCAATTTAGATTTTGGCCACTAGATTGCAGCAGTGTATGTAGAAAGCTTTAGACTGATCCAATGAACCATTGCATTTCTGTTCAAGACTTTGTGTCAAGACTGCTCAAATGTGCCATGTGGACCCATTAGTCTAGTGTCTTAATAGGTACAGCATATCGACCCATTGGTCTAGTGACTTAATAGAAGCAGCATATGGACCCAATGGTCTAGTGACTTAATAGAAGCAGCATATGGACCCATTGGTCTAGTGACTTAATAGAAGCAGCATATGGACCCATTGGTCTACTGACTTAATAGAAGCAGCATATGGACCCAATGGTCTAGTGACTTAATAGAAGCAGCATATGGACCCATTGGTCTAGTGACTTAATAGAAGCAGCATATGGACCCAATGGTCTAGCAAGCATATATATTGAGAGCTATTCTGAAATATACATACACTAGACAGTGAATTGTCAGTGTGTGAGCTGAGGTTCAGTATTTAAAACTCAGCAGGTGTTTTATGAAGGTGTTATGTCACCATGGCAGGTGTTTTATGAAGGTGTTATGTCACCATGGCAGGTGTTTTATGAAGGTGTTATGTCACCATTACATGTGTTTAATAAAGGTGTTATGTCACCATGGCAGGTGTTTTATGAAGGTGTTATGTCACCATAGCAGGTGTATTATGAAGGTGTTATGTAACCAAAGCAGGTGTTTTATGAAGGTGTTATGTCACCATGGCAGGCGTTTTAATAGAAGCAGCATATGGACCCATTGGTCTAGTGACTTAATAGAAGCAGTATATCAAATCAAATCAAATCAAATCAAATTTTATTTGTCACATACACATGGTTAGCAGATGTTAATGCGAGTGTAGCGAAATGCTTGTGCTTCTAGTTCCGACCATGCAGTAGTATCTAACAAGTAATCTAACAAATTCACAACAACTACCTTATACACACAAGAGTAAAGGAATGAATACGAGTATGTACATATAAATATATGGATGAGCGATGGCTGACCGGCATAGGCAAGATGCAGTAGATGGTATGGAGTACAGTATATACACATATATATATATGAGATGAGTAATGTAGGATATGTAAACATTATATAAATGGCATTGTTTAAAGTGGCTAGTGATACATTATTTCATCCAGTTATAATTATTAAAGTGGCTAGAGATTTGGGTCGATGGCCGAACGGCATAGGCAAGATACAGTAGATGGTTTAGAGTACAGTGTATACATTTGATATGAGTATGTTGGATACGTAAACATTATATACAAAATTGTTTAAAGTGGCTAGTGATACATTTGTTACATCCAATTCCTATGTTTAAAGTGGCTAGAGATTTAAGTCAGTATGTTGGCAGCAGCCACTCAATGTTAGTGATGGCTGTTTAACAGTCTGATGGCCTTGAGGTAGAAGCTGTTTTTCAGTCTCTCGGTCCCAGCTTTGATGCACCTGTACTGACCTCGCCTTCTGGATGATAGCGGGGTGAACAGGCAGTGGCTCGGGTGGTTGTTGTCCTTGATGATCTTTTTGGCCTTCCTGTGACATCGGGTGGTGTAGGTGTCCTGGAGGGCAGGTAGATTTCCCCCCGGTGATGCGCTGTGCAGTCTTCACTACCCTCTGGAGAGCCTTACGGTTGTGGGCGGAGCAGTTGCCGTACCAGGCGGTGATACAGCCCGACAGGATGCTCTCGATAGTGCATCTGTAAAAGTTTGTGAGTGATTTTGGTGACAAGCCGAATTTCTTCAGCCTCCTGAGGTTGAAGAGGCGCTGTTGCGCCTTCTTCACCACGCTGTCTGTGTGGGTGGACCAATTCAGTTTGTCCGTGATGTGTACACCGAGGAACTTAAAACTTTCCACCCTCTCCACTACTGTCCCCTCGATGTGGATAGGGGGGGTGCTCCCTCTCCTGTTTCCTGAAGTCCACGATCATCTCCTTTGTTTTGCTGACATTGAGTGAGAGGTTATTTTCCTGACACCACACTCCGAGGGCCCTCACCTCCTCTCTGTAGGCCGTCTCGTCGTTGTTGGTAATCAAGCCTACCACTGTAGTGTCGCCAGCAAACTTGATGATTGAGTTGGATGCGTGCTTGGCCACGCAGTCATGGGTAAACAGGGAGTACAGGAGAGGGCTGAGAACGCACCCTTGTGGGGCCCCAGTGTTGAGGATCAGCGGGGTGGAGATGTTGTTTCCTACCCTCACCACCTGGGACCGGCCCGTCAGGAAGTCCAGGACCCAGTTGCACAGGGCTGGAGTCGAGACCCAGGGTCTCGAAGTTTAATGACGAGCTTGGAGGGAACTATGGTGTTAAATGCTGAGCTGTAGTCGATGAACAGCATTCTTACATAAGTATTCCTCTTGTCCAGATGGGTTAGGGTAGTATGCAGTGTGATTGCGATTGCGTCATCTGTGGACCTATTGGGACGGTAAGCAAATTGGAGTGGGTCCAGGGTGTCTGGCAGGATGGAGGTGATATGATCCTTGACTAATCTCTCAAAGCACTTCATGATGACAGAAGTGAGTGCTACGGGGCGATAGTCATTTAGCTCAGTCACCTTAGCTTTCTTGGGAACAGGAACAATGGTGGCCCTCTTGAAGCATGTGGGAACAGCAGACTGGGATAGGGACTGATTGAATATGTCCGTGAACACACCAGCCAGCTGGTCTGGCGATGCTCTGAGGACACGGCCAGGATGCCATCTGGGCGGCAGCCTTGCGAGGGTTAACACATTTAAATGTTTTTCTCACATTGGCTGCGGTGAAGGTGAGCCCGCAGGTTTTGGTAGCGGGTCGTGTCAGTGGCACTGCATTGTCCTCAAAGCGAGCAAAGAAGTTGTTTAGTTGGTCTGGGAGCAGGACGTCATGGTCCGCGACGGGCTGGTTTTCTTTTTGTAGTCTGTGATTGACTGTAGACCCTGCCACATTCCTCTTGTGTCTGAGCCGTTGAATTGTGACTCTACTTTGTCTCTATATTGACGCTTAGCTTGTTTGATTGCCTTGCGGAGGGAATAGCTACACTGTTTGTATTCAGTCATGTTTCCGGTAGCCTTAGCCTGGTTAAAGCAGTGGTTCGCGCTTTCAGTTTTGCGCGAATGCTGCCATCAATCCACGGTTTCTGGTTGGGGAAGGTTTTAATATTTGCTATGGGTACAACATCACCAATGCACTTGCTAATAAACTCGCTCACCGAATTAGCGATACATCAATGTTGTTGTCAGATGCTATCCGGAACATATCCCAGTCCACGTGCTCAAGCAATCTTGCAGCATGGAATCAGATTGGTCGGACCAGCGTTGAACAGACCTGAGAACGGGCGTTTCCTGTTTTAGTTTCTGTTTGTAGGCTGGGAGCAACAAAATGGAGTCATGGTCAGACTTGCCGAAAGGAGGGCGGAGAATAGGCTTGTATGCATCACGGAAGTTGGAATAACAGTGGTCCAGGATTTTACCAGCCCGGGTGGCACATTCGATATGCTGGTAAAATTTCGGGAGCCTTGTTCTTAAATTAGCCTTATTAAAATCCCCAGCCACAAAAAATGCAGCCTCAGGATATGTGGTTTCCAGTTTACATAGAGTCCGATGAATTTCTTTCAGTGCCGTCGATGTATCAGCTTGAGGGGGGATGTACACGGCTGTGATTATAATCGAGGAGAATTCTCTTGGTAGATAATGCGGTCTGCATTTGATTGTAATGAATTCTATGTCAGGTGAACAAAAGGACTTGAGTTCCTGTATGTTGTTATGATCACACCACGTCTCGTTAATCATAAGACACACACCCCCGCCCTTCTTCTTACCAGATAGAAGTTTGTTTCTGTCGGCGCGATGCGTGGAGAAACCAGGTGGCTGTACCGACTCCGATAACGTGGTCCTGAGTGAGCCATGTTTCCGTGAAGCAAAGAACGTTGCAGTCTCGGATGTCTCTCTGAAAGGCAACCCTCGATCGGATTTCGTCTACTTTGTTGTCAAGAGACTGTACATTGGCGATTAAAATACTCGGGAGAGGTGCACGATGCGCCCGTCGACGTAGCTTGACCAAAAGACCGGCGCGTTTCCCTCTTCTCCGGCGCCGCCGTTGTTTTGAGTAGCCACGTGCTATCCAGTCTATTGTTGTGTTTGCGTTAGCAAACCGAGAATCCTCTTTGGGAAAGTCGTATTCCTGGTCGTAATGTTGGTAAGTTGACGTTGCTCTTATATCCAATAGTTCCTCCCGGTTGTATGTAATAAAACTTAATATTTCCCGGGGTAATAATGTAAGAAGTAATACATAAAAAAACAAAATACTGCATGGTTTCCTGAGAACGTGAAGCGAGGCTGCCATCTCTGTCGGCGCCGGAAGTACCAGTATGGACCCATTGGTCTAGTGACTTAATAGAAGCAGCATATGTACCCAATGGTCTAGTGTCTTAATAGAAGCAGCATATGGACCCAATGGTCTAGTGACTTAATAGAAGCATCATATGGACCCATTGGTCTAGTGACTTAATAGAAGCAGCATATGTACCCAATGGTCTAGTGTCTTAATAGAAGCAGCATATGGACCCAATGGTCTAGTGACTTAATAGAAGCAGCATATGGACCCAATGGTCTAGTGACTTAATAGAAGGATCATATGGACCCATTGGTCTAGTGACTTAATAGAAGCAGCATATGGACCCATTGGTCTAGTGACTTAATAGAAGCAGTATATGGACCCATTGGTCTAGTGACTTAATAGAAGCAGCATATGTACCCAATGGTCTAGTGTCTTAATAGAAGCAGCATATGGACCCAATGGTCTAGTGACTTAATAGAAGCATCATATGGACCCATTGGTCTAGTGACTTAATAGAAGCAGCATATGTACCCAATGGTCTAGTGTCTTAATAGAAGCAGCATATGGACCCAATGGTCTAGTGACTTAATAGAAGCAGCATATGGACCCAATGGTCTAGTGACTTAATAGAAGGATCATATGGACCCATTGGTCTAGTGACTTAATAGAAGCAGCATATGGACCCATTGGTCTAGTGACTTAATAGAAGCAGTATATGGACCCATTAGTCTAGTGACTTAATAGAAGCAGCATATGGACCCATTGGTCTAGTGACTTAATATAAGCATCATATGGACCCATTGGTCTAGTGACTTAATAGAAGCAGCATATGGACCCATTGGTCTAGTGACTTAATAGAAGCAGTATATGGACCCATTGGTCTAGTGACTTAATAGAAGCAGCATATGGACCCAATGGTCTAGTGACTTAATAGAAGCATCATATGGACCCATTGGTCTAGTGACTTAATAGAAGCAGCATATGGACCCATTGGTCTAGTGACTTAATAGAAGCAGTATATGGACCCATTGGTCTAGTGACTTAATAGAAGCAGTATATGGACCCATTGGTCTAGTGACTTAATAGAAGCAGCATATGGACCCAATGGTCTAGTGACTTAATAGAAGCATCATATGGACCCATTGGTCTAGTGACTTAATAGAAGCAGCATATGGACCCATTGGTCTAGTGACTTAATAGAAGCAGTATATGGACCCATTGTTCTAGTGACTTAATAGAAGCAGCATATGGACCCATTGGTCTTGTGACTTAATATAAGCATCATATGGACCCATTGGTCTAGTAACTTAATAGAAGCAGCATATGGACCCATTGGTCTAGTGACTTAATAGAAGCAGTATATGGACCCATTGGTCTAGTGACTTAATAGAAGCAGCATATGGACCCAATGGTCTAGTGACTTAATAGAAGCAGCATATGGACCCAATGGTCTAGTGACTTAATAGAAGCATCATATGGACCCATTGGTCTAGTGACTTAATAGAAGCAGCATATGGACCCATTGGTCTAGTGACTTAATAGAACCAGTATATGGACCCATTGGTCTAGTGACTTAATAGAAGCAGCATATGGACCCAATGGTCTAGTGTCTTAATAGAAGCATCATATGGACCCATTGGTCTAGTGACTTAATAGAAGCAGCATATGGACCCATTGGTCTAGTGACTTAATAGAAGCAGCATATGGACCCATTGGTCTAGTGACTTAATAGAAGCAGCATATGGACCCATTGGTCTAGTGACTTAATAGAAGCAGCATATGGACCCAATGGTCTAGTGACTTAATGGAAGCAGCATATGGACCCATTGGTCTAGTGACTTAATAGAAGCAGCATATGGACCCAATGGTCTAGTGACTTAATAGAAGCAGCATATGGACCCATTGGTCTAGTGACTTAATGGAAGCAGTATATGGACCCATTGGTTTATTGACTTAATAGAAGCAGCATCTCGGAAACCCAGGACCAAATCTAGCTTATGTGTTGGCCGATTTATCTGTCCAGGAGAGACTAAACAAACACAGGTGTTATAAAAACCAAAAAGCCTACTCTCGCTACATCTAGTGGTTCTAACCAAACACAGGTTAAATACTGATATAATGTGTGTTTCAGGGTGAGTCCCGTGTGAAGGCTATGGTGATGGAGGTGAAACCAGTGGACCACAGAGAGTACAGCAAGAGACTCATCAGCAACATCAGGAAAATGGCTGCCTAAAAATGATAGAATTATGTTATTTTTATTGTGTTTTCATCGGCATACTGTCATGAGAATCTCAATTGTTGACATAATGTCACGCCCTGACCGGTATGAGCCTTTTTATGTCTCATTTTGGTTTGGTCAGGGTGTGAGTTGGGTTGGGCATTCTATGTTCTATTTTGTATTTCTTTGTTTTTGGCCGGGTATGGCTCTCAATCAGGGACAGCTGTTTATCTGATTGGGAACCATACTTAAGTAGCCCTTTTTCCCTCCTGTCTTTGTGGAAAGTTAACTTTGTTTGTAGTTTGTGTCTATGCGCTACACAGTTCATGTCCGATTTTTGTTCATTGGTTTTGTTTTGGTGAATTAAACTTAAATAAACATGTTTTTCTCAACCCGGCAGGCTGCGCCTTGGTCCGTCCTTGAAGATCGTGACACATAAACTATCACTCAAGTTTTGAATAATTCCCAGAGGTTGTAAGGCTCTGGTCAATAAAGAATTTAGACAAAACCCCACATCTGCAATTGGTCCAGAAATGTTTATTCATGAGAATTCTGCTGAGATACAATGCACATTCGTTTATACTGTATAGTCACACATAGCGTCATAAATGTCCATACAAATAGCGTCACATATGTCCCTCCTTGTCCACTTCAAAACATACATTTACTAATCTTGTCCTGCAACATGTTACACAATCTGATTACAAGCCCAATGGTATTTTCCCCTCCCTGGCTGGAGAGGTCTTGTTCCTCTTATCAGTTTCCACAGTGATAACATGCTGTCTGTCACTGGTTCCTCCTTTTCTATACACAATGCACATTTATAAAAACCCTGTACTGGTTATTGGTTATCTCATCATTCTAGGATTATAATTCATTTAGTCATCATTAATCATTTTAAATCATATAAAATCGTCCACAACACATACAAGTGAAGGTTACAATTTTTTTACCTCCAATATTGTTATGTAAACAGGAAAAAGTACAGAACCTAGACTCGACCCCTGAGGGACACCTTTTGTATGATTTAACATCGTCAGTAGATACAGTAGATACTATAATATTTCAACCGGATTATAAACTGGACGATAGGAAAGGAAAAAATCACAGCGCACGCGAGCCCATGAACGCGCATCCTCTTCTGTTTACATCCGATGACTAGACTAGTTCGAAATTCTTCTTCTATTACCATCCAGAGCAAGCTAACATCACCAAACACTGTTGACATCCAGTGGAAGCAATAGGTACTGCAATCTTACTCCCATATATGGAAGTTTTCAATAGGGAGGGGTTCAAAATGAGGCAATGTGTCAAAAACACTTTTTCCAGGACAGAAATTCCTCAGGTTTTCGTCTGTTATATCAGTTCTGTTATACTCACAGACAATATTTTACACTCTTAGAAACTTCAGAGTGTTTCCTATCCAATAGTGCTAATTATGTGCATATCCTATTTTCTGGGCCTGAGTGGGCACCCCAGACTCTCCAAAACCGTCACCTCGGTAGCCGCTCCCTATGAAGTTAACAGGAATTTAAGCTTTCTGCCAATATCAGATATTTCTACGTCCTGGGAAATATTCTTGTTACTTACAACCTCATGCTAATCGCATTAGCCAACATTAGCTCAACCGTCCCGTGGGTGGGACACCGATCTGTAGAGATCCTTAAGAGGTTTAAAAATGTTCTCTTGTGTTCAGTTGTTGATGTCTTTCTCTTCCGTTCTTCCATCATATTCTTCCGTCTGCCTCTCTTCCCTCTCCTCCTGTCTCTCTTCCCTCTCTTCCTGTCTCTGTTCCCTCTCCTCCTGTCTCTCTTCCCTCTCTTCCTGTCTCTGTTCCCTCTCCTCCTGCCTCTTTTCCCTCTCCTCCTGTCTCTCTTCCCTCTCCTCTTGTCTCTCTTCCCTCTCCTCCTGTCTCTGTTCCCTCTCCTCCTGTCTCTCTTCCCTCTCCTCCTGTCTCTGTTCCCTCTCCTCCTGCCTCTTTTCCCTCTCCTCCTGTCTCTCTTCCCTCTCCTCCTGTCTCTCTTCCCTCTCCTTTTGTCTCTCTTCCCTCTCTTCCTGTCTCTGTTCCCTCTCCTCCTGTCTCTCTTCCCTCTCCTCCTGTCTCTCTTCCCTCTCCTTTTCTCTATTCCCTCTCCTCCTGTCTCTCTTCCCTCTTCTCCTGTCTCTGTTCCCTCTCCTCCTGTCTCTCTTCCCTCTCCTTTTCTCTCTTCCCTCTCCTCCTGTCTCTCTTCCCTCTCTTCCTGTCTCTGTTTCCTCTCCTCCTGCCTCTCTTCCCTCTCCTCCTGCCTCTCTTGCCTCTCCCCCCGTCTCTGTTCCCTCTCCCCTGTCTCTCTTCCCTCTCCTCCTGTCTCTGTTCCCTCTCCCCTGTCTCTCTTCTCTCTCCTCCTGTCTCTGTTCCCTCTCCTCCTGTCTCTCTTCCCTCTCCTCCGGTCTCTATTCCCCTCTCCTCCTGCCTCTCTCCACATATGCTGTGATGGTACTGAAGTAATGCATTCTGTTATCCATAAGACACTGTTGGCTCTGTGACCTGACACCTGTGTCCCTGCCACCGTTCACTGTCATACATCAAGAGACAGATTATAGAAGATTATACTATATGTAACAGATTATAATCTGACTAAGAAGATGTTGTTGAGTTGGAGCAGAGCAGAAGTAATCTGTCAAATGGTTTTAATCTGAAGAATCCAAAGGTTGAAACTGTTTGTAGACCTCTCAGGTTATCTGCATAGACAAAGTGCTGTGTGTGTGTTTGTGTGGGTGTGGGTGGGTGTGAGTGCGTGCATGCATTTAAAGAATTTTTGTTCTATGAAGATTTTGTGGTATGGAGAATTATATATCTTGTGTTGTGTGTGTGTGTTGTATATGTCATGTGTGTGTTGTGTGTTTTTAGTTTGTGTGTGTTGTGTGTGTTGTGTTTGTGTGTGTTGCGTGTGTGTTTGTGTGTTTGTGTCTCTGTGATGATTCATCTCTCTAGGGAAATCTGTCTGGGGCACAACTTCCTGACTCCAGTGGTACAGTACTACCAGTTCACCGTTTCCTCCCTCCCGACAACTGGTTAACCGGTTTACAGTTTCGTCACGGGTGCAGGACTGACTGCCTCTGCAACCGTTCGGAGCTGTATATAATAATGTTCATTATTCACTTACTTCTTCAGCCTCCCACCTCAGAGAGACTGGTTTCAGCCTCACACCTCAGAGAGACTGGCTTCAGCCTCCCACCTCAGAGAGACTGGCTTCTGCCTCCCACCTCAGAGAGACTGGCTTCAGCCTCACACCTCAGAGAGACTGGCTTCAGCCTCCCACCTCACAGAGACTGGCTTCCGCCTCCCACCTCAGAGAGACTGGCTTCAGCCTCCCACCTCAGAGAGACTGGCTTCAGCCTCACACCTCAGAGAGACTGGCTTCAACCCCCCACCTCAGAGAGACTGGCTTCAGCCTCCCACCTCAGAGAGACTGTCTTCAGCCCCCCACCTCAGAGAGACTGGCTTCAGCCTCCCACCTCAGAGAGACTGGTTTCAGCCTCCCACCTCAGAGAGACTGGCTTCGGCCTCCCACCTCACAGAGACTGGTTTCAATCCTTCCACCTAACAGAGACTGGCTTACTTCCTGTGTGATTGGCAGCCAGTATCATCTGCTACTACCCACACCACAGTACTGTGCTTTTGTTTGAGGTATTCATGTGTGTTTGGTGGCCTGGATTCAGAACGGCAGTAGTAAACAACAGCAGGAGTTGCAGGACTGAAAAGGTTCTCTTACTTACTAGTACCTATAGTACAAATCAGTGTTTTGTGCGAGACCACATAAAACAAGTCAGAGTCAAGACCAAGACCGGAGCAAGTCCAAACCAAGACCGGGACTGGGGTGAAGGGGGGCGAGTCCGAGTCAAGACCGAGACTAGAACAACGCAAGCCCGATTCAAAACAATGATTGTAATTTTGTCAGATCGCCACTATAATGAGTTAAAATGTCCAGTATTTCTGTGTTAATCTTTCAGAATATTGTTTTTGAATTCTTTAGACATTTAGAATGGTGATAAGAATGCATACTGAGGGTAAATAGAGCCAATCTATAAATCACTGACCCAAACAGGTTTATAAATGATCAATAACCAAACAGGTTTATAAATTATCACTGACACAAACAGGTTTATAAATTATTAACACTATCCCAAACAGGTCTATAAATGATTACCAGCCCAAACAGGTTTATAAATGATAACTAACCAAAAAGGTTTATAAATTATCACTGACCAAACAGGTTTATAAAATCACTAACCCAAACAGGTTTATAATTGATCACTAACCAAACAGGTTTATAAATGATCACTGACCCAAACAGGTTTATAAATGATCACTGACCCAAACAGGTTTATAAATGATCACTGACCCAAACAGGTTTATAAATGATCACTGACCCAAACAGGTTTATAAATGATCACTAACCAAAACAGGTTTATAAATGATCACTGACCCAAACAGGTTTATAAATGATCACTAACCAAAACAGGTTTATAAATGATTATTAACCCAAACAGGTGTATAAATGATTACCAACCCAAACAGGTTTATAATTGATCACTGACCCAAACAGGTTTATAAAGGATCACTAACCCAAACAGGTTTATAAATTATCACTAACCCAAACAGGTTTATAAATGATAACTAACCCAAACAGGTTTATAAATGATCACTGACCCAAACAGGTTTATAAATGATCACTAACCCAAACAGGTTTATAAATGATCACTAACCCAAACAGGTTTATAAATTATCACTGACCCAAACAGGTTTATAAATGATCACTAACCCCCCCTTTGACCCTCAGAGCAGCCTCAATTCAACGGGGCATGGACTCTACAAGGTGTCGAAAGGTTTCCACTGGGATGCTGGCCCATGTTGACTCCAAGGCTTCCCACAGTTGTGTCAAGTTGGCTGGATGTCCTTTGGGTGGTTGATCATTCTTGATACACAGGTAAACTGTTGAGCGTGAACAACCCAGCAGCGGTGTAGTTCTTTACACAAACCGGTGCGCCTGACACCTACCACCATACCCCATTCAAAGACACTTTAATATTTTATCTTACCCTCTGAATGGCGCACATACACTATCCATGTCTCAATTGTCTCAAGGCTTAAAAAATCCTTCTTTAACCTGTATCCTCCCCTTCATCTACACTGATTGAGGTGTATATCAACAAAAGTAAAGGACAGTAAGGTTACGAGTAAAGTAGGAAGCCCAGGTTTTAATAGACTATAAGATAAACATGTGTCATGAAAGGAGTTTGGATATCTGGCCTGGCTAAGTGACTTTACGTGCTGAATAGGAGTTGATAATTATTAGATGTTTTTACTCCACTGGTCTCGGCTGGTCTCAGGAAGAAATGACAAGTCGTCATTGTCCGAGACCAAGTCAAAAACGATAAGAAATGTATCTGACACGGAGACAAGACCGAGAAACTCAATATGTGGTCTGGAGACCAGACTGGAGTACTACAACACTGGTACAAATACTAGCATACACACCACCTCGCAATACTTGCAGTTCTATGACACACAGTATTGCAAATATTAATACTAGTAGCATATAAAAGCCTCTAAAAGAAATCAGAAATGGTGCACCTCCTTTGACAGAATATATGATAGAGGAAACTGTAATAAAACATCCAGATTCAACAGGACATTTCATCTTCTGACAAAACTCCCCTGTCAAAATAATATTTCAATTTGTCAAGCTTACGTTGGGTGCAGTAGTGTATCTCTACTTTATAGAGAATAAAAGGAGAAATCGTTTATTGTGTTCTGAAAGTCATTTAAACTTCAAACCTTTTCGTGTTAAAAGGTACAGACCTGATAGAGATAAAAGGTTCTGTAGTGTGTGTGTGTGTGTGTGTGTGTGTGTGTGTGTGTGTGTGTGTGTGTGTGTGTGTGTGTGTGTGTGTGTGTGTGTGTGTGTGTGTGTGTGGCTCTATAGTAGACAGAACAAAGAGGGTTGAGAAAGGGTCATGTCTTCCTGTGTAAATCTGGGGAAACTTTATTAAGCCTTTGTAATAGTGAGATAACAGCAGTGGTGAGGTTTTCTGATAGCAGAGTTTCTGTATTTCTGAAGGCGACAAACGCAGGAAGGGTTAAGTTGCGTTATCTGTGTGTGTGTGTGAGAGTTTTAGTTTGTCACCATCACACAGCCACAGTTGAGCTGTAGTTATCAGAGGAGTCGTGGCCCCGATCAGAGGCCGTCTCTCTGTAGTCTTATCTTAATGAGGCCTCACTTACACAACACTGTGTGTGTGTGTGTGTGTGTGTGTGTGTGTGTGTGTGTGTGTGTGTGTGTGTGTGTGTGTGTGTGTGTGTGTGTGTGTGTGTGTGTGCAAGAAAGAGAGAAAGAGAGAAAGAAAGAGAGAGAGAGAGAGAGAGAGACCTTGAGGAACAGAGTTGTGAACATTCTGTGAATAATTTTCACAGGAGATTCTCCATTGAGTTTGCTATTTCGTCCAAGACTAGGCCAAAACCCTTTATGTATACACAGTGCATTCAGAAAGTATTCAGACCCCTTGAATTTTTTCCACACCTTGTTACGTTACAGCCTTATTCTAAAATCTATTTAAAAAAATTCCCCCTCATCAATCTACACACAATACCCATAATGACAAAGCAAAAACAGTTTTGGGGGATTTTTTGCAAATATTCAGACCCTTTACTCAGTACTTTGTTGAAGCACCTTTGACAGCGATTACAGCCTCGAGTCTTCTTGGGTATGACGCTACAAGCTTGGCAAACCTGTATTTGGGAAGTTTCTCCCATTCTTCTATTCAGATCCTCTCAAGCTCTGTCAGGTTGGATGGGGAGCGTCACTGCACAGCTATTTTCAGGTCTCCCCAGAGATGTTCGATGTCAGGTCCTGAGCGCTCTGGAGCAGGATCTCTCTGTACTTTGCTCTGTTCATCTTTCCCTCGATCCTGACTAGTCTCCCAGTCCCTGCAGCTGAAAACATCCCCGCAGCATGATGCTGCAACCACCATGCTTCACCGTAGGGATGGTGCCAGGTTTCACACACACACACACACACACACACACACACACACACACACACACACACACACACACACACACACACACACACACACACACACACACAGTCGATGGGAGAATGTTTGTGTGTGTGTGTGTGCGCGTGTGTGAATTGATTGTTGATTAAAATGTCTGTTCTGTTTTGACATCTTCAAAGAGATCGAGGGAGAGAGGAAGACAGACAGAGATGGGAGAAAGAGAGGCTTTATGAAATGGAGAGAGAGCGATGAGTGACAGTGATGTTTATTGACGAGGCGTATGTGATGTGTAGTGTAATTGACTGTGTGTATCTACAGCACAATTGGCCGGTGGCATCTTAACTGCGGAGGACGGGCTCATAGTAATGGCTGGAACGTAATTAATGGAATGGTATTGAACACATCAAACACATGGTTTCCATGTGGTTGATACCATTCCATTCACTCCATTCCAGCCATTATTATGAGCCGCCCTCCCCTCATGCGGTCTGCAGTATGCAGTAGGTATCTCTTAGAATGACAGTTTGTCATTAGGTAAATCGAATAGTACTTATGTCATTTTCTGAGGGAGCTAATCATGCTAGCTAAGGGTTAACCTACTGACCTACTAATCATTGTGATGCTATCATTTATTGAAAGGTTAATTCAAGTGGTAATTATTCTATCTGTCTAGAGGTGTGTACCTGTACAGAGGTGGTGTAGGTGATACCTGCAGATAGATAGATATCATCCTTCATCTCCATAACCCCTAATCGGATGCTAATCGGATGCTAATCTGATCCTAATCTGTGTGTGTGTGTGTGTGTGTCAAGTCAAATACACGTTTATTTGTCACCTGTTCCGTATACAGCAGGTGTACTCTTCACATAAAAATGCTTACTTACAGGCTCTTTCCCAATGATTTAAAATAAGAAAATAAAAACACCAGAGAAAATAAAAACCATAATAATGATGCTACAGGTGTAGGTGCTACAGGTGTAGGTGCAACAGGTGTAGGTGCTACAGGTGTAGGTGCAACAGGTGTAGGTGCTACAGGTGTAGGTGCAACAGGTGTAGGTGCTACAGGTGTAGGTGCTACAGGTGTAGGTGCTACAGGTGTGTGCCTTTCCAAATCATGTCCAACAATTGAGTTTACCACAGCTGGACTCCAATCAAGTTGTAGGAAACATCTCAAGGATGATTAATGGAAACCAAGATGCACCTGAGCTCAATTTTGAGTCTCATAGTAAAGGGTCTAAATACTTTTGTAAATAAGGTATTTCAGTTTTATTTTTAATACATTTGCAAACATTTCTAAAAACCTGTTTTCACTTTGTCATTATGGGGTATTGTGATGTAATTATGGGGTATTGTGATGTCATTATGGGGTATTGTGTGTAGATTGCTGAGGATTTGTATTCATTTAATCTATTTTAGAATAAACCTGTAACGTAACAATGTGCAAACAGTCAAGGGGTCTGAATACTTTCCTAGGACACTGTACCTTTGTATGCCTCCTTGTCTGTATACCTGCAGAAAACAAACGTCAGCAGTTCAGTCATCTGCACCCAATACAGCTAGCCTTCAACATATTCTTATAGCCTACATATTCTTACCTCTTTGTAGATTGATATCCATTGAATTGTGTCCATTCTCTGTTTTAGAAAGATTTGCAAAAATATGAAATGACAGATGGTGTCATCCTAAAACAATAGAAATTTAGACCATACAAGGGACAAACCTTACCTTAAACTGAGGAGATCTTTACATGCTTCAGCTAAGTGCCTGCACCTGCTGTCCTTTTAAATTCAAATGCAAATGTTTCGGTTGGGCAGTTAGGTTCCTGCAAGAACCCCCCCACACACTAAGGATTTGCCTCGATGAACCCCACCTCCTATGGGGTTCTTGGAAGATACCTTAAGGAGGCCTATTTCAGAGCCGAGAACCCTGAGGTTCTTCAAAGAACTTAGAAGAACCCTTGTTGACTGAGTCCATGCAACGTAGTATGTTGCAGGGACTCAACTCTGCTGCTACTCTCTGTTATTATGTATGCATAGTCACATTAATAACTCTACCTATATGTACATATTACCTCAATTACCTCGACACCGGTGCCACCGCACATTGATTCTGTACCGGTACCCCCTGTATATAGCCCCGCTATTATTATTTACAGCTGCTCTTTAATTATTTGTTATTCTTATCCATTACTTTTTCTTAAAATTGCATTGTTGGTTAGGGGCTTGTAAGTAAGCATTTCACTGTAAGGCCTACACCTGTTGTATTTGGTGCTTGTGACAAATACAATTAGTTTTGATTTGATTTGATTTCACAAAACTTGTCACGTCCAGGCCTGAGAAGACAGGCTGGAGTGTTTAGTTTTGTTTTTGGTGTAGGGTTTTTTCTGTTCTAGGTTATATATTTCTATGTTGGGGTAATGGTTCCCAATTAGAGGCAGCTGAGTGTCGTTACCTCTAATTGGGAACCATATATATGTTTGGGGTTTTCATTAGGAGTTTGTGGGTTATTGTTTGAGCATAGCTTGTTTTATGTTTATTTGTGTTCGGCTTCACGATCTTCGTTTATATTTTGTTATTTTTCCCAGTTACGTTCGTTGTTAATAAAATGTATACTGGAAGCATCGCTGCGTCTTGGTCTGTCCCTTCTGGAGATCGTGACAAAACTCATTTTTACTCCTGAACTTATTTAGGCTTGCCATAATAAATAGGTTGAATACGTATTGACTCAAGATATTTCAGCTTTTCATTTTTAATTTGTTTGTCTTTTTTTAATATAAAAACATAATTCCATTTTTACATTATGGGGTATTATGTTTAGATCAGTGACAAAACAATCTAAATGTCATTTTAAATTCAGGCTGTAACGACAACACGTGGAAAAGTCTATATTTTCTGAAGGCACAGTATGTGTTCATATCCGTGTGTTTCCTATTGAGAGGTAATGCCTGTGAACAGGAACTGTAGATGACACAGACATACATATAGATATCATCCTTCATCTCCATAACCACTCATTTAGGTCTCTATTCAATCCGTGCAGCGTGACTGAAATTTAAAGGCAATGTTCCCACGTTAGCAGAGACTGTAAACGCTGCATATGTCGGCTCAATGGGAAATTACCTATACATTTATGTTGCGCAATCTGTAACACTTCAGCTATACAGATTGAATACCGCCCATAATTAATCACACACAAAATTTGTCCCGAAAACCCACACACACTCACACACACAAACATACACACACCCTGCAACCCCACCAGGGATACCCACACAGGAAGTATCTTTGTACTCCCTAAAGATAGTCATGCTGCCGAAACTCCTCAGAGTTTTAATTAAGTCTTTGTTCCATTGAACATGCCATTCAAATAAAGACATTTGAATTATATAAAGAGTATCTTGGTCCTCCTTTCTTTTCGACACCTAATGTTTACCCCATTTACCAAAGAAACCTTATATCTACAAATACCTACTACTGTGTACCCTAGCAGACCTACTGTTTATAAATACCTATTATTGTGCAACCTATCAGACCTACTGTTAATAAATACCTACTACTGTGTACCCTGGCAGACCTACTGTTTATAAATAACTACTAATGTGTACCGTAGCAGACCTACTCTTTATAAATACCTATTAATGTGTAACCTGTAAGACCTACTATTTATAAATACCTATTATTGTATATCATAGAAGACCAACTGTTTATAAATACCTATTATTGTGAACCCTAGCAGACCTACTATTTATAAATACCTATTACTGTGTAACCTATCAGATCTACTATTTATAAATACCTATTATTGTGAACCCTAGCAGACCTACTATTTATAAATACCTATTACTGTGTAACCTATCAGATCTACTATTTATAAATACCTATTATTGTGAACCCTAGCAGACCTACTATTTATAAATACCTATTATTGTGAACCCTAGCAGACCTACTATTCATAAATACCTATTATTGTGATCCCTAGCAGACCTACTGTTTATAAATACCTACTACTGTGTACACTAGCAGACCTACTATTATAAATACCTACTACTGTGTACCCTAGCAGACCAACTGTTTATAAATACCTTTTATTGTGAACCCTAGCAGACCAACTATTTATAAATAGCTATTATTGTGTAACCTATAAGACCTACTGTTTATAAATACCTACTACTGTGTACCCTGGCAGACCTACTGTTTATAAATACCTATTATTGTGAACCCTAGCAGACCTACTATTTATAAAATCCTATTATTGTGTACCCTAGCAGACCAATTGTTTATAAATACCTATTGTTGTGTACCCTGGCAGACCTGCTGTTTATAAATACCTACTAATGTGTACCCTAGCAGACCTACTGTTTATAAATAGCTATTATTGTGTAACCTATCAGACCTACTGTTTATAAATACCTACTACTGTGTACCCTGGCAGACCTACTGTTTATAAATACCTACTAATGTGTACCCTAGCAGACCTACTGTTTATAAATACCTATTATTGTGAACCCTAGCAGACCTACTATTTATAAATTCCTTTTATTGTGTACCATATCAGACCTACTGTTTATAAATACCTATTATTGTGTAACCTATCAGACCTACTGTTTATAAATAGCTATTATTGTGTTACCTATCAGACCTACTGTTTATAAATACCTACTACTGTGTACCCTAGCAGACCTACTGTTTATAAATACCAACTATTGTGAACCCTAGCAGACCTACTATTTATAAATACCTGTTAATGTGAACCCTAGCAGACCTGTTGTTTATAAATACCTAGTACTGTGTACCCTAGCAGACCTGTTGTTTATAAATACCTATTATTGTGTACCCTAACAGACCTACTGTTTATAAATACCTACTTCTGTTTACCCTAGCAGACCTATTATTTATCACTTCCTACTATTATGTACCCTAGCAGACCTACTGTTTATAAATACCTAATTCTGTGTACCCTAGTAGAACTACTGTTTATAAATACCTACTATTGTGTACCCTAGCAGACCTACTGTTTATAAATAACCATTATTGTGTAACCTATCAGACCTACTATTTATAAATAACTATTATTGTGTAACCTATCAGACCTACTGTTTATAAATACCTACAACTGTGTTCCCTAGCAGACCTACTGTTTATAAATAGCTATTATTGTGTACCCTAGCAGACCTACTGTTTTAAAATACCAACTATTGTGAACACTAGCTGACCTGCTATTTGTAAATACATATTATTGTGTACCCTAGCAGACCTACAATTTTTAAATACCTATTATTGAGTACCCTAGCAGACCTACTGTTTTCAAATACCTAGTATTGAGTACCCTAGCAGACCTACTGTTAAAAAATACTACCTATAGTGAACCCTAGCTGACCTACTATTTGTAAATACCTATTATTGTGTACTTTAGCAGACCTACAATTTATAAATACCTATTATTGTGGTAACCTACCATACCTACTATTTATAAATACGTATAATTGTGTACCCAGGAGACCTACTGTTTATAAAAAAACGACTTTTGTTTAACCTATCAGACCAACTATTTATAAAAACCTATTCGTGTGTACCGTAGCAGACCTACTATTTATAAATACCTATTAATTGTGTAACCTATAAGACCTACTATTTATAAAATCCTATTATTGTGTACCCTAGCAGACCAACTGTTTATAAATACCTACTTCTGTTTACCCTAGCAGACCTATTATTTATAAATTCCTACTATTATGTACCCTTGCAGACCTACTGTTTATAAATACCTAATACTGTGTACCCTAGTAGAACTACTGTTTATAAATACCTACTATTGTGTACCCTAGCAGACCTACTGTTTATAAATAACCATTATTGTGTAACCTATCAGACCTACTATTTATAAATAACTATTGTTGTGTAACCTATCAGACCTACTATTTATAAATACCTATTATTGTGTACCCTAGCAGACCTACTGTTTTCAAATACCTAGTATTGAGTACCCTAGCAGACCTACTGTTAAAAAATACTACCTATAGTGAACCCTAGCTGACCTACTATTTGTAAATACCTATTATTGTGTTTTATAGCAGACCTACTGTTTATAAAAAAAAGACTTTTGTTTAACCTATCAGACCAACTATTTATAAAAACCTATTCGTGTGTACCGTAGCAGACCTACTGTTTATAAATACCTATTATTGTGTACCCTAGCAGACCTACTGTTTTAAAATACCAACTATTGTGAACACTAGCTGACCTACTATTTGTAAATACATATTATTGTGTACCCTAGCAGACCTACTATTTATAAATACCTATTATTGTGGTAACCTATCATACCTACTATTTATAAATACGTATAATTGTGTACCCAGGAGACATACTGTTTATAAAAAACTACTTTTGTTTAACCTATCAGACCAACTATTTAAAAAAAACTATTATTGTGTACCGTAGCAGACCTACTATTTATAAATACCTAGTATTGAGTACCCTAGCAGACCTACTGTTAAAGAATACTACCTATAGTGAACCCTAGCTGACCTACTATTTGTAAATACCTATTATTGTGTACTTTAGCAGACCTACTATTTATAAATACCTATTATTGTGGTAACCTATCATACCTACTATTTATAAATACGTATAATTGTGTACGCAGGAGACCTACTGTTTATAAAAAACGACTTTTGTTTAACCTATCAGACCTACTATTTAAAAATACCTACTATTGTGTACTCTAGCAGACATACTATTTATAAATACCTATTATTTGTGTAACCTATAAGACTTACTATTTATAAATATCTATTATTGTGAACCCTAGCAGACCTACTGTTTATGAATACCTATTATTGTGAAACCTAGCACACCTACTATTTATAAATACCTGTAATTGTGAACCCTAGCAGACCTACTATTATGAATACCTACTACTGTGTACCCTAGAAGACCAACTGTTAATAAATACCAAATATTGTGAACCCCAGAAGACCTACTATTTATAAATACATATTATTGTGAACCCTAGCAGACCTATTATTTATAAATACCTATTCTTGTGAACCCTGGCAGACCTACTATATATAAATATTGATTATTGTGTACCTTAGCAGATCTACTATTTGTAAAAACCTACTACTGTGTTCCCTAGCAGACCTACTGTTTCTTAATATCTACTAATGTGTACCCTAGAAGACCTACTATTTATAATTATCTACTTTTGTGTACCCTAACAGACCTACTGTTTATAAATGCCTACTACTGTGTACCCTAGCAGACCTACTGTTTATAAATACCTTCTACTGTGTACCCTAGCAGACCTACTATGTATAAATACATTCTACTGTGTACCTTAGCAGACCTACTGTTTATAAATACCTACTACTGTGTACCCTAGCAGACCAACTATTTATTAATACCTACTATTGTGTACCCTAGCAGACCTACTATTTATAAATAGCTACTTTTGTGTACCCTAACAGAGATCTACTGTTCATAAATACCTATTATTGTGTAATCTATCAGACCTACTGTTTATATACACCTATTATTGTTATTGTGTAACCTATCTGACCTTCTGTATATAAATACCTACTATTGTGTACTCTATCATACCTACTGTTTATAAGTACCTATTATTGTGTACCCTAGCAGACCAATTGTTTATAAATACCTACTATTCTGTACCTTGGCAGAGACCTACTGTTAATAAAATCTATTAATGTGTAACCTATCAGACCTACTGTTTATAAATACCTATTATTGTGTAACCTTTCAGACCTACTGTTTATAAATACATATTATTGTGTACCCTAGCAGACCTATTGTTTATAAATACCTACTTTTGTGTACCCTATCAGAGACCTTCTGTTTATAAATACCTATTATTGCGTAACCTATCAGACCTACTGATTATAAATACCTATTATTGCGTAACCTAGCAGACCTACTGTTTATAAATACCTACTACTGTGTAACCTAGCAGACCTACTGTTTATAAATACCTACTATTGTGTACCCTAGCAGACCTACTGTTTATAAATAACCATTATTGTGTAACCTATCAGACCTACTATTTATAAATACCTACAACTGTGTACCCTAGCAGACCTACTGTTCATAATTACCATTTCTTGTGTAACCTATCAGTCCTACTGTTTATAAATACCTATTATAATGATATTGCTGTAAACAGCCCATCCAACTACCTCATCCCCATACTGTATTCATTTATTTATCTTGCTCCTTTGCACCCCAGTATCTCTACTTGCACATTCAACTTCTGCACATTCCATTCCAGTGCTTAATTGCTATATTGTAATTACCTTGCCACCATGGCCTATTTATTGCCCTACCTCCCTTATCTTACCTCATTTGCACTCACTGTACATAGACTTTTTTTTTTTTTAATTCTACTGTATTATTGATTGTATGTTTGTTTATTCCATGTCTAACTCTCTTTGTTGTTGTTTGTGTCGAACTGCTGTGCTTTATCTTGGCCAGGTCGCAGTTGTAAATGTTCTCAACTAGCCTACCTGGTTAAATAAAGGTGAAATATATAAAATAAAATGATTGTGTAACCTATCAGACCAACCTATCAGATCACCCACGTGATAAAGAATCTGACATCCACGGGGTGGAGAAACTATCACCCACGGGGAAGAGAAACTAACACCCACGGATGTGGAGAAACTCGTTCGCATCTTCACCCAGGGGGACACATTACAGAGACTGCATGAAGGTAAGAGTATACATAAGGAATTGCACAGTAGGTGTCCTGTCTGTCTGCCTGTGTCTGTCCGTGTGTGTGTGTGCGTGTGTGCGTGTGTGTGCGTGTGTGTGCGTGTGTGTGTGTGTGTGTAGAAGTTTATGAGCTTTAAGTTGTAGCTAAAACGTTGAATCAGCAGTATATTGTATTTGATGTTGCTCCCCTACAGAGCTCACAGCTAAGTGGAAACACTAGTAATTACATTGTTTACACCATCATACTAATTATACCCCCGTGAGAGAGGGTGGGTGTTGTCTGTCTACAGTACATATTCTATCAGGATTTAGAGAGGGACAGAGAGAGAGACAGAAACGGAGAGGGGGTGGGGGTGGGACGGAGAGAGAGAAAAAGAAGGAAGAGAGAAAGGAAGAAAGAAATGGGGCGAGAGAGAGCAAGACAGAGAGAGAGACAGATACAGAGAGAGGCAGGGCAGAGAGAGCAAAATAAGGGGAGAGAGAGAGAGAGACAGAGAGAGAGAGAGAGAGAGAGAGAGAGAGAGAGAGAGAGAGAGAGAGAGAGAGGGGGGGAGAGAGAGAGAGAGAGGAGAGAGAGAGACAGAGAGAGAGAGAGAGAGAGCTCTGGGCCAGTAACCAAAATGTTGCTTCTTCGGGCCGACAAGGTGAAAATGTACCCTTAAGCAAGTCACTTCATTCTTAATATGCTCCAATATGCTCCAGGGGACCGTGTAAAACAACACATTTCACTGCACCTATTTGGTGTATGTTTGCGTTTATATTTTGTTTAGTATATATTGTAAAAACATATGCAGTGCATTCGGAAAGTATTCAGATCCCTTGACTTTTTCCACATTTTGTTACGTTACAGCCTTATTCTAAAATGGGTTAAATTTCCCCCCCCCCATCAATCTACACACAATACCCTATAATGACAAAGCAAAAAAGCTTTTTATAGATTTGACCCTTTACTCAGTACTTTGTTGAAGCACCTTTGGCAGCGATTACAGCCTCGAGTCTTCTTGGGTATGATGCTACAAGCTTGGCACACCTGTATTTTGGGAGTTTCCCCCATTCTTCTATGCCGATCCTCTCAAGCTCTGTCAGGTTGGATGGGGAGCGTCGCTGCACAGCTATTTTCAGGTCTTCCCAAAGATGTTCGATCGGGCGTGTCAATGTAAATAGTCCGGGTAGCCATTTGATAAATTGTTCAGCAGCCTTATGGCTTGGGGATAGAGCTGTTGAGGAGCCTTTTGGACCTAAACTTGGCGCTCCAGTACCGCTTGCCATGCGGTATTATAGAAAACAGTCTATGACTTGGGTGTGTCATGACGTTGGCCCTCTTTGGGGATAGAGAGCACCATCTCTCTCTCTCTCTCTCTCTCTCTCTTACACCCAGGTTCTCTATCGCACATCGTAAATTCCTGGTGTAGACTCTCTCTCCTCATGGCCATGCAGTATAGAGAGAGAGTTTCACAGGAGAACTAAGGAATTTCTTCCACCTCACAGAACATGAGAACTGACCAATACCCATGTTTTACAGAATGCATACATGGTCGGGGAAGAATCCAGCTACGACCGGTGCATTTCATTTAATGTTTGTGAAACTCAGGAGAGACAATACAGCCACATTACCATAACCCTGTTTATACAAGAGTCTCAGTTGTGAGACTTGCATCTAATTGTTGTATAAAATGAATGAGTAAAAATGAAACTATTTGTGAAATTATGTAATGTGATGTTAAACTGTTTAATGAAAGAGAATCCAATTCCCTTTAAAGTTTCACTAAGGCATTGGCCCGCCCCCATGAGCACAGATATAGACCTGGCGTCATGGGACAGCCCTTTTCTATGTTCCGAATAAAATCCCCACCTGGGTAAACCCACTTCAGACCATGCCGTACCTCGATTACCGAGAGGGTTTGAGTAGAGACCATGCATACCTCGGTCAGCTGAGGGAGCAAAGGTTGGAGTAGAGACCACAAATGGTTTTTGAATTCTTAACCATACCACGTGGTTAAACTCTGAGACTATCGGTCCGACAGAATACTAATTAATAGTCTGCAGCTAGAAATTATGTCGACCTGAATGCGAGAACCGCCAAAACATCTATTCTATAAGAACATTTCTTAATGGTGTTCTATAGTACCTATTCTAACCTCGAAAGACTTCAGGAGAGAGAGTGAGAGGGATGGATGAACAGACGATTCCAACAGAAATCCCGACGACACACTGAGCGTATATATGTATTGATTGCAATTATTCCCGAATGAGTGAGCGTTCATGTGTAAAGGATTAGCATTTCAATGAATATAATTATCAATTGTGTAGTGACGTGTAATTCCCGCCCTTCTCAGTCTTCTCCCCCATTCTCTTTTGTTCACCAAGCCGTCATACTGGCTTGTCCCACTAGGGAAACATCCCCTATCATTTCCTTGTAACCATGTCTACTTTGTTTTGTTTACTGTTTGTTTGTGCATTTCTGTGATTATTTAATTAGTTAATAAATGAGTGATTTAAGACAATTGGTGTATAGATGATTCATAGTAAAGACTGGGTTTGTGCAGATAACCAACAATTTACGACGTTCGAAATGAGACTAACGTGAGGTAAAGAACAATTCATTAATGATGAGACTAATTGATCAGATATTAAAATGTCTGAAAAGTTATATTAGGAAAATTAAAATGTTGTAATCTGAATATTTTCCTTGGTGCCCCGACTTCCTAGTTAATTACATATACTACATGATTAGTAATCACGTAATAATAATTACAGAGAATTGATTTGATAAAATAAGTCTTCAGTTTAATGATGCCAAAGACACGACAGGTGACTGGAGTTTTTGAAAATGTTTGGTCCTTAATCTGACACCGCCTAGTATATAGGTCCTGGATTGTAGGAAGCTTGGCCCCAGGGATGTACTGGGCCGTACGCACTACCCTCTGTAGCGCCTTACGGTCAGATGCAGAGCAGTTGCCATACCGGACCGTGATGCAACCGGTCAGGATGCTCTCGGTGGAACTGTAGAACCTTTTGAGGATCTGGGCACCCATGCCAAATCCTGAGGGGGAAAGGTGTTGTCGTGCACTCTTCACGACTGTCTGGGTGTGTTTGGACCATGATGGTTCGTTGGTGATGTGAAGACCAAGGAACTTGAAACTCTCGACCCCCTCCACTACAGCCCCGTCAATGTTAATGGGGGCCTGTTCGGTCTGCCTTTTCCTGTAGTCCATGATCAGCTCCTTTGTCTTGCTCACATTGAGGGAGAGGTTGTTGTCCTGGCACCACACTTCCAGGTCTCTGACCTCCTCCCACCGTTGTCGGTGATCAGGCCTACCACTGATGTGTCATCAGCAAAGAGCTCCTTGTAACCTAGCTGGGAATGGGAAAGACAGCTCTTAAAAAATAGACCCCTTCTGACAGGGCCAACTCGTAATGGAATCTCGTCCCCAGGAAAAAACTGCTTTGAGCTCATTTCGGGGCTCATATGGACTAGTGAGCTACAGACAGGAATCAGCTATGAATCTCACTAATGAGCCACCTGTGGGGGAGGGGCAGACAAGACATTTGCTCCGACCACCCATTAATCTCAGCTTCCTTCACCTCTTGCGCTTATTACCTGTGGAAGGCGGGGCTTCTGGCAAAGTATGGATTTCATTGGCTATGCCAGGCGTGATTGTAGGTCTTTCAACCGAAGTGTCGAGAGTTGCAACCCCACAATATGTTGTACCAAAGTTGTCTGACTGAAAGGGAAGCAATGTTGAGCTTGATGAGTCATAGGTGACTATGGTGACTAGAAAAGACGGAAGTGATGATAGTTTCAGAAATAATGAGCAAGTGTAAGCTATTTGGTTTTGATGTAGGGTTTTGAAGAAGTTAATCTGGCTTTGTGTCACATGCTCTCTCTCTCTCTCTCTCTCTCTCTCTCTCTCTCTCTCTCTCTCTCTCTCTCCTCTCTCCTCTATCCTCTCTCCAGACAGGTATCTGTCATGGTTGCTGTCTTCACCCTACAGCATTGAAGTCACTCCCTTGTTCCCTTCTCTCATTATGCTTTAAATGCAAACCTGGATCATTGTAGATTCATGAAATGTTCTGAAAAGATTACATTACTTGGGTGTAGGACAGGTACACACACACACACACACACACACACAGTCCTCGTTGTTTCCTTTGTATAGTTTGTTTGTTTCTGTGATGAGTTATTCTCTATGTGCGTGTGTGTGTGTGTATATGTGTGTATATGTGTGTCTGTGTGCGTCCTTCAAAAGTCTAACAGACAGGCTTGTCTTCCGAGAGAAATTCGCAGGACTAAAATAACCTCTCTTCTCTCTCTGTGTTGAATATAGCTCCTCTATCACTCTGATCTGTGCCTCTATCACTCTGATCTGTTCCTCTATCACTCTGATCTGTTCCTCTATCACTCTGATCTGTTCCTCTATCACTCTGATCTGTTCCTCTATCACTCTGATCTGTTCCTCTATCACTCTGATCTGTTTCTGTCTCACTCTGTTTCTATCTCTCTCAGCATCCCTGTGAAACGCTTTCAACACCTTCTAGAGTCCATGCCCCGACGAATTGAGGCTATTGAGGCGTCCCCTTTAGCCTAGTGGTTTGAGCGTTGGGCCAATAACTGGAAGTTCGTTGGATCGAATCCCCGAGCTGACAAGGTAAACATCTGTTGTTCTGACCCTCAGCAAGGCAGTTAACCGACTGTTCCCTGGGCGCCGAAGACGTAGATGTCAATTAAGGCAGACCCCTGCACCTCTCTGATTCAGAGGGGTTGGGTTAAATGCGGAAGACAAATTTCAGTTGAATATAGTCAGTTGGACAACTGACAAGGTATCCCCCTTTCCTTATACTGAGGGCGAAAGGGGGTGCAACTCAATATTAGGAAGATGTTTTGTACACTCAGTGCATACATTAAAGAGGGTGGGGCTCAAGCTGCATCCCTGTCTCACCCCATAGCCTTTGGAAATAAACCAGCATTTACTGCACACTTGTTGTTTGTATAGATGGATTTTATAAAGTCGTATGTTTTTCCCCCAACACCGCTTTCCATCAATTTATATAGCAGATTCTCGTGCAAATTGAGTATTTTTTTAAATCAATGAAGTATGAGAAGACTTTGTTTTTGTTTCCAATAAAATGTTATTTGTCACGTGCCGAATACAACAAGTGTAAACTTTACTGTGAAATACGTACTCACAAGCCCTTTCCCAACTAGATAACAAGAAAATACTAGCACAATACTGTCAATTAAGTCACCATTGGTTCTGTTATATTCTGCCATGCATGCATTGTTCTGTCTCTCTTACACCCTAGACAAGTGTATTAGACTTTTGTTGAGTGTTTATTTTGAAGATTGGTTTGGTGTAGACTACTGCCACACAGTAGTCTGTTGAGAGTTTAGGACTAAACCGTTTGATTCGAGAGCTTGATCCTATGCCCTGGACATTAATTTATTCATGATCTATTGAGGTAATTACATTGGTGCCAGAAGTAAAAAAAAATCTAATTTAGCTAGCTAGCTAGCTGACTAACGTTACGGTGGCTAGCTATGTGGATTAGCCTAGCAGAGAAAAAGGACTGAAAATGCTTTGTCGTAGTCCGAGAGTGAAGGGGGAGGCGGGGGACGTATACAGCGATGGAGGTGCGTGTGCTCGGAAATCAGAGGATCTGACTGAGGCATTCGTGAGGGCATCGGGGCACAAAGCATTTGAGTGAGACTGCTATATGAATGGCGGCTGGGTGCATCTTCCTCTGTTCTTCGCACGGATTCTGCTGGGCGGACCGAATGTGTGTCGACAGTGCATGACGGGAATGCTGGGGCTCAGGATGTAAACAAACAATGGCGGAGCCCAGTCCCAGAAAGTATCCATATCTGTTAATAGGCAGTGGTGGGCCGCTAGCACCTCCAATATTTTACCATTAGCATAAATTCATAAACCATCACGGTTCACACAAAACACATTTCACAGCGAAAACAAATCCCTTACCTTTTGAAGAACTTCGGCTGAGGGCTTCCCAAGTGTCCAACAAAGACATCCAATGGTTCTTTTGTTAGAAAAAGTCATTTATTATATCCATAAATCTCAGTTTGGTTGGCGCATTATGTTCATAAAATACAGCGTCCACTCGCCCATTGAACCGTGAAGAGAACACGTTCAACCTTTACCTATACACTTGTCCAAGAACAATCAAACATCATTGATATTGTATCCTTAGGAACACTTTTATGTATATTTACTATAATATTTCAACCGGATTATAAACTGGACGATAGGAAAGGAAAAAACACTGTCTAGAGACTGTTGACATCCAGTGGAAGCAATAGGTACTGCAATCTTACTCCCATATATGTCTGTTTTCAATAGGGAGGGGTTCAAAATGAGGCAATGTGTCAAAAACACTTTTTCCAGGACAGAAATTCCTCGGGTTTTCGCCTGTTATATCATTTCTGTTGTACTCACACACAATATTTTAACACTTCAGCGTGTTTCCTATCCAATAGTACTAATTATGTGCATATCATATTTTCTGGGCCTGAGTGGGAGGCATTTTACTTTGGGCACGCCAGACTCTCCAAAACCGTCACCTCGGGAGCCACTCCCTAAGAAGTTAAGACCCCGGAGTACTCTGGTAAGGCGGATTGGGAAGCTTTTCATGCACAGTTTGAACTGTTATCTCATTCAGGGGAGTGGTCTGATGAAGATAAGACACTTCAGCTAGCTTTGAGCCTCACGGACGATGCTCTGTTCTGTCTGATATTGATTAGCCTGGAGGACAGACGTGATTATGGGGCTTTAGTTGGGTTAGACTGATTGGATGTTTTGGACAGTGTGTACAGCCCGGGCTGCTGCACTCCGAACTGAGACGCAGGTAGCCAGGGGAGCCACTACGGGCGCTAGCTTAATGACATTGCGAGCCTCAGCAGGCATACGTGCACATGCCCCCACTCCGTGCAGAGCGAGCTGGTACGTGACCAGTTCATACAGCCACTCTCTCTCCTACGGAGCTTCGCACACAGACCCAGATGATGCACCCCGAGTCATTTCAGATAGCCTTGGAGATTACTTTGGAGAGGGAGATTGCGTGGGCTGGGGCTTCAGCTGGGGCTTCAGTGGGGACGTGTGGAGATACACCTACTGTGTGGGCTGTGGTGCACAGCAGCCCAGAGACGGGAAAGCCTGCATGGGTGGCTGAAATAACTGAACTAATTTGTGCTGTAACACTACAGACAGCATGCAGCACACAGACAGCACGCAGCACACAGACAGCACGTAACACACAGACAGCACGTAACACACAGACAGCACTTAACACACAGACAGCACTCAGCACACAGACAGCACACAACACACACTCTGGCCCCATGGTCTGCTGGGGGTATGGCCAGCTAGGCCACTGGGTGGGGCCCTGCAGGGTCTTGGAGAGGATGGGGGATCTGATGTACCGGATCCAGCAGCCTTCCAGTGGGAGAAAGGGGTCACTGACCAGGACAGGTCATTCCCATACAAAGGGTCCATTTCTACTCCACAAACAGCTGACCTATTTTAATTCACCACTTTACAAGCTAGCCAGCTAACTCTTTGAAATAAACATACATTTTTTTCATTTTGGAATATGCCAAATAGAGCTACAGACCCATCCTGACTTTGGCAATTAACTCATTGTTACTTTTATTTCGGTATTACAGTGTGGAGTCAATTGAGGGGACTAGCCGCTGTTTCATGAAGCCATTAGAAGACTGCTGCTGACTGAGAGGGGGGTGTGTATAAATTATTTAGAATAACTGATGTATAATAAATCTTGGTGATTCAATAGCCTCGTTAATCATCACATGACTTTTAACACACTATGTTGTGCTCAGTGTGGCAGTAAACCAGAACTCTCCGAGGTGGAGGATCTCTCTTTCAGTTGCTTTCAGTTGCTGTAGACAACAACTGCATCTAAGTTGTTCTTCTACATCATAATGATTATTATGTATTATGTCTGCATAGCATTTTGTCTTGATTTTGGGGGGAATTGATTGGGTTCACATCCTTGAAACATTCCCCATAACTTTGGGCCCTTGAGCAAGGCCCTTAACTTCTTAGGGAGCGGTGGGGCGCTAGCCCGACACTACCAGGTGAAATGCAAGGCGCCAAATTCAAAATCCAAAAGTTGAATTATTAAACATGCATCAATATACAAGTGTTGCATAGTCATCAAAAGCTCTGCTTCTTGGCAATATCACAGCGTTGTCAGATTTCAAAAAGGCTTTACGGCGAAAGCACCACATTTGATTGTTTGAGGATAGCACCCCACATATTTTTCCCATTACCATAAATTCATAAGCCTTCACGGTTCACACATTTCACAGCGAAAACAAATCAATTACCTTTTGAAGAACTTCTGCTGAGGGCTTCCCAAGTATCCAACGAAGACAGTCCATGGTTCTTTTGTTAGAAAAAGTAAAGTATTATATTCATAAATCTCCGTTTGGTTGGCGCGTTATAATGAGAAAATACAGCGTCGACTCCTCCATTGAAACGTGAAGAGAACTCGTTCAACTTATACCTATAAACTTGTCCAAGGACAATCAAACATAATTGTAAATGTATCCTTAGGAACACTTTTATGTATAAATAGTATAATATTTCAACCGGAATATAAACTGGGCGATAAGAAAGGAAAAAACCAAACAGCGCGCCAGCCGTGAACGCGCGTTTTCTTCTATTGACATCTGTGTGGCCACTTCCTTATTCGTCTTCTTCTACAATCTAAAAGCAGCTAAGAAGAATCAAAACAGTGTCTCGAGACTGTTGACATCCAGAGGAAGCAATAGGTACTGCATTCATATGCCCTTATATGGGCATTTTCATAAGGGAGGGGTTCCAAATGAGGCAATGTGTCAAAACCACTTTTTCCAGGACAGAAATTCTTCGGGTTTTCGCCTGCCCTATCCGTTCTGTTATACTCACAGACAACATGTTAACACTTTTAGAGTGTTTCCTATCCGATGGTACTAAATATGTGCATATCCTATTTTCTGGGCCTGAATGGGAGGCATTTTACTTTGGGCATGCCAGGCTCTCCAAAACCGTCACCTCGTGCGCTGCTCTCAAAGAAGTTAACCCCAAAACAAGCTTTCATCCAGGGGTGATGCACTGCAGCTTGAACCTGTGTTCATCTCAAATGTATGTGTGAGAGGTTTGAGATCGGAGCAGAACACACATTTTCATTGTTCACTGTAACCAAAATTAACAAAGTTGTATTGTATTGTATTGTACTGTAAAGACGACAGCCAGAGTTGATGTGGGCCATCGTTCAAACAAAGAGATGCCTCCCTGGACACCAGTGCACATTTCCAAACTATGTTCGCATATAATGACAATAAATTCTAAAAGCTATGCTGGTATTATTTTGTCCAATATTGTTTATTAAATTACACTGACACAAACATTAGGAACACCTGCTCTTTCCATGACATAGACTAACCAGGTGAATCCTGGTGAAAGCTATGATCCCTTATTGATCCACTTCAATCAGTGTAGATGAAGGGGAGGAGATGGGTTAAAGAAGGATTTTTAAGCCTTGAGACAAATGAGACATGGATTGTGTATGTGTGCCATTCAGAGGGTAAATGGGCAAGAGAAAAAATTGAAGTGCCTTTGAACGGGGTATGGTAGTAGGTGCCAGGCGCACCGGTTTGAGTGTGTCAAGAACTGCAACGCTGCTAGGTGTTTCACACTCAACAGTTTCCTGTGTGTCTCAAGAATGGTCCACCACCCAGAGGACATCCAGACAACTTGACACAACAGTGGGAAGCATTGGAGTCAACATGGGCCAGCATCCCTGTGGAATGCTTTGGACACCTTGTGGAGACCATGCCTTGACAAATTGAAGCTGTTCTGAGGGCAAACGGGGTTGCAACTCAATATTAAATAAAGGTACAAATATATATATTTTTTTTCATAAATACAATTTGGAAGGTGTTCCTAATGTTTTGTACACTCAGTGTATATTCTTAGCAAAAACTATTACTATTTAATAGTAGTAGCCAAAATTCCTAAATGACACCATGCTGGGTTCTTTAAGGATCCATGTTGGTTCAGTGATCTGATCAAAGAACCCTATAAACGGGTCTATATAGAACCTTTAGGAGTTCCGTATATGAAGCAAGCAGTAGAATCGTTTTTGGTTCTATAAGGAAACTTTATTTTCTAAGAGTGTATACAGGTAACTCAAAATATGTGTTATTCTGTTCTTTTGAAGTAGCCTACATTTTCGACATCATAATGAGTCTAAATGAAACATCACAGGCAACATCTGTTGTTCTATAATACATTTGGTTTATTAGACTGTTAAAAATGTGGGGAAAGGCAGAAATGTTATATACACGTATTAAATGTAGGGGAAAGGCAGAAATGTTATATACACGTATTAAATGTAGGGGGAAAGGCAGAAATGTTATATACACGTATTAAATGTAGGGAAAGGCAGAAATGTTATATACACGTATTAAATGTAGGGGAAAAGTCAGAAATGTTATATACACGTATTAAATGTAGGGGAAAGGCAGAAATGTTATATACACGTATTAAATGTAGGGGGAAAGGCAGAAATGTTATATACACGTATTAAATGTAGGGGAAAGGCAGAAATGTTATATACACTTATTAAATGTAGGGGGAAAGGCAGAAATGTTATATACACTTATTAAATGTAGGGGGAAAGGCAGAAATGTTATATACACGTATTAAATGTAGGGGAAAAGTCAGAAATGTTATATACACGTATTAAATGTAGGGGGAAAGGCAGAAATGTTATATACACTTATTAAATGTAGGGGGAAAGGCAGAAATGTTATATACACGTATTAAATGTAGCGGAAAGGCAGAAATGTTATATACACGTATTAAATGTAGGGGGAAAGGCAGAAATGTTATATACACGTATTAAATGTAGGGGAAAAGGCAGAAATGTTATATACACGTATTAAATGTAGGGGGAAAGGCAGAAATGTTATATACACTTATTAAATGTAGGGGGAAAGGCAGAAATGTTATATACACGTATTAAATGTAGGGGGAAAGGCAGAAATGTTATATACACGTATTAAATGTAGGGGAAAAGTCAGAAATGTTATATACACGTATTAAATGTAGGTGGAAAGGCAGAAATGTTATATACACGTATTAAATGTAGGGGAAAGGCAGAAATGTTATATACACGTATTAAATGTAGCGGAAAGGCAGAAATGTTATATACACGTATTAAATGTAGGGGAAAGGCAGAAATGTTATATACACGTATTAAATGTAGGGGGAAAGGCAGAAATGTTATATACACGTATTAAATGTAGGGAAAGGCAGAAATGTTATATACACGTATTAAATGTAGCGGAAAGGCAGAAATGTTATATACACGTATTAAATGTAGGGGAAAAGGCAGAAATGTTATATACACGTATTAAATGTAGGGGAAAAGGCAGAAATGTTATATACACGTATTAAATGTAGGGGAAAAGGCAGAAATGTTATATACACGTATTAAATGTAGGGAAAAGGCAGAAATGTTATATACACGTATTAAATGTAGGGGGAAAGGCAGAAATGTTATATACACGTATTAAATGTAGGGGGAAAGGCAGAAATGTTATATACACGTATTAAATGTAGGGGAAAAGGCAGAAATGTTATATACACGTATTAAAGACAAAAATAAGCAAACACATTTGATGTTCGCCATAAGTCTTGTGGGAGACTGCCTAAACATATTTAAGAAGGTTCTCTGGTCAGATGAGACAAAAATTTAGCTTTTTGGCCATCAAGGAAAATGCTATGTCTGGCGCAAATCCAACACCTCTCATCACCCCGAGAACACCATCCCCACAGCATGAACATGTAAATGTCTTGGAATGGCCTAGTCAAAGCCCAGACCTCAATCCAATTGATTTCTGTACACCAGCAGAACCCATCCAACATGATGGAGCTGGAGAAGTTTTGCCTTGAAAAAATTGGCAAAAATGGGGGTGAATAGTTGTGCTTGCTCAAGTTTTCTATTTTTTTGTCTTATTTCTTGTTTGTTTCACGAGAAAAAATATGTTGCTTCTTCAAAGTGGTAGTTATGTTGTATTAATCAAATGATACAAACCCCCCCAAAATTCATTTAATTCCAGGTAGTAAAGCAACAAAATAGGAAAAATTCCAAGGGGGTGAATACTTTCGCAAGCCACTGTATATGCTTAATTTGGAGTTAATTATGTAACTTTAGTTGTTCAACAAACGTTGGGCAATATGTTTAGATTTTTAATATATCGTAAGGCTGCATGAAGCGACTCTAATGATTATTTGAAAAATGTTGTATGAAAGGCATGAGCTCTGCTTAGTTTTTGCGCAGGCTGTTCACAATTTGAAAAGCAAATTGTGAATTTCCTGGCTGCATCCCCTTTGTATGGCCATAATACCCCTAAGGAAATCCATATCTTTGTACCCTTTGGCTGAATATAGTAAGTATAATTCCCTTCTCCCGGCTGCGTGCTGAATCACCTCTCACTCACGTGGCTCTCCCTCAAGTGGTCAGGTCTTTCTCACAGGCTACAAGTGAAGACAGACACATTGGGGACACAACTGCACGCGTTCTTATTCAATTCCGAGGCACATATGGAAGATATTGGAAGAACTGTGCACATTTACTTTTTGCCAGCCAACAAGAAGAGTAGGCCTAACAAACAACAAAAGAACTAGCCTTTGTCAATGTACTGTCCCCATAGTACAATATTTGACCTATTCTATTCTGTGTGAGAAATAAATATTCCAAACATACTCTGGGACAGTTTTGGGATGTGATAGATCCCAAATTAACACAACCACTAGCATCAAAAAACCTTACTAACTTTCTTGTGTTCTTCTTATTTCTTATTTACATTTCTTGTGTGTTTTTGTTCTACGTTATGTTATTTTTAGTACTACATTTATATTAATTACTGTATTGTTGGGTTCAGAGCTTGTAAGACAGGCATTTCACTGTACTTGTGCACAACACAATAAAACTTGAATACAGTGGACTAGAAGTAGAAGACGGAATGAGAATATACAGTTAAACAGAGAGGGAGAGGAAAGAGAGAGAAGTAGAGGAAGAGAGAAGTAGAGGAAGAGAGAAGTAGAGAGAGAGAAGTAGAGGGAGAGAGAGAGATAAGTAGAGAGAGAGAAGAAGAGGGAGAGGTAAGAGAGAAGTAGAGAGAGAGAGACGTAGAGGAAGAGAGAGAGAGTAGCGGGAGAGAGAGAAGTAGAGGGAGAGAGAAGTAGAGAAAGAGAGAGAGAGAAGTAGAGAGAGAGAGAGAAGTAGAGGGAGAGAAAGAGAGAAGTAGAGGAAGAGAGAAGTAGAGAAAGAGAGAGAAGTAGAGAGAGGCGGAGAGAAGTAGAGGGAGAGAGAAGTAGAGGGAGAGAGAGCGGGAGAGAGAGAGAAGTAGAGGAAAAGAGAGAGAGAGTTTTGTGCTGGAGTTATCTAGCTCTTCTAGAGAGAAGTGAGTGACAGAGAGATGGGAGGAGAAGAAGAGAGCCCCTGAATGATTTAGACTTTTCATTAGTTGGTAAGTGAAATGGAATGCCTGATTAGGGCATAATCATTAGGTCCGAGTCCATGATGAATTAGAGGGAGGGAGGGAGGGAGGGATGGAGGGAGATATAGAGAAATTGAGAGAGAACAATGAGAAATAGAGCGAGAGAGAAAGAAAGAGAGTCCAAGCTAAATTGGACAGCGAGGATAAAATAGAGAGATTCTAATTAGTCAGAAGAGAAGAAAATAGAAGAGAATCTTTGTTATCTTATTATTTCTAAGAAGAAAGTGCATGGATTAAGAAAGGAAGTTCACTCAGAGAATGATACTCTCTCGCTTTCTCTCTAAAAGAGGCTGACACAGAGTTTTCTAACTCCAAATATAACTGTGATAATAACTCTGACACGTACAGGCTTTTGTTTCTCTTCAGCGAGAAAAACGCATCAGCAAAGGTACAGTAGTACGCTGAAAACAGACACTCCTGCGCACTCAACAAACACGGTTTGTACAATACATCGAAATATGTTACGTTTCCCAGTAGTTGGGCAGGAAGCTGTGAATCGAGCTGTAGCCTATTGCCTGAGTCTTTTATTAAAAAACGTGAAACAATGTTGTGTCTGTTTGCTGCTTTTCATTAAATCATGTATCTTTTCTTTAGGCTATGGCATAAAATAAACATCTTCACATGGGCAAAATGATATATATAGGCTATATAGCATACCACATTTTTATCAGCTATAAAAATAAACAGTTAATGCGGGGGAAATTGGAACTGGTAAAAGGCCGACATTTGGACGTTTCATTTTGGAAAAGACTGTAACATGACTATAGAAATGGAAACATTGTGACTTTAGTGACACAAATGAACAATATCTTTAAGAGATCTCAGTCCATCTTACTGGGCTCTCACCATCATCATTATCATTATTCACGTCATTTAAATTCAATCAACTCACAATTATTAGCTTTGGTATGACTTTCGATTGCCCATTCATTCATTGACATCAATGAGAAGGCTTTCTGAGTGAGGTCAGACATTAGCACATGGGTACTGTAGGCCTACCATGGAAAATGTCTGAAAAAGTTCCTGTTTATGATTATGAAATTCAGATCCACAGAAATACATTGTTTACTGTCTATAAAATGCCTCCCTTTCCCCCTACATTTAATACGTGTATATAACATTTCTGCCTTTTCCCCTACATTTAATACGTGTATATAACATTTCTGCCTTTTCCCCTACATTTAATACGTGTATATAACATTTCTGCCTTTTCCCCTACATTTAACTACTTAGGGAGCAGTGGGGCGCGCCAAATTCAAAATCCAAATGTTGAATTATTAAACATTCATCAATATACAATTGTTGCATAGTCATCAAAAGCTCTGCTTCTTGGCAATATCACAGCGTTGTCAGATTTCAAAAAGGCTTTACGGCGAAAGAACAACATTTGATTGTTTGAGGGTAGCACCTCCAATATTTTCTTATTAGCATAAATTCATAAACCATTGCGGTTCACACAAAACACAGTTCACAGTGAAAACAAATCCCTTACCTTTTGAAGAACTTCTGCTGAGGGCTTCCCAAGTGTCCAACGAAGACATCCAATGGTTCTTTTGTTAGAAAAAGTCATTTATTATGTCCATAAATCTCAGTTTGGTTGGCGCATTATGTTCATAAAATAAAGCGTCCACTCGCCCATTGAACCGTGAATTGAACGCGTTCAACCTATACCTATACACTTGTCCAAGAACAATCAAACATCATTGATAATGTATCCTTACGAACACTTTTATGTATATTTACTATAATATTTCAACCGGATTATAAACTGGACGATAGGAAAGGAAAAAACCACAGCGCGCGAGCCCGTGAACGCGCTTCCTCTTCTGTTTACATCCGAATACCACTTCAAAATTCTTCTTCCATTACCATCCAGAGCAACTAGAACATCGCCAAACACTGTCTAGAGACTGTTGACATCCAGTGGAAGCAATAGGTACTGCAATCTTACTCCCATATATGTCTGTTTTCAATAGGGAGGGGTTCAAAATGATGTGTCAAACACTTTTTCCAGGACAGAAATTCCTCGGGTTTTCGCCTGTTATATCAGTTCGTTCTGTTATACTCACAGACAATATTTTAACACTTAGAAACTTCAGTGTTTCCTATCCAATAGTACTAATTATGTGCATATCCTATTTTCTGGGCCTGAGTGGGAGGCATTTTACTTTGGGGACGCCAGACTCTCCAAAACCGTCACCTCGGGAGCCGCTCCCTAAGAAGTTAAGCAATGGCTTTTTTTATGGCCACTCTTCCATAAAGCCCAGCTCTGTGGAGTGTACGGCTTAAAGTGGTCCTATGGACAGATACTCCAATCTCTGCTGTGGAGCTTTGCAGCTCCTTCAAGCTTATCTTTGGTCTCTTTGTTGCCTCTCTGATTAATGCCCTCTTGCCTGGTCTGTGAGTTTTGGTGGGCAGCCCTCTCTTGGCAGGTTTGTTGTGGTGCCATGTTCTTTCCATGTTTTAATAATGGATTTAATGGTGCTCTGTGGGATGTTCAAAGTTTCTGATATTTTTTTATAACCCAACCCTGATCTGTACTTCTCCACAACTTTGTCCCTGACCTGTTTGGAGAGCTCATTGGTCTTCATAGTGCCGCTTGCTTAGTGAGGATGCAGACTCTTGGGCCTTTCAGAACAGGTGTATATATACTGAGATCATGTGACAGATCATATGACACTTAGATTGCACACAGGTGGACGTTATTTAACTAATTATGTGACTTCTGAATGTAATTGGTTGCACCAGATCTTATTTAGGGGCTTCATAGCAAAGGGGGTGAATACATATGCACGCACCACTTTTCCGTTTTTATTTTTTATTTAATTTGTTGAAACAAGTAATTTTTTTCCTTTCACTTAACCAATTTGGACTATTTTGTGTTTGTCCATTACATGAAATTGTAAGTTGTGACAGTGTTTCCTTGCTACGTTTGATGTGTATACTTTTAGATGTTGTATCCCGCAACGCGGTTAGCCTCTGTTGCTGTGACTACTACCATCTGTCTCAGGATCCTGCCAGACCAAAAAGTTGTTTTCCGAAGCTAGCTACAAGCCAAGCTGGTATCAGTATCAGGTAATCGATCACCGGGGAGAATGGAGTCCTTTGTTTTTGAATCGCGGGATGATCCTCTCCTGGACCTGGCTGGCCAGACAGGGAGACACGTCACCGTTCATCGTGGATGTGGAGGGTGGCGTCCCCTGAGCCCTCTGGGGTGATAGGATTCATGAATGGGCTGCTGACATCGAATAGCTTTGCTGCTCCTGGTGCCATCTTCTCATGGAGCGTCAGAGGTTCAGATTCAGATTTTATTGCAATGTATAACATTTAAATAATATAAAATAATGCCACAGAATTCTAAGCAAATATTGTCTGCTAAATAAACTAGTGTAGCCTACAGCCATATGGCATATTCAGATCAGGTCCTAACACAAGGACAACTCAGAGTATGCTATTCTGTTCTTCTGAAATAGACTACATTTTATAGACTTTCTAAAATGTAGATGTTCCAGAAGTCTGTACCATTATTAACAGTTGATTACCATGAGACCGACTGTTAATTGCTTGACAATCACCGGCAGACGAAATGGCATAACCGCCACAGCCCTAGGTGGTGATCAGGGCCGGTTTTCCCTTCGCCTTAATCTCACCAGGACTTCCCTTTTCCTGCCTGTGTAATGCCAGCGTTTCCTCTTCCATACCCCAAAAATTGGTTCAGAATTACAGAAAGAGCCCAGGGCTGATGAGTCGAAGTTGACGCCAGAATTGAGGTAAGTAACTGCCAATCTTATGTTCAAAAGTTGTTGTCGGTTATAAGAAATGATAGCGGATACATTTTGTGAATAAACGGCAAAAGAATCACAAAATAGCACATTTGGGTCGGTGCTCGCAAAACGGAAGCCATACATTATGGCGCCATCTTATCTAATCATCACAATAAGAAACAACCACGTTAATGACAATGGCTTGCATTGAAATGGTATATATTTGAATTGCATTTAAATGGTATCTAATTGAGTTGCATTGAAATGGCATTTAATTAAATTGCTTTGAAATGGTATCTAATTTAATTGTTTTGAAATGGTATATAATTAAATTGCTTCAAATGGTATCTAATTGAATTGCTTTCAAAATGGTATATAATTAAATTGCTTTGAAATGGAATGTAATAACATTTATTTGAAATGGTATCTAATTGAATTGCATTTAAATGGTATATAATTAATTTGCTTTTAAATGGTATCTATTTGAATTGCTTTGAAATGGTATATAATTTAATTGCTTTGAAATGGTATCTAGTTTAATTGCTTTGAAATAGTATCTAATTGAATTGCAATGAAATGGTCCACATAAGCCTTGCTATGTAACGCAGGACACTTTTTCAACGTTCTGTAAACAATACAGAGTTGATGTGGTGGGTAGGCAGGAGGGAGGTAGAGTGATGAAGGAACCAGACGGGACAGATGGAGCCTTTCGTTTTGGCAGCCATTAGTACAGAACAGCCAGGCTAGATGTTTGTTCAGGCTTCTACACACACACACAAACACACACACACACACACAAACAAACACACACAAACGCACACATACAAACGAACATACGCATTAACGAAGTGAGGACAGCACACAAGAAGGTAGTTCATTTTAATGAGGAGATGAGGATGGAATCACATTCTGATTTGAGTTATTTTGAAATAGTTTTTTCTATATATTTTGAAAACGTGTTTTCTATAAAACTACAGTTAGTCTTTAGAGACGAACAGCTCTGCAGAATGGTCCTGTTATGGGCTGATTGAGCTGAGTTGGCCAGTTCCACTGAGAATATGTAATCAGATTTGGACCTACGACCTTGTCAATTCGAAATGGCAAAGTGGTTTGGCTGTGTACAGGTGGTAAGGTTAAACTAGGCGCCCTGATCAAAAGTAATGCAGTATACAGGAAATAGGGTGCCATTTAGGATTTAACCTTAGGCTGTACAGGTTAAATGGGGTGTCTTAGTCTGTACAGGTTTAAATGGGGTGTCTTAGTCTGTACAGGTTAAATGGGGTGTCTTAGTCTGTACAGGTTTAAATGGGGTGTCTTAGTCTGTACAGGTTAAATGGGGTGTCTTAGTCTGTACAGGTTTAAATGGGGTCTCTTAGTCTGTACAGGTTAAATGGGGTGTCAGTCTGTACAGGTTTAAATGGGGTGTCTTAGTCTGTACAGGTTAAATGGGGTGTCTTAGTCTGTACAGGTTAAATGGGGTGTCTTAGTCTGTACAGGTTTAAATGGGGTGTCTTAGTCTGTACAGGTTAAATGGGGTGTCTTAGTCTGTACAGGTTAAATGGGGTGTCTTAGTCTGTACAGGTTTAAATGGGGTCTCTTAGTCTGTACAGGTTAAATGGGGTGTCAGTCTGTACAGGTTAAATGGGGTGTCTTAGTCTGTACAGGTTAAATGGGGTGTCTTAGGCTGTAGAGGTTAAATGGGGTGTCTTAGTCTGTACAGGTTAAATGGGGTGTATTAGGCTGTACAGGTTAAATGGGGTGTCTTAGTCTGTACAGGTTAAATGGGGTGTATTAGGCTGAACAGGTTAAATGGCGTGTCTTAGGCTGTACAGGTTAAATGGGATGTATTAGGCTGTACAGGTTAAATGGCGTGTCTTAGGCTGTACAGGTTAAATGGGGTGTCTTAGGCTGTACAGGTTAAATGGGGTCTATTAGGCTGTACAGGTTAAATGGGGTGTCTTAGGCTGTAAAGGTTAAATGGGGTGTATTATGCTGTACAGGTTAAATGGGGTGTCTTAGGCTGTACAGTTTAAATGCGGTGTCTTAGGCTGTACAGGTTAAATGGGGTGTCTTAGGCTGTACAGGTTAAATGGGGTGTATTAGGCTGTACAGGTTAAATGGGGTGTCTTAGGCTGTACAGGTTAAATGGGGTGTCTTAGGCTGTACAGGTTAAATGGGGTGTCTTAGGCTGTACAGGTTTAAATGGGGTGTCAGGGTTCTGGTGGTTTACTGCTTAGGCAGAGCACAGGCGGTGGTGTTAACTGGGTTGTGTATTTTAGTCCGGAGGGGGGTATTTGTGTGTTTGTGCTTGGCGCCCTCCAAGGCGTCTGTGTGTGTGAGAACGGTCATCTGTGTTGATCTGCAGCAAACAATCTGGCACCACCAGAACAACACGTCTGAGTCATTCTACTGTGTGTGTGTGTGTGTGTGTGTGTGTGTGTGTGTGTGTGTGTGTGTGTGTGTGTGTGTGTGTGTGTGTGTGTGTGTGTGTGTGTGTGTGTGTGTGTGTGTGTGTGTGTGTGTGTGTGTGTGTGTGTGTGTGTGTGTGTGTGTGTGTGTGAGAGAGAGAGTGTATGTGTTGTGTGTGTGTATGATTGCGTGTGTGTGTTTACGAATTTTTTTGCACACAGCAGAAGTGGTATTATGAGATAAATTGATGGTGAGATGAAGATTGGGAGATGGAGAGAGTGACATGTAGAACAATATCAGACAAACATAAGAGAAAATGAGCTTGTGATATAGGAAGAGACAGTCTTTCAGGGACTGGAGAGAGAGAGAATGAGAGAGATAAGGATATGACAAGAATAAGATAGAATGAGGGATTCTAGAAGATGAAATGAAGAGAGAGAGAGAGAGAGAGAGAGAGAGAGAGAGAGAGAGAGAGAGAGAGAGAGAGAGAGAGAGAGAGAGAGAGAGAGAGAGAGAGAGAGAGAGAGAGAGGGATATGACAAGAATAAGATAGAGTGAGGGATTCTAGAAGACGAAATGGAGAGACAGAGAGAGAACGAGAAAGAGAGCAACATGACAAGAATAAGATAGTGAGGGATTCTAGAAGACAAAATGAAGAGACGAGGGGAAGAGAACGAGAGAGAGAGAGGGATATGACAAGAATAAGATAGAGTGAGAAATTCTAGAAGACGAAATGGAGAGACAGAGAGAGAAAGAAGGAGAGAGAAATAGAGAGGGTGGGCGAGAGACAAAGAGAGAGAGAGCAAGAGAGAAAGAGAGAGGGGGGGCGAGACAGAAAGACAGAGAGAGTGAGCGAGAGAAGCAACATCATAATTCACACGGGCACAAATGACCTGAGGGCCCAGCTGGAAATGGTGGTCACCGCACTCAAGGGAGGGATTGAAAAACCTTCTTCCACTTTCCCCAAAGTGGTCATCTCCACCCTGCTACCAAGAAAATACTTTCACCCTGCTACCATACAGTGGGTAAAAGCAAGTATTTCCCGTGACTGTGCCTCAAAACCAAATGTTTACTTGGCCCACCATTCCACCCTGGACTTGAACAGCCTTACGACCAGGTCCACCTCTACAAGGCAGCAGTCCCAACTTTTGCCAGGACCCTGAAGGACGTCACCCTCAACCGTAGCCCCAGCACCTCACACAGGAGCAACAGAACACCCTGCCCAGACCAGGAAGACACTCTCCAAGAACTGCGATACCACCTCCTGGTGTACCTGCACCAAGAGGATCCACAACATGAGGACCTACACCCAGACAACAGCATCACGAGCCACATCACCGCCCCCACCCCAACCAATCGACCCCACACAGAACAAAACCTAGACACACCCTATATAGCCCCCCTTCTTCACCAAAGATATCTGAAATACAGACATTGTCATTCTACAATATACATGGTATAGAGGAAATGGACCCACTGGTTGCCTTCCAGGTTACAGAGAGCTGGTAGTCCCATCCACCAAACTACCAGCTGTGGAACAGGGAAGGGATTCAGGGGGTATGCTCATTTGGTATAGAGCAGACCTAACCCACTTTATTAAATTTGTCAAAACAGGAGCATTTTACATTTGGTAAGAAATAAATAAGGAAATCATCTGAACAGAGAAGAATGTCCTCCTGTGTGATACCTATATCCCCCAAAAGAATCCCCATACTTTAATGAAGACAGCTTCTCCATCTTAGAGGGGGAGATCAATAACTTCCAGACCCAGGAACATGTAATAGTCTGTGGCGACCTAAATGCCAGAACTGGACAAGAACCTGACACCCTCAGCACACAGGGGGACAAACACCTACCTGGTGGTGAAAGAATTCCCTCCCTCATATGTCCCCCTAGACACAACTACAACAAAACAACAAACCAAAACTGGTCACAACTCCTGCAGCTCTGTCACGCGCTGGGTCTGTACATAGTCAATGGTGGGCTTCGATAGGATTTCTAATAGCTCATTCCTTGGCAGTAGTACTGTAGACTACTTTATCACCGACCTGAACCCAGAGTCTCTCAGAGCGTTCACAGTCAGCCCACTGACACCCCTATCAGATTAAAGCAAAATCACAGTCTACTTGAACAGAGCAATACTCAATCATGAAGCATCAAAGCCAAAGGAACTGAGTAATATTAAGAAATGCTATAGATGGAAGGAAAGTAGTGTAGTAACCTGCTAGAAAACTATTAGCCAACAACAAATTCAATTCCTTTCAACAACTTCCTGAACAAAATGTTTCACTGTAATAGCAAAGATGTAACTTGGCATTAGAAAGCCTAAACAGTACATTTGACCTCTCAGCTTCCCTATCACATCTAAACATTTCAACCAGACAGCCTAAGATGACAAATGGTTTGATGAAGAATGCAAAAACCTAACAAAGGAATTGAGGAACCTATCCAACCAAAAACAAAAAGACCCAGAAAACCAGAGCATACGCCTTCACACTATGATGAATCACTAACACAATACAGAAATACACTACGGAAAAAGAAGGAACAGCACGACAGAAATCAGGTCAATGTAATTGAAGAATCCACAGAATCTAACCCTTTCTGGGAAAATTGGAACACACTTAACAAACAACAACACGGAGAGTTCTCTATTCAAAACGGAGATGTATGAATAAACCACTTCTCCAATCTTGTTGGCCATGTAACAAATAACAAACAGCAAAAATATATGCATGATCAATAAAAAAATATTAGATTCAGCTACTAAAGAGCAACCAGTATCCTCTGGATTCTCCAATTACATTGAAAGAACTACAGGACACAAAACACTGAAACCCAAAAAGGCCTGTGGTGTTGTTGGTTTCCTAAGTGAAATTATAATTTAAAAACACACACAGATATTCAAATAGCATCCTCCTCAGCTCTGGCATCTTCTTCCTCTATACCTGGAACCAAGGACTAAACACCCCAATCCACAAAAGTGGAGACAAATTCAAATTATGTGGGAGCCAGGAGGGGATTAGCTCCCCTGAATGAGACGTTAACTCCCTAAATGCAACAAAAGTCCAAATTTGGGGGAGGGTCTCTAAATAATGCTAATTGAAACATTCTACTATTTGTTTAAAATGTGGCAGTAAACATGTTTTACAGTGATAAATTTGAAATTAAAACTTCCAAATTAAACAAACACCACCACCTCTCTGTTATGGTTTAAACCAACAACGCCTCCTCTCTGTTATGGTTAAAAAAAACACCCCCACCTCTCTGTTATAGTTTAAACCAACATCCCCACCTCTCTATTATGGTTTAAACCAACACCCCCTCCTCTCTCTTATGGTTTAAACCTACACCCCCTCCTCGCTCTTATGGTTAAATCAACACCCCCTCCTCTCTGTTATGGTTTAAACCTACACCCCCTCCTCTCTCTTATGGTTAAATCAACACACCCTCCTCTCTGTTATGGTGTAAATCAACACCCCCTCCTCTCTGTTATGGTTTAAACCAAAACCCCCTCCTCTTTGTTAAGGTTTAAACCAACACCTCCTCCTCTCTGTTATGGTTTAAACCAACACCCCCTCCCTCTAACCAACACCCCCTCCTCTCTGTTATGGTTAAATGAATACCCCCCCTCACTGTTATGGCTTAAACCAGCACCCCCTTCTCTCTGTTATGGTTTAAACCAACACCCCCTACTCTCTGTTATGGTTTAAACCAACATCCCCTCTCTGTTATGGTTTAAACCAACACCCCCACCTCTTTGTTATGGTTAAACCAACACCCCCTCCTCTCCGTTATGGATTAAACCAACAACCCCTCCTCTCTGTTATGGGTTAAACCAACACCCCCCCTCTCTGTTAAGGTTTAAACCAACACCCCCCTCTCTGTTATGGGTTAAACCAACACCCCCCCACATCTCTGTTACGGGTTAAACCAACACCCCCCTCTCTGTTATGGTTTAAACCAACACCCACGCCTCTCTGTTATAGTTTAAACCAACACCCCCCCTCTCTGTTATGGTTTAAACCAACACCCCCACCTCTCTGTTATGGTTTAAACCAACACCCCCACCTCTCTGTTATGGTTTAAACCAACACCCCCTACTCTCTGTTATGGTTTAAACCAACATCCCCTCTCTGTTATGGTTTAAACCAACACCCCCACCTCTTTGTTATGGTTAAACCAACACCCTCCTCTCCGTTATGGTTTAAACCAACAACCCCTCCTCTCTGTTATGGGTTAAACCAACACCCCCTCTCTGTTATGGTTTAAACCAACACCCCCACATCTCTGTTACGGGTTAAACCAACACCCCCTCCTCTCTCTTATGGTTTAAACCTACACCCCTCCTCGCTCTTATGGTTAAATCAACACCCCTCCTCTCTGTTATGGTGTAAATCAACACCCCCTCCTCTCTGTTATGGTTTAAACCAAAACCCTTTCCTCTCTCTTATGGTTAAATCAACACACCCTCCTCTCTGTTATGGTGTAAATCAACACCCCCTCCTCTCTGTTATGGTTTAAACCAAAACCCCCTCCTCTTTGTTAAGGGTTAAACCAACACCTCCTCCTCTCTGATATGGTTTAAACCAACACCCCCTCCCTCTAACCAACACCCCCTCCTCTCTGTTATGGTTAAATCAATACCCCCCCTCACTGTTATGGCTTAAACCAGCACCCCTTCTCTCTGTTATGGTTTAAACCAACACCCTACTCTCTGTTATGGTTTAAACCAACATCCCTCTCTGTTATGGTTTAAACCAACACCCCACCTCTTTGTTATGGTTAAACCAACACCCCTCCTCTCCGTTATGGATTAAACCAACAACCCCTCCTCTCTGTTATGGGTTAAACCAACACCCCCTCTCTGTTAAGGCTTAAACCAACACCCCCTCTCTGTTATGGGTTAAACCAACACCCCCACATCTCTGTTACGGGTTAAACCAACACCCCCTCTCTGTTATGGTTTAAACCAACACCCACGCCTCTCTGTTATGGTTTAAACCTACACCCCCTCTCTGTTATGGATAAACCAACACCCCCTCTCTGTTATGGTTTAAACCAACACCCCTACCTCTCTGTTATGGTTTAAACCAACACCCCCTACTCTCTGTTATGGTTTAAACCAACATCCCCTCTCTGTTATGGTTTAAACCAACACCCCCACCTCTCTGTTATGGTTTAAACCAACACCCCCTACTCTCTGTTATGGTTTAAACCAACATCCCCTCTCTGTTATGGTTAAACCAACACCCCCTCCTCTCCGTTATGGTTTAAACCAACAACCCCTCCTCTCTGTTATGGGTTAAACCAACACCCCCTCTCTGTTATGGTTTAAACCAACACCCCCACATCTCTGTTACTGGGGTTAAACCAACACCCCCTCTCTGTTATGGTTTAAACCAACACCCACGCCTCTCTGTTATGGTTTAAACCAACACCCCCCACATCTCTGTTACGGGTTAAACCAACACCCCCTCTCTGTTATGGATAAACCAACACCCCCTCTCTGTTATGGTTTAAACCAACACCCCCTCCTCTCTGTTATGGTTTAAACCAACACCCACGCCTCTCTGTTATGGTTTAAACCAACACCCCACATCTCTGTTACGGGTTAAACCAACACCCCCTCTCTGTTATGGATAAACCAACACCCCTCCTCTCTGTTATGGTTTAAACCAACACCCCTCCTCTCTGTTATGGTTTAAACCAACACCCCTCCTCTCTGTTATGGTTAAACCAACACCCCCTCCTCTCTCTTATGGTTAAATCAACACCCCCTCTCTGTTATGGTTTAAACCAACACCCCCTCCTCTCTCTTATGGTTAAATCAACACCCTCCTCTCTGTTATGGTTTAAACCTACACCCTCCTCTCTCTTGTGGTTAAATCAACACCCCTCCTCTCTGTTATGGTTTAAACCAACACCCCCACCTATTTGTTATTTTTAAACCAACACCCCTCCTCTCTGTTATGGTTTAAACCAACGCCCCCTCCTCTCTGTTATGGTTCAAACCAACACCCCCTCCTCTCTGTTATGGTTCAAGCCAACACCCCCTCCTCTCTGTTATGGTTCAAACCAACACCCCCACCTCTTTGTTATGGTTTAAACCAACACCCCCACCTCTTTGTTATGGTGTAAACAAACACCCCCACCTCTTTGTTAGGGTGTAAACCAACACCCCCACCTCTCTGTTATGGTTTAAACCATGTATTTCTATGTGGTGGTGCTGTCCACTCAGTATTGTTGAATTTCAGCCTCAGCTGAGCTTCTTTATGCATAGATTTTATTTTGTACTTCCTAATTTTCACCTTTTGTTTGCCATGCATCCTTGATAAAAATAGCCTTTATTCCAATGCATTAGATTTATTGGTTGATTTATCATTGTTTGCTTTTGTCAGTCACCTGTTTAAAGCGCTCCATTCCTTGTTTTTCTGGTGCACGCGGGTGCTGGTGTTCTCCGTGTCATTCGTGGCCAGAAATAGTAGGACCATTAGTTTAGCTTTACTACTTTCTATCAATATTTGTTTTCTTTCCTGGATCAGCTGATGATGGTCGACAATATCAGCAGACAACTAGCCTACAGCTAGACACCAATACGCATCCAATCCATCCAATAAGCAGGCTATACGTTAATGACAGTTAACCTGTAACCTTTTCCTGCAGTCAATGATCAAAAGCTCCCTCTTTGGCCTCATAAGTCAAATGTTATTAACATTTTTCATAATTAATCAAATTAAATAAATACCATAAAAATCTGTTTTTCCTATGTCAAACAGTTTTGATATACAATATTTCAGTCTTCTGTGATGCATACAAAGTGAATTTTGGGATGCAAACTCATTTCAACTCTGTTTCTGACATTATACAGGTGTCTTCTTTTTTAAGCCCATAACCATGTGTGTGAGGTGTATACTTTTGTTTCAAAGTAGATTTGTTAAAGACTACCAAGAAAAACTCTGTGTGACCCTGATTTAGCCCACTACAGTAAAAGGATAAGGTGACACTTTCGGTTAGAAGAATATAACATTTGGTTAGAAGAAGATAACATTTGGTTAGAAGCATTCGATTTCGCATCGGAATGCATCTATATTATTATAGATTGTGCCCATGACAACTGTTTTCACTGTGAAACATAATTAAATGTTAAGTAGGCATAATTACACTTGTGCATTTTCCGAGATCTCCGATATCCATGATTCATACAGGGTTTAAGTTCAATGTTCTATTTCAATTGTTAAATGCTTAATAATTACATAATTACCAAGTACATCACCGGGGCCAAGCTTCCTGCCATCCAGGACCTGTATACCAGGCTGTGTCACAGGAAGACCCTACAAATTGTTAGATCCCGCCACCATAGTCATAGACTGTTCTTTCTGCTACCGCATGACAAGCGATACCGGAGAACTAAGTCTAGGTCCAAAAGGCTATTAAACAGCTTTTACCCCCAAGCCATAAGACTCCTGAACATCTAATCAAATGGCTACCCAGACTATTTGCCTTCTAGGCAGAGTTGCAAAGAAAAAGCCATATTTCAGACTGGCCAATAAAAAGAAAAGATTAAGATGGGCAAAATAACACAGACACTGGACAGAGGAACTCTGCCTGGAAGGCCAGCATCCCGGAGTCACCTCTTCACTGTTGATGTTGAGACTGGTGTTTTGCGGGTACTATTTAATGAAGCTGCCAGTTGAGGTGTCTGTTTCTAAAAGTATTTTTACCAAATTACTGCACGACAGACCACGTATTCACCCTGCACATCCTAATTGACAAACAAATCAAAAGCAAAATGCTTTTGACTCAATTTGGCATGAGGATCTGCTATTTAAACTGATGAAAAGCGGTGTTGGGGGAAAAACATACGACATTATAAAATCCATGTACACAAACAAAAAGTCTGTGGTTAAAATAGGCAAAAAACACACCATTATCTTTCCTCAGAGCTGAAGGGATAAGACAGGGATGCAGCTTGAGCCCCACCCTTTTCAACATATATATCAATGAATTGGAGAGGGCACTAGAACAGTCTGCAGCACCTGGCTTCAACCTACTAGAATCTGAAGTCAAATGTTTACTGTTTTCTGACTATCTGCTGATGATCTGTCCCCATTCCAGGAGGGCCTACAGCAGCACCTAGGTCTTCTGCACAGATTCTGTCAGATTTGGGCCCTGACAGTTAATTTCAGTAAGACCAAAATAATGGTGTTACAAAAAAAGGTAGAAGTGCTAGGACCATGAATACAAATTCCACCTACATGTAGACACTGTTGCCCTAGAGCACACAAAAAGCTACACCTACCTTGGCCTAAACATCAGCACCCCAGGTAACTTCCACAAGTCTGTGAACGATCTTAGAGACAAGGCAAGAAGGGCCTTCTACTCCATAAAAAGGAACATGAAATTTGACATCCCAATTAGGATCTGTCAAAAAACACTTGAATCAGATGTGGAACCCATTGCTCTCTATGGTTGTTTATTTTTTTAATTTTTTTTATTTGACCTTTATTTAACTAGGCAAGTCAGTTAAGAACAAATTATAATTTACTATGACGGCCTAGGAACAGTGGGTTAACTACTTACGGAGTGGTGGGGCGCTAGCGACACTACCCGGTGAAATGTGAGGTGCCAAATTCAAAATCCAAAAGTTGAATTATTAAACATTCATCAATATACAAGTGTTGCATAGTCATCAAAAGCTCTGCTTCTTGGCAATATCACAGCGCTGTCAGATTTCAAAAAGGCTTTACGTCGAAAGCACAACATTTGATTGTTTGAGGGTAGCACCTCTAATATTTACGCATTAGCATAAATCCATAACCCAACACGGGTCTCACAAAATGCATAAAATTGCTAATATAAAATTGCTTACCTTTGATGAACTTCTGCTGAGGGCTTCCCAAGTGTCCAACGAAGACAATCCATGCTTCTTTTGTTAGAAAAAGTGATTTATTATATCCATAAATCTCTGTTTGGTTGGTGCGTTATGATCATAAAATCCATTGTTGAGTCGCCCATTGAACCGTGAAGAGAACACGTTCAAATTATACCTATACACTTTCTACAAACAAATCAAACATAATTTTTAATGTATCCTTTAATGTATCCTTTTAATGTATCTGCATATCCTATTTTCAGGGACAAAGTTGTGGAGAAGTACAGATCAGGGTTGGATTATAGAAAAATATCAGAAACTTTGAACCAGAAACATTAAATCCATTATTAAAAAATGGAAATAATATGGCACCACAACAAACCTGCCAAGAGAGGGCTGCCCACCAAAGCTCACAGACCAGGAAAGCAGGGCATTAATCAGAGAGGCAACAAAGAGACCAAAAATAACCCGGAAGGAGCTGCAATGCTCCACAGCGGAGATTGGAAAATCTGTCCATAGGACCACTTAAAGCCGTACACTCCACAGAGCTTGGCTTTACGGAAGAGTGTCCAGAAAAAAATAAGCAAACATGTTTGGTGTTTGCCAAAAGGCTTGTGGGAGACTGCCCAAACATATTGAAGAAGATCTCTGGTCAGATGAGACTAAAATTGAGCTTTTTGGACGTCAAGGAAAGCGCTATGTCTGGTGCAAACCCAACACCTCTCATCACCCCGAGAACACCATCCCCACAGTGAAGTATGGTGGTGGCAACATCATGCTGTAGGGATGTTTTTCATTGGCAGGGACTGGGAAACTGGTCAGAATTGAAGGAATGATGGATGGCACTAAATACAGAGAAATTCTTGAGGGATACCTGTTTCATTCTTCCAGAGATTTAAGACTGGGATGGAGGTTTACCTTCCAGCTGGAAAATGACCCTAAGCATACTTCTAAAGCAACACTTGAGTGGTTTAAGGGGAAACATTGAAATGTCTTGGAATGGCCTAGTCAAAGCCCAGACCATAATCCAATTGAGAATCTGTGGTATGACTTAAAGATTGCTGTACACCAGCGGAACCCATCCAACTTGAAGAAGCTGGAGAAGTTTTGCCTTGAAAAATGTAATTGCTGCAAAAGGTGGCTCTACAAAGTATTGACTTTGTGGGTGAATAGTTATGCACGGTCAAGTTTTCTGTTTTTTTGTCTTATTTCTTGTTTGTTTCACAATTTTAAAAAATTGCATCTTCAAAGTGGTAGGCATGTTGTGTAAATCAAATGATTCAAACCCCCCAAAAATCAATTTTAATTCCAGGTTGTCAGGCAACAAAATAGGAAAAATGCCAAAGGGGGTCAAAACTTTCGCTAGCCACTGTATGTACAGACTCATTGAGCACGGCCTTGCTATTGAGAAAGGCCGCCGTAGGCAGATCTTGCTCTCAAGAGAAGACTGGCTATATTCCCACTGCCCACAACATGAGGGGGAAACTGAGTTGCACTTCCTAACTTCCTGCCAAATGTATGACCATATACTCCCTCTCCGGCATCTAGGTCATCAGGCTGCTGATTATCCCGCACACCTGTCACTATCGTCTCGCGCACTTGGACTGCATCACCTCCTTGATTATCTTCCCTATATCTGTCACTCCCCTTGGTTCTTTCCTCAAGTGTTATTGACTCTGTTGTCATGTCAGTGCGTTGTTTGTGTTTTGTGTTTATTATTTATTTTATTTATTAAAACACTCACTCCCTGAACTTGCTTCCCGACTCTCAGTGTATTCGTTACAGTAATGTTTACTGGCAATTTGATTGTTTATTTCACTTTTTATTTGTTGTCTATTCCATTTGCGTTGGCAATGTAAACACGTTTCCCACGCCAATAAAGCCCTTTGAATTGAATTGGGAGGGGGAAAGAGGTGTAAAACATGTTTATCCCTGAGTCTCTCTCTCTCTCTCTCTCTCTCTCCCACACCCTTCTCATTATCCCCCTCTTACTGTCTCGCCATCTCCTCTCGCTCTCTCTCTCTGATCCATCAGTGGGGGAGGGGGTGTCTGTTCTGGTGGTAGGTTTGTTTTCTGTCATGTACAGGGGCTGACTTTGGGCCTATACGTTGCAGGGTTTAGTGAGGCTAAATGGCGAATGGACTGCCTAGTATACTACCTGTTGGGGTAAAATACAATCTTGATAGGTTTTCAAAAGGCACTTCAGACAAACAGATTGCAATTTTGGAAAATAATGGAGTCATGAGTGCATATAAGTGCATGTTCCATGGCTAATATTCTTTACAATACAACAAACATAGGCCCCATTCTGTTCAGGACAACCCAGGGTGTGACGTCATGTCATCTTGTAACTGTACATCAGACATAGTGATGATAAACGTTGACATTGTAAATGACATGAGTTTTAAAAATATGACAATGTGAAGTGCACATTTGGACTCATGGGTGTGTAGTCAAGGCAGTTTTTATTATAATCCTCAATGTCTCATCTTCTCAGAACACATCGACGGCTCTTGATCTCCCATCTCTCTGTCTCTCTGTCCATCTCTCTCTTTCTCTGTCAGTCTCTCTCTCTCTCTCCCCTCTCTCTCTCTCTCTCTCTCTCTCTCTCTTTCTCTGTCTCGGTCTCTCTCTCTCTGTCTCTTTCTCTGTCTCGGTCTCTCTCTCTCTGTCTCTTTCTCTCTCCCCCCTCTCTCTCTCCTCTCTCTCTCTCTCTCTCTCTCTCTCTCTGTCTCTGTCTCTGTCTCTCTCTCCCTCTCCCTCTCTTTACCCCCCCTCTCTCTCTCTCTCCCAGATTGCTTTATTTGCATGAAATACAATTAGTAGATATTGCCAAAGCAGTATAGTTGTACATCATTTTAATAATAATAGTAGATATAATCATGTAAAGAAGTACAACACTACCGCTGTTGTATTGTGGAATCTTTGGTCGAAAATAAATAATGGCTAATGAATAAACAACATGTACATGGATGATGTTTACACTATGTATTACTTAAGTTATATACAATGTAAATATTTCAAGGAATTAATGGTCATTGAATGTCCCTCAGGCTATACCAATCATATACTTTACATATCTGGCAGTAATATTTGCGGTTTCTCCTTGACCCAGAATAATTCCCACCTCTATGATATTAGAAAATGCTAAAAAATGTGATCTTATGTGGGAGTTTTTTCTCACAGTAGAGGAAAAGGTGCATCTCTGTCTCTACCTCACCTGTTGACCACATAGACACTCCTCTTTGGGTAGCCATGTATTTTTGTGTCTCCCGTTTTCTATCGCCAATTGGTGGTTGCTGAGCCTAAATTTGTTCAGGGTCGGTCTTTGTTTTGTATCTCTTCCTCTGCCATCTCTCCCATCTCTCACTCTCCTCTTTCTTACTCACAGACTCACAGCTCGGGAGACGAGCTAGCTGAGCTGTGTGTGTGTCTGTCTGTCTGTCTGTGTGTGTGTCTGTGTCTGTGTGTGTGTGTGTGTGTGTGTGTGTGTGTGTGTGTGTGTGTGTGTGTGTGTGTGTGTGTGTGTGTGTGTGTGTGTGTGTGTGTGTGCGTGCGTGCGTGCGTGCGTGCGTGTCTGTGTGTGTGTGTGTGAGAGGACTATGACTCGACAGGCTTCGTTGTGTTACATCCTCCTCCCACTCTAATCTGTTGACAGCCTCACACCCCATCCACCCGCCTGTCCGCCCGCACTGGGAAAATACAGAATTTCTGCAGATCTTTATTTCCCCACCAACTATGATATTCAAAGACGATATTTATTCATATGCCTCTACTCAGCAGAGAGGAGTTAAAATAAGTGGGACGGTGAATACTTGTAACTCAGAGAGAGACATTGCTGCCATAACTGGTTATGCTTTCCTTCCATTTCTGAGGATGCAAAATCCAAAGAGTCAATTTTTACATTGCGGCAACTCATAAACAGACTGAATGAAATAATATTTATATTCTAATTTATCGTTATAATACGCTGTTCTATATGGCTGTGTTTTGCCCCACCAACCAATCAACAGCAGCTCATTTTGAATCATAATGATCACCAGGGTAACCCTGATTTTAAAAGATGTGTCAATAAATACCATGGTAAGTTCCATCAAACAGCATATCTGCCCAGAGGATATTTTGACAGCTGTCGGGATGGAATCGTATAAATAACATTTGGATCTTGAACAGAATATTTTAGCTAATCTGTTATTCCAGGTTTACAAAGTATTGCGACCAGTGGTTAAATTGTAGTCTGGCTAACACCTAACTCTTGAAGTCTTCCTGACTTACGAGTCTGGAATGACCTCTTTGATGTTGCTGCCACAATGCTTCGATAATGAGGGGCGATGCTTTTACTGGATGGCTGTCCTCTGTCTTTCTCACTCAAACACCCACAGGCACACACAGTCCCTGTGCCGTCCCCTTCAATTACAACTGTTGGATTTTCAAATCCAGACAACAAGAGGTCTCAACCCACGAGGAAAATAAAAACATTTGAGAGAACCAATCAAACACGTCGCACAATTTCTGAGTGAATTTTACATTAACAAACGGCCTCCTTTCCAGACCAGTGTGTCACAGCTCTCCCTACACTGTGAGTCACGTGAGACGCGTCAGTAAAGCTTGTTAAATTGAGCCATTATTTTAATGAGTCCGACGCGAAGGATATACTTATTCTCTGAGACCAAACCCAAATCCCTGTCTTTCGCGTGAAGAAAATACAGTGGGTGGAGATGCGGAGCCTTGTGAGAATTCGTCAACGAATGGGTAACCAGCCGCAACCTTCCATTCTATTGGTCTACATGCAATCACTGGAAAATAAACTGGATGATCTCAGTTCAAGACTATCCTACCTACAGGACATTAAAAACTGTAATATCTTATGTTTCACAGAGTCGTGGCTGAACGACGACACAGATATTATACAGTTGGCTGGGCATCGGCAGGACAGAACAGCTACGTCTGATAAGACGAGGGGTGGGGGAGTGTGTCTATTTGTCAATAACAGCTGGTGTGCGATGTCTAATATTAAGGAAGTCTCGAGGTATTGCTTGCTTGAGGTAGAGTATCTCATGATAAGCTGTAGACCACACTATCTACCAAGAGAGTTTTTATCTATATTTTTCATAGCAGTCTGTTTACCACAAACAGATGCTGGCACTAAGATCGCACTCAATGAGCTGTATAAGGCCATCAACTTAATCCAGAAGCGGTGCTCTTATTGGCCAGGGACTTAAATCCGTTATACCTCATTTCTACCAGCATGTCACTTCGGCAACCAGAAGGGAAAAAATTCTGTACCACCTTTACTCCACACACAGAGACGCATACAAAGCTCTCCCTCGCCCTCCATTTGGCAAATCGGACCATAATTATATCCTCCTGATTCCTGCTTGCAAGCAAAAACTAAAGCAGGAAGTGGTCAGATGATGCGGATGCTACGCTACACAGACTGGAATATGTTCCGGGATTCATCCAATGGCATTGAGGAGTATACCACCTCAGTCACCGGCTTCATCATCAAGCGCATCGACGACGTCGTCTCCACAGTGACCGTACATGCATATCCCAACCAGAAGCCATGGATTACAGGCAACATCCACACCAAGCTAAAGGCTGGAGCTGACGCTTTCAAAGAGCGGGGCACTAATCCGGACTCTATAATAAATCCTGCTAAGCCCTCAGACGAACCATCAAACAGGCAAAAAGTCAATACAGGACTAAGATTGAATCCTACTACACCGGCTCTGACGCTCGTCGGATGTGGTAGGGTTTACAATCTATTATGGACTACATAGGGAAACCCAGCCGCAAGCTGCCCAGTGACATGAACCTACCAGATGGGCTAAATGCCTTTAATGCTCACTTCGAGGCAAGCAACACTGAAGCATGCATGAGAGCACCAGCTGTTCCGGACAACTGTGTGATCGCGCTAACGTAGCCGATGTGAACATCGGCTGAATCAACCTAACCCTAGCGTTATGTCCACATCCTGGTTCAATCCTAACGTAGATTTATGTCCACATCCTGGTTCAAACCTAGCTTTATATCCACATCCTGGTTAAATCTAACCCTAACCCTAGCTAGCTTTATGCCCACATCCTGGTTCAACCTAACCCTAACCATAGCTTTATGGCCACATCCTGGTTCAATCTAACCCTAACTCTAGCTTTTTGTCTACATCCTGGTTCAATCCTAACCCTAACCCTAGCTAGCTTTATGTCTACATCCTGGTTCAACCTAACCCTAACCCTATCTTTATGTCCATATCCTGGTTCAACCCTAACCCTAATCCTAGCTTTATGTCCACATCCTGGTTCAACCTAACCCTAACCCTAGCTTTATGTCCACATCCTGGTTCAACCTAACCCAAACCCTAGCTTTTTGTCCACATCCTGGTGTATGTGTGTTTCCTCCAGACGAGTGTCCTTGGGCAGGAAACTGAATCAGTAAATAAGAAGGGTAAAATGCTAGAGTGCACTCACGTGTCACACACACACACACACTCTCTCTCCCCGTCTCTCTTTCGTTACCTCTCCCCGTAATTTATTTCCTCTCACTTCATGGTTTTTATTTTCCAAAGCCTTGTGCTTAATTAAAGTGGGACACAGATAGGTGGTTAACTGAAAGTGATGCTGAGAATACTAACGTCTCCAGAGCTACGCTACACACACACACACACACACACACACACGCGAGCGCGCGCGCGCGCGCGCACGCACGCACACACGCAAACACACAATTCCCAAACGTACACATACAAGGATTCCATCCTTATTGCGGAAGTATAGTGGAAGAGCCACGTTCAAATGTAAAGGTAATTTCCCGATTGAGTCGACATATGTAGCGTTTACCGCAAATACAGTTCTGCAAACACGGAAACATTGTCTTTAAATTTCAATCGAGCTATAACGGAGATCTTCCCATATACTTCATCAATACGGATTGAATCCAGCCCAAAGTCACAGATACACTATGTACATCACACTACTACATTATTGTAGCACTATTCTCTAATACAGGCGTCTCCAACCTTTACTAGCAGGAGAGCTATTTTAAAACATGTTCCAAGCTACTAATAATATTTTTGGGGAGCTTTCAAATAGGCACATTCTTCTCCTCTACCCAGCAACTCTTTCCCAGGTCCTTGGGGTAAAAGAGATGTGTTTTCTGTCAATATACCTGGTCAAATAATGGTTCATAAAAAACTCTAGGTGGCCTCTTAAAATTATCTTCAGTATTTTCCTGGAATTCAGATTTCTCTGTTTAATTTTTCCTTGTTTTAGAGTTTTTTTATTACAGTTTTTACTCTCAATACTACGATTCATAGAGAAACAACGAAAATTGATGTTCTGAGTCCATGTCAATCGTTAAATCACATCAGAAGACCAATTTTCGAGGTCTGAAAAAAATAACTAACAAATGTTGATTTGAGTGCATTTCCCCTTTAATTGCTCATTAGGCATGAGATGTGTCAGTCTAGAGACGTTTCATGCTGTTAGGCCTACTACTGCAGCAAATGTCATATCAGAGTTTGCACAATAACGGTCACACAACTGATAGAAATAATCATGAAATCTTTGTCAGGTAAGCCTACTGTACTTTGCAGTTAACATTTAAGACTTACTTTCTACCCACAAGACGGTTATTAGCATCGCTAACTGGCGGCATACGGAGGGATGGACGAATGCACTAAACAGACAGACAGGAGCAACATTGCCGGATATGTACTGGCAGATAGTGCGTTACGTTTTTATTGGCTAACCAGGGTTGGGATAATGGCAATGTGTCTTTGATTGGACCATAGACGGGAGCTTTATGTTAATGACAGTTTGCGATGGAAAACATGAAATAAATGCATGTACTTTCATTATTGATTAGCTACTTAGAGGTGGACTGCAAGCTATTGGTACAGGTACAGGTACTGGTACAGGTGGACCTATAAGTGGACTACTGGTACAGGTACAGGTGGACCTATAAGTGGACTACTGGTACTGGTACAGGTGGACCACTGGTACTGGTACAGGTGGACCTATAAGTGGACTACTGGTACAGGTACAGGTGGACCTATAAGTGGACTACTGGTAGCTCACAATCTACCTGTTGGGGACCCCTGCACTGATAACACAGTATCAATTCATTTTTAGCTCTTTACACCAGGCAGAATTATTGTGAAATGAATCCTCTTTTATCAATGTAGCCTCCTTCCATTCAGACAGAGGTCAGACTGGAGACCTGAGACATGGTGGCATTTAGCTCCATACTGAGACATCACTCTCACAACACCACAACACTCTGACCTTTGACCTGGATCCCTTAATGGTGATAAGCTGTGTGTGATGAAGGAACAGTAGAGGGGAGTCAAGTGTTAAATAGACTAAGAGGTAATGGATGGATGGGTGTGTGTGTACATGTGTGTCTGAGAGGTACTGTATGGATGTGAGGTGAGGCAGTCTATTTTTTTACCTTTATTTAACTAGGCAAGTCAGTTAAGAACAAATTCTTATTTTCAACAATGGCCTAGGAACAGTGGGTTACCTGCCTTGTTCAGGGGCAGAACAACAGATTTTTACCTTACCAGCTCGGGGATTCAATCTTGCAACCTTACTGTTCCTAGTCCAACGCTCTAACCACTAGGCTACTTGGCGCCCCAAGGTAGGGGTGATATACAGAAGATAGCCCTATTTGGTAAAAGAGCTTTGAAAGTTCCTTCAAGTGCAGTTGCAAAAACCATCAAGAGCTATGATGCAACTGGCACTCACGAGGACCGCCACAGGAAAGGAAGACCCAGCGTTACCTCTGCTGTAGAGGATAAGTTGCAGCCCAAATAAATGCTTCACAGAGTTCAAGTAACAGACTCATCTCAACATCAACTGTTCAGAGGAGACTGCGTGAATCAGGCATTCATGGTCAAATTGCTGAAAAGAAACTACTACTAAAGGCTTGGGCCAAGAAACAGGAGCAAAGGACATTAGATCGGTGGAAATCTGTTCTTTGGTCTGATGGGACCAAATTTGAGATTTTTGGTTCCAACCGCCGTGTCTTTGTGAGACGCAGAGTAGGTGAACTGATGATCTTCGCATGTGTGGTTCCGACCGTGAAGCATGGAGGAGGAAGTGTGATGGTATGGGGGTGCTTTGCTGGTGACATTGTCTGTGATTTATTTAGAATTCAAGGCACACTTAACCAGCATGGCTACCACAGCGATACGCCATCCCATCTGGTTTGCACTTATTGGGACTATCATTTGTTTTTCAACAGGACAATGACCCAACACACCTTCAGGCTGTGTAAGGGCTATTTGACCAAGAAGGAGAGTGATGGAGTGCTGCATCAGATGACCGGGCCTCCACAATCACCCGACCACAACCCAATTTAGATGGTTTGGGATGAGTTGTACCGCAGAGTGAAGGAAAAGCAGCCAACAAATGCTCAGCATATGTGGGAACTCCTTCAAGACTGTTGGAAAAGCATTCCACAATCCAGGTAAAACTGGTTGAGAGAATGCCAAAAGTGTGCAAAGCTGTCATCAAGGCAAAGGGTGGCTACTTTGAAGAATCTAAAATCTAAAATATATTTTGATTTGTTTAACACTTTTTTTGGTTACTACATGATTCCGTTTGGGTTATTTCATTGTTTTGATGATTTCACTATTATTCTTCAATGTAGAAAATAGTCAAAATAAAGAAAAAACCTTGAATGAGTAAGTGTGTCCAAACTTTTGACTGGTACTGTATGTCTCACGCTTCACTATAGAACAGTATGCTAATGCTCGGACCTGGGGCTGGGTGGCTGAGTGCTGGCGTATTTCAAGTGTGTTGTGTCTGTGTGTGTGTGTGTAATTTTAGCAGTGCCTTGGGAGAGGAGAGGGATATGCTTAAGATATTCCAGATTACTTCTCCCACGTCTTCAAGCTTCTTCTTTCTCTCGCTCTCTCTGACTATTATTTTATCCTGTGTCCTAATGGACAGAATTGAACATTTATGTGTTTGTCATACCTCTCTCTGCGCGTCCTAACTCTGTTTTTACACTTCTCTCTGTCTCTCTCTCTCTCTCTATCTCTCTGTCTCTCTCTCTCTGTCTCTCTCTCTCTCTCTTTCTTCCTCTGCTCCTAAGGGACACACATAGAGATGTATTTGGCCTCTTTGCCTGTGGAGTAGAACATGGGCATATAAATATTCACTCAACTACTATTTCAGAGAGAGTGAGTGTGAGTGAGTGAGTGAGTGAGAGAGAGAGAGAGAGAGAGAGAGAAATGACAAGTGGATAGTTAATAAGAAAGCCTTTTGTTTTCCTGCAAGGAACTAGGCCATGAAGGAGGTAAACAATTATCCTGTGAGTATGTGTGTGTTTATCTCTGTATGCATATTCAGCTTTGTTATTTCCCTTATCTCATTACATTTAAAACTCTATCCTAAATTCTGCTCATTCCTCAATGTCCTCCTTAACTTATCACTCACTCTTATCACTCTCCCATGTCTTCTTTCTGTAAGTCCAACATTAAATAAAACAGACATCGCACACACACACACACATACATACACATACGCACAGACACAAAAGAGAAGCCAACAAATAGTCCACCTCAGCGATATGAGGATACTTCTTTTTAATGTAGTTTATAAACAGCTTTTGAGTCTGGTGTAGTTCTATAACCACATACAAAACATCAGGGTCGGACAGTGGGAGGAAATGAGGGAGGGAGTGTTGAGGGACAGAGGGAAGGACAGAGGGAGGGAATGAGGGAATTGTTTTATGAACATTTTAAAATCTTGTCCATGTTCTGTTATAATCTGCACCCGGCACAGCCAGAAGAGGACTGCCCACCACTCACAGCCTGGTTCCTCTCTAGGTTTCTTCCTAGGTTTTGGCCTTTCTAGGGAGTTTTTCCTAGCCACCGTGCTTTTACACCTGCATTGCTTGCTGTTTGGGGTTTTAGGCTGGGTTTCTGTACAGCACTCTGTGACATCAGCTGATGTAAGGGGGGCTTTATAAATAAATTTGATTTGATTTGATTTGAATGAGGGAGAGAGTGTTGGAGTAACAGAGGGAAGGACAGAGGGAGGGAATGAGGGAAGGAGGGAGGGAGTGTTGGAGGGACAGAGGGAAGGACAGAGGGAGGGAATGAGGGAGGGAGTGTTGGAGGGACAGAGGGAAGGACAGAGGGAGGGAATGAGGGAGGGAGTGTTGGAGAGACAGAGGGAAGGACAGAGGGAGGGAATGAGGGAGGGAGTGTTGGAGGGACAGAGGGAGGGAATGAGGGAGGGAGTGTTGGAGGGACAGAGGGAAGGACAGAGGGAGGGAATGAGGGAGGGAGTGTTAGAGGGACAGAGGGAAGGACAGAGGGATGGAATGAGGTACAGACAGACAGACACAGACAGACAGGACTGTGCCAGTTTCTCTGTGGTTACAAAAGTCACCCTCACATGAACGAAAGGACACAACTGTCATTTTACAGCATCATCTCAAGGTTTCACAGCTGTACAAAATATGTCTCCTGCAGCCGCCACCAACCCTAGTCCTGGATACACACAGCAGGGGGTGTAGGGTTTCATTCCAGGCACTCCCTGTGCGTCCCTCAGGAATATATTGAGAAACACGGGAATAGTTTAATCAGGTTTGTTTGTGCTGGGCTAGAACAAAAACCTAGACCATTTGTATCTCCCCAGGACCAGGGTTGTATCTCACCAGGACCAGGGTTCTTTCTCCCCAGGACCAGGGTTGTATCTCCCCAGGACCAGGGTTCTTTCTCCCCAGGACCAGGGTTGTATCTCCCCAGGACCAGGGTTGTATCTCCCCAGGACCAGGGTTCTTTCTCCCCAGGACCAGGGTTGTATCTCACCAGGACCAGGGTTCTTTCTCCCTAGGACCAGGGTTCTTTCTCCCCAGGACCAGGGTTGTATCTCTCCAGGACCAGGGTTCTTTCTCCCTAGGACCAGGGTTGTATCTCACCAGGACCAGGGTTCTTTCTCCCTAGGACCAGGGTTGTATCTCCCCAGGACCAGGGTTCTTTCTCCCCAGGACCAGGGTTGTATCTCTCCAGGACCAGGGTTGTATCTCTCCAGGACCAAGGTTATGGAACACTACTACAGGGGATGTCAGTCAGTGTGGGGACAGCTAGGTATTGTAGGTGAGGGCTCGATTCCTTCTGTATCGCTGAAGATCGGCGCTATAGCGCGCTTGAAATGTAAAGACATTTCTGATTGACACAACATATGCAGTGTTTACCATGAATGCAGTCTCCACAAATAGCGTAACATTGCCTTTAAACTTAAATCGAAATTTAGCGCTGAACTTCAGCGGGACGGATTGAATGGAGCCCTGAGTGTAGGACTGGACAGGACTGGGCTTGCCTGGGAAGGTGTTATTACCTCTCTAGTCCTCAAGGAGCGCTGGGGGCGCTCTTTCACCTCTGTCCCTGTATCACCTCTCCATTAAATGTTTTTGAGTGTTCCAGATCCTGAAGAAGACTCCAGGTTTCAGAACATTGAAAAAGGTTCTAGAACCATGAAGGTTTCAGAACATTGAAAAAGATTCTAGAACCATGCAGGTTTCAGAACTTTGAAGATTCCAGAATCACAAGGAGAGTTCCAGAGTTTTCTCTCCTCAGGCATAGCAGCAGTTCAGTAGAGTCAGAGTGGTTCATGTTCAGTCTTTCAGGTCCATCATTTAGTTCAGAACACTCCAGAGTGAGGACTGCATCTAAAGCAGCACTTTTCCCATTCTCTCCACCCTTCATTGGACAGCTAGTGTTCCATATACTCATTCCATCATTCTCACTCTCCTCTTTCTGGCTTGTTTTAAAGTAGGAAGACAGACATGGAGACTGTTCACACAAACCGCACTGTACTTACATGGGTTACAAACACAGGATTACAGAACCCAGTAGATTCGTGTTTTTAAGGATGTTTTTACAGTTTGGCAACAACCTGTGTCAGGGTCATCTTATCATATGTCTGTGCTGAGGTATCCTGTCAGGTGATGTGGCTGTAGCAGTAGGTGTATTCTTAAATCATCAGTTAATTTGCTCAACCACACAATCAGAACTCTGGAGGTGACAGACTGTTACTCCCCCTTATGACATCATACTCCCCCTTATGACATCACAGCGACAGATAACCTGTTACGTTTCAGTTATGACTCCCAAAGAACTTCCCTGCCATATGTTACAGGTACACAGAGTACATTTAAACACACGCACACACACACACACACACACACACACACATACATACACACACACATACACACACACACACACACACACACATCTCAGTGCAGGAGCCAGATTGGGTCTGACATTCAGAGGAGTGTGTACTGTATTGTAGGGGTTGATATAAAAAACCCTCCTCTCTGTCTCAGAGGAGGATCACAGCAGTGAGTGACAGCAGCACAGCCAATAGGACACAGAGAAAAGTCCCAGCGGAGCGGGGCGCTGCATTACTATTGGCTCTCTTGACCCCGCTGGGCGGGCCAACTGAAGTCCTGGGGACACACTTGTTCCTCCTGCGAGTGGGGGCGGAAGGGTCGTATTTACCCCCTCCAGGGGCGTTGTCCTTCTCCTCCCCCTCCCTCAGTGCCTGCACCTCATTCAAGCCCCCCTGACCCCCTCCCTTCCCCTTACGCCCCCTGTTGCGGGTACAGTTCCTGCGGGTTCCCTTGGGCGGCCTGGGCAAGGGTAGTGGCGAGGGGGACGGGTCCCCATTATGCTGATCCCCGTGTGGGAGGTGTGGGTGCTGGTGGTGGTTATGGCGGTGTCTGTGGTTCCTGTGATGGAGTCGATGGTCCTCCTCTTTCTTCAGGGACTCCCCCAGCTCGGCCTCCCCGCCTATGACACCTCCTCCCTGGGTTTCTCCTGCTGAACAGCTGGGTAGTTCCTCCTTCCTCAGCTCCTTCAGGTCCCGGCCCTGGAGCTCTGGAGGAGAGACGCAACCCAGAGACGACGTGGAGCCCCGGAACCTCCGTAGCCAATCCCACAGTGGCAGGGCCTGGAGAATAATAGTAATACATTTATGAGATGCCTTTCAAAACTCCCAAGGACACATTTAATTAATCCTGGAATTCAAAGGCACATTGTTAATAGTGCAGTGCACCTTTGGAGCAAATCCTAGCTTCGTCTTCAGTCTAAATCTGCTTAGTCATGCATTGATGTCAATAAAATGTTCACTTCATTTTCACAATCTGAGGCATGTTGTAAAGCATTGATGATAATGGACCTTTTCAAGGCAATGTTTCTCTGTTCACAGAGATCGCATTCAGCTCATTTGAAAATTATCTTTAAATGTAAAGCATTCTTCTAAAATGCGCCTTGGATTGAATCCCGGCCTAAATGAACATTTTATTTAAGTGGAAGGCTAGCTGAAAGAGGTGTGTGGGGTTGGAGGTGTGTTTTGAAGGTGTGTCTTGAGGTGTGTTTTTTTTTTTTTTTTTAACTGTGTTCGACCTTGCAATCACACTCCCAAAGGTTGTCGTTGAGTCTAAGGTACTCTAGAGCAGGCAACAGAGCCAGGCTGGCTCCAGACAGCTCAGTCAGAGAGTTGTTGAACAGGTAGAGGGTGGTGAGGCGATGCAGGTCATGGAAGGCCAGACGGTGGACCCACTGCAGACGGTTCTGGTGCAGCAAGAGACGATCCAGCACCCCCAGACCCCTGGAGGGACAGCAATCAATTGACAGGGTGATTTTTGGGGGAGATATTCTAAAGTAAAAGCACTTCTAAATCAATCAATCAAAAAGGTGTGTCTTACCTGAAGGTGTTCTGGTGGAGCGACCATAGCTTGTTGCCATGGAGGAAGAGGTGGCTGAGGTTCAGCAGATCCACAAACAGATCATCCTCCAGGAACTCCAGCTGGTTGTCCTGGGGAGGGGGAGGAGAGGGAAGAGTGGATAGGGGGATAATGAAGGAGAGAGATGGAGGAAGAGAGAAGTGGGGAGATATACTGTACGGTGCAAGTATTCAGACCCCTTGACATTTTCCACATTTTGTTATGTTACAGCCTCATTCTAAAATGGTTTACATTTTTTTCCCTCTTGTCAATCTACACACAATAATGACAATGCAAAAATAGGGGTTTTATAAATGTATTAAAAACAAAAAACAGAAATACCTTCTTTACATAAGTATTCAGACCCTTTGCTATGACACTTGAAATTGAGCTCAGGTGCATCCTGTTTCCATTAATCATCCTTGAGATGTTTCTACAACTTGATTGGAGTCCACCTGTGGTAAATTCAATTGATTGGACATGATTTGGAAAGGCACACACCTGTCTATATAAGGTCCCACAGTTGACAGTGTATGTCAGTGCAAAAACCAAGCCATGAGGTTGAAGGAACTGTCCGTAGAGCTCTGAGACAGGATTGTGTCAAGGCAAAGATCTGGGCAAGGGTACAAAAACAGTTCTGCAGCATTGAAGGTCCCCAAGAACACAGTGGCCTCCATCCTTCTTAAATGGAAGAAGTTTGGAACCACCAAGACTCTTCCTTGAGCTGGCCGGAAGGCCAAACTGAGCAATCGTTGGAGAAGTGCCTTCGTCTGGGAGATAACCAAAAACTCTATGGTCACTCTGACAGAGCTCCAGACTTCCTCTGTGGAGATGGGAGAACCATTTCCACAGAGATCATCTCTGCACATGACAGCTCGCTTGGAGTTTGCCAAAAGGATCCCAAAGGACTCAGACCATGGGAAAGAAGATTCTGTGTGTCTAATGAAACCAAGATTGAACTCTTTGGCCTGAATACCAAGCATCACATCTGGAGGAAACCTGGCACCATCCCTACGGTGAAGCATGGTGGTGGCAGTATCATGCTGTGGGGATGTTTTTTAGCGGCAGAGACTGGGAGACTAGTCAGGATTGAGGGAAAGATGAACAGAGCAAAGTACAGAGAAATCCTTGAGGAAAACCTGCTCCAGAGCGCTCAGGACCTCAGACTGGGGGTGAAGGTTCACCTTCCAATAGGACAATGATCCTAAGCACACAGCCAAGACAACGCAGGAGTGGCTTCGGGAAAAGCCTCTGAATGTCCTTGAGTGGCCCCGCCAGAGCCCAGACTTGAACCTGATCGAACATCTCTGGAGAGACCTGAAAATAGCTGTGTAGCATTGCTCCCCATCCAACCTGACAGAGCTTGAGAGGATCTACAGAGAAGAATGAGAGAAACTCCCCAAATACAAGTGTGCCAAGCTTGGAGCGTCATACCCAAGAAGACTTGAAGCTGTAATCGCTGGCAAAGGTGCTTCAACAAAGTACTGAGTAAAAGGTCTGAATACTTATGTAAATGTGATATTTCAGGTTTTTTTATTTTATAAATTTGCCAAAATGTCTACAAACCTGTTTTTGCTTTGTCATGATATGATGGTGTATTGTGTGCAGATTGATGAGGGAAAAAACAATGTTATCAATTTTAGAATAAGGTTGTAATGTAACAAAATGTGGAAAAAGTCAAGGCATCTGAATACATTCCGAATGCACTGTATACAGAGGGAGTATCTTAATTTGATCATTTACATTTCAATTTTAGTCATTTATCATATGCTCTTATTATATATATACTGTATTTTATTGTCACTCTGTCAGGAAAATCGAAAGTTCCCTAGTAGTAACATGTGTCACACCTAAGGTCGACTGTAGCCTATCAAAACACATTGTCCGTTAGAAATCACTTTTATGTGAACAATCAAAGCCTCCTGCTGCAGGATTATCTTACTCCTGCAACGAAACTGGTCAAATTAAGTTTTAATATTTGTAGGCCTATAAGACAAATATACAACTGTGCAAGAAGGTTGTGAGATCAGGGAGGCTTGTTCTCACCGCGTTATTGTTGCCTACACATGCTGGCTTCTCATTGTACCCATGATGTGTGTAGCTAGTTATCTAATATATCTACAATTTCTATTCTATTCCCCTACCTGTAGATAGAGGTACTGCAGGCTGCTGAGCCCCTCGAATATCCCAGATGGCAGGCTGAGAAGCCCACAGTGGTAGAGGTGCAGGGCGTGCAGCCGGCCTAGCCCCTGGAAGGTATCTGAAGCCAGGGCCCTCAGGTGACGGTTGTCCCCCAGGTCCAGCTCCTCCAGGCGGGCAAAGCCATGAAAGGTGGAGGCCTGGATGTAGGAGATGTTGTTGGAGTAAAGCCACAGCATGGCTGTGGTGGGGCTGAAGTGGCCTCGCAGCAGACGTTGGATCTTGTTGTTCTGGAAGAATGGAGGAAGGAACAAGAAAAACAAAGGATGCTTAGGGTCTGGGTGTGGCAGATCAGGTGCTCATTGGAAACTGGTATTGACTGGTTGGAACATTGGAAGTTATTATTAGACAAAACCAGAGTGGACAAAACCAGAGATATTCAGTCCGCAAGTCAGCATGTTTCTCCGCGATCACGAACTTGTAACTTTGCATCGTTGGGTCAGCTGAGTAGCCTAATGGCCCATTTATACTAGGAAGGCATCGCATGGTGAAATATCAAAAGCCATTCACTTTCAATGGAAGGAAAGCGAGAGAAGTTGAACAGGGAGCGGGACTAAATTTGGGGAAAGCTGAACGCGATATCGTGACACGTGACCAATCGAAGCTCACCATAGCTTCCAACTAGTACTGGATTGGCTGACAATGGCTGTTGATATGTAGCACTACTTAGCTTGTTTGCTAGCTTGTTAGCACCCACATGAGGGTGAGGCTAGAGTGGCTTGGTGAGTGCTGCTTGTATAGTATTAATCCTCAGTGAGGCTACTACAATGACTTGTGGCAGAACAGCTGCTTCACTAAAACAAACATTTTTAGCTTTAGCACTACTACTAGTTTGCTAAATAGCTTTTGTAGGAAGCATCCAATATTGTGTGTGCAGCACTAAGTAGGTAGCTGGTTGGTTAGCAGCATCGTTTCAGTGACTGGCTCAGCTAGCAAGCTAATATTGGACACATTTATGTTAGCTTTTGTGCCCGTTGTCAAACAGAAATACTGCTCTGTGAATCACAAAACTTCCTCACGACAAAAAACATCAACATTATTGACACATGTATTTTTTTAGCTTAGATAAATTGAGACAGTTTTGAGAAAGAAATGGGTTAGACAGACCACCAAGGTAATATATTTTTATTTTAGAAAACGTTATAGCCGGACTTCTTTTGATCTATCCCATGACCATTTGCAAGATATGAGATGGATCAGTGCAGGCGGATACGACTGTAACGTGGACGCTGAGGCTGAGTGAGAATCCATGTGCGGAAGTTTATTAAAGACAGTTACCAGAAACAAATACGAGAAGGCAGGCAGAGGGTCAAAACCAAAGTAGCAGTCAGATCTGTCGACATCCAAAGGGGAATTACAAAAGGCAAAAGTGAGTAGGCAGACAATAGATCCAAGCAAAAACATCAGTCCGATCAGGTAACCAAAAAAAGAGAATAATCCAGATAATCGAAAAACAGAGAACCAGGCAGAATCATACATAGAAGACAGGCAGGGAAAACAGGAAATCATGCTCGGTAAGGCAGGTAAACTGGCAATACTTCGCAATGAGTACAGGCATGGTTTCTGGCTAAATAGCAGTTAGACAGGAAATGAGTGCAGAGGAAGCAAAAGGAGTGGAGCACAGTCAGTACTCGGGTGAGGGCTCCCTCTGCTGGTTTGGCATTACAGAACCCCCCTCTCTAGGAGCGACTCCTGGAGCTCGATGTGGGCGTCCCCGTGGTCGTGGTGCTGGTCGGTCGGGTCTGGCTCGATGAAATTCCTCGATGAGAGATGGATCCAAAATGTCCTGGGCAGCTACCCATGATCTCTCCTCAGGTCCATAACCCTCCCAGTCCACCAGATATTGGAGCCGACCCCCTCTTCGTCTTGAGTCTAGTAACTCATTCACTTGATAAGCAGGAGTTCCACAATGTCCAATGGAGATGGTGGTTCTGGGGTCTCATGGCCAGGGTCAGCATTCGGGTGGACCGGTTTGAGGAGGGAGACATGGAAGGAGGGAGAGATACGGTAGTTAGCAGGAAGCTCCAATCGGTAAGTGACCTCATTAATTATTTTAAGAATCTTAAAAGGGCCAACATACCTTGGACTGAGCTTCCTCCTTGGCAGCCTTAACTTGATGTCCTTCGAGAGCCAGACCCGTTGTCCTGGTTGGTAGGGAGGATGTGGGCGACGTCGTCTGTTGGCCTGAAACTCCTGTGTTCTCACGGCCCGCTGGAGACAGACGTGCGCCCTGTCCCACACCCTCTCGCTGGGACCGAGGAAGGTTCGCCAGACCACGGGAACAAGGGAGGTTGGAACCCCAGGACGCACTGAAAGGGGGTCAGGCCTGTGGTTGTGTGCGTGAGAGAGTTCTGAGCATATTCGGCCCAGGGTAGAAACTCGGACCATCGATGTTGCTTGCGACTGCAGTAGGTTCGTAGATATCTGCCGATTTCTTGGTTGAGGCGTTCAACTTGGCCATTGGCTTGAGGATGATATACTGACGTGAAACTAACGTTGATATCCAATTGTTTGCAGAAACTCTCCAGACTTGGGAAGTGAATTGTGTGCCCCGATCGCTGACAATATCTTCTGGGAGACCATATACTCTGAAGACATGGTGGAACAGGGCTTGGGCTGTTTCCATGGCGGTAGGTAGTCCCTTTAATGGAATTAAGCGACAGGATTTGGAGAAACGGTCTGTAATGACTAGAATAGTGGTAAAATTGTCTTAGGGAGGCAGATCAGTGACAAAGTCTATGGATAGGTGGGACCATGGGCGTTGTGGAATGGGTAGTGGTTGTAGGAGACTGGAGGGTAATTCCACCAAAACGAATGTTGTAGTAGACGAATAGTACGAGAAATGCCGGGGTGGCCTGCACTAATGGTAGTGTGGATCCATTGCATGATACGTTGCCATAGACATAGGGGTACGTACTGTTTGTCATGAGGGCAGTGAGCAAGTGGTGGTTCACGTTGTTGTTCTTGTTGTAATTCCTCCATGATATCCCAGGAGACTGGAGCGGGGATCACAGAGTGAGGAAGGACGGATTCTGGGGAGAGATGTTCGGTGGGAAGGTCGTATTGTCTGGAGAGGGCATCGGCTTTACAGTTCTTACTGCCGGGCCGATAGGTTACTGTAAATTGGAAACGAGTGAAGAATAAGGCCCAACGTGCTTGACGTGGGTTAAGGCGTTTCGCACTTTTGATATACTCCAACTTTTTGTGATCTGTGATGATTTGAAATGGGTGGACCGCCCCCTCTAACCAATGTCGCCACTCCTCGATGGCTGTTTTCATGGATAGCAGTTCCTTGTTCCCCACATCATAATTTCGTTCAGTGGCGGTTCGTTTCCTTGAAAAGAATGCGCATGGATGTAGTTTGCCTGGTTGACTGTGTCTCTGTGAGAGCACTGCCCCTATTCCACAGTCGAAGGCATCCACTTCTACTACAAAAGGTAAACTGGGGTCTGGGTGTTTCAGAATGGGGGCAGACGTGAATCTTTCTTTCAGAGTGATAAAGGAATTGGTGGCTTCTTTAGTCCATCCTAGCCTTGTGGGTTTACCTTTTAGAAGTGATGTTAGGGGGGGCTTTACGGTGCTGTAGTTGCGGATGAAACGTCTGTAGAAGTTTGCAAAGCCTAAGAATCTCTGTAATTCCTTGACTGTTGTGGGTTGGGGCCATTCGGTGACTGCTTGAACCTTTACTTCCTCCATCTTTACCCCATGGTGACTTATGTGGTAGCCTAGAAACGAGGTTTGCTTAACATGGAATTCACATTTTTCTGCTTTGACGTAGAGTTGATTTTCGAGTAATCGAGCGAGGACTATTTTAACATGGTTGATATGCTCTGCCTCAGACTTGGAGTAGATGAGAATGTCATCAATATAGGCTACCACAAACTGGTTGAGAAGGTCCTTGAAGATTTCATTGATGAATGATTGGAAGATGGCGGGTGAGTTGGTAAGCCCATACGACGTAACTTGGTACTCATAGTGCCCCCTGGTGGTGTGAAAAGCAGTTTTCCACTCATCACCCTCCTTTATCCTGATTAAGTTGTAGGCACTTGTTAAGTCCAGTTTAGTGAAAATGGTGGCTTCCTGCAGCTGTTCTAGGGCCGAGGGTACTAAAGGAAGGGGATAACGAAATTTCACAGTCACATTACTTAGTCCTCTGTAATTGATGCAGGGCCTTAATCCTCCATCCTTCTTTTTGACAAAGAAGAATCCTGCAGCGGCTGGAGATATAGATGGACGAATAAAACCTGAGTTCAGAGCCTCTACAATATACTCCTCCATTGCTTGACTTTCGGGTCGGGAGAGAGAATAAACTTTTCCTTTGGGTGGCATGGCATTGGGAAGCAGATCGATAGTACAGTCCCAGGATCGGTGTGGTGGTAGCTGCGTGGCCTTGGTTTTGCTAAAGACTTCAGAAAGATTGGAGTAATAGGCGGGGATGTTCACAGTATTGAGGGTATCGGGACTTTCAATCCTAGTTGTGAGACATGGTTGGGGCTTAGTGGGAAAGCAGTGATTGAAACAAAATGAGGACCAATGAGTCAGCTCACCATGATACCAGGAAATGTCAGGGTCGTGGATGGAGAGCCAGGGATGTCCCAGGATGATCTCGAGTTTGGGAGTCAACGATGTACAGTGTGATAGATTCCTGATGCAGCAAACCGACATTGAGTGTGAGAGTTTTTGTTTGATGAGTGATCCCCTCTCCAATGAGTGCATCATCGATGGCCTTGATCTTGATTGGTGGTGTGCATGGTTGAATGGGAATGTTATACTTGGTGACAATGTCCTTATTAATCAGATTCAGAGTGGCTCCAGAGTCGATCATCGCTGTCAATTCACAAGACAATGTGCCAGTCCTGAGAGTAATAGGTAAGGTAAATGATTTGTTATTGAGTAAGGAGAAATGTTTAATATTTACCCTGGGAACGGCTTGGGATTTGTGTGGACATCCTAGACTGCGATGGCCTGCCTCACCGCAATAATAGCATAATTGATGTTGCCGACGCCTCTCCCTTTCCCCTTCAGAAAGTCGGGAAACGTTGAGTTGCATAGGTTCATTGTGAGGGCGTGCCTCGACAGTGACTGGAATCTGTGAGTTGCTCTGATTTACCCTGCTGCCCTTGCGTTTTGGAGCTTGTCTCATGAGGTTATCAATTTTTATGGCAAGAGTGACAAATTCAGAAAAGGAGGAGTCCTCTCCTTTACAAGCTAGTTCGGTTTGCAGTTCAGTGTTGAGACTACGGTGAAACATGGCTTTTAAAGCGATATCATTCCAACCACTCTGTGCAGCCAGTGTTCTAAATTCAATAGCATAATCCGCAGCGGTGCGGTTACCTTGTGTGATGGTAATGATTTGTGTAGACACGTCCTTGCCTCCGGCGGGGTATTCAAACACTTCACGGAGTTGTTGGATGAAATAATCCACTGAATATCTGAACCGTGAATCAGAGTCCCAAACCGCTGCAGCCCAGTCGATAGCTCTCCCCCTTAACAGCGTCATTAAGAACAGACATTTCTTTTCCTCTGATTCAAATTTATCCCCCTTGATGATTAAAGTACAGCTGGATTTGGTGAACGAAGCCTTTAGATTGTTCGGCAGTACCATCAAACTTCTCAGGAAGGGCGATGTAGTGCGTTAGATGTTCGTTGACTGATTGGAGCTTGGTTAGTTGTTCCTGGTACCCCTTCAACACCTTGCTTTGATAAGCGAATGCAGCTTGCATGTTTGAAATTTCCGCTGGACTCATTGGTGGCGAAGTATTCTGTAACGTGGACGCTGAGGCCGAGTGAGAATCCATGTGCGGAAGTTTATTAAAGACAGTTACCAGAAACAAATACGAGAAGGCAGGCAGAGGGTCAAAACCAATCGAAGCTCACCATAGCTTCCAACTAGTACTGGATTGGCTGACAATGGCTGTTGATATGTAGCACTACTTAGCTTGTTTGCTAGCTTGTTAGCACCCACATGAGGGTGAGGCTAGAGTGGCTTGGTGAGTGCTGCTTGTATAGTATTAATCCTCAGTGAGGCTACTACAATGACTTGTGGCAGAACAGCTGCTTCACTAAAACAAACATTTTTAGCTTTAGCACTACTACTAGTTTGCTAAATAGCTTTTGTAGGAAGCATCCAATATTGTGTGTGCAGCACTAAGTAGGTAGCTGGTTGGTTAGCAGCATCGTTTCAGTGACTGGCTCAGCTAGCAAGCTAATATTGGACACATTTATGTTAGCTTTTGTGCCCGTTGTCAAACAGAAATACTGCTCTGTGAATCACAAAACTTCCTCACGACAAAAAACATCAACATTATTGACACATGTATTTTTTTAGCTTAGATAAATTGAGACAGTCTTGAGAAAGAAATGGGTTAGACAGACTTTGTCACCAAGGTAATATATTTTTATTTTAGAAAACGTTATAGCCGGACTTCTTTTGATCTATCCCATGACCATTTGCAAGATACAAGATGGATCAGTGCAGGCGGATACGACTGTAACGTGGACGCTGAGGCCGAGTGAGAATCCATGTGCGGAAGTTTATTAAAGACAGTTACCAGAATCAAATACGAGAAGGCAGGCAGAGGGTCAAAACCAAAGTAGCAGTCAGATCTATCGACATCCAAAGGGGAATTACAAAAGGCAAAAGTGAGTAGGCAGACAATAGATCCAAGCAAAAACATCAGTCCGATCAGGTAACCAAAACAAAGAGAATAATCCAGATAATCGAAGACAGGCAGGGAAAACAGGAAATAAGGCAGGTAAACTGGCAATACTTCGCAATGAGTACAGGCATGGTTTCTGGCTAAATAGCAGTCAGACAGGAAATGAGTGCAGAGGTAGCAAAGGGAGTGGAGCACAGTCAGTACTCAGGCGAGGGCTCCCTCTGCTGGTTTGGCATTACAACGACGCGCTATCTGACAATAATACTATGTGTTAGAGCCCCATTACCATTACATGGGGAATATTTCAAGAATCATATGTAAATTAATGTCTAGAATAATAACAATATTCAGTATCGAAATATATGGATCTGGACAAAACTATTCCAAAAAATAAGTTCAAGGCACTCAATTAAGCTACAAATCCAACTTTAAAACATTCAGGCCATCAAATTCTTTAACACTTTTATAAACTATAACTAAAAACATTTGCATAAATGTGCATAAAATATTTCCCCTTAAAAATACAAAGGCTTTTAATTTTCTGGACTACAGGAGGCTGAGTAATCTACTGGCTCTTACCTGCAGAAAGACCCTCTCGCTCTGGGCTGGGATCTCCTCTGGGACAGACAGAAAGTTATGGGCCTGACAGGACACGGTGCTGGGAGAGGTGTAGCATATACAGTCTCTGGGACAGGGAGAGGAGAGCTCCAACCAGCCACATAGGACAAGAAGGACACCTACACCACCACAACCTGACAGAGGAGGAGAGGAGAGAGAGAGAGATAAGTAAAGAGGTGTTGTTGTATATATTCAGTGCCATATTCCTGTAAAGCCCAGAGAGGATCTCAGGACAAATGAAGTAGAAGTGCTGTGGTTGCAGGTTCACCTACCTCATCTGACGTCTCTTCTATTAGGGTGCTGCTATAGGTCACCAAGTGCTAACTGTCAGTATCGGGAGAATATGTGCTGCTATAGACCACCAAGTGCTAACTCTCAATATCTGGAGAATATGTGCTGCTATAGGTCACCAAGGGCTAACTGTCAGTATCTGGAGAATATGTGCTGCTATAGGTCACCAAGGGCTAACTGTCAGTATCTGGAGAATATGTGCTGCTATAGACCACCAAGTGCTAACTGTCAGTATCTGGAGAATATGTGCTGCTATAGACCACCAAGTGCTAACTGTCAGTATCTGGAGAATATGTGCTGCTATAGACCACCAAGGGCTAACTGTCAGTATCTGGAGAATATGTGCTGCTATAGACCACCAAGTGCTAACTGTCAGTATCTGGAGAATATGTGCTGCTATAGACCACCAAGTGCTAACTGTCAGTATCTGGAGAATATGTGCTGCTATAGACCACCAAGTGCTAACTGTCAGTATCTGGAGAATATGTGCTGCTATAGACCACCAAGTGCTAACTGTCAGTATCTGGAGAATATGTGCTGCTATAGACCACCAAGTGCTAACTGTCAGTATCTGGAGAATATGTGCTGCTATAGACCACCAAGTGCTAACTGTCAGTATCTGGAGAATATGTGCTGCTATAGACCACCAAGTGCAAACTCTCAATATCTGGAGAATATGTGCTGCTATAGGTCACCAAGGGCTAACTGTCAGTATCTGGAGAATATGTGCTGCTATAGGTCACCAAGTGCTAACTGTCAGTATCTGGAGAATATGTGCTGCTATAGGTCACCAAGGGCTAACTGTCAGTATCTGAAGAATTTGTGCTGCTATAGGTCACCAAAGGCTAACTGTCAGTATCTGGAGAATATGTGCTGCTATAGATCACCAAGTGCTAACTCTCAATATCTGGAGAATATATGCTTCTATAGGTCACCAAAGGCTAACTGTCAGTATCTGGAGAATATGTGCTGCTATAGGTCACCAAGGGCTAACTGTCAGTATCTGGATAATATGTGCTGCTATAGGCAAAGCAGGCAAAGCTTCAATACAGGACTAAGATCGAATCGTACTACACCGGCTCCGACGCTTGTCGGATGTGGCAGGGCTTGCAAACTGTTACAGACTACAAAAGGAAACACAGCCGAGAGCTGCCCAGTGACACGAGCCTACCTGACGAGCTAAATAACTTCTGCATGACAGCATCAGCTGTTCCGGACAACTGCGTGATCACGCTCTCTGCAGTCAATGTGAGTAAGACCTATAAACAGTTCAACATTGACAAGGCCGCAGGGACAGACGGATTACCAGGACGTGTACTCCGAGCATGAGCTGACCAACTGGCAAGTGTCTTCACTGACATTTTCAACCTCTCCCTGTCTGAGTCTGTACTACCAACATATTTCAAGCTGACCACCATAGTCCCTGTACCCAAGAACACTAAGGTAACCTGCCAAAATGACTACTAACCCGTAGCACTCACGTCTGTAGCCATGAAATGCTTTGAAAGGTCGGTCATGGCTCAGATCAACACCATTATCCCAGAAAACCTAGACCCACTCCAGTTTGCATAACACCCCAACAGACAATTGGACCACCGACGTGATTCGCCCGAGGGGTTCTTTCTCACCTGGCTCCACTGTTGCAACGTCCCCCATATGCCCAGCTGCTAGTATGCTAGCCGCGGTCTGCTAGCTGTCCAGAGCACATTGGACTGTTAGTTTAAGAGCCCCATCGGACAAATTCTTTGGCCACTATACCAATTTTGCCAATTGGCCTGGTTTACCACACGGAGCCCCGCTCTCCGTATGCCGACAGAACAACACAAGGGGGCCAAAACAGACTTTCTCCCATCAAGACGTCCCTCCAAGGCCCTTCTGCTAGCTTTTAGCCCGGCCTGCTAGCTGCCTGAAGCCGCACACTGGACTCCTATGACCATTCAGCTACGCATGCCTCTCGATAACATCAATATGCCTTGTCCATTGCAGTTTTGGTTAGTAATTATTGCCTTATTTCACTGTAGAGCCTCTAGCCCTGCTCAATACGCCTTAGTTAACACTTTAGTTCCACCTGCCACACATCACCTGGTTTAAAGATATTTCTAGAGACAATATATCTTTCCTCGTCACTCTGTGCACAGGTTTATCCTCACTGTATTCACGTCCTACCATACCTTTGTCTATACATTTCGCCTTGAATCTATCCTACCGTACCCATAAATCTGCTCCTTTCACTATCTGGTCCGAAAATACTAGACAACCAGTCCTTTTAGCCTTTAGCCGTACCCTTATCCTACTCCTCCTCTGTTCCTCTGGTGATGTGGAGGTTAACCCAGGCCCTGCAGTGCCTAGCCCCACTCCCACTCCCCAGGCACTATCATTTGTTGACTTCTGTAACCATAAAAAACCCTTGGTTTCATGCATGTTAACATTAGAAGCCTCCTCCCTAAGTTTGTTTTATTCACTGCCCTAGCACACTCTGCCAACTCCTAGCCGTGTCTGAATCCTGGCTTAGGAGGTCCACCAAAAACCCAGAAAAGTCCATCCCTAACTATAACATTTTTCGACAAGATGGACCTGTCAAAGGGGGCTGTGTTGCAATCTACTGCAGAGATAGCCTGCAGAGCTTTGTCTTACTATCCAGGTCTGTGCCCAAACAATTCAAGCCTCTACTCCTAAAAATCCACCTTTCCAGAAACAAGTCTCTCACCGTTGCCGCTTGCTATAGACCACCCTCTGCCCCCAGCTGTGCCCTTGACACCATTTGTGAACTGATCGCCCCCCATCTATCTTCAGAGCTCGTGCTGCTAGGTGACCTGAACTGGGACATGCTTAATACCCCGGCCACCCTACAATCTAAGCTTGATGCCCTCAATCTCACACAAATTATCAATGAACCCACCAGGTACAACCTCAAATCAGTAAACACAGGCACCCTCATAGATATCATCCTAACCAACTTGCCCTCTAAATACACCTCTGCTGTTTTCAACCAAGATCTCAGCGATCACTGCCTCACTGCCTGTGTCCGTAATGGGTCTGCGGTCAAACGACCACCACTCATCACTGTCAAACGCTCCCTAAAACACTTCAGCAAGAAGGCCTTTCTAATCGACCTGGCCCGGGTATCCTGGAAGGATATTGACCTTATCCTGTCAATAGAGGATGCCTGGTCATTCTTTAAGAGTGCATTCCTCACCATCTTAAATAAGCATGCCCCATTCAAAAAATATATAGCCCTTCGTTTACTCCAGAATTGACCGCCCTTGACCATCACAAAACCATCCTGTGGTGTTCTGCATTAGCATCGAATAGCCCCCGTGATATGCAACTTTTCAGGGAAGTCAGGAACCAATATACGCAGGCAGTTAGGAAAGCTAAGGCTAGCTTTTTCAAGCAGAAATTTGCATCCTGTAGCACAAACTCAAAAAAGTTCTAGGACACTGTAAAGTCTATGGAGAATAAGAGCACTTCCTCCCAGCTGCCCACTGCATTGAGGCTAGGAAATACTGTCACCACAAATCCACTATAATTGAGAACTTCAATAAGCATTTTTCTATGGCTGGCCATGCTTTCCACCTGGCTACCCATACCCTGGTCAACAGCCCTGCACTCTCCACAGCATGTCGCCCAAGACTCCCCCATTTCTCATTCACCCATATCCAGATAGCTGATGTTCTGAAAGTGCTGCAAAATCTGGGCCCCTAAAAATCATCCGGGCTAGACAATCTGGACCCCTCTCTTTCTAAAATGATCTGCCGAAATTGTTGCAACCCCTATTACTAGCCTGTTCAACCTCTCTTTCTTATCGTCTGAGATTCCCAAAGATTGGAAAGCTGCAGCGGTCATCCCCCTCTTCAAAGGGGGTGACACTCAAGACCCAAACTGCTACAGACCCATATCTTTCCTACCCTGCCTTTCAAAGGTCTTCAAAAGCCAAGTCAACAAACAGATTACCAACGATTTCGAATCCCACCGTACCTTCTCCGCTATGCAATCTGGTTTCAGAGCTGGTCATGGGTGCACCTCAGCCACACTCAAGGTCCTAAACGCTATCATAACCGCTATCGATAAGAGATATTACTGTGCAGCCGTATTCATTGACCTGGCTAAGGCTTTCGACTCTGTCAATCACCACATTCTTATCGGCAGACTCAACAGCCTTGGTTTCTCAAATGACTGCCTCGCCTGGTTCACCAACTACTTCTCAGACAGAGTTCAGTGTGTCAAATCGGAGGGCCTGTTGTCCGGACCTTTGGCAGTCTCTATGGGGGTGCCAAAGGGTTCAATTCTCGGGCCGACTCTCTTCTCTGTATACATCAATGATGTCGCTCTTGCTGCCGGTGATTCTCTGATCCACCTCTACACAGATGACACCATTCTGTATACTTCTGGCCCTTCTTTGGACATTGTGTCAACTAACCTCCAGACGAGCTTCAATGCCATACAACTCTCCTTCCGTGGCCTCCAACTGCTCTTAAATGCAAGTAAAACTAAATGCATGCTTTTCAACCGGCCCGCCCGTCCAGCATCACTACTCTGGACGGTTCTGACTTAGAATATGTGGACAACTACAAATACCTAGGTGTCTGGCTACTCTGTAAACAATCCTTCCAGACTCACATTAAATATCTCCAATCCATAATTAAATCTAGAATCGGCTTCCTGTTTCGCAACAAAGCATCCTTCACTCATGCTGCCAAAAATACCCTCGTAAAACTGACCATCCTACCGATCCTCGACTTCGGCGATGTCATTTATAAAATAGCCTCCAACACTCTACTCAACAAATTGGACGCAGTCTATCACAGTGCCATCCGTTTTGTCACCAAATCCCATATACTACCCACCACTGCGACCTGTACGCTCTCGTTGGCTGGCCCTCACATACTCGTCGCCAATCCCACTGGCTCCAGGTCATCTACAAGTCTCTGATAGGTCAAGCCCCGCCTTATCTCAGCTCACTGGTCACCATAGCAGCACCCACCCGCAGCACGTGCTCCAGCCGGTATATCTCACTGGTCACCCCAAAAGCCAATTCCTCCTTTGGCCTCCTTTCCTTCCAGTTCTCTGCTGCCAATGACTGGATCGAATTACAAAAATCACTGAAGCTGGAGACTCATATCTCCCTCACTAGCTTTAAGCACCAGCTGTCAGTGCAGCTCACAGATATCTGCACCTGCACATAGCCCATCTGTAAACAGCCCATCCTACTACCTCATCCCCATACTGTATTTATTTATTTATTTATCTTGCTCCTTTGCACCCCAGTAACTTGCACATTTATCTTCTGCATATCTACCATCCCAGTGTTTAATTGCTATAATGTAATTACCTCTCCACCATGGCCTATTTGTTGCCCTACCTCCCTTATCTTACCTCATTTGCATTCACTGTGTATATATATATATATATATATATATATATGTATATATTATTTCATTTTTCTACTGTATTATTGTCTGTATGTCTGTGTATTCCATTTGTAACTCTTTGTTGTTGTATGTATCAAACTGCTGTGCTTTATCTTGGTCAGGTCGCAGTTGTAAATGAGAACTTGTTCTCAACTAGCCTACCTGGTTAAATAAAGGTAAAATAAAAACATTTAAAAAAAAAAATCCACAGATGATGCAAACTCTATTGCACTCCACACTGCCCTTTCCCACCTGGACAAAAGGAACACCTATGTGAGAATGCTCTTCATTGACTACAGTTCATCATTTAACACCATAGTGCTCTCAAAGCTCATCACTAAGTTAAGGACCCTGGGACCCTGTTCACTCATGACTGCATGGCCAGGCACGACTCCAACACCATCATTAAATTTGCTGATGACACAACAGTGATAGGCCTGATCACAGACAACGATGAGAAAACCTATTGGGAGGAGGTCAGAGACCAGACCGTGTGGTGCAAGGACAACAACCTCTCCCTCAACGTGATCAAGACAAAGGAGATGATTGTGGACTACAGGAAAATGAGAACCGAGCACGCCCCCATTCTCATCGACGGGTCTGTAGTGGAGCAGGTTGAGATCTTCAAGTTCCTTGGTGTCCACATCACCAACAAACTAACATGGTCCAAGCACACCAAGACAGTCGTGAAGAGGGCTTGACAAAACCTATTCCCCTTCAGGAGACTGAAAAGATTTGGCATGGTTCCTCAGATCCTCAAAAGGTTTTACAGCTGCCCCAACGAGAGCATCCTGACGGGTTGCATCACTGCCTGGTATGTTAACTGCTTGGCCTCTGACCACAATGCACTACAGAGGGTATTGCGTATGGCCCAGTACATCACAGGGGCCAAGCTTCCTGCTATCCAGGACTGGTGTCAGAGAAAGCCCTAAAATTGTCAAAGACTCCAGCCACCCTAGTCATAGACTGTTCTCTCTGGTACAGCAAGGCAAGTGGTACCGGATAGGTCCAAGAGCCTTCAAAACAGCTTCTATCCCCAAAATAATACAATTTGATTTGATTGGGACGGTACCGAGTCAATGTGCGGGGGTTCAGGTTAGTCGAGGTAATTTGTAAAGTGACTATGCATAGATAATAAATAGCGAGCAGTAGCAGTGTAAAAACAAGGGGGAAATGTACAGTGAGGGAAAAAAGTATTTGATCCCCTGCTGATTTTGTACGTTTGCCCACTGACAAAGAAATGATCAGTCTAAATAAATGTATTTATTTGTTTATTTAAACAGTGAGAGACAGAATAACAACAAAAAAATCCAGAAAAACGCATGTGAAAAATGTTATTGTTGGCAATCACAGAGGTCAGACGTTTCTTGTAGTTGGCCACCAGGTTTGCACACATCTCAGGAGGGATTTTGTCCCACTCCTCTTTGCAGATCTTCTCCAAGTCATTAAGGTTTCGAGGCTGACGTTTGGCAACTCGAACCTTCAGCTCTCTCCACAGATTTTCTATGGGATTAAGGTCTGGAGACTGGCTAGGCCACTCCAGGACCTTAATGTGCTTCTTCTTGAGCCACTCCTTTGTTGCCTTGGCCGTGTGTTTTGGGTCATTGTCATGCTGGAATACCCATCCACGACCCATTTTCAATGCCCTGGCTGAGGGAAGGAGGTTCTCACCCAAGATTTGACGGTACATGGCCCCGTCCATCGTCCCTTTGACGCGGTGAAGTTGTCCTGTCCCCTTAGCAGAAAAACACCCCCAAAGCATAATGTTTCCACCTCCATGTTTGACGGTGGGGATGGTGTTCTTGGGGTCATAGGCAGCATTCCTCTTCCTCCAAACACGGCGAGTTGAGTTGATGCCAAAGAGCTCCATTTTGGTCTCATCTGACCACAACACTTTCACCCAGTTGTCCTCTGAATCATTCAGATGTTCATTGGCAAACTTCAGACGGGCATGTATATGTGCTTTCTTGAGCAGGGGGACATTGTGGGCGCTGCAGGATTTCAGTCCTTCACGGCGTAGTGTGTTACCAATTGTTTTCTTGGTGACTATGGTCCCAGCTGCCTTGAGATCATTGACAATATCCTCCCGTGTAGTTCTGGGGTGATTCCTCACCGTTCTCATGATCATTGCAACTCCACGAGGTGAGATCTTGCATGGAGCCCCAGGCAGAGGGAGATTGACAGTTCTTTAGTGTTTCTTCCATTTGCGAATAATCGCACCAACTGTTGCCAACTTCTCAACAAGCTGCTTGGCGATGGTCTTGTAGCCCATTCCAGCCTTGTGTAGGTCTACAATCCTGTCCCTGACATCCTTGGAGAGCTCTTTGGTCTTGGCCATTGTGGAGAGTTTGGAATCTGATTGATTGATTGCTTCTGTGGACAGGTGTCTTTTATACAGGTAACAAACTGAGATTAGGAGCACTCCCTATCTGTGCTCCTAATCTCAGCTCGTTACCTGTATAAAAGACACCTGGGAGCCAGAAATCTTTCTGATTGAGAGGGGGTCAAATACTTTTTTCCCTCATTAAAATGCAAATCAATTTATAACATTTTTCACGTGTTTTTCAGATTTTTTGTTGTTGTTGTTATTCTGTCTCTCACTGTTCAAATACACCTACAATTAAAATTATAGACTGATCATTTCTTTGTCAGTGGGCAAACGTACAAAATCAGCAGGGGATCAAATACTTTTTCCCCTCACTGTAAATAGTTAGTCCGGGAGGCCATTTGATTAATTGTTCAGCAGTCTTATGGCTTGGGGGCCTTTTGGTCCTAGACTTGGCGTTCCGGTACCGCTTGCCATGCGGTAGCAGAGAAAAAAGTCTATGACCTGGGGGACTAGAGTCTTTGACATTGTTTTGGGCCTTCCTCTGACACCAGCAAGTATATAGGTCCTGGATGTCATTAACCTTGGCCCAAGTGATGTACTGGGCCGTACGCACTACCCTCTGTAGCGCCTTACGGTCAGATGCTGAGCAGTTTCCATACCAGTCGGTGATGCAACCGGTCAGGATGCTCTCGATGGTGCAGCTGTAGAACTTTTTGAGGATCTGGGGAGCCATGACAAATCTTTTCAGTCTCCTGAGGGGGAAAAGCTGTTGTCGTGCCCTCTTCAAAACTTTATTGGTGTATTTGGACCATGATAGTTTGTTGGTGATGTGGACACCAAGGAATTTGAAACTCTCGACCTTGCTCTGACATGAACTGCCAACTGTGGGATCTTATAAAGACAGGTTTGTGCCTTTCCAAATCATGTACAATCAATTGAATTTACCACAGTTGGACTCCAATCAAGTTGTGGAAACATCTCAAGGATGATCAATGGAAACCAAGATGCACCTGAGCTCCTTTTCGAGATTCATAGTAGGGGGTCTGAATAATTATGTAAATAAAGGTTTTTCTGTTTTTAATTTTTAATACATTTGCAAACAATTCTAAAAACCTGTTTTCGCTTTGTCATTATGGGGTATTGTGTGTAGATTGCTGAGGAAATGTTTTTATCAAAACATTTTAGAATAAGGAGGAAACGTAAGAAAATGTGGAAAAAGTCAAAGGGTCTGAATACTTTCCCGAAGGAACTGTATATACCCCACCAGAAACGGCACTATGGGTTTCTTCACAGTACCCTTAAAAATGGAATGCGTCACTCAGTTATGTATAGAGCCATGACATTGTGGTTAAGCAGGCCAAAAGCCATTGATCTTTAAAAATATATAATTTAACTGTACTGTTTATAAGAATATGAACATGTATAGATGAATAGTGTGTAAATAGTATTTTAGTTTTCTTTAATTTAATGTAATATTTTATGTTGTTCTTGTCTATAACTGTCATGATGAAGAGTAGCTGCTGCAATGGGGATTCTACTAAACTACACTAAACTAAAACTGGGGGATACAGTCCCTGGGTCAGGGGAGGAGAGGTCCAACCAGCCACACATACACAACCTGACAGGGGAGAGAGTAGAGAGACATTTCATTTTTTAGAAAACCTTTCTCAGCGCTACATAGCAAGAATTATGAGACGGCAGAGAGGAGGGGAACATGGGAGAGAAATGGGGGAGGTAGAAGAGAGAGATAGAACAGAGGAGGCAGTGAGTTGTAGATAGGAGGACAGATGGAGGGAGATAGTCATAGAAGGGGGAGGGAGGGATGGAGGGAGATATTCACAGATGAGGGGTGGAGGGAGATAGTCATAGATGGGGGAGGGAGGGATGGAGGGAGATATTCACAGATGATGGGTGGAGGGAGATAGTCATAGTTGGGGGAGGGAGGGATGAGGGAGATATTCATAGCGAGACAGAAGGACAGAGAGACGGAGAGAGAGACAAAGATAAAGAGAGAGTCAGAATTAATTGAATTTGTGTAGCAGCAGCTATGTTATCAGACATCTTGATCGAAACACTGTTTGGCCTCAGTTTAATAAAACAACAGTGGGTTCACAAGACACGGATTACTGCTCTGACACAGCACGCACACGTACACACACGTACACACATGTACACACACACGTACACACACACGCACAGCACACACAGCACAAGCAAACACACCTCAATCTCATTAATAACACTAATACATCCTCTGTTAAACACACCGAGCACACGCACGCACGCACACACACACACACACGCACACACTGAGCACACACACTGAGCATAAACACACATAAACACACTCTCCTTCTTCCTCTAAAGGTATAGGAGAAAATGAATGCTGTTTCCTCCAGCTGAACAAACAAACACGCACACACACACACACACACACACTGAGCGCACACACTCAGCGCACACACTGAGCACACACACACGCACACACACTGAGCGCACACACACACACACACACACATAAACACACTCTCCTTCTTCCTCTAAAGGTATAGGAGAAAATGAATGCTGTTTCCTCCAGCTGAACACACAAACACGCACACACACACACACACACACACACACACACCTGTAATACACTATTACTACAATTAGGGAGGAAGAGGAAGAGAGAGAAAGAAGAAAAGGATTCAAGGCAGGAGAGGAGGAGAAGAGGAGGAGAGAAGGAGGAGAGGAGGGGGAGGGGAGGAGGAGATGAGGAGGAGAGAAGGAGGACAGGAGGGGGAGCGGAGGAGGAGGAGAAGAGGAGGAGAGAAGGAGGAGAGGAGGGGGAGGGGAGGAGGAGATGAGGAGGAGAGAAGGAGGAGAGGAGGGGGAGGGGAGGAGGAGAAGAGGAGGAGAGAAGGAGGAGGGGAGGTGGAGGAGGAGATGAAGAGGTGGAGAGGAGAGGAGGGGAAGGGGAGGAGGAGAAGAGGAGGAGGGGAGGAGGAGAAGAGGAGGAGAGGAGGGGGAGGTGGAGGAGGAGATGAAGGGATGAAGGACACATGTTTCTGGTTTTATATGTTTTCTTTTTTTGGGTCCAGGAATCGATTTTGCCCTCCTTTGATGTAGAGATGGAGAGATGAGAAGAGAGGAGGAGGACAGGAGGACAGGAGGAGAGGAGGGATGTATCGATTGAGAGATGAGAGGAGGAAAGGAGGGATGTATCGTGGAGAGATGAGAGGAGAGGAGGAGGAGATGAGGGGAATGGTGAAGTGGTGGAGAGATGGAGATGTGCCCTGATTAAGAGGAGGAGAGGAGGAAAGAAGGGAAGAGAGAAATAAATAAAACATGAGGGATAAACGAGAGAGAGGGAACTGGAGCAGAAGGCATCAGAAATATAGATAAGGCGAAGAGGAATAGTGTATCTGGGTTACGGTTAGAGGAATAGTGTATCTGGGTTAGGGTTAGAGGAATAGTGCATCTGGGTTAGGGTTAGAGGAATAGTGCATCTGGGTTAATGTATCCTAACCCAGATACACTATTCCTCTAACCCTAACCCATGGTGGCCTTTCTCAATAGCAAGTCTATGCTCACTGAGTCTGTACATAGTCAAAGCTTTCCTTCTCCCACTGTGTACTCTCTGTTTAGGTCCAAATAGCGTTCTAGTTTGCTCAGTTTTTTGTTAATTCGTTCCAATGTGTCAAGTTATTATCTTGTATGTTTTCTCATGATTTGGTTGGGTCTAATTGTGTTGCTGTCCTCTCTCTCTCTCTCTCTAGCTGTAGGGGAGTATGTGACTGTTATGACCCTAACATATGCACCGGATGCTATAGGGTCTTTATGCATGACTTTATCCTCCTCTCTTCTCTCCACCTCTACCTTATCTATCCATCTAGACCGCGCACTTTCTTCCACACTCCCTTCCTCCAAGTCCTTTTATTTCTGTTCTTCAAAAGTCTTATCTCCCTGTGCTGTGAAGACAGACGCTGGGAGACGAGAAGCAAGTACAAGGAGTGATCATTTAATAAATAACGGACATCAAACAGAACACGGACAGCGTCTGGACAGGGGAAACAAAACGACATTAATGCTGACTTAGGGGATCAAACTGGGGAAGAGACAGATACAGGAGGGGAAATTAACAAAGTAATGGAGTCCAGGTGAGTCCAAAGAAGCGCTGATGCGCGTAACAATGGTGACAGGTGTGTATGTAATAACGAGCAGCCTGGCACCCTCGAGCGCCAGGGAGGGGAAGCGGGAGCAGGCGTGACACACTACTACTGTGTGTTAATTGAGTATGAAGCTGCTATTTTTCCATGTGTTGTGTGGCGACTCATTTTCTCTATGGCTAATTGATTTAAACATGTAGCCCCACATCTGATGCGAACACTTCTCCACCTCTCCCTTCCATCAATGAGCTGCTTCTATCAATGAGAAAGAGAGGGGGGAGTCTGAAAATAGACAGCTAGATTGAGTATTACAAAGAAAGTACAAGACAGCCGTCTATAGGGGTATTGTTGTGGTCTCATCGTTTGGACACAGAATAGTAATTCTCCTCTGGAATGAAAACAGACGCTCAGGTATGCGCACACGTGCACACACACACACACACACACACACACACACACACACACACATATTTGTTTTCGTTAAATTTCAGGACTTTTTGGAGGGTAAACATTTTTGACCATTAAAAATTTAATTTTCCTTAACCCCTAACCTAACCTTAAACCCAAAATCCTAACCCTTCAAGCTAAAATAGCATAGAACAAATTCAGAACTTGAAAAAAGTCCTAACTTTCTATGCACTCCTCTATATAAACTATCTATGTACTCCTCTATATAAACTATCTATGTACTCCTCTATATAAACTATCTATGCACTCCTCTATATAAACTATCTATGTACTCCTCTATATAAACTATCTATGCACTCCTCTATATAAACTATCTATGTACTCCTCTATATAAACTATCTATGCACTCCTCTATATAAACTATCTATGTACTCCTCTATATAAACTATCTATGTACTCCTCTATATAAACTATCTATGTACTCCTCTATATAAACTATCTATGTACTCCTCTATATAAACTTCTCTACGTCTCTTTAGAGTCTGCTAGAATGGCACAGAAACAACCTGCTTTAACAACAACAACACACATATCAAGCTGATTCAGAGTATGACAACTTCTTTTTATCTTTCTCTCTCCATCTCCTTCTTACTCTGGCCCTCCCCACTCCCCTCTGTCTGTCTGTCTGTCTCTCTCTCTCTCTGTCTCTCTCTCTCTCTCTCTCTCTCTCTCTCTCTCTCTCTCTCTCTCTCTGTCCCTCTCTCTCTCTCTCTCTGTCCCTCTCTCTCTCTCTCTCTCTCTCTCTCTCTCTCTCTCTCTCTCTCTCTCTCTCTCTCTCTCTCTCTCTCTCTCTCTCTCTCTCTCACTTCTCTGTCTCTCTCTCTAACCCCTCCCCCTCCTCTGTCTGTTTTGGTGTTAGATAGTTGTTGAAAGCTTCATCAGGCACAGACAGAGTTCAATTACTATAGCTGTCTCACACCCATCTCTCTCCATCTCTCTGCCTTCCCTTCACACAAACACACACACACGTCACAACAACTCTACCATATCAATCACAGACACCAAAGAGACTGTCCTGTTCTATCAACAACCGGATGTAATAAAATGTCAATCACACACACACCAACACACACGTACGCACGCACGCACGCACACACAGGGATGGAGGGGGGTTGGGTGTCACAGCTTTCTCCATCAGGTAAAGAAGGATGGATGATGGGATGAGAGGAGAGAAAAGAAGGGAGCGTGTCTAAACTCTTTCATCAGTCATGGTGCCTCTCTTATCGAAAGGCCATTACCGTCTGGAACCTGACTCCTTTCTCTGCTCTGTCCATCCTCTACCCTTCTATCCATCCCCATCATCAAACATAAAACTCTCTTTCTCTCTCTAAATGCCTTGTCACGGACAGACAGAACAGTGGCAGAAAAAGGACTATTTTTCATAAGTTCTATTCTCCTCTTATCTCTCTCTCCACCACTCTCACTCGTGCTTTCTACACTCTGTTATTCAGATTCTACCTCTTCACTTCTCTCTCTCTCTCTCTCTCTCTCTCTCTCTCTCTCTCTCTCTCTCTCTCTCTCTCTCTCTCTCTCTCTCTCTCTCTCTCTCTCTCTCTCTCTCTCTCTCTCTCTCTCTCTCTCTCATCCAGGAAATTGCCTCTTCAACAAAAGCAGTTGTGGTTGAAGCCCATCAAAAACAGGATGTAGCAGACCTCCTGCGTCCGAAACGGCACCCTATTGCCGTTTTAGAGGGCAGGGCCCGTAGGTAGTGCATCATCAAAGGAATAGGGATGCAGCCCCAGAACACACTAGTTCAATTTAACTCTCTCTGTACTACAGCTCTGTATTACAGCACTCTACACTATAACTACAACATGGCTTTCTGTTCAATCACACATAACCACACACACAATCACACACACTCACACATAATCACACATAACCACACAATCAAACACAGATAGAAATACACAGAGAGAGAGAGACAGAGAGAGACAGAGAGAGAGAGAAAGAGAGAGAGAGACAGAGAGAGAAAGACAGAGAGAGAGACAGAGACAGAGAGAGAGACAGAGACAGAGAGAGAGACAGAGAGAGCGAGAGAGAGAGAGAATTAGGCCGATACCCTCTAATTATCAAATTACAGAAAAGAGACGTTAAATTCTACAACCACCTAAAAGGAAGTGATTCCTAAACCTTCCATACCAAAGCCATCACCAACAGAGAGATTAACCTGGAGAAGAGTCCCCTAAGCAAGCTGGTCCTGGGGCTCTGTTCACAAACACAAACAGACCCCACAGAGCCCCAGGACAGCAACACAATTAGACCCAACCAAATCATGAGAAAACAAAAAAGATAATTACTTGACACATTTGAAAGAATTATCATAAAAACAGAGCAAACTAGAATGCTATTTGGCCCTAAACAGAGAGTACACAGTAGCAGAATTAAGGAAAGCTTTGACTATGTACACACTCAGTGAGCATAGTCTTGCTATAGAGAAAGGCTGCTGTAGGCAGAGCTGGCTCTCAAGAGAAGACATGCTATGTGCACACTGCCCACAAATTGAGGTGGAAACTGAGCTGCACTTCCTAACCTCCTGCCAAATGTATGACCATATAAGAGACACGTTTCCCTCGGATTACACAGATTCACAAAGAATTTGAAAACAAACCCGATTTTGATAAACTCCCATATCTACTGGGTGAAATACCACAGTGTGCCATCACAGCAGCAAGATTTGTGACCTGTTGCCACAAGAAAAAAGGCAACTAGTGAAAACAATCACCATTGTAAATACAACCCATATTTATGTTTATTTATTTTCCCTTTTGTACTTTAACCACTAGCACATCATTACAGCACTGTATATATACATAAAATGACATTTTACATGTCTTTATTCTTTTGGAACTTTTGTGAGTGTAATGTTTACTGTTAATGTTTTATTGTTTCTATCACTTTTGTTTATTATCTATTTCACTTGCTTAAGCATACGTACATATGTTTCCCATGCCAATGAAATAATTTGAATGGAATGGAATTGAGAGAGACAGAGACAGAGACAGAGAGAGAGAGAGACACAGAGAGAGAGAGAGAGAGAGAGAGAGAGAGAGAGAGAGAGAGAGAGAGAGAGAGAGAGAGAGAGAGAGAGAGAGAGAGAGAGTGGGAGGAAAGGGTAGTTGACATTTTCACTCCAACTAGCAGAGGGCCGGTGGGCGCAGGCTGGCAGAGGAGGTAATTAGTGTGTATTTTCTTGAGGGCTTCAATAAGCTGGCAGTGAAAATGCCATCTGTAAGGTGCCAAGAACACACACACACACATACTCACTCACACACACACACACACACACACAAACACACAAACACACACACACACATACTAACACACTGAGAAAAGGGTGATTTTGACCAGTCTCTACCATAGGTTTGTGTCAGTAATGTGTCTTTCACTGCACAGAAGTAAAGCATATGTTCTCTCTCCCTCTCGTTCACTCTCTCTCTACACCTCTCTCCCACTCTGCCTCTCTCTCTACCCCTCTCTCCCACTCTTCCCCTTCCTCTTTCTTGACCTCTCTTTCCCTCTCTCCCACTCTGCCTCTCCCTCTCTCCCACTCTCCCTCTCTTTCCTTCTCTCTCTACCCCTCTCTCTCAATCTTCCCCTCTCTCCCTCTCTCCCACTCTCCCCGTCTCTCTCTCTATACCCCTCCCTCCCACTGCCTCTCCCTCTCTCTTTACCCCTCGCTCACTCTCTTTTCCTCTCTCTTGCCCTCTTTTTCCCTCTCTCTCTACCCCTCTCTCTCACTCACTCTCCTTCCCTCTCTCTCTAACCCTCTCTCCCACTCTGCCTCTCTCTGCCTCTCCCTCTCTCTGCCTCTCCCTCTCTCTACCACCTCTCTATACCCCCTTCTCTTTCTCTCTGCCATTCTGCCTCATAATCTCACTCTCCCCCTCTATCTGCCCCTGTTTCTCCCTCACTCTCTCCCTCATCTCGTCCTCGCCCCCTTCCCCCCTCTTCTCTTTCTCCTTTATTTAAAGTCATATGCTGTAGGGCCCACAGCTCTCCATGTGGCCTTTGAAGTATGCTAGATTATAAAAACAAATGTTTGGACAACGTTAAATGAGCTCTGGCAGAAAGGAGGAAGGAGACACACACACACAAAAAAACACATGCATACACAAGGAACCAAGGACAAACACAAACATACGCACACATTTGCATGCATTCACACTACTACCCACTACTACCCAACTACCAACAAGGAATAAGGAGGTGTAGGGAAACTACCACATAACACTGGCACATAACACTACATAACCACATTACACTGGCACATAATACAACTACATAACCACATTACTCTGGCACATAATACTACTACATAAACACATTACTCTGGCACATAATAATACATAACCACATTACTCTGGCACATAATACTACTACATAAACACATTACTCTGGCACATAATACTACATAACCACATTACACTGGCACATAATACTCCTACATAACCACATTACACTGGAACATAATAATACTACATAACCACATTACTCTGGTACATAACACTACATAACCACATTACACTGGCACATACTATTACATAACCACATTACTCTGGTACATAACACTACATAACCACATTACACTGGCACATAATATTACTACATACCCACATTACACAGGCACATAATATAACATAACCACATTACTCTGGTACATAACACTACATAACCACATTACACAGGACAATAATACTACTACATAACCACGATACAAAGGCACATAATACTACTACATACACATATTGCACTGGCACATAATGTTACTACATACCCACATTACACAGGCACATAATATAACATAACCACATTACTCTGGTACATAACACTACATAACCACATTACACAGGACAATAATGCTACTACATAACCACATTACACTGGCACATAATACTCCTACATAACCACATTACACTGGCACATAATAATACTACATAACCACATTACTCTGGTACATAACACTACATAACCACATTACACTGGCACATACTATTACATAACCACATTACGCTGGTACATAACACTACATAACCACATTACACTGGCACATAACACTACTACATAACCACATTACTCTGGCCATAATACTACATACCCACATTACTCTGGCACATAACACTACATAACCAAATAACACTGGCACATAATACTACTACATAACCACAATACCCTGGCACATAATAATACTACATAACCACATTACTCTGGCACATAATACTACGTAACCACATTACTCTGGCACAAATAACTACATAACCAAATAACACTGGCAAATAATACTACTACATAACCACATTAACTTGGCACATAATTCTACTACATAACCACATTACTCTGGCACATAATACTACATAACCACATTACTCTGGTAGATAACACATCTTAACCACATTAATCGGGTAGATACCACTACATAACCACATTACTCTGGCACATAATACAACATAATCACATTACTCTGGTACATACCACTACAGAACCACATTACTCTAGCACATAATACTACATAACCACATAACTCTGGCACATAATACTACATAACCACATTACTCTGGTACATACTACTACATAACCACATAACACTTGCACATAATATTACATACCCATATAACTCTGGCACATAACATCACATAACCAAATAACACTGGCACATAATACTACTACATAACCACAATACCCTGACACATAATACTACTACATAACCACATTAATCTGGCACATAATACTACATAACCACATTACTCTGGCACATAATACTACATACCCACGTTACTCTGGCACATAACACTACATAACCAAATAACACTGGCACATAATACTACTACATAAACACATTACACTGGCACATAATACTACTACATAACCACATTACCCTGGCACATAATAATACTACATAACAACATTACTCTGGTAGATAACACTACTTAGCCACATTACTCTGGCACATACCACTACATAACCACATTACTCTTGCACATAATATTACAACATAACCACATTACTCTAGCACATAATACTACTACATAACCACATTACTCTGGCACATAATATTACTATATAACCACATTATTCTGGGATATAACACAACTTAACTCCATTACTCTGGCACATAACACTAGATAACCACATTACGCTGGCATATAATACTACTACATAACCACATTACTCTGGTACATAACACTACATAACCACATTACACTGGCATATACTATTACATAACAACAATACTCTGGTACATAACACTACATAACCACATTACACTGGCAAATAATACTACTACATAACCACATTACACTGGCACATAATACTACTACATACCCACATTGCAATGGCACATAATAAAACATAACCACATTACTCTGGTATATAACACTACATAACCACAGTACCCTGGCACATAATACTACTACATAACCACATTACTCTGGCTCATAATACTACATAACCACAATACTCTGGCACATAATACTACGTAACCACATTACTCTGGCACAAAACACTACATAACCAAATAACACTGGTAAATAATACTACTACATAACCACATTACTCTGGCACATAACACTACATAACCAAGTAACACTGGCACATAATACTACTACATAACCACATTACAGTGGCACATACTACTACTACATAATCACATTACCCTGGCACATAATAATACTACATAACAACATTACTCTGGTAGATAACACTACTTAGCCACATTACTCTGGCACATACCACTACATAGCCACATTACACTGGTACATACCACTACATAACCACATTACTCTGGCACATAATACTACTACACAACCACATTACTCTGGCACATAATCCTACTACATAACCACATTATTCTGGCACATAACACAACATCACCAGATTACTATGGCACATAATACTAAATAACCACATTACTCTGGCATATAATACTACATAACCACATTACTCTGACACATAATACTACATAACCACATTACTCTGGCACATACAACTACATAACCACATTACTCTGGCACATAATACCACTACATAACTATATTACTCTGGTAGATAACACTACTTAACCCCATTACTCTGGCACATAACACTAGATAACCACATTACTCTGGCACATAATACTACTACATAACCACAATAATCTGGCACATAACACTGCATAACCACATTACACTGGCACATTATACTACTACATGACCAGATTACACTGGCATATAACACTACATAACCACATTACTCTGGCACAGAACACTACATAACCAAATAACACTGGCACATAATACCACTACATAACCACATCACGCTGGCACATAATACTACTACATAACCACATTACTCTGGCACGTAATACTACTACATAACCACATTATACTGGCACATAATAATACTACATAACCACATTACTCTGGCACATAATACTACTACATAAACACATTACTCTGGCACATAATACTACATAACCACATTACACTGGCACATAATACTACTACATAACCACATTACACTGGCACTTAATACTACTACATAGCCACATTACTCTGGTACATAACACTACATAAGCACATTACACTGGCACATAATATTACATAACCATATTACTCTAGTACATAACACTACATGACCAGATTACACTGGCACATAACACTACATAACCACATTACTCTGGCACAGAACACTACATAACCAAATAACACTGGCAAATAATACTACTACATAACCACATTAACTTGGCACATAATACCTCTGGTACATAACACTACATATCCACATTACACTGTCAAATAATACTACTACATAACCACATTACTCTGGCACATACCACTACATAACCACATTACTCTGGTACATTAGCAGGAGTGTGATTTTTAACAACTTGTTCAAGAACAATCAAACATCATTGATAATGTATCCTTAGGAACACTTTTATGTATATTTACTATAATATTTCAACCGGATTATAAACTGGGCGATAGGAAAGAAAAAACCACATCTAGTGGAAGCAATAGGTACTGCAATCTTACTCCCAGAAATGGCTGTTTTCAATAGGGAGGGGTTCAAAATGAGGCAATGTGTCAAAAACACTTTTTCCAGGACAGAAATTCCTCGGGTTTCTCCTGCTATATCAGTTCTGTACTAAATATGTGCATATCCTATTTTCTGGGCCTGAATGGGAGGCATTTTACTTTGGGCACGCCAGGGTCTCCAAAACGGTCACTTCGTGCGCTGCTCCCAAAGAAGTTAACTTCTTAGGGAGTGACAGCTGAGGTGTTGGTTTTGGAGAGTCTTGCGTTCCCAAAGTAAAAGGCCTGCCACTCAGGCCCAGAAACTAGGATATGCACATAATTAGTACTATTGGATAGGAAACACTCTGAAGTTTCTAAAACAGTTAACATTTTGTCTATGAGTAAAACAGAACGGATATGGCAGGCGAAACCCCGAGGAATTTCTGTCCTGGAAAAAGTGGTTTTGACAGAGTGCCTCATTAGGAACCCCTCCCTTATGAAAATGCCCATATAAGGGCATATGAATGCAGTACCTATCGCTTCCTCTGGATGTCAACAGTCTCGAGACAGTGTTCAGATTTTTTTTAGATGCATTAGAGCAGAGAAGAAGAGGAATAAGGAAGTGCCCCCTCAGATGTCCTTTACAAGAAGACGCGCGCTCCCGCCAGGCTTGTCCTTAGTTTTTTTCCTTTCTTATCACCCAGTTTATATTCCGGTTGAAATATTAGGCTATTTATACAGAAAAGTGTTCCTATACATTTACAATAATGTTTGATTGTTCTTGGATAAGTTTATAGGTATAAGTTGAACGAGTTCTCTTCACGTTTCAATGGACGATTGGAGGCTGTATGTTCTCATTCTAACGCGCCAACCAAACGGTGATTTATAGATATAATACATTACTTTTTCTAACAAAAGAACCATGGAATGTCTTCGTTGGACAGTTGGGAAGCCCTCAGCAGAAGTTCTTCAACAGGTAATTGATTTGTTTTCGCTGTGAAATGTGTTTTCTGTGAACCGTGGAGGCTTATGAAATTATGGTAATTGCAAAAATATGTTAGGTGCTACCCTCAAACAATCAAATGTGGTGCTTTCGCCGTAAAGCCTTTTTGAAATCTGACAACGCTGTGATATTGCCAAGAAGCAGAGCTTTTGATGACTATGAAACACTTGTATATTGGTGCATGTTTAATAATTCAACTTTTGGATTTTGAATTTGGCGCCTTGCATTTCACCTTCTTAGGGAGCGCCCTAAGAAGTTAACACACACACCCAAGCACACACAGACAATCTATGCGATTGCGGAGGTCTCACTGAAGTGTGGGATTTAATTTGTATAGAAATGTTTTGAAAAGCCCTGAATAGTAAAACAATTCCTAATGAAGAATGATCAACTTCATTATGAATTAAAAAGAAACAGGGGGATTTCATTTTAACATTTGTGAGAAACACCATTTGCTATCCAAATTGTACTATTACTTTAGGAGATTATTATTATCTCCTTAGGAAATTATAAAGATGTTTTTGGGAAATAGAGCTTTGTTCAGTCTGTATATGGAAAGGAAGCAGACACCCTGCCATAGCTGATCAGGCTTGGGCAGATAACCACGATGATGAAGTTGTGTAGTCAGACAGAGAAAGGCTCCCCCGCCTTATGCCGAGCCCAAGAGTGATCTTGAGGGGTTGGGAGTAGTAGAAAGAGGAGGGGGCAGGAGGAATAGAGCAGAGAGAGAGAGAAAGTTTTAAGCTGAATACAGGTGAGCTAGAACGTGCAGTTAGACAAGGAAACAGGATTGTTTTACAGTGGGCTGTAGATGGAGAGTACCGAGACAAACTTAATCAGCTAGGTAATAATCATAGAGATTACTACCATAGACATGCAGATTTTTTCTAAAATCCATGACTGTAAACAGGGAGACAGTGAGACAGTCAGTCAGTATTTGGAAAGGTTGAGGAATGTATTTAATGTTCCCAGTATTGGTAGATCCAGGCCAGGGGGGAAATGATGCTTGTCATCAACAGTTGAAGATAGTATTGTTTGAGTGGTATGGGACCTGAAACTCATCAAAAGCAACAAACCATAAAGGCCGAGGCCATAGAAGGGATTACTCCCACATTCGAACAATGGATAGGGGGGGGAGTAATCATAGAAGGAGATGAAACACAATTCTCCAATTTTCCCAGAAAAAAATAAAATAATAGTAGCATCTGGTAACAACTGGAGAATGTTATTAGACCTACCAGGAGTGAATCAGAGTGTAATACCTAGAGCTCCATGTGTCCCAGACCCACAGACTTTGCTTAATCAAGTGAAACCAGAAGAATACCTATTCTACCGTGATAGATTTGGTTAATGTATTCTTTAGTATAGAATGTACATCCTGTTAGCCAAGGGTGGTTTGGTTTCACCTTTCAGGAGAGGAAGTAAATTAAGTGACCTTATCTATGGGCAGGCAATGGTCGCCCATGATCAAATAATTTGGAACTCAGAGGCAGAAGAAAAGTTTATGAGAATAGAGAAATTGTTCACCTCTCCAACAGTTTTGGCATTCCCTAGATATGACCATCCGTTTACTCAGACTGTGGACTGTAGGGAGGGGTTCATGACTTGACTCTCGTTTGGATAGGGTGGGCAGGCTATGCCTTTGTGTTTGCAATCAGTTATAGCGGCAATCTTGCTATTAGAACATAAGATGGCGTATATGTCTCTAGCTAGACATTTATCTTGTATGATTATATTGTTAAACATGCCAAATTTGACTGTTGAGAGATGTACTACTCTGTACCCCTCCACCCTTATTCCCATAGCTAATGAAGGGAGTCCACATGATTGTGTAACTGAGACAGAGAAAGTTGTGTTGCATAGGCCTGATTTTACAGATTTGCCATTAACAGATGGAGAAATGACTATGTTTGTAGATGGGTCTTCTAGGAAGAACCCAGATGGTTCGAATGCAACTGGGTATGACGTTGTTACTCTTAATAAACCTTAGAGGCTGAAGTACTACCTAGTCACTATTCTGCACAGGAGGCAGAAATCGAGACCCTTACAAGGGCATGTGAATTGGGAAAGGGTAAACGAGTCACCATATACATGTATAGTGCTTATGTATTGAACACTGTCCATGTATTTGCTGCTAAATGGAGAAATAGAAGACAGGTAACGACTGCGGGTAAACCTATTACACACGCTCAGTTGATTTTGCATTTATTAGAAGAGGGTTAAGTTGGGAGCCGTAGACAAAGGAGGAATTTGGCATAAAGGTAACTTATTAATTTTGCCAGGTCCCGGTTTAGATATGCAGCAGTTTTTATACATGGGCAGAGCCTTGTATCAACAGGAGGGATATGGTAGAGATTATTAGATATGGTAAAGATTGTTAGATATGCTAGAGATTGTTAGACAACATAAATTACTTTAAAAAAAAAATGTTTTTGTTCTTATTGTGTTATATGTGCTCAGAGTAATCACCAAGGTAGACAGAGGACTCCACAGGGTGGATATCCCTCTGCTAAATATCCATTCCAACAGTTGGAAATTGATTTCATAGAGCTCACCAGGAGCGAAGGAAAGAAACAGTGTTTAATTATTATTATATTATAGAACGCATGAATTCTACGATTAAAAGTAGGTTAAGATAGACACACCTGAGTACAGGACGAAATTGGGTAAAATGTCTACCAATAGTATTCATGACTATTCGGATAACCCCAGACAAGGAGGGATTATCCCCATTTGAGAAAGTATTTGGTAGACCCTTTAGAAGGAGAGTTAGGAAGATACAGTAGCAGATCACATGAGAAGTTGTTTGCTAACCACACCCGTATGTCAAAGATCCTGTGCCCCATAGGTGAAATATCCAAGGAGGTGAGCCATCCGATCCAGCATGGTGATTGGGGTTGGATCCAATCCTTGAGAGAGAAAAGACTGGAAACAGCCACGGTGGGAGGGGCCATACCAGGTTTTGCTGGTCACCGCCTTCGCTGTCAGGATCGCTGAAAGATCCACCTGGGTCCATATTACACATTGTAAAAGGGTAAACCCTGCCACCACTGTTGAACAAACACAGAGTTAGGAGAGTCGGATCCGAGTACTGAAAGGGGTCGGGGGTTAACTCTCAATGAGGATTGGTGTCAGAACACCTTTCCTCACTGTGGGAGTTCCTCAGAGTGGGGGCATGGGTTGGCCTTCAGCAATGGAACTCAGGGCAGGAAGAGGGTGAGGCTTCATGGGAATATTGATTGTAGTGAGTTGTATAATTGTGGGGGCCATATTCCTGACACACTCAGACCCTCCTGATCAGACAGGAGTAGAGAGTAACCTTCACACTCGGGAGGGGAACAGGTGGAGCATAGGGAAGATGGGGAGGTTTGTAGGAAGAAGGGAGTGTAACATAGATAAGGAAAAGTATTGCCTCAAAGTTAGAATTACTCTGAAACAGGTAGTAAAGGAGGACGTAGGGTTATGGTTTATCGGGTTTGATCAGAATGGACGCCCACCATTGCAACCTATTCATTAAATGATACCAAGATGGGAGGTTTGGCTGGGTCACTAGTACAGATAGTTCAAACTATGGACCGGAAGGAGGCATTTAAGGTGAAGACTGGTTATAAGGACCCGAATCCATGGTTGGAACGGATTACGGCAAGAACCATGTCTAAAGGAGGAATGTTATGCATGTGGCACGGCTAAGCCTAGGTTAACAACTATGCCCTTCCCCTTGACGAGTTTTAAGGCGAATGGAGGCGAATGGGTCCTGTGTTAATTTATACTATCTGTATCCCCCAGTATCGGTATTGTATTTCCCCTAACCTAGATTACCTCTGTTAGTAGTTTCAGAGGAGGCTTATTATTGTTTATCCAGCCATACACAGAGAATGTTACATCTATTAGTACCATGAATTTCAAGGACAGGCCTGTGCTGACATCTGGTGGTTGTGTGGTGGTGCTAGATCTGCCCCTGGCTGAGAAGGGTGGGGTCTGGGTGATGTTTGGAATCTGTGTGCTGTAAGTTTCAACCCCAATAACACAGCACCTGATGGGTCAGTAACCAAGGCTCTTCAGGGACTCACTACACTGGCGAACGAATTGGCTGAACAATTCTGGTATTGGTAACTCACTCGCTGGTTGGTTAGATAACATGTTTGATAAATGGAAGTCTATTGTGGCGACCGTATAGGGGGCGGCTCTGACAGGAATGTTTACGCTGGTATTATGTGGATGTTGTTTAATCCCGTGTGTGAGAGGTCTTGTGTCTAGGTCTCTGGAAAAGGCGTTGATGCAACAGATGATGCTCTATGGTCCTACCAGACTTGGACCATGAGACGACAGATACATGCCTTCTAGACTGACAGAGAATACTATTGGTTTTAATCCAGAGGAGCCTGAATTGGATGGAACTATTTATAATGTTTAGTAATGTCGTCTATTTAATGAAGGTCATAACGAAAATCCTAAACAGAAGAGTTATGATTGGAAGTAGTAATAGACCTCACATTAGATTCCTTATCTGTAATTTGTTATTTCTTTATAAAATGTTTTTTGTTTGGTGTGGTGTTATTTCTTTATGAAATGTTTTTTTGTTTGATGTGGTGTAATTTTTTGTTTTCAGGGGATAATATTTAGTCGAAGGGTGGATTGATAGAGGACAATGACTAAGTAATGACTAAGAATATTCTCACCCTGAAAATATATGCAATGGGGTTAAAATTATAAGACAACAAACCAATAATGTGTGTGTCTGGAACTTTGGGACATGGTGTATTTGGAAGAACAAAAAACTTCTTGTGAGAACAAACAGATACTGTGAGAAAGGCCTCCCTGTCCTCGGGACGGGAGGAACTGGTAGGGACTGTATGTTGCAGAAAGTGATAAGCCATGAAGGTGCACTGTGGGAAAGAACTGCTGCCTAAAGAGGGGTGGAGCTCATTTGTATTCAGCTCACAGCTCATTTGTATGTACAATATTAAAAGACTGTGTTCCCATTTTGAGGGGGAACGTTCCCTGAATAAAATATTGTCCATTGCAGTTTGGGACTCTGTTTGTTTCTTATAACTGGAGCTTTACAAACTCCAGGAAACAGATAAGAGTTATAGTCTGATTTGATATAATAGTTCTGAGATAAAACAAAATTCTCATGACACAAACGTAAGCTCAAACAGGAAGTACCCGTGATGCACTCCATAGAGAAATGGTCCTCCGAATCGGAGGCTATGATGCAGGATCTCAATCTGACCACCATCATTCCTGTTCCCAAGTACTCTAAGACTTCATGCCACTATCACTACCATCAACAGATCTACAGACAATGCAACCTCAATTGAGCTACACACTGCCCTCTCTGACCTGGACAAGAGGAATAGCTATGTGAGAATGCTGTTCATCGACTACAGCTCAGCGTTTAACACCATAGTGCCCTCCATGCTCGTCACCAAGCTCGGGACCCTAGGACTGAACACCTGCAACTGGATCCTGGACTTCCTGACGGGCCGACCCCAGGTGGTGAGAGTAGGTAACATCACCTCTGCCATGCTGACCCTCAACATTGGGGCCTCACAGGGGTGTGTGCTTAGACCCTCCTGTACTCCCTGCTTACCCACGACTGTGGCCAAGCACGACTCCAACTTCATCATCATGTTTGCTAACGACACGACGTGGTAGGACTGATCCCCAATGGCGATGAGACATGTTACAGGGAGGAGGTCAGAGAACTGGCAGTGTGGTGCCAGGACAACAACCTCTCCCTCAACATCGGCAAGCCAGGTCCTGAGGCAGAAAAGCATCCACAAACCATCACCCTACCACCACGCTTGACCGTTGGTATGAGGTTCTTACTGTAGAATGCAGTGTTTCGTTTTCACCATGCATGTTGTCCTAAAAGTTATACTTTTTAATCATCTGTCCATTAGACCATTCTTTCAAGAGTCCTGATGATCATCCAGGTGCTTTTTGGCAAACTTCAGTAAATGACTCCCATTATGCCTGGTTTAAAACCAAACGCTGCATTGATGGGAAACACCTCTCAAGGTAAGAATTTCACTGAGCTGTTTTAACACTTGTTGTATCCTGTGCACGTGGTGAATAAACTTTGAAACGTAAAACTTCTGCTCAGGAATGAGGAGCTTGTTGTAGCAGCAAGATATTGTTTGTCGCCGCGAGACACACACTTTGATCTCACACACACACACACACACACACACACACACACAAACAAGCGCGCACACACAAACACACACACACACATACTTGACGAACTCCCGTGTGCATTGCTGGTATTTACATTCCATAACGACAGCCCTAGGATCACCCCGGCAACGCGTCTGACATTCTAGAACTTCGTAATTAACCATAATCCTGCACAGCCAGAGGAGATGAGATAAGACACACAAACACTTAAAGACACAGACATCTCTGGTTTATGTGAGGAGAACTCGGTGAGTAGGAACACAGACTGCAACCCAAACGGCACCCCATTCTCTAATTGGTAAACTACTTTGGCACATAGCCCTATGGGTCCGGGTAAAAGCCCTCTGTGAAGAAGAAGTCCGTCACTGGCAGCGGGCAGCGTTTGGGACACTAACACACATTCAGTGCGCCGCCCTGCTCTGTTATCAGCTACGTTAACAACGTGGGTCGACACACAAGTTAACGCCCCTATCTTAGTACATACATTTCACACTTTATTCTTACCTCCCGTCAGTAACAGTTTATGGTATAAAGAACATGCAGACAAGCGTTCATGTTTAATTTAAGCAACGTTTATTGTACTTATCAATGTTATGGATGAGAGCGTTGTTTGTTTGGTTCTGTTCCTCTCTCTCCATCTCTGTAGCTTCCGGGTATGCTGGGATAAGGACCAGAGGTACGGTAATTGGGCTGGCTTTGTAGTGCCTGTCCCGAATGGCTCGATCATGTGAATGGGCCTATTGGAAGACTCCATGTCAGTAGGGATGGGATTTTGTAAATGGGTTATATCGGTATATTGTACCATGAGAAACGTGTTGCAATGTATATAATTCATTATGTTTAGCTGAGTGGAAAATGTTGTCTTTTCTGAAGGTAATTGCTTAATTAATTAGTGCTGGGTATGTTCTGATGGGAGGGGCTTCCTCTACAAAAGGAGCCTCTCTTTCAGTTCAAGGGGAGAACCATTTTGGATTGAGCTGTTAATAGGGCAGCATTGTTTTTAAGCTGTCCCCATTATGTATACTTTGGATGGCAGTACTGTTGTTTTTCTTCCAGATTCACTATGTAAATAAACACCCTTGCACAGAATAACTTTTGCGGCTTCGCCATGTTTTTATTTTATAGAGGTTAGGTTTTTCAGTTTAGCCTTCTGGACAACTCTACGTGACATATGGTGGCAGCGGTGGCATGGCGCACCGCAAATCAGTGAATTCCAGGGATTACTCTCCACAGTATAATATTATTGGATGCCTTACATTTACAGCTGGATATACAGTAGTGAGAGAGAGCGAGGAAGAGTGAGAGGAAGAGAGAGAAATGATGAGAGAGTGAGAGAGAAGATGAGTTAGAGACAGAGAGAGAGATGATGAGAGAGAGAGAGGAAGAGATGATGACAGAGAGATAAACAGATGAACATTAATGCAAATGTGTTCAATAGAGCAGAAAATAGATAATTAGATGGAGAGAGAGACAGACAGGTATAGAGGGGATGGGAGAGATATTTAGATGGAGAGAGAAAGACAGGTATAGAGGGGATGGGAGAGATAATTAGATGGAGAGAGAGACAGACAGGTATAGAGGGATGGGAGAGATAATTAGATGGCGAGAGAGACAGACAGGTATAAAGGGATGGGAGAGATAATTAGATGGAGAGAGAGAGACATGTATAGAGGGGATGGGAGAAAAAATTAGATGGAGAGAGAGACAGACAGGTATAGAGGGATGGGAGAGATAATTAGATGGAGAGAGAGACAGACAGGTATAGAGGGATGGGAGAGATAATTAGATGGAGAGAGAGACAGACAGGTATAGAGGGATGGGAGAGATAATTAGACAGAGAGAGAGACAGACAGGTATAGAGGGGATGGGAGAGATGATTAGATGGAGAAAGAGACAGACAGGTATAGAGGGATGGGAGAGATAATTAGATGGAGAGAGAGACAGACAGGTATAGAGGGGATGGGAGAGATAATTAGATGGCGAGAGAGACAGACAGGTATAGAGGGGATGGGAGAGATAATTAGATGGCGAGAGAGACAGACAGGTATAGAGGGGATGGGAGAGATGATTAGATGGAGAAAGAGACAGACAGGTATAGAGGGGATGGGAGAGATAATTAGATGGCGAGAGAGACAGACAGGTATAGAGGGATGGGAGAGATAATTAGATGGAGAGACAGACAGGTATAGAGGGTATGGGAGAGATAATTAGATGGCGAGAGAGACAGACAGGTATTGAGGGATGGGAGAGATAATTAGATGGAGAGAGAGACAGATCGGAATCACAGAGCTTCTGAGATATAGAGGGACGTTGAGGGGATGAAAGACAGAGGGAAAGAGAGTGAAAGAGAAATATACTGCTCAAAAAAATAAAGGGAACACTTAAACAACACAATGTAACTCCAAGTCAATCACACTTCTGTGAAATCAAACTGTCCACTTAGGAAGCAACACTGATTGACAATAAATTTCACATGCTGTTGTGCAAATGGAATAGACAACAGGTGTAAATTATAGGCAATTAGCAAGATACCCCCAATAAAGGAGTGGTTCTGCAGGTGGTGACCACAGACCACTTCTCAGTTCCTATGCTTCCTGGCTGATGTTTTGGTCACTTTTGAATGCTGGCGGTGCTTTCACTCTAGTGGTAGCATGAGACAGAGTCTACAACCCACACAAGTGGCTCAGGTAGTGCAGCTCATCCAGGATGGCACATCAATGTGAGCTGTGGGAAGAAGGTTTGCTGTGTCTGTCAGCGTAGTGTCCAGAGCATGGAGGCGCTACCAGGAGACAGGCCAGTACATCAGGAGACGTGGAGGAGGCCGTAGGAGGGCAACAACCCAGCAGCAGGACCGCTACCTCCGCCTTTGTGCAAGGAGGAGCAGGAGGAGCACTGCCAGAGCCCTGCAAAATGACCTCCAGCAGGCCACAAATGTGCATGTGTCTGCTCAAACGGTCAGAAACAGACTCCATGAGGGTGGTATGAGGGCCCGACGTCCACAGGTGGGGGGTTGTGCTTACAGCCCAACACTGTGCAGGACGTTTGGCATTTGCCAGAGAACACCAAGATTTCACAGATGAAAGCAGGTTCACACTGAGCACATGTGACAGACGTGACAGAGTCTGGAGACGCCGTGGAGAACGTTCTGTTGCCTGCAACATCCTCCAGCATGACCGGTTTGGCGGTGGGTCAGTCATGGTGTGGGGTGGCATTTCTTTGGGGGGGCCGCACAGCCCTCCATGTGCTCGCCAGAGGTAGCCTGACTGCCATTAGGTACCGAGATGAGATCCTCAGACCCATTGTGAGACCATATGCTGGTGCGGTTGGCCCTGGGTTCCTCCTAATGCAAGACAATGCTAGACCTCATGTGGCTGGAGTGTGTCAGCAGTTCCTGCAAGAGGAAGGCATTGATGCTATGGACTGGCCCGCCCGTTCCCCAGACCTGAATCCAATTGAGCACATCTGGGACATCATGTCTCGCTCCATCCACCAACGCCACGTTGCACCACAGACTGTCCAGGAGTTGGCGGATGCTTTAGTCCAGGTCTGGGAGGAGATCCCTCAGGAGACCATCCGCCACCTCATCAGGAGCATGCCCAGGCGTTGTAGGGAGGTCATACAGGCACGTGGAGGCCACACACACTACTGAGCCTCATTTTGACTTGTTTTAAGGACATTACATCAAAGTTGGATCAGCCTGTAGTGTGGTTTTCCACTTTAATTTTGAGTGTGACTCCAAATCCAGACCTCCATGGGTTGATACATTTGATACATTTGTAATTTTGTTGTCAGCACATTCAACTATGTAAAGAAAAAAGTATTGAATAAGATTATTTCATTCATTCAGATCTAGGATGTGTTATTTTAGTGTTCCCTTTATTTTTTTGAGCAGTGTGTGTATATATATATATATATATATATATGAGAGAGACCGAGACAGAGAAAAAGAGAGATAGAGAGAGAGAGAGACATCGTTACAACACTGTATATATACATAAAATGACATTTGAAATGTCTTTATTATTTTGGAACTTTTGTGAATGTAATGTTTACTGTAAATGTGTGTATTGTTTACTTGTTTATTATCTACTTCACTTGCTTTGGCAATGTAAACAAATGTTCCCTTGCCAATAAAGCACTCATATTTAAATAAAAATTGAGAGAGAGACAGAGACAGAGAATGAGGGGAAGTGAGAGAGAGGCAGAGAGATGGAAAGAGAATACGCAGCATAGGGATATGACTATTTCTCTCTCCCTCTCTCCATCTGTCTCTCTCTCCCTCTGTCTCTCTCGCTCTCCCTCTGTCTCTCTCTGTCACTCTCTCTCTCTCTGTCACTCTCTCTCTCCCTCTGTCACTCTCTCTCGCCCTCTGTCACTCTCTCTCTCCCTCTGTCTCTCTCCCTCTGTCACTCTCTCTCTCTCTCCCCCCTCTCTCTCTCCATCTGTCACTCTTTCTCCCTCCCTCCCTCCGTCTCTCTCTATCTCCCTCTCTCCCTCTCTCTCTCCCTCTGTCTCTCTCTCTCACTCTCTCCGTCTCTCCCTCTCTCTGTCTCGCCCTCACTCTGTCTCACCCTCACTCTGTCTCTCCCTCTCTCTCTGTCACTCTCTCCTTGTTTCCTTTGTTTCGATGTGATGTTGTTGTGTCCTAGTGTGACACCATGGCTCTAAGTTAGAGTAGATTAATAACTGAGGAGAACAAGCCAAAAGGCTCTGAGCACTATCTCCCCCTCCTGTTGTCATCTTCTGCAGAGCTCACAAAGCCTCTGGATTTGTCCTCTGTTCATACTATAACCAATTTCATACTCACACAGACACACCCATGCAAAGATGCTCACACGCAGGCGTCATACTCCTCAGAGGAAAACGGGAGTTAGAATCACACCAGAGAAATGTTTTCTCATATTCCAGAGCAGCTGTTCTGTCCACATTCTGTTTTTTTTTTTTTAATCAAATCAAATAAAATTGTATTGGTCCCATACACATATTTAGCAGATGTTATTGTGCGTGAAGTGAAATGCTTGTGCTCCAACAGTGCAGTAATATCTAACAATACACAGCAATACACACACATCTAAAAAGTAAAAGAACGGAATTAAGATATAAAGAAATATTTGGACGAGCATTTTTTATTATTTTTTATTTTACCTTTATCTAACGAGGCCAGTTAAGAACAAATTCATATTCACAATGTCGGCCTACCAAAAGGTAAAAGGCCTCCTGCAGGGACGGGGGCTGGGATTAAAAAAGATTAAATAATACAAATAATAATAATAATACAATATAAATATAGGACAAAACACACATCACAACAAGAGAGACAACACTACATAAAGAGAGACCTAAGACAACAGAGAGAGTCCGGAGTATAAATATATACATAGACTACATGACAAAAAGTATGTGGACACCTGCTCGTCGAACATCTCATTCCACAATCATGGGCATTAATATGGAGTTGGTCCCCCCTTTGCTGCTATAACAGCCTCCACTCTTCTGGGAAGGCTTTCCACTAGATGTTGGAACATTGCTGCGGGGACTTGCTTCCATTCAGCCACAAGAGCTTTAGTGATGTTGGGCACTGATGTTGGGCGATTAGGCCTGGCTCGCAGTTGGCGTTCCAATTAATCCCAAAGGTGTTCAATGGGGTTGAGGTCAGGGCTCTGAGTAGGCCAGTCAAGTTCTTTGACACCCATCTCTACAAAACATTTCTGTAGGGACCTTGCTTTGTGCACGGGGGCATTGTCGTGCTAAAAAAGGAAAGTGATTTACACAAACTGTTGCCACAAAGTTGGAAGCACAGAATCGTCTAAAATGTCATCCCTTCACTGGAACTAAAGGGCCTATATGTTATAATATGTAGTTTACCTGAAGAATATGTGATGGGATGTATAGACATTATGGACAGTATATGATGTAATATGTGGTTTACCTGAAGAATATGTGATGGGATGTATAGACATTATGGACAGTATATGATGTAATATGTGGTTTACCTGAAGAATATGTGATGGGATGTATAGACATTATGGACAGTATATGAAATAATATGTAGTATACCTGAAGAATATGTGATGGGATGTATAGACATTATGGACAGTATATGATATAATATGTAGTATACCTGAGGAATATGTGATGGGATGTATAGACATTATGGACAGTATATGATGTAATATGTAGTTTACCTGAAGATTAACTGGACATAAAAGTATATGTACAGCAATAGTTCAATAGGATGGCCTTGACTACAATACAGTACATACAGTTGAAGTTTACATACACCTTAGACAAATACATTTAAACTCAGTTTATACTTGGGGTCATTGTCCATTTGGAGGACCCATTTGCGACCAAGCTTTAACTTCCTGACTGATGTCTTGAGATATCCACATAATTTTCGTCCCTCATGTTGTCATCTATTTTGCGTTGTGCACCAGTCCCGCTTGCAGCAAAGCACCCACAACATGATTCTGCCACCCCCGTGCTTCACGGTTGGGATGGTGTTCTTCAGCTTGCAATCCTCCCCCCTTTTTCCTCCAAACATAACGATGGTCATTATGGCCAAACAGTTTTATTTTTGTTTCATCAGACCAGAGGACATTTCTCCAAAAAGTACAATCTTTGTCCCCATGTGCAGTTGCAAACCGTAGTCTGGCTTGTTTATGGTGGTTTTGGAGCAGTGGCTTCTTCCTTGCTGAGCGGCCTTTCAGGTTATGTCGATAAAGGAATCGTTTTACTGTGGATATAGATACTTTTGTACATTTCCTCCAGAATCTTCACAAGGTCCTTTGCTGCTGTTCTGGGATTGATTTGCACTTTTCGCACCAAAGTACGTTCATCTCTAGGAGACAGAACACGTCTCCTTCCTGAGCGGTATGACGGCTGTGTGGTCCCATGGTGTTTATACTTGCGTACTATTGTTTTTACAGATGAACGTGGTACCTTCAGGCGTTTGGAAATTGCTCCCAAAGATGAACCAGACTTGTGGAGGTCTAAAAAATATTTCTGAGGTCTTGGCTGATTTCTTTTGATTTTCCTATGATGTCAAGCAAAGAGGCACTGAGTTTGAAGGTAGGCCTTGATACACTCACAGGTACACCTCCAATTGACTAAAATGATGTCAAGTAGCCTATCAGAAGCTTCTAAAGCCATGACATAATTTCTTGGAATTTTCCAAGCTGTTTAAAGGCATAGTGTATGTAAACTTCTGGCCCACTGGAATTGTGATACAATGAAATATAAGTGAAATAATCTGTCTGTAAACAACTGTTGGAAAAATGACTTGTGTCATGCACAAAGTAGATGTCCTAACCGACTTGCCAAAACTATAGTTTGTTAACAAGAAATTTGTGGAGTGGTTGAAAAACAAGTTTTAATGACTCCAACCTAAGTGCATGTAAACTTCCGACTTCAACTGTGCATATGAAGTGCGTAAACGGGTATGTTAACATTATTTAAGTCACCAGTGTTCCATTATTAAAGTCACCAGTGTTTCAATGTCTATGTATATAGGGCAGCAGCCTCTAAGGTGCAGGGTTGAGTAAACGGATGGTAGCCGGCTAGTGACAGTGACTAAATTTCAGGGCAGGGTACTGGGCGGAGGCCGGCTAGTGGTGACTATTTAAAAGTCTGACGTCCTTGAGATAGAAGCTATTTTTCAATCTCTGGGTCCCAGCTTTGATGTACCTGTACTGACCTTACCTTCTGGATGGTAGCAGGGAGAACAGGCCGTGGATCGGGTGGCTGAGATCCTTGATGATCTTTTTGGCTTTCCTGTGACACCGGGTGCTGTAGATGTCATGGAGGGCAGGCAGTGTGGCCCCGGTGATGCGTTGGGCTGACCTCACCACTCTCTGGAGAGCCCTGCGGTTGCGTACGGTGTAGTTTACATACCAGGCGGTGATACAGCCCAACATGATGCTCTAAAAAGTATTCAGGCCCCTTGACTTTCTCCACATTTTGTAACGTTACAGCATTATTTTAATATGAATTTGATATAATGACAAAGCAAAAACAGGTATAGACATTTTTGCAAATGTATTACAAATAAAAAACTGAAATATCAGATCTACATAAGAATTCAGAGCCTTTACTCAATACTTTGTTGAATCACCTTTAGCAGTGATTACAGCCTCGAGTTTTCTTGGGTATGACGCTACAGGCTTGGCACACCTGTATTTGGGGAGTTTCTCCCATTCTTCTCTGCAGATCCTCTCAGATCCGTTGCTGCACAGCTATTTTCAGATCTCTTCAAATATATTTTGACTTGACTGTGTGCTTAGGGTCGTTGTCCTGTTGGAAGGTGAATCCTTCGCCCCAGTCTGAGGTCCTGAGGGCTCTGGAGCAAGTTTTCATCAAGGATCTCTCTGTACTTTGCTCTGTTCATCTTTCCATTGATCCTGACTAGTCTCCCAGTCCCAGCCGCTGGACGGTGCCTGGTTTCCTCCAGATGTGACACTTGGCATTCAGGCCAAGGAGTTTAATCTTGGTTTCATCAGATCAGATCACCGTGTTTCTCATGGTCTGAGAGTCCTTTAGGTGCCTTTTGGCAAACTCCAAGCGGCTGTCATGTGCCTTTTACTGAGGAGTGTCTTCTGTCTGGCCACTCTACCATGAAGGCATGATAGGTGGAGTGCTGCAGAGATAGTTGTATTTCTGAAAGGTTCTCCTATCTCCACAGAGGAACTCTGGAGCTCTGTCAGAGTTACCATTGGTTTCTTGGTCACCCACCTGACCAAGGCCCTTCTCCCACGAATGCCCAGTTTGGCTGGGCGGCCAGCCCCTAGGAAGTCTTGGTGGTTCCAAACTTCTTCTATTTAAGAATGATGGAGACCACTGTGTTCTTGGGGACCTTCAATGCCGCAGAAATATTTTCATAACCTTCCCCAGATCTGTACAAAATCCAGTCTAGGAGTTCTACGGACAATTCCTTCACCTCATGGCTTGGTGTTTGCTCTGACATGCACTGTCAAGTGTGGGACCTTGATTGGACTCCAATCAAATTGTAGAAACATCTCAAGGATGAATGGAAACAAGATGCACCTGAGCTCAATTTTGAGTTTTAATAGCAAAGGGTCTGAATACTTATGTAAATAAGGTTTGTGTTTTTTTATTATTAATACATTTGCAAAAATGTCTAAAACCCGTTTTTCTTTGTCATTATGGGGTATTGTGATGTCATTATGGGGTATTGTGATGCCATTATGGGGTAATTTAATGTCATTATGGGGTATTGTGTGTAGATTGATGAGATAATAAAAATAAACTATTTTTGAATAATGTTGTAACGTTACACATTTTTGAAAAAGTCAAGAGTTTTGATTACTTTTCAAATGCACTGTACACTTCCTGACGAACTCAGTCACTATGTCAGTGTATATGTACATCAATGTTATTCTCAGAGGCAACCCAGAACATATCCCAGTCTACGTGATCAAAACAATCTTCAAGCATGGATTCTTGTAGCCGTCCCGGGAGGGAGAGTAGCAATGGGCGATAGTTTTTGATGCGGCAATGTGTAGGTAAAACTTCAGTAGCATTTTCCTCAGATTTGCTTTATTAAAGTCCCCAGCGACAATAAATGCATCCTTGGGATATGAGGTTCACAGTTTGAACAAAGTCCAGTGCAGTTCCTTGAGAGCCGACGTGGTATCGGCTTGAGGTGGAGTATACACAGTTGTGACGATGACTGAAGACAATTGTCTCTGGAGGCATTTTATTGTGAGGTATTCTAGGTAGGGTGAACAAAAGGACTTGAGTTCCTGTACATTACCACAATCACACCATGAGTAGATAACCATGAAAAATACACCTCCGCCTTAGTTTTTCCCAGAGAGTTATTTATTCCTGTCTGTGCGATGTACTGAGAACCCAGCTGGCTGTATGGACAGGGACAGTATATCCGATGAGAGCCAAAATTCCATGAAACAGAGTATGTTACAGTCCCTGATGTGTCACGACTTACGGCGAAGTCGGTTCCTCTGCTTGTTCGGGCGGCGTTCGGCGGGCGACGTCACCGGTCTTCTAGCCATTGCCGATCCACCTTTAATTTTCCATTTGTTTTGTCTTGTTTATCCCACACACCTGGTTTTCATTTTTCCTCATTACTGTTGTGTATTTAACCCTTTGTTTCCCCCATGTCTGTGTGGGGGATTGTTTATTGGCATGCTGGTTACGCCGGGTTGTTGGTTTTTCACCGGTGCTTTGTGGCAGCTGGTATTGTACGGTTTATTTTGTACTTTGTGCTGCCTTTCTTGGTTTTGGGCATTTGTTTTGTGACACGGTTGCGTCCTGTATTTTGACGTTGCCTAAGTAAAGTGCTTAGTCCACTCATCTCTGCTCTCCTGCGCCTGACTTATTACACCAGCTACACCCACCGCATGACATGATGTCTCTCTGGAAGGAGCACATCTGCTTTATTGTCCAGGGGTTGAACATTAGTGAGTAATATAATAATATAATAGCAATATACTCGGAAGTGGTGCATAGTTTGCATGCCTCCTGAGACGGAGTAAAAGTCCACTCCGAATACCTCTTCTCCGCCGGCGGCGGCGTCTTGAAGCAGCTTCTGGGATGAGTGGAATCGCTTTGGAGGGTACGAACAAAGGATCCAATTCAGGAAATTGGTATTTCTGGTCGAAATACTGGTGAGTTAATGCTGATGTTTTATCCAAAAGTAATTTCCGGCTGTAAGTAACAACGCAAAAAACGTTCTGAGATGATAATGTGAAAAATATCCAAAAAAGAATATATATATACAGCAAAGTTGCTTAGGAGCCAGGAACCAGGTGACCATGTCTATTGGCGCCATCTTGATTCTTCCATGTTTTCCATTTTGAGGAGAGATCTGGGATAAAATGGAGCCGGATCTGTCCCCCTCCTACCCCAAATATTGCCACGGGATTCCAGCCAGGTCGTACCAGATTGACTTCAATATTCAACGTTTCTCCAGGTCCCCAGGACATTGGGAGATCCCTTCAATAACGTCCACTATGTGCAACGTTAGCTCCTATTACGATCGAATAGGCTTGCGGCTTTTTTAATTTTATTTATTTATTTATTTAACCTATATTTAACCAGGTAGGCAAGTTGAGAACAAGTTCTCATTTACAACTGCGACCTGGCCAAGATAAAGCAAAGCAGTTCGACACATACAACAACACAGAGTTACACATTGGAGTAAACAAACATACAGTCAATAATAGAAAAAAAATAACTATATACAATGTGTGCAAATGAGGTAGGATAAGGAACATAAGGCAATAAATAAGCCATGGAGGTGAAGTAATTACAATATAGCAAATTTAACACTGGAATGGTGGATGTGCAGTAGATGAATGTGCAAAGTAGAAATATTGGGGTGCAAAGGAGCAAGATAAATAAATGAAAACAGTAGGGGATGAGGTAGTTGGTTGGGCTATTAACAGATGGGCTATGTACAGCTGCAGTGATCTGTGATCTTGCTTGGGCATAGGCTTTCATTTGTTTCTGTTTTAACCCTATGACAAACCTTAACCCTCACCTTAACCTTAACCCTCACCTTAACCCTCACCTTAACCTTAACCCTCACCTTAACCCTCACCTTAACCTTAACCCTCACCTTAACCCTCACCTTAACCTTAACCTTAACCAGTTGCAATTCATGCCTAGACTTAACTGTAGAAATTTGACATTAATTATTGTTATTTTTTTTAGGAAAGGGTTTACTTTCTTACCACTGGAGGAAATTACATCATATACTGTAAGCTGAAGTAAAGACGATGAACTATGACCTGTTCTGTAAATCCATAGACAATGCTAGAGCACTCAACATCAGCTCTTTGGAATGGCCTCTCTCTCCAAGTCCTGCTTTCACTCTGCAGAACATTTATCCTCCCTCCCTCACTCCTCACCAAATCCATCCCACCCCTCCCTCACACCTCACCAGATCCATCCAACCCCTCCCTCACTCTTCACCAGATCCATCCTACCCCTCCCTCACCAGATCCGTCCTACCCCTCCCTCACTCCTCACCAGATCCATCCCACCCCTCCCTCACTCTTAACCAGATCCATCCCACCCCTCCCTCACTCTTCACCAGATCCATCCTACCCCTCCCTCACCAGATCCATCCTACCCCTCCCTCACTCCTCACCAGATCCATCCTACCCCTCCCTCACTCCTCACCAGATCCATCCTACCCCTCCCTCACTCCTCACCAGATCCATCCTACCCTCTCTCTCTCTCTCTCTCTCTCTCTCTCTCTCTCTCTCTCTCTCTCTCTCGACTAGCAGTACTGGGACATGGCCCCAGGGCAGAACTTTAAATATTCAACACAACAAGTTATTATGGGAGAAAAGCCCGGCCATGAGTGCACTCAAAGATCTGTGTTTGAGTGGGTGTTTGTTCATTTGAATAGGTCAGAAGTTCTATAGATTTGGTCAGAGTTTGTTTCCTTGACCTGCTAGTCTTCTGTGCCGAAACTGAGGTACTGTAGAATGCTTGCCAAAACCCTAACCCACTCCTCTTCCCCTTGGCTAACTCTTCATAGCATTTCATACAGCATGACATGCTATTCAAAATACAGTAGCTTCTGAAGTTTTCACATTTTCTTCCAACAGTGACAATATACAGAGATTCCAAACCAGCAAATGCTATTTCTATAGATGTACAGGGCCATGTTAAAGTCACAGCCCTGCTCTGCAGATGTAGGCCAGCCATGTTAAAGTCACAGCCCTGCTCTGCAGATGTAGGCCAGCCATGTTAATGTCACAGCCCTGCTCTGCAGATGTAGGCCAGCCATGTTAAAGTCACAGCCCTGCTCTGCAGATGTAGGCCAGCCATGTTAAAGTCACAGCCCTGCTCTGCAGATGTAGGCCAGCCATGTTAAAGTCACAGCCCTGCTCTGCAGATGTAGGCCAGCCATGTTAATGTCACAGCCCTGCTCTGCAGATGTAGGCCAGCCATGTTAAAGTCACAGCCCTGCTCTGCAGATGTAGGCCAGCCATGTTAAAGTCACAGCCCTGCTCTGCAGATGTAGGCCAGCCATGTTAATGTCACAGCCCTGCTCTGCAGATGTAGGCCAGCCATGTTAAAGTCACAGCCCTGCTCTGCAGATGTAGGCCAGCCATGTTAAAGTCACAGCCCTGCTCTGCAGATGTAGGCCAGCCATGTTAAAGTCACAGCCCTGCTCTGCAGATGTAGGCCAGCCATGTTAAAGTCACAGCCCTGCTCTGCAGATGTAGGCCAGCCATGTTAAAGTCACAGCCCTGCTCTGCAGATGTAGGCCAGCCATGTTAAAGTCACAGCCCTGCTCTGCAGATGTAGGCCAGCCATGTTAAAGTCACAGCCCTGCTCTGCAGATGTAGGCCAGCCATGTTAAAGTCACAGCCCTGCTCTGCAGATGTAGGCCAGCCATGTTAATGTCACAGCCCTGCTCTGCAGATGTAGGCCAGCCATGTTAAAGTCACAGCCCTGCTCTGCAGATGTAGGCCAGCCATGTTAAAGTCACAGCCCTGCTCTGCAGATGTAGGCCAGCCATGTTAAAGTCACAGCCCTGCTCTGCAGATGTAGGCCAGCCATGTTAAAGTCACAGCCCTGCTCTGCAGATGTAGGCCAGCCATGTTAATGTCACAGCCCTGCTCTGCAGATGTAGGCCAGCCATGTTAAAGTCACAGCCCTGCTCTGCAGATGTAGGCCAGCCATGTTAAAGAAGTTAACATGGCTGGCCTACATTTTGGTTAATGAGCATGGACTTATTTCTATTACATCATGTTGGATGACTCTAATTTATATTCCATTCACCCAGCTCAATGTAACAGCGATAGGTTTAGGCTACTACATTTTCCCAATAGCCATCATGAGGTTACTACAACCTAGCCTATGAACGAAGTATATTGCCCCAGTGGAAATACATTTGTAATACCAAAAGCTTACCTTGACTTGGAAGAGTTCCAGTGTTGTGTTGGAAAGTCATAGCCAGCTAGCTAACATAGCATCCCTCTGTTTGAGCAGGGTGTTTCAGTAGGCTAAACTAGCTAGCTACATTTGCTAGCTAAGTAAGTGAAACTGAAAGTGAAAAAAAATAACAATATCTCTCTCTCTCTCTCTCTCTATTTCTCTCTTGCTTCTCCTTCATTTAGGAATAAATTAATTTGTTTAAAACTGTTAAACTATTGTCTTTCTCTCTCTTTAGTCAACTACTCACCAGATTTTATACACTGCAGTGCTAGCTAGCTGTAGATTATGCTTTCAGTACTAGATTAATTCTCTGATACTTTGATTGAGTGGACAGCATGTCAGTTCATGCTGCAAGAGCTCAGATATGCTGGAGGACTTCCTCCGGAAGTTTTTATAATTACTGTGTAAGTCTATGGAAGGGGGTGAGAACTAAGAGCCTCCTATGTTTTGTATTGCTGTCCTCCAGCTAAATCATGGTGCTACCCTACAGAGTGCCGCTGAGGCAACTGTAGACCTTCAATACAAAATAGTATGTTTTAATCAGTTATTTGGTGAATATTGATTATATTTAGTATAGTTTTATCTAAAAAGGATAACATTTTAAATGTTTTATCATTTACATTTTTATGAAATTCACTGAGAAGGATAGTCCTCCCCTTCCTCCTCTGAGGAGCCTCCTCTGGTGTGATCCGGTCCCAGTTATAGCTATACACCCAAGTGGGCTGGATGGAGGCTCTATCCAACACACACACTGGCACACACACACACACACACTGGCACACACACACACACATACACACACACAGGCAAACTCATCACAGACACACACATTCACACACACACACACACATACACACACTACTTGTAGGGGTCAACACCACCAGCAGAGCTCCTCTCGCTGAAACTAGTAGTGTAATTAGGGACTAATTAGCCTGCTAGCGTTAGGACTACGAGAGACTCTTCTCTACACAGCATGAGAGAGGGAGGAGGAGAGAGAGAGCGAGAGGGAGAGACGGAGGGAAAGGGAGAGCAGGTGAGAGAGGGAGAGGGAGGGAGAGGGAGAGAGAAAGGATCAGAGAGTCCTTTAATAGTGAATATCTGCACAGGGTCCTCTGTTACAAGTGTGCTACAAGCTCTGTGTAAGTGTGTGTGTGTGTGTGTGTGTGTGTGATTGACAGCTAGGGTAATTATAGTCCCTCGGTGGTGGTAAACTCCGATTGACCCCTGTATGGTGGGTTCTAGAACCCTGGGCACTGATGCACCGCGCCTCAGCCAACTGACACTACTGCCGGCGCTGAAAATAGACCCACGAGACGGAGGAAAGGCTGTGCAACCACTGCACCACAGCAGAACCTGAGACAGAGCTGCATTTCCTAACAAAATGTAAAACAAGTAGAGTGTCATTTAAAAGACCTCTCTGATGAGAATAGGCTACCCGTCCTGTTGGGGGAGGACGCAGAGAGCTGTGAGTTGGCAGCGCACTACATTGCTGCTTGCCATAAGATGAGGGACAATGTCTGACAGACCAACCAACCTGCACATGTCCTCTACGCTTATTGTTATTGTTCAAAGTATGGTTATTTTGACCCTTGCTTATTGTTGTTACTGTTGTCCTGTTGACAATATTGATTCTTATTATTTTAATTATGTTAATATTGTAAACCTCCAAAGTAAGCTTTGGCAATATGTACATTGTTACATCATGCCAATAATCAAATTGAGAGAGAGAGAAAGAGCGAGAGAGAGAGACAGAGAGCCACAGGACAGCAACACAATTAGACCCAACCAAATCATTAAAAAAAAGATAATTACTTGACACATTGGAAAGAATTAACAAAAAAACTGACCGAACTAGAATGTTATTTGGCCCTAAAGAGACAGTACACAGTGGCAGAATACCTGACCACTGTGACTGACCCCAAATTAAGGAAATCTTTGACTGTGTACAGACTCAGTGAGCATAGCCTTGCTATTGAGGAAGTCCACCGAAGGCAGACCTGGCTCTCAAGAGAAGACAGGCTATGTGCACACTGCCCACAAAATGAAGTGGAAACTGAGATGCACTTCCTAACTTCCTGCCAAATGTATGACCATATTAGAGACACATATTTCTCTCAGATTACACAGACCCACAAAGAATTTTAAAACAAATCCAATTTTGATAAACTCCCATATCTATTGGGAGAATTACCACAGTGTACCAATCACAGCAGCAACCAAGATTTGTTTTAGTCGAGCAGTGGCAAATATCTATTTTATGGCACACGAGACACCTGTCTGATTCACGCCTGTCTGAGTGGACTAATCCATTTTAGAGGCCTGTCTGAGTGGACTAATCCACTGTGGAAACCGGGGGGGTGGCACACCAGTATCCCCAGTAGTACATTTACCATTACTAACTGTCATTTCTAATCCAATGTTTGTTTGGTTATGGTCATTTATGTTGTTCTCCTGGTGCATTCAATATATTATTATAACAGTCTTAACGTTGTCATTGTAGAAGTGGACAAGTTGTTTATAGAGCGCACAACCTAAGCGTACACTTTTACCAGTTGTCAATTTATTCATTGTCTTTTGTTTGGGGTGCTCCTGTCAATCTTGAGTACCTGATTACACATAGAAGTAGGACTAGTCTACCTGGCCTGCGCACAAATGTTGACCTATAAGTGTGCTTATTTGTGAATCTAATACTATTTCTGATTGTCTTAACTCACCATCACTGTGGAGCTTCTCAAAGTCATTTTTTCTTCGCCTCAAACAGCAAGTAAACAAAGTAAGTCTTTTTAGAATTATAATAGTTCCTCAACATAGCCTATTTGAAAAAAACTTCCAGCTCTCTCCCTTTCGATTAACCCTCAGCATGAAAGGGGAAAAAATGGCATGCTCTGATCTGGTGGAAACCTCACAAAATAGGCCTACCTGATTACTTCTTATCCCTTGCACAAAGAGCCTACAGCAGTGTCTGACTGTCCGCAGCTCACTGGCGCAGGAAACTCTGAGGACCTGGAATATTTTCTACAATGTAACCAGTTGGACCAAGTTAACACACTAGTTGATACAACGTTTCCAATTCCATGCAGACAGGCCATGCATAGCCAATGTGATTTATAGGATATTTTACATAATGGCAATGACAACAGAAGTTACTTATAGATTTGTATAATTTTCTTTTAGAATTATGATTAACCACATGACACTAAATGTTGAGATATGAAGAATTTATTATACATTAAATTAAACTGTTCCACAAAATCCTAACTGGCATGCAAATCAATAGAAATGGTAAGATAACTTGTCACTCCTACTCCTGGTGTAGCCTATTACTGGCAAATTCAGGAGTGTCACGGCAGAATCTGACAAGGCCAGCAGCAGCGGGACGAGGAGGGTCAGGGAACAGGTTTTCTTCTTGGTCGAGCAAGTATTTTTCTTTAGTCGGGGACCTACTCTCTTTTCCCCTCTTTCTTGTCCTCTTTTCCTTTCCCAGCCTGGTCAGATGCAGTCTCTCTCTCACTCCTAATCTCTCTCACTCACATCTCTCCCTCTTAAAAGTAAATCGCTTTTTCCTTCGTTCTCTCCTAGCCTTCTCCTAAATAACACACACGTCACTTTCTCTCTCTCTTTCCCTCCATCTCTCCTCTATCACTTCTCTCCATCTCTCCCATAATAAAAAACAACATTTTACCTGACGCATGCTTCCATTCACTAAGTATCTTTCCATCTCTCTCTCCATCTCTCCCTTTCCCAGCCCAGTCAAATACAGCATCATACGGATTGATACTACCTCCATAACTCTCTGGTCTAAGTGTTGGCCCCGCCTTTACCCTGTCTAATCTCAATCACTTACTACTGTAGAATGTCTAGTCAGACAGTGAGTTCATACTGTAATCTAGATGTCACTGGGGGGGTACAGTCTCAGCTGCATATCACACAGAAACAGCCCGACGACTCACACAAAGCCTGGGAGCCAATCCCAGCCTCCTGTTAGAAAGGCTCTAGCCCAATCAGAGAAGAGCAGGAACACGAGGTAGATGACAAAACAATTGTCCAGATGCAGTGGAGTATGAGAGAGGAGAGGAGAGAGAGAGGAGAGGTAAAGAGAGAAAGGAGAGGTAAAGAGAGAAAGAGAGAGTTAAAGAGAGAAAGAGAGAGTTAAAGAGAGAAAAAGGTAGCGAGAGAAAGGTAACAAAAGAAAGAGAGAGGTAACAAGAGAAAGAGAGAGAGAGGTAACGAGAGGAAGAGAGAGAGGTAACAAGAGAAAGAGAGAGAGATAACAAGAGAAAGAGAGAGAGGTAACAAGAGAAAGAGAGAGAGGTAACAAGAGAAAGAGAGAGAGAGGTAACAAGAGAAAGAGAGAGAGGTAACAAGAGAAAGAGAGAGAGAGGTAACGAGAGGAAAAGAGAGAGGTAACAAGAGAAAGAGAGAGAGATAACAAGAGAAAGAGAGAGAGGTAACAAGAGAAAGAGAGAGAGGTAACAAGAGAAAGAGAGAGAGATAACGAGAGGAAGAGAGAGAGGTAACAAGAGAAAGAGAGAGAGGTAACAAGAGAAAGAGAGAGAGAGGTAACGAGAGGAAGAGAGAGAGAGGTAATGACAGAAAGAGAGAGAGGTAACAAGAGAAAGAGAGAGAGGTAACAAGAGAAAGAGAGAGAGAGGTAACGAGAGGAAGAGAGAGAGGTAACAAGAGAAAGAGAGAGAGATAACAAGAGAAAGAGAGAGAGGTAACAAGAGAAAGAGAGAGAGGTAACGAGAGGAAGAGAGAGAGGTAACAAGAGAAAGAGAGAGAGGTAACAAGAGAAAGAGAGAGAGGTAACAAGAGAAAGAGAGAGAGGTAACGAGAGGAAGAGAGAGAGAGGTAACAAGAGAAAGAGAGAGAGAGGTAACGAGAGGAAGAGAGAGAGAGGTAATGACAGAAAGAGAGAGAGGTAACAAGAGAAAGACAGAGAGGTAACAAAAGAAAGAGAGAGAGAAGTAATGAAAGAAAAAGAGAGAAAGGTAAAGAGAGAAAGAGAGAGAGAGGTAACGAGAGAAAGAGAGAGAGAGATAACGAGAGAAAGAGAGAGAGAGGTAACAAGAGAAAGAGAGAGAGGTAACAAGAGAAAGAGAGAGAGGTAACAAGAGAAAGAGAGACAGGTAACGAGAGGAAGAGAGAGAGGTAACAAGAGAAAGAGAGAGAGGTAACAAGAGAAAGAGAGAGAGGTAACAAGAGAAAGAGAGAGAGGTAACAAGAGAAAGAGAGAGAGATAACGAGAGGAAGAGAGAGAGGTAACAAGAGAAAGAGAGAGAGGTAACAAGAGAAAGAGAGAGAGAGGTAACGAGAGGAAGAGAGAGAGAGGTAATGACAGAAAGAGAGAGAGGTAACAAGAGAAAGAGAGAGAGGTAACAAGAGAAAGAGAGAGAGAGGTAACGAGAGGAAGAGAGAGAGGTAACAAGAGAAAGAGAGAGAGATAACAAGAGAAAGAGAGAGAGGTAACAAGAGAAAGAGAGAGAGGTAACGAGAGGAAGAGAGAGAGGTAACAAGAGAAAGAGAGAGAGGTAACAAGAGAAAGAGAGAGAGGTAACAAGAGAAAGAGAGAGAGGTAACGAGAGGAAGAGAGAGAGAGGTAACAAGAGAAAGAGAGAGAGAGGTAACGAGAGGAAGAGAGAGAGAGGTAATGACAGAAAGAGAGAGAGGTAACAAGAGAAAGACAGAGAGGTAACAAAAGAAAGAGAGAGAGAAGTAATGAAAGAAAAAGAGAGAAAGGTAAAGAGAGAAAGAGAGAGAGAGGTAACGAGAGAAAGAGAGAGAGAGGTAACGAGAGAAAGAGAGAGAGAGGTAACAAGAGAAAGAGAGAGAGGTAACAAGAGAAAGAGAGAGAGGTAACAAGAGAAAGAGAGACAGGTAACGAGAGGAAGAGAGAGAGGTAACAAGAGAAAGAGAGAGAGGTAACAAGAGAAAGAGAGAGAGGTAACAAGAGAAAGAGAGAGAGGTAACAAGAGAAAGAGAGAGAGGTAACAAGAGAAAGAGAGAGAGAGGTAACGAGAGGAAGAGAGAGAGAGGTAACAAGAGAAAGAGAGAGAGAGGTAACGAGAGGAAGAGAGAGAGAGGTAATGACAGAAAGAGAGAGAGGTAACAAGAGAAAGACAGAGAGGTAACAAAAGAAAGAGAGAGAGAAGTAATGAAAGAAAAAGAGAGAAAGGTAAAGAGAGAAAGAGAGAGAGAGGTAACGAGAGAAAGAGAGCGAAAGAGAGGGAGGCTTATGACGTCTCTATGGCGTGGATGTGTGTGAGGCTGACGACAGTGGTGTGCTTTATCTCTTCTGACCAGGCCACACACACACACACACACACACACACACACACACACACACACACACACACACACACACACACACACACACACACACACACACACATTCACACACATACACACACACACACACACAAGCACTGAGGCAGAACTGCTGACAACAGATTGGATTATCACTGAGCTTCTCTATCCTTTTTCCTTCTTAAAAATTCATACCATCGCCTCTTCGCTCTCCACAGACTTTCTCTTTTCTGCTACGTCTCTCTCCCTCTATCTCAATTCAACTCAATTCAATTCAAAGGGCTTTATTGGCATGGGAAACATATGTTTACATTACATTGCCAAAGCCCCCCAAAAAATGTATATCGCTCTCTTTCTCTTTCTGCCCTGTTTCTCTCTAACTCCTCTTTCTGCCTCTCTCTCTTCTTTCCTACCTCTCTCCTCACCCTCCTTCTCTCGCTTTCTGACCCCCTCTCTTCCTCCCTCCCTCCCTCTCTCCTCACCCTCCCTCTCTCTCTTTCTGACCCCCTCTCTTCCTCCCTCCCTCTCTCCTCACCCTCCCTCTCTCTCTTTCTGACCCCTTCACTTCCTTCCTCTCTTTCTGCCTGACTGTCTCCCTCCTTCTCACTCTGTCATGTCCCTCTCTATATATCTCTCAGTGTCTCTGCTCTCAGAGTTTCTGTTCTGTGCATGTGCTCCGTATAGTGTCTAAGAATATGCCACCTCTGTGTGAGATGTACAGTGTACAGATGGAGTGTTCGTCCCCACAACGGTAGGAAAACAAGGAACATTTTCATGAGGACAAAGGCTATTTTAAGCTTAGGGGTTAGGTTTAGGGTTGCAATTAGGGTTAGATTTGGAATAAGGGTTAGGGTAAGGGGTTAGTGGTTAGCGTTAGAGTGAGGGTTAGGGTTACAACTTTCCATTCTATTAGATACCAGGTAAAGGAGAGGTCAATGTACACAATTGTTACCCAGAGGAAAATGCGGGAGGGTAATGCTTTTTCAATTTCATTCAGAGTGAGGTTTTAGTATTTATAATTTTTTTGTCCAGGGGAGGGTCATGTAATTTGTAATCGATAAATGTCATACTGCTCAACATTTGAGGATGAGTTGCTTATTATATCTCGAGGTGTGGTCTAAAGCAATCGATCCATAGACTATACCATAGGCATACGCGGAAATGCACAGGGCAAAGCTATTTTTCTAAGAAAATGCACTTCCTCTCCAATGCGCTGCTGGGATGGTGTCTATAAAACTAAGCTACACTGCATTACACACTCCAATGGATAGGCGTTCTCAATCATGAGCCCCGGCCTGCCCTGCTCTTGCTGAGGTAAACACTTTGTGCTGCCTGACCAATGGCTGTGCTATGTACGATGGCACTTCAGGAGTCGAGTCAAAGGCCCCCAAAAAAAAGTAGAATATTCACCAAAAAAATGATATCTGTGCGCAAACCAGGCCTACTGATGTCCTTTTCAGTTTGAGAGGGAGAGCGGGAAGATGACTAGGAGGATCAGATGTCAGCTTGCTACTGCTATAATTGATTTTAATCAAAACAACATGTTTCACTGCCCAAAATGAGCTATTTATCAGAGTTATTGATCTCACAAGCCATATTCAAGTGATTTACATAACATACATTACTATGAAGCGGCAGCCGTGTAGATGGACAGTGCATGGGTGCTGAAAGTAAGCTAATTTGAAAAGGCCTGAATCGTTTAAACAGTCTCATTTTAATTTGACTTTATTGAGGGGGTATGTGAGGGTATACCGATGGGGTATGTGAGGGTATACCGAGGGGGTATGTGAGGGTATATTGAGGGGGTACAGGAGGGTATATTGAAAGGGGTACGTGAGGGTATACTGAGGGGGTACGTGAGGGTATATTGAGGGGGTATGTGAGGGTATATTGAGGGGGTATCTGAGGGTATATTGAGGGGGTATATGAGGGTATATTAAGGGGGTATGTGAGGATGTATTGAAGGGGAATCTGAGGGTATAATGAGGGGGTATGTGAGGGTATATTCAGGGGGCATGTGAGGGTATATTGAGGGGGTATGTGAGGGTATATTGAGGGGGTATGTGAGGGTATATTGAGGGGGTATGTGAGGGTATATTAAGGGGGTATCTGAGGGTATATTAAGGGGGTATGTGAGGATGTATTGAAGGGGTATCTGAAGGTATAATGAGGGGGGTATGTGAGGGTTTATAGAGGGGGCATGTGGGAGTATATTAAGGGGGCATGTGAGGGTATATTGAGGGGGTATGTGAGGGTATGTGAGGGTATAATGGGGGGGTATGTGAAAAAACAAGACAAAAAAATTACCTTGCATCTGAAGTAATGTGTGATTCTGCCACTATCAATTGACGTTCAACATTTCAACAGGCTATTAAACAACATACTAACTCTACATCAGTCAGGAGCAAGCCAGGCAGCCTAAGAAGGAACTAAAATGTATTATGTAGGCTATATTATTATTATTTCAAGGCTATAGCCTGAAAGAAATACATTGTAAAGCATTTATGACACGCTAGCGGCTTGGAGGAGCACTCGGAGGAGCATTTCAACAACACATCAACAATAGCACTTGCTAGACGTGCTCAATGGGATTGAGATCCGGGCTCTTCGCTGGCCATGGCAGAATACTGACATTCCTGTCTTGCAGGAAATCATGCACAGAACGAGCAGTGTGGCTGGTGGCATTGTCATGCTGGAGGGTCATGTCAGGATGAGCCTGCAGGAAGGGTACCACATGAGGGAGGAGGATGTTTTCCCTGTAACGCACAGCGATTGCCTGCAATGACAACAAGCTCAGTCCGATGATGCTGTGACACACCGCCCCAGACCATGACGGGCCCTCCACCTCCAAATTGATCCCGCTCCAGAGTACAGGCCTCAGTGTAACGCTCATTCCTTCGACGATATACGCGAATCCGACCATCACCCCGGGTGAGACAAAACTGCGACTCGTCAGTGAAGAGCACTTTTTGCCAGTCCTGTCTGATCCAGTGACGGTGGGTTTGTTCCCATAGGCGACGTTGTTGCCGGTGATGTCTGGTGAGGACCTGCCTTACAACAGGCCTACAAGCCCTCAGTCCAGTCTCTCTCAGCCTATTGTGATTGTGCATTCCTGGTGTAACTCGGGCAGTTGTTGTTGCCATCCTGTACCTGTCCTGCAGGTGTGATGTTCGGATGTACCGATCATGTGCAGGTGTTGTTACACGTGGTCTGCCACTGCGAGGACGATCAGCTGTCCGTCCTGTCTCCCTGTAGCGCTGTCTTAGACGTCTCACAGTACGGCATTGCAATTTATTGCCCTGGCCACATCTGCAATCCTCATGCCTCCTTGCAGCATGCCTAAGGCACGTTCACGCAGATGAGCAGGGACCCTGGGCATCTTTCTTTTGGTGTTTTTCAGAGTCAGTAGTACGGCCTCTTTAGTGTCCTAAGTTTTCATACCTGTGACATTAATTGCCTACAGTCTGTAAGCTGTTAGTGTCTTAACGGACCGTTCAACAGGTGCATGTTCATTAATTGTTTATGGTTCATTGAACAAGCATGGGAAACAGTGTTTAAACACTTTACAATGAAGATCTGTGAAGTTATTTGGATACTTTTAAATTATCTTTGAAAGACAGGATCCTGAAAAAGGGACGTTTCTTTTTTTTTGCTGAGTTTATTACCATGCCCTAATCGCAGTCAACACAAATCTATTTTGTAACAACAATATTATGGAAAAATATATAATAAATTAGAAAATTCTAGTTTCCCAAATGATAAAGTGCATATAGGCCTACCTGATGATAAGCTGCTGCGGTGTTAAAAAACAAATGGCTTTTTATCGAATTCATTGATGATCAGATACTTCCGTTGTATCTGTTTCTGTTACACTCACTTTTTACAGTTGATAAATAACTTTAGCACTGTTCAAAACTTAAATCCTCATTTTAAAGAAAAGCCTGTATAGAAATCAAAATGTTTGTTTCTATATCTACAGTTGAAGTCGGAAGTTTACATACACTTAGGTTGGAGTCATTAAAACTAGTTTTTTCAACCACTCCACAAATGTCTTGTTAAGAAACACCAGTTTTGGCAAGTCATTTAGGGCATCTACTTTGTGCATGACACAAGTCATTTTTCCAACAATTGTTTACAGACAGATTATTTCACTTATAATACACTGTATCACAATTCCAGTGGGCCAGAAGTTTACATACACTATGCCTTTAAACAGCTTGGAAAATTCCAAGAAATTATGTCATGGCTTTAGAAGCTTCTTATAGGCTACTTGACATCATTTGAGTCAATTGGAGATGTACCTGTGGATGTATTTCAATGCCTACCTTAAAACTCAGTGTCTCTTTGCTTGACATCATGGGAAAATCTAAAGGAATCAGCCAAGACCTCAGAAAGAAATTGTAGACCTCCACAAGTCTGGTTCATCTTAGGAGGCAATTTCCAAACGGCTGAAGGTACCACGTTCATCTGTACAAACAATAGTACGCAAGTATAAACAACATGGGACCACACAGCGGTCATACAGCTCAGGAAGGAGACGCGTTCTGTCTCCTAGAGATGAACGTACTTTGGTGCGAAAAGTGCAAATCAATCCCAGAACAACAGCAAAGGGCCTTGTGAAGATGCTGGAGGAAACAGGTACAAAAGTATCTATATCCACAGTAAAACAAGTTCTATATCGACGTAGCCTGAAAGGCCGCTCAGAAAGGAAGAAGCCACTGCTCCAAAACCGCCATAAAAAAAGCCAGACTACGGTTGGCAACTGCACATGGGGACAAAGATCGTACTTCTTGGAGAAATGTCCTCTGGTGTGATGAAACAAAAATAGAACTGTTTGGCTATAATGACCATCGTTATGTTTGGTGGAAAAAGTGGGAGACTTAAGAACTGAAGCTGAAGAACACCATCCCAACCGTGAAGCACGGGGGTGGCAGCATCATGTTGTGGGGGTGCTTTGCTGCAGGAGGGACAAAACTTCACAAAATAGATGGCATCATGAGAAAGGACAATTATGTGGATATATTGCAGCAACATCTCAAGACATCAGTCAGGAAGTTAAAGCTTGGTCACAAATGGGTCTTCCAAATGGACAATGACCCCAAGCATACTTCCAAAGTTGTGGCAAAATGGCTTAAGGACAACAAAGTCAATGTATTGGAGTGGCCATCACAAAGCCCTGACCTCAATCCCATAGAAAATTTGTGGGCAATACTGAAAAAGTGTGTGCGAGCAGGGAGGCCTACAAACCTGACTCAGTTACAGCAGCTCTGTCAGGAGGAATGGGCCAAAATTCACCCAACTTATTGTGGGAAGCTTGTGGAAGGCTACCTGAAACGTTTGACCCAAGTTAAACATTTAAAGGCAATGCTACCAAATACTAAGTGAGTGTATGTAAACTTCTGACCCACTGGGAATGTGATGAAAGAAAAAAAAGCTAAAAAATAAATCACTCTCTACTATTATTCTGACATTTCATATATACAGTACGATGATATCTATAAGCAAATTAACCACATACTATACACAATATTACAGATAATAAGCCTGCTATAATCACCATCTATAAGAACGGCGTTATGGAACGCTAACATTCTGCGTGGGGTAGGGACCCGTACTTTGTAATCTGTGTAGGGTATGATTTCCAAGAACTACATCAATGACGTATCGTCACAATATTGTTCCAAAAAGACCTTTAGTCTGTTGGCTGTTGTCCAAGAGATCCATAAAGACATTTAGTCTATTGGCTGTTATCTAGTAGATCCATAAAGACCTTTAGTCTGTTGGCTGTTGTCTAGTAGATCCATAAAGACCTTTAGTCTGTTCGCTGTTGTCTTTTAGATCCATAAAGACCTTTAGTCTGTTGGCTGTTGTCTGGTAGATTCATAAAGACCTTTAGTCTGTTGGCCGTTGTCTGGTAGATTCATAAAGACCTTTAGTCTGTTGGCTGTTGACTAGTAGATCCATATAGTCCTTTAGTCTGTTGGCTGTTTTCTGGTAGATCCATAAAGACCTCTAGTCTGTTGGCTGTTGTCTAGTAGATCCATAAAGACCTTTAGTCTGTTGGCTGTTGTCTAGTAGATCCATAAAGACCTTTAGTCTGTTGGCGGTTGTCTAGTAGATCTGGATTCAAATACTGTTTAATATAATTTCAAATAATTCCTCCGAGCTTGATTGAGCTTCAAGTTTCAAGTGTAAACATTTATTCACCATGTGCACAGGATACAACAGGTGTAAAACAGTACCGTGAACTTCTTACCTTGAGAGGTCTTTCCCAACAATGCAGTGATGGTGATAATATATACAGTACCAGTCAATCCAGGGTTTTCTTGACTTGTACTATTTTCTACATTGTAGAAGAATAGTGAAGACATCAAAACTGTGAAATAACACATATGGAATCATACAGTAACCAAAAAAGTGTTAAACATATCGAAATATATTTTACATTTGAGATACCTCAAAGTAGCCACCCTTTGCCTTGATGACAGCTTTACACATTATTGGCATTCTCTCAACCAGCTTCATGAATGCATTTCAATTAACCGGTGTGCCTTGTTAAAAGTTCATTTGTGGAATTTATTTCCTTCTTAATGCGTTTGAGCCAATCAGTTGTGTTGTGACAAGGTATGGGTGGTATACAGAAGATAGCCCTATTCGGTAAAAGACCCAGTCCATACTATGTCGAGAACAGCTCAAATAAGCAAGGAGAAACAACAGTCCATCATTATTTTAAGACATGAAATCCAGAACATTTCAAGAACTTTGAAAGTTTCTTCAAGTGCAGTCGCAAAAACCATCAAGCACTATGATGAAACTGGCTCTCATGAGGACCGCCACAGGAAAGGAAGACCCAGAATTACCTCTGCTGCACAGGATAAGTTCATTAGAGTTAACTGCACCTCAGGTTGCAGCCCAAATAAACGCTTTAGAGTTCAAGAAACAGACACATCTCAACATCAACTGTTCAGAGAAGACTGTGTGAATTAATTTCTGCAAAGAAACCATTACTAAAGGACACCAATAAGAAGAAGAGACAGGCTTGGGCCAAGAAACATGAGCAATTGACAATACACCGGTGGAAATCTATCATTTTGTCTGATGAGTCCAAACGTACGATTTTTGGTTCCAACAGCTGTGTCTTTGTGAGACGCAGAGTAGGTGAATGAATGATCTCTCCGCATCTGTGGTTCACACCGTGAAGCATGGAGGAAGAGGTTTGATGGTGTGGGGGTGCTTTGCTGGTGACACTGCCAGTGATTTATTTAGAATTCAAGGCATACTTAACCAGCATGGCTCCCACAGCATTCTGCAGCGATACGCCATCCCATCTGGTTTGCGCTTAGTGGGACTATCATTTGTTTTTTAACTTGTTAGGGAGTGGCAGCTGAGGGGTCGGTTTTGGAGAGCCTGGCGTGCCCAAAGTAAAATGCCTCCCATTCAGGCCCAGAAAATAGGATATGCAGATATTTGGTACCATTGGATAGGAAACACTCTGAATTTTCCAACACTGTTAACCATTTGACTGTGAGTAAAACAGAACGCATATAGCAGGCGAAACCCCGAGGAATTTCTGTCCTGGAAAAAGTGATTTTGACACATTGCTCATTTGGGCACCCCTCCCTCATGAAAATGACCATATAAGGGCATATGAATGCAGTACCCATCGCTTCCTTTAGATGTCAACAGTCTGGAGACAGTGTAAGTTTTCATTTTGGATGAATAAGACCAGAGAATAAGAGCAAACCAGGAAGTCACTCTTTCATGTAAACAGAATGGAACGCGCGCGCTCCCGACAAGTCGTGCGGTGTCTTTTTTACTGTCGTTATCGATCAGTTTATATTCCGGTTGATTTATAATAGTAAATATACGTAAAAGTGTTCCTAAGGATACATTTAAAACTATGTTTGATTGTTCTTGGACAAGTTTATAGGTATAAGATGAACGAGTTCGCGTCACGTTTCAATGGAGTAGTGGAAGCTGTCGTTTCTGATTATAACGCGCGAACCAAATGGAGTATTTATGGATAAAATACATTACTTTTTCTAACAAAAGAACCATGGATTGTCTTCGTTGGACACTTAGGATGACCTCAGCAGAAGTTCTTCAACAGGTAATTGATTGGTTTTTTGCTGTGAAATGTGTTATGTGTGTGCCATGATGGCTAATCGATTCATGGCTATGGGAAAAATATGTGAGGTGCTACTCTCAAACAATCAAATGTGCTGCTTTCGCCGTAAAGACTTTTTGAAATCTGACAATGCTGTGATATTGCCAAGAAACATAGCTTTTGATGAGTATGAAACACTTGTATATTGGTGGATGTTTAATAATTCAACTTTTGGATTTTGAATTTGGCGCCTTACATTTTACCTGGTAGTGTCGGGAGCAGCCCGCTAGCGCCCCAGTGATCCCTGAGAAGTTAACAGGACAATGACCCAACACACTTCCAGGCTGTGTAAGGGCTATTTTACCAAGAAGGAGAGTGATGGAGTGCTGTATCAGATGACCTGGCCTCCAAAATCACCCAACATCAACCCAATTGAGACGGTTTGGGATGAGTTGGACCGCAGAGGGAAGGAAAAGCAGCCAACAAGTGCTAAGCATATGTGGGAACTCCTTCAAGACTGTTGGAAAAGCATTCCAGGTGAAGCTGGTTGAGAGAATGCCAAGCGTGTGCAAAGTTGTTATCAAGGTAAAGGGTGGCTACTTTAAAGAGTCTAAAATATGAAATATATTTTGATTTGTTTAACTTCTTAGGGAGCGGCAGGTGAGGTGACGGTTTTGGAGAGTCTGGAGTGCCCAAAGCAAAATGCCTGCCACTCAGGCTCAGAAAATAGGATATGCACATAATTAGTACTATTGGATTGGAAACACTCTGAGGTTTCTAAAAGCGTTAACACAATGTCTGTGAGTATAACAGAACTCATTTAGCAGGCGAAAACCCGAGAAAAATCTATCCGGAAGTTTCTGGTGACCTATTTCTCTGTTTGACACACTCCCCATTGAATCCATTTGTAACGAGGACTGAGACTGCAGTACCTATGGCTTCCACTAGATGTCAACAGTCTATATACAAAGACTCAGAGAGATTGAAGTAAACAGAACGAATAGGTACAGGAAATAGTCAAGGTAGCTCAGATGTCAACAAGTTTTCTCGGGGCGCATGTCTGGCTGCGCGCCCCACTTTATTTTACTTATATAAGGTATAGGTGACCATCCGAGTGAAATATTATCGCTAATATTCATAAAAGGATAGCTAAGGATGCATTTTAACTGGTATTTGGTAAGTTTATAAGTACATTGGAACGCGTTCTCTTCACGTTTCAATGGGCGATTCGACGTTAGATTTTCTGAACATAACGCGCCAACCAAACGGAGATTTATGGATATAATAAATTACTTTTTCTAAAAAAGGAACCATTGGATGTCTTCGTTGGACTCTTGGGAAGCCCTCAGCAGAAGTTCTTCAAAAGGTAAGGGATTTGTTTTTTTTTGCTGTGAAATGTGTTTTGTATGAAATATTATGCTAATAGAAAAATTTGGGAGGTGCTACCCTCAAACAATCAAATGTTTGATGACTATGCAACACTTGTATATTGATGAATGTTTAATAATTAAACTTTTGTATTTTGAATTTGGCGCCTTGTATTTCACCGGGTAGCGCCCCACCACTCCGTAAGTAGTTAACACTTTTTTTGGTTAATACATGATTTCATATGTGTTATTTCGTTGGTTTGATGTCTTCACTATTATTCTACAATGTAGAAAATAGTAAAAATAATGAAAAACCCTTTAATGAGTAGGTGTGTCCAAATGTTTGACTGGTACTATAGATAATAATAGAAAATATAACTTAAAAAACACACAAGAAGTAAAATATAAGCTGATGAAACACAAGACTGCAAAGATATACAGGTCAGTACCAGTACCTTATTCATTGTTCAGGGGTACTAGTGTGGTTGAGCGGGGTTTACTGTATACATGTAAACATTATTATATATACAGTATTATATTTCCTGTACCTAATGAAAAATAAAACACTAAAATATATTGAGTAGATACAGTGGGGAAAAAAAGTATTTAGTCAGCCACCAATTGTGCAAGTTCTCTCACTTAAAAAGATGAGAGAGGCCTGTAATTTTCATCATAGGTACACTTCAACTATGACAGACAAAATGAGGAAAGAAAATCCAGAAAATCACATTGTAGGATTTTTTTATGAATTTATTTGCAAATTATGGTGGAAAATAAGTATTTGGTCACATACAAGCAAGCAAGATTTCTGGCTCTCACAGACCTGTAACAACTTCTTTAAGAGGCTCCTCTGTCCTCCACTCGTTACCTGTATTAATGGCACCTGTTTGAACTTGTTATCAGTATAAAAGACACCTGTCCACAACCTCAAACAGTCACACTCCAAACTCCACTATGGCCAAGACCAAAGAGCTGTCAAAGGACACCAGAAACCAAATTGTAGACCTGCACCAGGTTGGGAAGACTGAATCTGCAATAGGTAAGCAGCTTGGTTTGAAGAAATCAACTGTGGGAGCAATTATTAGGAAATGGAAGACATACAAGACCACTGATAATCTTCCTCGATCTGGGGCTCCACTTAAGATCTCACCCCGTGGGGTCAAAATGATCACAAGAATGGTGAGCAAAAATCCCAGAACCACACAGGGGACCTAGTGAATGACCTGCAGAGAGCTGGGACCAAAGTAACAAAGCCTACCATCAGTAACACACTACGCCGCCAGTGACTCAAATCCTGCAGTGCCAGACGTGTCCCCCTGCTTAAGCCAGTACATGTTCAGGCCCGTCTGAAGTTTGCTAGAGAGCATTTGGATGATCCAGATGAGGATTGGGAGAATGTCAGATGAAACCAAAATATAACTTTTTGGTAAAAACTCAACTCGTCGTGTTTGGAGGACAAAGAATGCTGAGTTGCATCCAAAGAACACCATACCTACTGTGAAGCATGGGGGTGGAAACATCATGCTTTGGGGCTGTTTTTCTGCAAAGGGACCAGGACGACTGATCCGTGTAAAGGAAAGAATGAATGGGGCCATGTATCGTGAGATTTTGAGTGAAAACCTCCTTCCATCAGCAAGGGCATTGAAGATGAAACGTGGCTGGGTATTTCAGCATGACAATGATCCCAAACACACCGCCTGGGCAACCTTGAAGGAGTGGCTTCAGAAGAAGCATTTCAAGGTCCTGGAGTGGCCTAGCCAGTCTCCAGATCTCAACCCCATAGAAAATCTTTGGAGGGAGTTGAAAGTCTGTGTTGCCCAGCGACAGCCCCAAAACATCACTGCTCTAGAGGAGATCTGCATGGAGGAATGGGCCAAAATACCAGCAACAGTGTGTGAAAACCTTGTGAAGACTTACAGAAAACATTTGACCTCTGTCATTGCCAACAAAGGGTATATAACAAAGTATTGAGATAAACTTTTGTTATTGACCAAATACTTATTTTCCACCATAATTTGCAAATAAATTCATAAAAATTTGTTTTTCCTAATTTTGTCTGTCATAGTTGAAGTGTACCTATGATGAAAATTACAGGCCTCTCTCATCTTTTTAAGTGAGAGAACTTGCACAATTGGTGGCTGACTAAATACTTTTTTTCCCCACTGTAAGGACTCAACCCCCTGAGTCAATACATGCCAGAATCACCTTTGGCAGCGATTACAGGTGTGAGTCTTTTGGGTTAAGTCTTTAACTTCTTACGGAGTGGTGGGGCGCTACCCGGTGAAATGCAAGGCGCCAAATTCAAAATCCAAAAGTTGAATTATTAAACATTCATCAAAATACAAGTGCTTCATAGTCATCAAAAGCTCTGCTTCTTGGCAATATCACAGCATCAGATTTCAAAAAGGCTTTACGACGAAAGCACCACAATTGAATGTTTGAGGGTAGCACCTAACATTTTTACCATTACCATACATTCATAAGCCTCCACGGTTCACAGAAAACACATTTCACAGCAAAAATAAATCAATTACCTTTTGAAGAACCTCTGCTGAGGGCTTCCCAAGTGTCCAACGAAGACAATCCATGGTTCTTTTGTTAGAAAAAGTAATGTATTATATCCATAAATCTCCGTTTGGTTGGGGCGTTATAATCAGAAAATACAGCGTCGACTCCTCCATTGAAATGTGAAGAGAACTTGTTAAACTTATACCTATAAACTTGTCCAAGAACAATCAAACATAATTTTAAATGTATCCTTAGGAACACTTTAATGTATACGTTGTAAAATATTTTAACCGGAATATAAACTGGGCGATAAGAAAGGATAAAAAAATAAGAACGCACCAGCCTGGAGCGCGCATTTACTTCTATTGACATCTGTGTGGACACTTCCTTATTCGTCTTCTTCTCTGCTCTAAAAGCATCTAAAAAGAATCAGAACACTTTCTCGAGACTGTTGACATCCAGAGGAAGCAATAGGCACTGCATTCATATGCCCTTATATGGGAATTTTCATAAGGGAGGGGTTCAAAATGAGGCAATGTGTCAAAACCACTTTTTCCAGGACAGAAATTCCGTGCGCTGCTCCCAAAGAAGTTAAGACCTTTGCATACAATTTCAGTACTTCAGCATAACGTTTCCTACAGGTTTCCTAATGGTTCTATTTAAAGTCATGCTCTCAAATTGTTCTCATAACGTAAAGAAAACTTTCCGTAAAACTTTAGTAACGTTCAGAGAACATTCTAAGAATGTTATTTAAAAACAAACTCAACAAAACTCTCTCCATCTATCTTGTTAAGTATGTTCAGGTGTATTGGCTGTGCCCACTAGTTGGCCACACCTGATCTTAATGAGTTCTTGTCTACTATGAAATAGGGTCTGTTTGAATAGACTAAAATGAGCAGCTTTGTATGCGTACAAAAACATGGCGCAGTTGACTAATTTCATGAATAGAGAACACAAGATTATAGGTTTGAATGTCACTGCCGTGTCACAATAAAAAATACGTGTGATTGCATGATTAATGACTCAGGAAATTAATTTCTATGTGTCCTATCTGTGCTTGGAGTTCAAAAACGTTAACCCAAACTAAACTAGCAGTGTTATTAAAGTCCTATTGAACTTGCAATCTTTCGGTTACTAGTCCAACGCTCTAACCACTAGGCTACCCTGCCGCTAGGCTACCCTGCCTAGCCTAGGTTGCAGGGAGGTTCTGAGAACATTTTACTCTGGTTGCAGGGAGGTTCTGAGAACATTTTACTCTGGTTCCAGGGAGGTATTGAGAACATTTTACTCTGGTTGCAGGGAGGTTCTGAGAACATTTTACTCTGGTTCCAGGGAGGTATTGAGAACATTTTACTCTGGTTCCAGGGAGGTATTGAGAACATTTAATCTGGTTCCAGGGAGGTGTTGAGAAGTACAGAGCTGACAAATCTGTCGTTCTGCCCCTGAACAGGCAGTTAACCCACTGTTCCTAGGCTGTCATTGAAAATAAGAATTTGTTCTTAACTGACCTGCCTAGTAAAATAAAGGTAAAAAAATAAATAATACAAAATATTTAAAAAAAAAATATAAATAAAACCAGAGTAAAACGTTCCAAAAACAGGCAAAATCAAAATGTTAACGTCTGTGCTGAGAAGTTCAGTTTCAGTTTTAACGGTCAGAAAACGTATTGCTTCGTTCCCATAACCAATGTGAATCCAAAAACATACGTTCCTATAACTTTCAACATCCCGTGTGGCTCAGATGGTAGAGAATGGCGCTTACAATGTCAGGGTGGTGGGACCGATTCCAAGAGGGGACCAATATGGGAAAAAATACAAAAATGTATCAACTCACTATTGTAAGTCGCTCTAGATAACAGTGTCTGCTAAATGATTCAAATGTAAAATTAACCAATTCTGCTAGCTAGGTTCTGACCTGTGAAATGGACCCTTACCTTAAACTAGTTTCAACCAATTCTGAAATGAAATACGACTTTGCAGGTCAGAAGTGTCCGTATAGCCTTTTCTGCGTTCCAATAGTATCTCCTTTCTCCTGAAATGTGCACTCATTCACTATTTTTCACAAATCAAAAAGCATTGGATTGGTGAAGACATGGGCTAGAGGGAATTTCCACCATATTTCTTATACAGTAATTTAATTTGAAATCAGTTTAGGGAAGTGAACAAGTGCACACTTTGTGAGGAAGGATGGATAATTGGGACCCAGACATATTTTTTAAACCCAGGTCTGGTGTCCAGTACTACAAGTCGTTAAGGGTTAAAACGCTGGACAATGGTCACTGTAGGAGACAGTTGAGGTCGAAACTAATGACTCGTAAGGGACGGAGGAGTGGATGTTCCTGCACGTGCTCAAATGACCACTTAATGAAGCATGACATTGGTTATAGGTTATGAACGACAGAGAGGGAGGAGTGCTGCAGAGTGATAATGGAGGAACGTGATGGAGAGAAGGAGAATAGGAGAATAAGAATAAGTAGAAAAAATTATATTGAGACAATGAGGGAAGGGAGAAGAGCGGAGAGAGGAAGTGGTAGGGGTTGTGGTGAAGAAAGAGGGGAGATAAATAGACGAGGAAAGAAAAAAGTAAGAGGGAGAAGAGAAAGAAAATAAATGACAAATGGAGAGAGCAGAAGAGAGGGGAGAGAAGAGAAGAGAGGAGAAGAGAGGAGAGGAGACGAGAGATAATAGGAGAGAGGAGTAGTAAACAGATGTAAATACTAGTTAGAAAAGAGAAGAGGAGGGGAGAGAGGACATGAGAGAGGAGAGGAGAGAAGAGAGCATTGTTTGCTGTTTGGGGTTTTAGGCTGGGTTTCTGTACAGCAGTTTGTGACATCAGCTGATGTAAGAAGGGCTTTATAAATATATTTGATTGATCGATTGATTGAGAGGAGGGGAGAGAGGAGAGGCGAGGAGGGGAGAGAGGAGAGGAGAGGAGAGGAGAGGAGAGGAGGAGAGGAGAGGAGAGATAATAGGAGAGAGGAGAGGAGAGGAGAGGAGAGAAGAGGAGAGGAGAGGAGAGGAGAGGAGAGGAGAGGAGAGGAGAGGAGAGGAGAGGAGAGGAGAGGAGAGATAATAGGAGAGAGGAGTAGTAAACAGATGTAAATACTAGTTAGAAAAGAGAAGAGGAGGGGAGAGAGGACATGAGAGAGGAGAGAAGAGAGCATTGTTTGCTGTTTGGGGTTTTAGGCTGGGTTTCTGTACAGCAGTTTGTGAATTCAGCTGATGTAAGAAGGGCTTTATAAATACATTTGATTGATCGATTGATTGAGAGGAGGGGAGAGAGGAGAGAGGCGAGGCGAGGCGAGGAGAGGAGAGAAGGAGAGAAGGAGAGAAGAGAGGAGAGGAGAGAGAAAGAGGGGAGAGAGAGGAGGGGAGAAGGGGAAGAGAGGAGAGGAGAGAGAAAGAGGGGAGAGAGAGGAGGGGAGAAGAGGAGAGGAGAGGAGAGGAGAGGAGTAGTAAACAGATGTAAATACTAGTTAGAAAGTAAGAACAACATCAACAAAAGCACCAGAAAAGACAGGACAAATACAACAAATATTGTGGTTAAAATCTTTGTAAATGATATCATAAATGGGACTGGTGGAGTTATGTCACACATGCAGCTGACAAAAATATATGGAAATGTCTGCTCTACCCAAAATTACCACCAACTAATTGCAGCATTTCCCCAAAAGTGGAAGAGTTAAGTGGAAAGGGGAAAAGTAAGGAGCTTGTCTGTCGGCAATAAAGACCAAAAATGGTTAAAGAAAATAGTTATAAATAAAAATATATACCAGTTTCATTTAAGGACCAAAAAAATAACAGCTGTGCCATACAGATTGCAAAATAGTTGGGAAGAAATTGTCAATGTACTGATTCCATGGCACATGATTTATGAACTGATACTCAAAACAACGCCGGATTCAAAACTTAGAATTTTTCAATTTTAATTATTATTAGAATGCTCTATATATGCGGGATGCAAGCTTCCAGCTCTGCCGATTTTGATGCGAAGAGACAGAATCATTAGATTTTTGTTTTGGTACTGTCCATATACAGTATAGCTTGTTTTTGGTCGCAGGTCCAGGAACTGCTGAAGAATTGCAACATTTACCTGGAGTTAACTCTGCAAATAGCACTGCTGGGTGATTTAAAAAGTCATGGTCAATCGATCACTAATATCAAATCAAATCAAATTTTATTTGTCACATACACATGGTTAGCAGATGTTAATGCGAGTGTAGCGAAATGCTTGTGCTTCTAGTTCCGACCATGCAGTAGTATCTAACAAGTAATCTAACAAATTCACAACAACTACCTTATACACACAAGAGTAAAGGAATTAATACGAGTATGTACATATAAATATATGGATGAGCGATGGCTGATCGGCGTAGGCAAGATGCAGTAGATGGTACGGAGTACAGCATATACATATGAGATGAGTAATGTAGGATATGTAAACATTATATAAATGCATCGTTTAAAGTGACTAGTGATACATTTATTTCATCCAATTATAATTATTAAAGTGGCTAGAGATTTGAGTCGATGGCCAAACGGCATAGGCAAGATTCAGTAGATGGTTTAGAGTACAGTGTATACATTTAATATGAGTAATGTCAGATATGTAAACATTATATACATTATATACAAAATTGTTTAAAGTGGCTAGTGATACATTTGTTACATCCAATTCCTATTTTTAAAGTGGCTAGAGATTTAAGTCAGTCTGTTGGCAGCAGCCACTCAATGTTAGTGATGGCTGTTTAACAGTCTGATGGCCTTGAGGTAGAAGTTGTTTTTCAGTCTCTCGGTCCCAGCTTTGATGCACCTGTACCGACCTCGCCTTCTGGATGATAGCGGGGTGAACAGGCAGTGGCTCGGGTGGTTGTTGTCCTTGATGAACTTTTTGGCCTTCCTGTGACATCGGGTGGTGTAGGTGTCCTGAAGGGCAGGTAGTTTACCCCCGGTGATGCGTTGTGCAGTCCTCACTACCCTCTGGAGAGCCTTACGGTTGTGGGCGGAGCAGTTGCCGTACCAGGCGGTGATACAGCTCGACAGGATGCTCTCCATTGTGCATCTGTAGAAGTTTGTGAGTGATTTTGGTGACAAGCCAAATTTCTTCAGCCTCCTGAGGTTGAAGAGGCGCTGTTGCGCCTTCTTCACCACGCTGTCTGTATGGGTAGTCCAATTCAGTTTGTCCGTGATGTGTATACGCCGAGGAACTTAAAACTTTCCACATTCTCCACTACTGTCCCGTCGATGTGGATAGGGGGGTACTCCCTCTCCTGTTTCCTGAAGTCCACGATCATCTCCTTTGTTTTGTTGACTTGAGTGAGAGGTTATTTTTCTGACACCATACTCCGAGGGCCCTCACCTCCTCCCTGTAGGCCGTCTCGTTGTTGTTGGTAATCAAGCCTACCACTGTAATGTCGCCAGCAAACTTGATGATTGAGTTGGATGCGTGCTTGCCATGCAGTCATGGGTAAACAGGGAGTACAGGAGAGGGCTGAGAACGCACACTTGTGGGGCCCCAGTGTTGAGGATCAGCGTGTTGAGGTGTTGTTTCCTACCCTCACCACCTGGGGCCGGCCCATCAGGAAGTCCAGGACCCAGTTGCACAGGGCTGGGTCGAGACCTAGGGTCTTGAGCTTAATGACGAATTTGGAGGGAACTATGGTGTTAAATGCTGAGCTGTAGTCGATGAACAGCATTCTTACATAAGTATTCCTCTTGTCCAGATGGGTTAGGGTAGTATGCAGTGTGATTGCGATTGCGTCGTCTGTGGACCTATTGGGACGGTAAGCAAATTGGAGTGGGTCCAGGGTGTCTGGCAGGATGGAGGTGATATGATCCTTGACTAGTCTCTCAAAGCACTTCATGATGACGGAAGTGAGTGCTACGGGGGCGATAGTCATTTAGCTCAGTCACCTTAGCTTTCTTGGGAACAGGAACAATGGTGGCCCTCTTGAAGCATGTGGGAACAGCAGACTGGGATAGGGACTGGTTGAATATGTCCGTAAACACACCAGCCAGCTGGTCTGCGCATGCTCTGAGGACACGGCCAGGGGATGCCATCTGGGCCAGCAGCCTTGCGAGGGTTAACACATTTAAATGTTTTCCTCACGTTGGCTGCGGTGAAGGTGAGCCTGCAGGTTTTGGTAGCGGGCCGTGTCGGTGGCACTGTATTATCCTCAAAGCGAGCAAAGAAGTTGTTTAGTTTGTCTGGGAGCAGGACGTCGTGGTCCGCGACGGGGCTGATTTTCTTTTTGTAGTCCGTGATTGACTGTAGACCCTGCCACATTCCTCTAGTGTCTGAGCCATTGAATTGTGACTCTACTTTGTCTCTATATTGACGCTTAGCTTGTTTGATTGCCTTGCGGAGGGAATAGCTACACTGTTTGTATTCAGTCATGTTTCCAGTAGCCTTACCCTGGTTAAAATCAGTGGTTCGCGCTTTCAAATCCACGGTTTCAGGTTGGGGAAGGTTTTAATAGTTGCTATGGGTACCACATCACCAATGCACTTGCTAATAAACTCGCTCACCGAATCAGCATATACATCAATGTTGTTGTCAGATGCTATCCGGAACATATCCCAGTCCACATGCTCAAAGCAATCTTGCAGCATGGAATCAGATTTGTCGGACCAGCGTTGGACAGACCTGAGAACGGGCGTTTCCTGTTTTAGTTTCTGTTTGTAGGCTGGGAGCAACAAAATGGAGTCATGGTCAGACTTGCCGAAAGGTGAGCGGAGAATAGCCTAGTATGCATCACGGAAGTTGGAATAACAATGATCCAGGATTTTACCAGCCCGGGTGGCACATTCGATATGCTGGTAAAATTTTGGGAGCCTTGTTCTCAAATTAGCCTTATTAAAATCCCCAGCCACAATACATGCAGCCTCAGGATATGTGGTTTCCAATTTACATAGATATAATAATACTCTTAGCACTCTTATCAAAAAATGTTTTTCTTAAATTTACAAACTATGAGAATAGAAAGGTTCACAACTTTGTGAAGTATCACAGCACAGTTGAAAAATATATGGTAAATAGTAATCAAATATGGATGGTGTTAAGAGATAGAAGGGAGGGGTTGATGGAGCAAAAGGTTGGGACTAATAATACCAAGATAACTAATGTAAAATATACTCTCCGTAAAATGTATATAGGTAGGTTCAGAACTTTTGTGAAACAGCACAGTTAAAAATATATGGCAAACAGAAATCAAACTGGATGGACATCAGAAATAGAGGCTGAGGGTAGAGGAAGGCCAGGACTAAAAACAAACAAAATATAACTATTGTAAAATAGTTTGTGTCAGTAAAATGCATATAGTGTGTATAAGCTGGAAGTAAAAGCCTAAGTATTTTTGTTAATTTGTTTACTCCCATTAGGGGAGGGGGTGGTAGGGTTAGGGGAAAATAATAAAGGAAATATATTTGGGAAATATATGTATATATATACACTATCAATCAAAAGTGTGGACACACATACTCATTCCAGGGTTTTTCTTTATATTTACTATTTTCTACATTGTAGAGTAATAGTGAAGACATCAAAACTATTAAATAACACATGTGGAATCATGTAGTAACCAAAAAAGTGTAAAACAAATCAAAATATAGTATATATTTGAGATTTTTCAAAGTAGCCACCCTTGAATGAGTAGGTGTGTCCAAACTTTGACTGGTACTGTATATACATATATTTACCCAAAAAATTTATTGGTGATTGGAAATTATGCAGACAATTACATTGATAGAAGCCACAATCTATCTGCAATAGCCACAATCTATCTGCCCCCCCACGTATGGAACAGTGGAATAAAATCAGACAATCGTGCAGGGTGGACTAGCACGAAACCATAGAAAAACCGTATCAATTAAACTAACCTGCTGAGACGCATATTGGCTTTCTTGACACACAAATCATAGAAATCATTTGAATTGGAATTTCGCAATTTAAATAACATATTATTAGAATAAACTGGCCTAATAAACTGGAGCCAAATTGTTAAACTACATACTGTGTATTCAGATTCAGAAAACTTGAATGGCCTCAGAGGCAATTGATCTTGCAGCAGGCATAAAACACATAACATCTAAGTGCAACCATTAAATACACATTGAACCTGAGCTATTAAACATGTTGTCTCACTGAATTGTAAACAACATACAAATTGGAAGTGAACTGTTAATCTGAATTCAGTGTATTTCCTCAGGGCTGTAATCAAATCAAATTATATTTGTCACGTTACGCAGAATACAACAAGTGTAGACTTTACCGTGAAATGCTTACTGACAAGCCCTTAACCAACAACGCAGTTCAATAAATAGAGTTAGAAAATATTTACTAAATAAACTAAAGTAAAAAAATAAATAAAAAGTAACACAATAAAATAACAATAACGAGGCTATATACGGGGGTACCGGTACCGTGTCAATGTGCGGGGGTACAGGTTAGTCGAGGTCATTTGTACATGTAGGTAGGGGTAAAGTGAGGGGGTGTCAATGTAAATAGTCCGGGTGGCCGTTTGATTAATTGTTCAGCAGTCTTATGGCTTGGGGTAGAAGCTGTTAAGAAGCCTCTTGGACCTAGACTTGGCGCTCCCGGTACCGCTTGCTGTGCAGTAGTAGAGAGAACAGTCTATGACTTGGGTGACTGGAGTCTTCTACAATTTGTTGGGGCCTTCCTCTGACATGTATTATTAGATAATGTATTAGATCTGTGTGTGGGTATGTGTGTGTGTGTGGGTATGTGTGTGTGTGTGTGGGTATGTATGTGTGCGTGTGTGTTAGACCATATGCGTGGATAGGAGAGACCATTGGCTGTAGTGAACTGAGTGTGATGTGAACAGACAGAAACCAGCTACTGTAAGGATTCATCTATACACACAGTCAACTGCATTACACTCCCCCATGCAGTCCCCCGTACACACACACACACACACACACACACACACACACTCCCTCTCTTTCTTTCCGCCTCTTCCACTGTTCTCTCTACACCCCCAGTGTAGTGGGAACGTGCAGAAGGCATGAATATTGAAGACAGTAGGGGGCTGAGTCCCAAATGACACCCTATTCCCTATATAGTGCACTATGTTCAACCAGGGCCCATGTCAAAAGTAGTGCACTATATAGGGACTAAGGTGTCATTTGGGATGCATCCTCGATGAATACGCTGAGACTCACTCCTACAGTCACTGGGAACATATGAACATGGATGAATATGGAATAGAAATAGTTCTGGGAATGAAAGAATGCTAAATAGGGATTTGTATTCTGTTTGACCTCTAAACTTTGCTTCTGTACAAGAGCTGAGTTGCCATCTTGGACAGGTTCCCTTTGATAGTTACGTCAGACAGACAGATGGTGAATGTAGTAAAGATATGTCCTCCCCCTTTTACCTTCCCCTACCTCTCTACTTTATCCTATCTTTCCCTCCTCTCCTCTAACTGTCTCTCCTACCTTACCCCTGTCCCCCTCCCTCTTCTATCTGCAGCCATATCGCTCATGATTGACTTCGAAATGGGACGTCTGTCCATGTCCTGAGGACGCCGGGGAATGCCGTTAATATCCCGACCACTAGGGGCAACAGTGAGCACATCAAGTGTGTGTCCTCAGGCCACTCCTCTTTATTTTATTTAACCTTTATTTAACCTTTATAGGCAAGTAGGTTAAGAAATTCTTATTTACAATGAAGGCCAACCAGGGAACAGTGGGTTAGCTGCATTATTCAGGGGTAGAACAACCAATTTTTACCTTGTCAGCTCAGGGCGGCAGGTAGCCTAGTGGTTAGAGCGTTGGAGTGTTGGGCCAGTAACAAAAAGGTTGCTGGATTGAATCCCTGAGCTGACAAGGTAAAAATCTGAACTCCCCTGAACAAGGCAGTTAACCCACTGTTCCCCGGTAGGCTGTCATTGTAAGTAAGAATTTGTTCTTAAATGACTTGCCTAGTTAAGTAACAATGGGACTCCCAATCACAACAGGTTGTGATACAGCCTGGAGTTGAACCAGGGTGTCTGTAGTGATGCCTCTAGCACTGAGATGCTGTGCCACTTGGGAGCCACTAACACATATCTACAATGTAGAGTGTGTGTGCCTGTGTCTCTTCACAGTCCCTGCTGCTCCATTTTTATCTGATTCTACTGCTTGCTGTCACATCAGTCTTCGCTTTGGCTCCCCCTCCTGTCCTGCTCAGGCGTTCGGCGTCGCCTGCCTTCTAGCTGCTGCCGAACTTGCTGGCGCCCTTCACTCATCAACCCCGGACTTGTCTCGTCATCATTACATACACCTGGTTCCAATCCCCTCTCTATCACTGTATGTATACTCCCTCTGCTGTTTGTCTTTGTCGGTCATTGTAAATGTTGCTTGTTTTCCTGAGAGGAATCTCTCCTACTATTTTCCTGAGTACTTTAGAATTTTGCACTTTGGGTTTCGTCCATCTTTTATGTGTATAGTGCTTTAATAAATTCAGTAGTTCTTAACCTGCGACTGGCTCCTGCCTACTCCTCTCTACACTTGTGACACTTGCATCAGTTACCTGATGCAAGTGGAATAGAGTTCCATGTAGTACGGTGCTCCTCCCATAGTCTGTTCTGGACTTGGGGACTGTGAAGAGACCTCTGGTGGCATGTCTTGTGGTATGTATGGGTCTCCAAGCTGTGTGCTAGTAGTTTAAACAGACTGCTTGGTGCATTCAGCATGTCAATACTTACAAAAACAAGAGTGATGAAGTCAATCTCTCCTCCACTTTGAGCCATGAGAGATTGACATGCATATGTGACTCATTTAAGGAAATTATTACTTCACAGGAGCGCCAGGTAATCTTTTTTTTATTGGCAGAAATGCCTTCTGGATTATGTGAACTTCCATGTGCCTTAATAACAAATGTGTATTCCATCTGTAAATACAAATTAAATTGTTAAATTACGAGCCTAGTTGGTTTAGCCATGAACATAATTTTTTTTTTAAAAGAGTGCAGAATAACTGGCATATTTAGGAACGCTCAACACTTTGAATATTCACGGTGTCAGTAAACGTTGGCAAAAAAAATCATTAAATTGTTTCCAACAGCACAGTTACGGTCACCAACGCTCTGGAAAACATGAAAACAGCCTAACCAGCTCTGCTTGGGTGAGTAAAATGGTCAGAGTGAGGTGTCTGGAAGTAGCTAGCTAATGTTAGCCAGTTAGCTTGGGTGCGTGACTGCTGTTGTTAGGTCAGAATGCTCGGATCAACCCTAATAGTGCATCCAGTGTGTTCTCTGAACGTTCCGAGAGTGAAACGCTCTGAATTTACTAACGGACAATCTGACAACGCTCTGAGTTTACTAATGGACAATCTGACAACGCTCTGACTTTACTAACGGACAATCTGACAACGCTCTGACTTTACTAACGGACAATCTGACAAAGCTCTGAGTTTACTAATGGACAATCTGACAACGCTCTGAGTTTACTAACGGACAATCTGACAACGCTCTGAGTTTACTAACGGACAATCTGACAATGCTTTGAGTTTACTAACGGCCAGAGCACACTCCAGATAAAATGTACAAACACACCTGTAGTATAAACCAACCCTTAGTCTTGAAATCTTTGGTTGTTTAGTACATAGCTGTTATTGAAATTGTTCTTGTACATACTGTATATTATTTAGCTTCTATCTCAAGGCCATCAGACTGTTAAACAGACATCACTAACGCTGAGAGGTTGCTGAAAATCATTGGTCACTTTAATAAATGGATCACTCGTCACTTTAATAATGACACTTTAATAATGTTTACATATCTTGCATTACTCATCTCATATGTATATACTGTACTCTATACCATCTATTGCATATTGCCTATGCTGCTCTGTCAATGCTCATCCATATATTTATATGTATATATTCTTATTCCATTCCTTTACTTAGATGTGTGTGTATTATGTAGTTGTTGGGGAATTGTTAGATTACTTGTTAGATATTACTCGACTGTTGGAACTAGAAGCACAAGCATTTCACTACACTGGCATTAACATCTGCTAACCATGTGTATGTGACCAATAACATTTGATTTGATTTTGTTTTGATTATTTCTCTATTAGCATTGACACAGTCTAGTTTTGATACTGCTACTAAGCAAATAACCGTTTCATAACTGGAGTTTTTCCTTATTGTAGGCTACTACTTTTAGTCTTGAAATCTTTGGTTGTTTAGTACACTACCGTACTCACTCTTTTTAGGACATGAACTCACATGTGAATCCTTAGAGATGGGTGGGACTACGGCTTAAGAGGGTGTGAAGGATGCTGAATGGATGTCGACAAAGAAGAGCTCTCCAGTAGGTGTACCAAAACATTCAAGGGACATTTTCTCATAATTACGGTTACAAGTTTATCAACTTTCAAAGCAGAATTACTTTCCCATTGTACCTCAACTGTAGTGTATGATATACCATTTTATAGCTCAGAATCTTTACTTTTATCCAATGTAAAAAACACAATTTCAAATTTTGCTACATAAGACAGAATCGAGCCGGTCGGTCACGTTATTAACGTTAGCGCTCTGTGTACATTTGAAGGCCAGCCGTGCTGCCCTGTCCTGAGCCAATTGTTTTCCTGAGCCAATTGTTTTCCTAAGTCACTCTTTGTGGCACCTGACCACATGACTGGACAGTAGTCCAGGGGTGACAAAACTTTGGCCTGTAGGACCTGCCTTGATGATAGTGTTAAGAAGGCAGAGCATTGCTTTATTATGGACAGACTTCTCCCCATCTTAGTTAGAGTTCCAGGCTGTATCACAACCGGCCGTGACTGGGAGTCCCATAGGGTGGCACACAATTGGTCCAGCATAATCCGGGTTTAGGTAGGCCGTCATTGTAAATAAGAATTTGTTCTTAACTGACTTGTCTAGCTAAATAAAGGTTAAATTTAAAAAATATATATATATATATTTACTGTTGCATCCACATGTTTTGACCATGCCAACTTACAATCCAGGGTTACTCCAAGCAGTTTAGTCACCTCAACTTGCTCAATTTCAACATTATTTATTACAAGATTTTGTTGTGGTTTATGGTTTAGTGAATGATTTGTCCCAAAACCAATGCTTTTAGTTTTAGAAATAATTATGACTAACTTATTCCTTGCCACCCATTCTGAAACAAACTGCAGCTCTTTGTTAAGTGTTGCAGTGATTTCACTCGCTGTGGTAGCTGATGTGTATGGTGTTTAGTCATCCACATACATACACACACTGGTTTTACTCAAAGCCAGTGGCATATCGTTAGTAAAGATTGAAACAATTAAAGGGCCTAGACAGCTGCAATGTTGCAAATGTCGGAGAGACAGACAGCAAGGTTTATACAAATCTCCACTGTTGAAAACTAAATGTTAGTCTTAAAGAAATGGGAGATAATGTCTAGATGCTTTTTACAGTGAAGATCAGGTTTATAAATTGCCTGTTTGGGCTGATGAGACAGTGGATTGCGCTGTGAAATGGAACAGAGTAAACAGGCATTTTAACGTCATAGCTTTAGCCGGTGGTAACTTGTGGAATAGACGCCGACTGGAATGCAGTTTTAACCAATCAGCATTCAGGATTAGACCAGCTTGTTGTATAATAAAGAACACCCTCTGTGTTCTGTTAGACAGAACTCTTCATCCACAATATAGCAGGGGGTGTAAAGCTGCATTCTCTCTGTTTATCATACTGGTGCATGTGTCATCAAGTCTGTGTTGCTGCCTTCTCTCTGTTTATCATACTGGTGCATGTGTCATCAAGTCTGTGTTGCTGCCTTTTCTCTGTTTATCATACTGGTGCATGTGTCATCAAGTCTATGTTGCTGCCTTCTGTCTGTTTATCTGGTTCATGTGTCATCAAGTCTGTGTTGTCTGCTTTCTCTCTGTTTATCTGGTTCATGTGTCATCAAGTCTGTGTTGTCTACTTCCTCTCTGTTTATCTGGTTCATGTGTCATCAAGTCTGTGTTGTCTGCCTGTTTGTGTTGCTTGTGTGTGTCTGCCATTGCACTTGTGGAGCTTGTTTTCGGGAGGCGGGGTGTGGGTTGTGTTTGCGAACTCATTTTAGCTTACAACAAGTTTGTAGCATGGCTAATACTAGACAGAAAAACACCTCAAAGCTCAATGTTTAAGAGGAATATACGTATCAAACACTACACTCTATGAACTACTGGATCAACACTACACTCCATGAACTACTGGATCAACACTACACTCCATGAACTACTGGATCAACACTACACTCCATGAACTACTGGATCAACACTACACTCCATGAACTACTGGATCAACACTACATTCCATGAACTACTGGATCAACACTACATTCCATGAACTACTGGATCAACACTACACTCCATGAACTACTGGATCAACACTACACTCCATGAACTACTGGATCAACACTACATTCCATGAACTACTGGATCAACACTACACTCCATGAACTACTGGATCAACACTACACTCCATGAACTACTGGATCAACACTACATTCCATGAACTACTGGATCAACACTACATTCCATGAACTACTGTATCAACACTACATTCCATGAACTACTGTATCAACACTACATTCCATGAACTACTGGATCAACACTACATTCCATGAACTACTGGATCAACACTACACTCCATGAACTACTGGATCAACACTACACTCCATGAACTACTGGATCAACACTACATTCCATGAACTACTGGATCAACACTACATTCCATGAACTACTGGATCAACACTACATTCCATGAACTACTGGATCAACACTACATTCCATGAACTACTGGATCAACACTACATTCCATGAACTACTGGATCAACACTATATTCCATTAACTACTGGATCAACACTATATTCCATTAACTACTGGATCAACACTACATTCCATAAACTACTGGATCAACACTACATTCCATGAACTACTGGGTCAACACTATATTCCATTAACTACTGGATCAGCACTACACTCCATGAACTACTGGATCAGCACTATATTCCATTAACTACTGGATCAACACTACATTCCATGAACTACTGGATCAACACTACATTCCATTAACTACTGGATCAACACTACATTCCATAAACTACTGGATCAACACTACATTCCATGAACTACTGAGTCAACACTACATTCCATGAACTACTGGATCAACACTGCACTCCATGAACTACTGGATCAACACTACATTCCATGAACTACTGGATCAACACTACACTCCATGAACTACTGGATCAGCACTACACTCCATGAACTACCGGATCAACACTACATTCCATGAACTACCGGATCAGCACTACACTCCATGAACTACCGGATCAGCACTACACTCCATAAACTACTGGATCAACACTACATTCCATTAACTACTGGATCAACACTACATTCCATTAACTACTGGATCAACACTACACTCCATGAACTACTGGATCAACACTACACTCCATGAACTACTGGATCAACACTACATTCCATGAACTACTGGATCAACACTACATTCCATGAACTACTGTATCAACACTACATTCCATGAACTACTGTATCAACACTACATTCCATGAACTACTGGATCAACACTACATTCCATGAACTACTGGATCAACACTACACTCCATGAACTACTGGATCAACACTACACTCCATGAACTACTGGATCAACACTACATTCCATGAACTACTGGATCAACACTACATTCCATGAACTACTGGATCAACACTACATTCCATGAACTACTGTATCAACACTACATTCCATGAACTACTGGATCAACACTACATTCCATGAACTACTGGATCAACACTATATTCCATTAACTACTGGATCAACACTACATTCCATAAACTACTGGATCAACACTACATTCCATGAACTACTGGGTCAACACTATATTCCATTAACTACTGGATCAGCACTACACTCCATGAACTACTGGATCAGCACTACATTCCATTAACTACTGGATCAACACTACATTCCATGAACTACTGGATCAACACTACATTCCATTAACTACTGGATCAACACTACATTCCATAAACTACTGGATCAACACTACATTCCATGAACTACTGAGTCAACACTACATTCCATGAACTACTGGATCAACACTGCACTCCATGAACTACTGGATCAACACTACATTCCATGAACTACTGGATCAACACTACACTCCATGAACTACCGGATCAGCACTACACTCCATGAACTACCGGATCAACACTACATTCCATGAACTACCGGATCAGCACTACACTCCATGAACTACCGGATCAGCACTACACTCCATGAACTACTGGATCAACACTACATTCCATTAACTACTGGATCAACACTACATTCCATTAACTACTGGATCAACACTACACTCCATGAACTACTGGATCAGCACTACACTCCATAAACTACTGGATCAGCACTACACTCCATAAACTACTGGATCAGCACAACATTCCATGAACTACTGGGTCAACAAAAAGAGTTCAAAAAAGATTTAATAGTTCTGCAGGAAAATAACTTCAAGTCCTTCCTGTAACTCTTATATGGATTCTACCAACAAAAGGGTTGATGGCCTGTTTAAGGATGCAATGGAATTTAAACACCGCATTTAAAACCATGCCTGAGGATTTCACAATTTTCCAAACAACACTTGACACTCACTCTTCCAAAGGAGATTACCTTGAAAACCAATCAAGGCGCAATAACATTTTAATCAATGGATTTGAGGATGTAAAGACTGAAACTTGGCATGACACCGAAGTCAAGAAACTCCTGACAGATCAACTCAAACTGAACCCTAAACTCATTGAGATGGAGAGGGGGCATAGCAATGGCACTTTCTTCCCCGATGGACGGCCCAGATCTATAGTGGTGAACCTGCCCCGATGGACGGCCCAGATCTATAGTGGTGAAACTGCTCAGGTTCAAAGACAAGGAGGCGATTCTCAGGAGAGCCAAGTGCCTGTAGGGAACCAAAATCTTCATCAATGAGAACTTCTCCAAAAAGGTACACCTCTAAAGACAGGAACTGCTTTCACGACTACTTGAAGAACGTAAAAAATGCAACATTGCATACTTGAAGTATGATCAGCTGGTCCTCCCTCGAAAGCCTATGGCAAGTGACTCCGCTGTAGTCAAATGATTTTGACACATACTTACTCTACTATGTTCATGTGCTTCACCTAACCTCATGACCAAAAACACACATCGCTCTAAATGTCCTAATCCTCTGAAGTCTTCAGTGGATTGTGTCAATGTGCATTCCATAGGAAGTGCACCCCTAATGATAAAACTAACATAAATGTATGGTTGTATTGGACATGTGGGCCATGCACTTCTATGCTTCTGTTCCATTCTCTGGATGATTCCGACTGTGTGTCTATCTTAGTAATCAACCCTGATATCATGGTTTGTAATCCCTTAGATATTAATAAAGCCAACGATAAATATAATGATTGTGTTGATGCAGATTCAAATTTCACTATCATTTTAAGCAATTTAACAATCTCTATAGCAGTTGATCTAAGGCAAGCTTATTTTCTACCTTTCAATTGAACATTCGCAGTCTTCCTAAACATCATGACCACCTTGTTCATAATCTTCTCTCAAATAGGAATTTTCCATTGTTGCCCTTTCAGAAACATGGTTGACTGGCGAGACAACCATGCTTTATGACATGTATCCTTGTAATCCTGTTCACCACTGTAAAACCTCAGAAGTGGGAGGAGTGTCCATTTTTGTTCATAAATGTTTTCAATTCTTTGTAAGAGAGGACCTTGCACTTATATCTGAAAACATTGATGTTGAATCTCTTTTCGTAGAAATTTCCTCCTGTTCATTTTTTGGTGGTAAAAAAAAGTGGTAATTGGATGCATCTATCGCCCACCTGATTCTGAATTTGGTAGTTTCATTGATATCCTTGCATCAACCTTGGATTCGATTAATAATGAAGATAACATTTGTTTTCTATTGGGTGATTACAACATAAACATATTTAAAAGTGAGAAACACTCATTGACATCTGACTTTTTTAATACGTTATACTCCAGCTATCTGTAACCCCTTATCTGTAAACCCACAAGATTGACCAGTTCATCTGCCCCGCTTATTGATCATATTTTTACAGATTCTTTGAATAATGTGGCTAATACAGGTATAATTTAGACAGACTATTCTGATCACTTTCCAATTTTACACTTCTCTTTCGCTGTCATGTGTGCTCCCTCTCCGGCCTCTAGGTCACCAGGCTGCTCGTTATGGCGCACACCTGTCACCATCGTTACGCGCATCAGCGCATAATGACACTCACCTGGACTCCATCACCTCCCTGATGACCTTCCCTATATATGTCACTCCCTTTGGTTCCTTCCCCAGGTGTCATTGTTTCTGTTCCAGTGTCATGTCTATGCGTTTGGCTTGGTATTATGTTACGTTTATTTATTAAAACACTCACTCCCTGAACTTGCTTCCCGAATCTCAGCGCACATTGTTACATTCGCAGCTGGAAATGAACAGATGGAAATGATCAGTAGCATTAAGGGTCTAAATATTTAACAAAAGTAATTGTGAGAGCTTTAAGATATTGATTGATGATATTTCATGAGAAAATGTTTATAATCAGGCCGATGTGGAGTCTGCTTACCAGACTTTTCTCACATCTTTTAACTCTGTATTTCACCACTGCTTTCCCTTAGTTAAACCACGTTAGAGTGCAGCAGAAGGTTCTGGAAACCTTGGATCACAACCTGTTTACAACTCAGTAAAAAAAATTATATAAAAAGTTTCTCTCAAATCCCTCTACCCTGAATTCTGAAAATTACAACAAGTAGAAGAACAAATTCACTCACCTACTTACTAACAATTTCCAAGAATCCTTAAACAATATAAAGTCAACTTGGAAAATCATCAATTAACTGTTGAATAAAAAATACACACACACTCACACACACACATGTGTATATATATATATATATATATATATATATATATATATATATATATGTGTGTGTATATATATATATATGTGTATATATATATATATATATATATTTAATATGTATATGTATATGTGTGTATATGTGTGTATATATATATAAATATATGTGTGTATATATATATATATCTCTACATCTCATATATACACACACACACACACACACACACACACACACACACACACACACACACACACACACACACACACACACAACTACCCCATCTCAATGTATTGTTGGATATACGACCGATAGTGATCCTGATGTTATTTCATGTGAATTTAATCACTTTTTTGTGAATGTGGGTTCCTCTTTGTCAAAGAAAATAGAGAACTGATGGAAATCCCTTGGATTACATTAAGGGACATTTCTCTTCTCTGCTTCAGTTTGATCCTCCTGATGTAATGGAGATGACGATGTAATGGAGGTAATGGAGGAGACGATGTAATGGAGGTGATGGAGGTAATGGAGGTGACGATGTAATGGAGGTGATGGAGGTAATGGAGGAGATGATGTAATGGAGGTGATGGAGGTAATGGAGGTGATGAAGGTAATGGAGGAGATGATGTAATGGAGGTGACGATGTAATGGAGGTGATGAAGGTAATGGAGGAGATGATGTAATGGAGGTGATGGAGGTAATGGAGGAGATGAAGGTAATGAAGGTGATGGAGGTAATGGAGGTGATGATGGTAATGGAGGTGATGGAGGTAATGGAGGAGATGAAGGTAATGAAGGTGATGGAGGTAATGGAGGTGATGGAGGTGATGGAGGTAATGGAGGTGATGATGGTAATGGAGGTGACGATGTAATGGAGGTGATGGAGGTAATGGAGGAGATGAAGGTAATGAAGGTGATGGAGGTAATGGAGGTGATGGAGGTAATGGAGGTGATGATGGTAATGGAGGTGACGATGTAATGGAGGTGATGGAAGTAATGGAGGTAATGGTAATCAGTTATCTTTGCCTTCTTGGGTACAGGAACATTGGTAGCCATCTGTGATTAGTGATCAATTAATTTATACATTTACAGTGAGGGAAAAAAGTATTTGATCCCCTGCTGATTTTGTACGTTTGCCCACTGACAAAGAAATGATCAGTCTATAATTTTAATGGTAGGTTTATTTGAACAGCGAGAGACAGAATAACAAAAAAAAAATCCAGAAAAACGCATGTGAAAAATGTAATAAATTGATTTGCATTTTAATGAGGAAAATAAGTATTTGACCCTTCTGCAAAACATGACTTAGTACTTGGTGGCAAAACCCTTGTTGGCAATCACAGAGGTCAGACGTTTCTTGTAGTTGGCCACCAGGTTTGCACACATCTCAGGAGGGATTTTGTCCCACTCCTCTTTGCAGATCTTCTCCAAGTCATTAAGGTTTCGAGGCTGACATTTGGCAACTCAGACCTTCAGCTCCTCCACAGATTTTCTATGGGATTAAGGTCTGGAGACTGGCTAGGCCACTCCAGGACCTTAATGTGCTTCTTCTTGAGCCACTCCTTTGTTGCCTTGGCCGTGTGTTTTGGGTCATTGTCATGCTGGAATACCCATCCACGACCCATTTTCAATGCCCTGGATGAGGGAAGGAGGTTCTCACCCAAGATTTGACGGTACATGGCCCCGTCCATCATCCCTTTGATGCGGTGAAGTTGTCCTGTCCACTTAGCAGAAAAACACCCCCAAAGCATAATGTTTCCATCTCCATGTTTGACGTTGGGGATGGTGTTCTTGGGGTCATAGGCAGCATTCCTCCTCCTCCAAACACAGCGAGTTGAGTTGATGCCAAAGAGCTCCATTTTGGTCTCATCTGACCACAACACTTTCACCCAGTTGTCCTCTGAATCATTCAGATGTTCATTGGCAAACTTCAGACGGGCATGTATATGTGCTTTCTTGAGCAGGGGGACATTGCGGGCGCTGCAGGATTTCAGCCCTTCACGGCGTAGTGTGTTACCAATTGTTTTCTTGGTGACTATGGTCCCAGCTGCCTTGAGATCATTGACAAGATCCTCCTGTGTAGTTCTGGGGTGATTCCTCACCGTTCTCATGATCATTGCAACTCCACGAGGTGAGATCTTACATGGAGCCCCAGGCCGGGGGAGATTGACAGTTCTTTTGTGTTTCTTCCATTTGTGAATAATCACACCAACTGTTGTCACCTTCTCACCAAGCTGCTTGGCGATGGTCTTGTAGCCCATTCCAGCCTTGTGTAGGTCTACAATCTTGTCCCTGACATCCTTGGAGAGCTCTTTGGTCTTGGCCATGGTGGAGAGTTTGGAATCTGATTGATTGATTGCTTCTGTGGACAGGTGTCTTTTATACAGGTAACAAGCTGAGATTAGGAGCACTCCCTTTAAGAGTGTGCTCCTAATCTCAGCTCTTGACGTGAGGAGCAACTTCTAAATTTGAGGTTTGGCGAAACGTGGATAAACGTCAGTCTCAGTCAAATTGGTAAAACCGTGAGATCTTGTTGCGATCTGATTCTGGCTTCGCTGAAGGTTTCTTCCTCTACAGTGAATGGAGGGCGTCTGTCTCTTTACACATCTCTATTGGTCCTGTGGGGCTCAGTTAGAAACACCAAGGTTGTGGGTTCAATTCCCACAGGGATCAGTTGCCTTGGATAAAAGCTTTGTCTGCTAAGTGGCAAACATAGACATGATTCCCCTGTTGCCTGGGCCAGATATGAAGCATTCTGTCTGTCTGTCTGTCTGTAACCCTTGTGTAGTGGATCCTTACCACAGCAGTGTTTCTGATAGCAGCGTTTAGTGTCTCCTGTCTGTAACCCTCATGTAGTGGGTCCTTACCACAGCAGTGTTTCTGATAGCAGCGTTTAGTGTCTCCTGTCTGTAACCCTCATGTAGTGGGTCCTTACCACAGCAGTGTTTCTGATAGCAGCGTTTAGTGTCTCCTGTCTGTAACCCTCATGTAGTGGGTCCTTACCACAGCAGTGTTTCTGATAGCAGCGTTTAGTGTCTCCTGTCTGTAACCCTCATGTAGTGGGTCCTTACCACAGCAGTGTTTCTGATAGCAGCTCCACCATCATAGGTCATTATTAAATAAAGGAGGTCTGGGTTGAATGCTTCAAAGAAGGAGTTAACTTTGACTGTGACCCAAATGGCACCCTCTTCCCTACAAAGGTCAAAAGTAGTGCACTATATAGGGAATAGGGTGCCATTAGGGAAGCGGGGCTGTGTGAGAGCTGTCTTCACTGAGTGGGGAAATTCATCAAGCACACTCCTCCATTAATCCTGTTGTGACTTCAGAGAGAAGAATGAAGTTTTACAGGAAAAGTGTGTTTCTCGCCCCTGTTCACCCCTCCCCTGTAAACCCCTCCCCTGTTCACCCCTCCCTATTCACCCCTCCCTATTCACCCCTCCCTGTAAACCCCTCCCTGTAAACCCCTCCTGTAAACCCCTCCCTATTCATCCCTCCCTGTTCACCCCTCCTGTCAGAACTCCAGAGTGATGTGCTGGTAGTGATGCGTGACTTATACATGTACACGTTTAGTAAACACACACACACACACACACACACACACAAACACACACAGAGACATAGCGGATAATCCGTCTGATTGAAGAGCTTTCAGACGGGTAATTAAATTTCCCAACGATCTAACATGGTGGCTGCACACACAAATACACACATATGGATCCGTCGTGGTGGCTACACACAGATCCTGTGTTCTGGGACCAAACGAGCGAAACCATAAGCAATAACACACACAGTTATTACCACAGAGATAGAGGGAGAGAGGAAGACAGAAAGAGGAAGAAGAGGGGTCATATTTCAAATTGACAAGGACATAATAAACACAGAGGCCGTTAGCTACTGTACCATAAACTCAACCCTAAGATCACAGTTCATCCAGTGCTAGTATTCAACAAGATCACCTCGCAATTCCACATTATAAATCTACGTGGTTACAGGATTCATTCCACATGGTTACAGGGTAAAAGCAAAAACATCTCAAAGGGTTTTAAGTTTAGGTTTTGATTCCGAGTGGTTAAAGTTCGGGGAAGGCTTAAAACAAAATACTTAAAAATAATGTTTCCATCAAATATCATAAATTCTCCCGGCTTGCTAGGGTGTCCAATCAAAACGTATATTTTGACCAATGGATCTATCATATTGCTATCATAATCCCCTCAAATGTTATTGGAGTTTTTACCCTTGTATGATGGCCAGAATGACTAAATCAATGGAGTAGTCAGAAATCAGGAAAATAGCATCTTGTCAGCTAGGCTTTTCTTCTCGATTCCGCAGGCCATAAAACAATATAGAGGTCAGAGGCATATCAATTTTGAGACATGACATGTAGTATTTTCATATCTTAGTATACACAATTTGAAATTCCTGTTATTTTTCGAAGATTTCTCACAAAAACATCTCTGTGAAATGAGTGTTTACCACACTTTTATTTTCAACGCATTTTACATTTAATTCAGCTCGTGTCATGCTAAACTGGCACTTTACGACCTGCGGAAATTACTCTGAAGATGACTACCACAGAATGTAAAATTCTTGTGCTTATTATCGGATGTATTAGGTTACAACTTTTTATATATAATGTTAATGATATGTTAGCGAAAGACCCCACTGAACGATTCAGAACATGAATAATAATATTTGTCTTGGTAAAATGTATTTTATAACATAAGTTCAATATCATAATTAAAGTGCACTTTCACCCACTTTGGGCGAAGTGCAGTGGCGACCCGTCATTCAGAGCAAATGGGGCTCTGGCATTGATTCGTGTCACATGTCAGTTCAGCAAACAAAATAATAATCCTTCCGTTAACAAAGCAGCACACAAACTTGGTCTCTTTCTTTGAGTAAGTCAGCTCCAAAATGCAGCCGTTTCAATACTGTGGTGGAGGGGCAGCCAACGAAAGCACAGAGCGTAGGCATTGTTAATCTTCTCTGACTGTCTCAGCGTTCTGTCACTCAGAATCGACAGGAGAGCTAGGCAGTTCAAGCCCCCCTTGGGTGCTGCCATAGATTTACGGTTGAAGTGCTCATCCAAGAAGACTCAGGGTCATTGGCCACAGATAAAATTATGTCAAATCACGTTATATCTCCCGTAGCTTTGATTGGACTGATCATGTCAACATCATACTTTCAAAATCTTAGCTAGCAAGCTAGCAGTTATCATCATGAATCAAGTCGGCAATCTACTGGCAAATCCTTTTCAATACTTGTCATATGAAGAGAAATTATAGATAACACGTCTCTGTGCTCATCGGCCATTGGACATAAACATTACACAACAAGTCAGAAATCGCAAATTCAACCCTGAGTGGTTTGGAAGGAAGGAGTGGCTAACTGCGAGCATAGCAAAGCAATGACTTTTTTTGCATCCCTTGCCTGGTATTTGATGGAAAGTGTGTGTGTGGTCCAAATCTGGGTTTAAGGATTTAAAAACATCCATCTGAAAGGGTCTCAATACATGAGAATTGTGTATCACATGTAGATAACGCCGTTGACCTGGGATTACTGGGGAAACCAAATGTTGTTGATCAGCTAGACGCCACACATAAAACGTCTAGACATAAAGACGAGCCATCGACCTTCACAACCATCAAACAGAGGAGAATAGGTATACCAGAATTATAGCATGTATTAAATTATAGCATGTATTAAATTATAGCATTTATTAAATTATAGAATGTATTAAATTGTGTGGCAATTGTGAGACAACACTGCGGGGCCATGATGAGTCGACCAACTCCTGCCCAGGCATTTTCAGCTGAAATTTTCAGACCGTGCGTGAAGAAGATTATAGGCTACAAAGCCATTATGACGACGAGACCCTTTTTAAAGGTACATCAAGCACAATCCAAACTAAACACTGTTAAAAGGATAAAAACACTCACACACAACACCATGGGCCAGAAAAAGAACGCATCTGCCATGCTTGGGACTGCCGCTCCTTATATGCTGCTGCAACAGTGATGTAAAATGCCAGGGAGATATGTACTGTATACTGTAGCTAAGAAAGTAACACTATGTGTATGTTGTGTAGAAAGCTGTTGGTAGCCTGTGTGTATAACCCTATGCATTTGGTCACTTTCCCCTTCATAACTTAGCCTACTGTTCTGACTTGGTGGTACCCATGAAGCCTATAGCCTGTTTTATAGAAATGTCATCATCTAATATTTTAAGAGCTTTCATTGCCTGCTTATATGCACCAGATATTTAACCTGTGGTTCTGACTTGGTGTACAGGGAGAATACTGTAAGAACGGCCCATGTTCTGAATGATGTCACTGTCCATTTCAAAAGTGCTGAATGAATAAGCATATAGGCTACGTTGTCCATCTCAGCTCGTTCAAGTCTTAATTGAAATTAGGGCTTGCATCTTATTCGCTCATCTTTCTCATGCCATAGTTAGTCTCCATTGTTATATTACTTATATAGGTCTATCTCATTAGTACCTTTTTCAGCATTTTAGCCAATGTCAGAATAATGAATTTCATTGTTTTGCCTTCGGAAAGTATTCAGACCCCTTGACTTTTTTCAAAGTTTGTTATGTTACAGCCTTATTCTAAAATTGATAAAATAAATAAAAATCCTCAGCAATCTAAACACAATACACCATAACGACAAAGTGAAAACAGGTTTTTAGATTTTTTACCAAATGTGTAAAAAAAGAAAACAGATATAACTTATTTACATAGGTATTCAGACCTTTTGCGACAAGACTCAAAATTGAACTCAGGTGCATCCTTTTTCAAATCAAATCAAATTATATTGGTCACATACACATGGTTAGCAGATGTTAATGCGAGTGTAGCGAAATGCTTGTGCTTCTAGTTCAAACCGTGCAGTAATATCTACCAAGTAATCTAACAATTTCACAAGGATGATCATTGATCATCCTTGAGCTATTTCTACAACTTGATTGAAGTCCACCTGTGGTAAATTCAATTGATTGGACATGATTTGGAAAGGCACATAACTGTCTATAAAAGGTCCCACAGTTGACAGTGCATGTCAGAGCAACAACCAAGCCATGAGGTCGAAGGAATTGTCCATGGAGCTCCGAGACAGAATTATGTAGAGGCAAAGATCTGGGCAAGGGTATCAAAAAATGTCTGCAGCATTGAAGGTCCCCAAGAACACAGTGGCCTCCATCATTCTTAAATAGAAGAAGTTTGGAACCACCAAGACTCTTCCTAGAGCTGGCCGCCAGGCCAAACTGAGCAATCGGGGGAGAAGGGCCTTGGTCAGAGAGGTGGCCAAGAACCCGATGGTTCTCTGTGGAGATGGGAGAACCTTCCAGAAGGACAACCATCTCTGCAGCACTCCACCAATCAGGCCTTTATGGTAGAGTGGCCAGAAGGAAGGCACATGACAGCCCGCTTGGAGTTTGCCAAAAGGCACCTAAAGACTCTCAGACCATGAGAAACAAGATTCTCTGGTCTGATGAAACCAAGATTGAACTCTTTGGCCTGAATGCCACGTGTCACATCTGGAGGAAACCTGGCACCATCCCTAAGGTGAAGCATGATGATGGTGGCAGCATCATGTTGTGGGGATGTTTTCAGCATCAGTGACTGGGAGACTAGTCAGGATCGAAGCAAAGATGAACAGAGTAAAGTACAGAGAGATCCTACAGAGAGATACAGAGAGAACCTGCTCCAGAGCTCTCAGGACCTCAGACTGAGGTGAAGGTTCACCTTCCAACAGGACAACAACCCTAAGCACACAGCCAAGACAACGCAGGAGTGGCTTTGGGACAAGTCACTAAATGTCCTTGAGTGGCCCAGCCAGAGCCTGGACTTGAACATGATCGAACATCTCTGGAGACCTGAAAATAACTGTGCAGCAACACTCCCCATCCAACCTGACAGAGCTTGAGAGGATCTGCAGAGAAGAATAGGAGAAACTACCCAAGAAGACTCAAGGCTGTAGTCGCTGCCAAAGGACCTTCAACAAAGTACTGAGGAAAGGGTGTGAATACTTATGTAAATGTGATATTTCAGGGTGTTTTTTTATTATATATTAGCAAACATTTCTAAAAACCTGTTTTTGCTTTGTCAAAATGGGGTATTGTGTGTAGATTGATGAGGATTTGTTTTATGAAATTCATTTTAGAAAAATGGCTGTAACGTAACAAAATGTGGAAAAAGTCAAGGGGTCTGAAAACTTTCCGAAGGTTCTGTATATAATGTTGTTGGGTCTGTAACCATTATTGCCAGTCTCTTCCTATTAAAAAAATATATCTAAAAATAAAAGTTCAGCAGTAGACTCATGTAATTACAGTTGATATTGTGAGGGTTGTTTTGTTGTCTGTGCGTTGATATATTGTCTATAAAAGTGGATCTTCGTGATTGTATTTTCTTTCCTTTTTAGAACACATAATAAAATACTTGAAATGGTAGGCTACCCACTGAGTCCGCATCTCTCAATTCAATTTCAATTTAAGGGACTTCATTGACATGGGAAACATATGTTTACATTGCCAAAACAAGCTCTCTCTTTCTCGCTCTCTCTCTCTGGTTATTAAAAATATATTTCACAGCGGTTCAGATGGTTACAATGATTCTCTACACTACCGGTTTTGTCACATAAATGGAAATTGGGCAAACTATTAGAATTTTAATAACCAGGAAATGGCAGAGAGATTTCTGCATAGTGCATCTTTAAGCAAGTCAGCAATATCAGTTATGGCAAATGAGGCTGAATGAACTGTTTCACTGCCAGACAAGACTCCGCTGAAAGCCGGGTGTAGCCGTGATAAGGATTCACTCCATGGTGCTGAAAGGAAAGCTCTTCTTTTGGGACAGCTTTATGTAGGCCCTAACAGTTTGTGGTCACCGTTTGTCACGTTATAGTGCATTTAATGTAATGATAAGTGTTCTGTTGTGTTGTGTAGTGGCTTCGCTGGCATCTAGAAAAATTTGTTAAGTTTGCCCCACCCAGATTTAAATGCTAAAATCGCCACTGGCAGAGTGGGTGTACACCCTAGCAATAGCTATCACACACAAACACATACACACACATGCAACCACGCACACACACACACACACACATGCAACCACGAACACACACAGACACACACACACGCAACCACACACACACACATGCAACCACATACACGCACACATAGACACACACACACGTACATGTGCAGACAGTAGACAAGGGTGTTACTTAATGTTCTGTGTTATTGGGAAGACATGCTGTCGTTTCAGCACTTATAGATGCCATGGTAATAACCCTCAACGATAATAACCACAACGACAATTATGTTGGCGATTAGATCCATGGTGATGAAAGGTAAATGTAGCGTAACTGTGCTGATGGTCGGCACAGTGACTGGACAAGCACTGGCGAGGTCAGCAACAGCCAGCCCTCCAGCCAACAGACCCAAGTAATAAAAAAACCGACCAAATGATACCATCTCTATCACTCCTCATTAAACACAAGGTCTGGTGAAGAAACGAGAGAGAGAGAGAGAGAGAGAGAGAGAGAGAGAGAGAGAGAGAGAGAGAGAAACACAGGACCCACCAACCCAACAGAACCCACCCCCTCCTAACAGCCCCCCTGTCAGCTCCCCCAATAGCTCTCCTGACAACCCCCACACATCCACTGAGGACACACAAATCATTGACTCAAATGGCAAATACATTCAAGAGGAAAAACATTTTCCCAAACACAAAGTGGCTAAGCTCTGTTGCCCAAACACTAGGCATGCCCTGGAGCAAACCATGGCCACACTCTATAAAGGCCCTCCCATATCAGACCTATGCCCCTTCTGGCCACCCCATGCCCCCCACCACTGCAGCAAGGACCTCAACATGACAGCAGGACATATACCCAGGCCGTGAGCAGAGCAACAGGCCCAACCCCACTGTTACACCCGCTCAAGCCCCATCCTACGACATAAGAGGTATGTATCAGATGCTCAACGTGCTCTGCTCATATCTACTGTGATGGTCCGGGCCTAAACCACACGAAAACAACACTAGACACTATGGAACACAAAGCTTTTACTATCTCATCCTGGAATATACAAGGTCTGAGGTCATCTGACTTTGGCCTAAAGAGCAGGAACCCAGACTTCATCAAAGAAACTGAAAAAACAGACATTGTCATCCTACAAGAAACATGGTATAAAGGAGATGGACCCACTGGTTGCCCTCTAGGTTACAGAGAGCTGGTAGTCCACCAAACTACCAGCTGTGAAACAGGGTAGAGATTCAGGGGGTATGCTAATTTGGTATAGAGCAGACCTAACCCACCATATTAAATTAGTCAAAACAGGAACATTTTACATCTGGCTAGAAATTATTAAGGAAATCTCAACAGAGTTAAATGTCCTCATATGTGCTACCTATATCCCACCACAAGAATCTCCATACTTTAATGATGACAGCTTCTCCATCCTAGAGGGGGACATCAACCATTTCCAGTCCCAAGGACATGTAATAGTCTGCGGCAACCTAAATGCCAGAACTGGACAAGAACCTGACACCCTCGGCACACAGGGGGTCAAAAACCTACCAGGAGGTGACAGCATTCCCTCCCCCATATGCCCCTCTAGACACAACTATGACAACATAACCCCAAAAAACGGTCACATCTCCTGCAGCTCTGTCGGACGCTGGGTATGTACATAGTCAATGATGGGCTTCGAGGGTACTCCTATGGTAGGTACACATATAGCTCATCTCTTGGCAGTAGTACAGAGGAAGATCTTCAAAGGTAAGTGATTTATTTTATTGCCATTTCTGATTTTGTAACGCCTTGGCTGGTTTGAATAATATTTTGGAAGTGGGGCGCTGTCCTCAGATAATCTAATGTTATGCTTTCGCTATAAAGCCTATTGTAAATCTGATAACGCGGTTCGATTACCAAGATTCTAAGCTTTTGAATGGTGTACAACCCTTGTATTTTCATGAATGTTTAATATTACTACTTTTGTAATTTGAATTTGGCACTCTGCATTTCACCGGATGTTGTTGTAGGTGGACCGCTAGCGTGCCACCGATCCCTAAGACCTTTTAACAAACTATAGTTTTGGCAAGTCGGTTAGGACGTCTACTTTGTGACACAAGTAATTTTTCCAACAATTGTTTACAGATATTTGTGGAGTGGTTGAAAAACGAGTTTTAATGACTCCAACTTGTGTATATAGTGTATATAAACTTCCGACTTCAACTGTACTTGACACATTGGAAAGAATTAGCAAAAAACAGAGAAAACTGTAATGCTATTTGGCCCTAAACAGAGAGTACACAGTGGCAAAATACACTGTGACTGACCCAAAATTAAGGAAAGCTTTGACTATGTACAGACTCAGTGAGAATAGCCTTGCTATTGAGAAAGGCAGCCGTAGGCAGACCTGGCTCTCAAGAGAAGATAGGCTATGTGCACACTGCCCACAAAATGAAACTGAGCAGCAATTCCTAACCTCCTGCCAAATGTTTGACCATATTAGAGACACATATTTCACTCAGATTACACAGATCCACAAAGAACTTGAAAACAAATCCAATTTTGATAAACTCCCAATTCTATTGGGTGAAAGACCACAGTGTGCAATCACAGCAGCAAGATGTGTGACCTGATGCCACAAGAAAAGGGCGACCAGTGAAGAACAAACACCATTGTAAATACAACCCATATTTATGTTTATTTACTTTCCCTTTTTTTCCTTAACTATTTGCACATCGTTACAACACTGTATATAGACATAATATGACATTTGAAATGTCTTTATTCTTTTGGAACTTTTCTAAGTATAATGTTTACTATATATTTTTATTGTTTACTTCACTTTTGTTACTATCTACTTCACTTGCTTTGGCAATGTTAACATGTGTTTCCCATGCCAATAAAGCCCTTGAATCGAATTGGGAGAGGTGTATGTGCGTGCATGCATTTGTGTGCTTCCTGTGCAGATGGGAGAAGGCTGAAGATGCGATCTGCTCTCATCAACGGGTTTCAGTCACCGTGAGAAAAGAGGAGAGAGAGATATGGGGGGAGATGGGGAGGGTGTAGCTAGGCATGGACAGATAGAGGTGTGAGAGAGAAAGACAGAGAGAACCAATTAGGACAAGGATAGAGATTGAGGGAGAAGAAGAGAGAGAGAGGGAATGAGAGACAGAGTGGGAGAGAGAGAGGGGGAAAGAGAGGAGTACCAGACATATTTTCTGTCTGTACAGTAATTAGACAGTAGCGTGAGCAGCATACCAAACAGTGGATGAGAGGAGCGATAGAACAAATGACAGAAAGAAGAATACAAGAGAGAGGGGAATATTAAGAAGAGGAAAAAAGAGAATGCAGTGTAGCCGAGAGCAGGTAGATATATAGAGGCTTATAATCTGGACAAACATGTTGAACAGAGCAGATAAGACTATGCACAAATACTGGACAGATAGAATCTAGATACTGTATTTCTATTCCAGAATATAGAGAGGAATAGCACTGTAAACAAAACAAAAACAAACATTCAGAGAGAAAGGGATATTTAGAGGTAGAGAGAGAGAGAGAGAGAGAGAGAGAGAGAGAGGTAGAGAGAGAGAGAGAGGAGATCAACTGGACTTTAAAATGTGGGATCCAATTGAAGCCCTACATGCAGAATTCTGTCGGATAGTCCAAAGAAATACACCAACGAATGCATGTAGGGCAGAACTGGGCCGCTTTCCAGTGGTAATGAAAAAACTAAAAAGAGCATTCAAATTTTGGCTACACCTAAATTAAAGTCCACATTCAAGTCTCCAATTTAAACCACTTCAAACCCAAGAGCTGAGCCTAGAAACGAGCCCTCTCAGTCAGCTGGTGTTGGACCTAACCAAGCAAGCTGAAACCAGCACAGGCTTCAAAAGAAAGAATCCAAATCAACAAAATCATGAACCAATCAAAGGACACATTTTTACAACATTGGAACATTTTTACAAAATCTCAAGCAGACTAAATGGCTATCTGGCCCTAAACAATGAATATGAATTGCCTGATTATCTCTACTCTGTCAGAGATACGAAGCAGAGACAGATCCTTACCATGTACAGGCTGATTGACCACCAATTTGCAATAGAAACCGGCAGACACAAAAAGACATGGCTAACCAAAGATGAGCGCGTATGTGGTCACTGCACGACAGGGGAGGTAGAAACAGAGATGCACTTTCTCCTTTACTGTGATACATATTCCTCACCAAGAGATTCATTACTCACAGTAATTACTACATTTATTCCAAATTTGTACTTATTAAACCCAGAGGAAAAACATAAAATACTCATTGGCAAAGGAGCAACAGCTCCTCTTGCAGCCAAATATGTATTTGCCTGCCATAGCCTGAGGGACACTGAATAATAAACAGTAATTTACTTATTATTATTGGTATTATTATTATTATTGTGATTATTATTCCAAATAGTAATGGTACAAATAGTAATGGTACAAATAGTAATGGCACATACAGGAGTGATGGTAATGATATCAGTTTAATGATGTGGTGGTAGTAGTAGTAGTAGTAGTAGTAGTAGTAGTAGTAGTAGTAGTACAGTCGTGGCCAAAAGTTTTGAGAATGACACAAATATAACATTTCACCAAGTCTGCTGCCTCAGTTTGTATGATGGCAATTTGCATATACTCCAGAATGTCATGAACAGTGATCAGATGAATTGCAATTAATTGCAAAGTCCTTCTTTGCCATCCCCAAAAAACATTTCCACTGCATTTCAGCCCTGCCACAAAAGGACCAGCTGACATCATGTCAGTGATTCTCTCGTTAACACAGGTGTGAGTATTGACGAGGACAAGGCTGGAGATCACTCTGTCATGCTGATTGAGTTCGAATAACAGACTGGAAGCTTTGAAGGGAGGGTGGTGCTTGGAATCATTGTTCTTCCTCTGTCATCCATTGTTACCTGCAAGAAAACACGTGCCGTCATCATTTCTTTGCACAAAAAGGGCTTCACAATCAAGGATAAAAAACATCAGGGACAGACTGATATTCTGCAAAAGGTACAGGGATTGGACTGCTGAGGACTGGGGTAAAGTCAATTTCTCTGATGAATCCCCTTTCCGATTGTTTGGGGCATCTGGAAAACCAAAACTACCATCAGTCCTGTGTCATGCCAACAGTAAAGCATCCTGAGACCATTCATGTGTGGGGTTGCTTCTCAGCCAAGGGAGTGGGCTCACTCACAATTTTGCCTAAGAACACAGCCATGAATAAAGAATGGTACCAACACATCATCCGAGAGCAACTTCTCCCAACCATCCAGGAACAGTTTGGTGATGAACAATGCCTTTTCCAGCATGATGGAGCACCTTGCTATAAGGCAAAAGTGATAACTAAGTGGCTCGGGGAAGAAAACATTGATATTTTGAGTCCATGGCCAGGAAACTCCCCAGACCTTAATCCCATTGAGAATTTGTGGTCAATCCTCAAGAGGCGGGTGGACAAACAAAAACCCACAAATTCTGACAAACCAAGCATTGATTATGCAAGAATGGGCTGCCATCAGTCAGAATTGACAGCATGCCAGGGAGGATTACAGAGGTTTTGAAAAAGAAGGATCAACACTGCAAATATTGACTCTTCGCATCAACTTCATGTAATTGTCAATAAAAGCCTTTGACACTTATGAAATGCTTGTAATTATACTTCAGTATTCCATAGTAACATCTGACAAAAATATCTAAAGACACTGAAGCAGCAGACTTTGTGGAAATTACTATTTGTGTCAATCTCAAAACTTTTGGCCACGACTGTAGTAGTAGTACTAGTAGTAATGATGATGGTAGTTGTAGTACTAATGTAGTGGTGAAGATGACAGTCTGTTAGTTATGTCATTTTCCATGTTTAGCCTTTTATATTTATTATATTTCTACCATTGACTGTTACCATTTTATTGTTTTTGTTTGTAGTATTATTTACTACCATTTTATATTATTATTCTTCATAATTTTATTACAATATATATTGTATACATTGTTGCTTTGGCAATATTGACACACTGTTTTTCATGCTAATAAAGCTTGCATTTGAATTTGAGAGAGAAGGAGAAAAAGAGAGAGGAAAATTATATATATATATATAGATATAGAGAGAGAGAGAGAGAGAGAGAGAGAGAGAGAGAGAGAGAGAGAGAGAGAGAGAGAGAGAGAGAGAGAGAGAGAGAGAGATATGACAGTGAAAGAGGGAGAGTGAGAGAGAGAGAGAGATGAAGGAGAGAGAAAGAGAAAGATAGGAGATAGAGGAAGCTGCACTAAGCCAGAGAGAGAAGGGAGGAAGATGAGAGAGAGAGGAAGTGGCACTAAGCCAGAGAGAGAAGGGAGAAGGATGAGAGAGAGAGGACGTGGCACTAAGCCAGAGAGAGAAGGGAGGAAGAGAGAGAGGAAGTGGCACTAAGCCAGAGAGAGAAGGGAGGAAGATGAGAGAGAGAGGAAGTGGCACTAAGCCAGAGAGAGAAGGGAGGAAGATGAGAGAGAGGAAGCGGCACTAAGCCAGAGAGAGAAGGGAGGAAGATGAGAGAGAGCGGAAGCTGCACTAAGCCAGAGAGAGAAGGGAGGAAGATGAGAGAGAGCGGAAGCTGCACTAAGCCAGAGAGAGAAGGGAGGAAGATGAGAGAGAGGATGTGGCACTAAGCCAGAGAGAGAAGGGAGGAAGATAAGAGAAAGGAAGTGGCACTAAGCCAGAGAGAGAATTGAGGAAGATGAGAGAGAGCGGAAGCTGCACTAAGCCAGAGAGAGAAGGGAGGAAGATGAGAGAGAGGAAGTGGCACTAAGCCAGAGAGAGAGAAGGGAGGAAGAGAGAGAGGAAGTGGCACTAAGCCAGAGAGAGAAGGGAGGAAGATGAGAGAGAGCGGAAGCTGCACTAAGCCAGAGAGAGAAGGGAGGAAGATGAGAGAGAGCGGAAGCTGCACTAAGCCAGAGAGAGAAGGGAGGACGATGAGAGCAGGTGATATAATAATAGGGAGAGCATGGTAATGATTTGCAACTGTGTTAAAAATACACCTAATTAACAGACGACCTGGTAATGAGCCTACTGCACTCTCAATGACAAGAGGAGAGAGAGGGGGTAGAGGGGAGGAGGGGGAGCGTTTGGGAGAGAGGGAGAGAGGAGAGTGATGCGATGGAGAGGGGGCAGACTGGAAAACTGGAAAAGAAAGTGATGGTAGAGAAAGAAATGTGGACACAGAGCCACGCAAACACATTCTGACAAGGACACAGGACACATTGTACTGAAACACACACATTCTAGTGGAACACACACATTCTAATGGAAAACACACATTCTAGTGGAACACACACATTCTAATGGAACACACAGACATTGTAACGGAACTCACACACATTCTGACAAGGACACAGCACACATTGTACTCACACACACATTCTAGTGGAACACACACATTCTAATGGAGAACACACATTCAAATGGAACACACACACATTCTAATGGAACTCACACACATTCTGACAAGGACACAGTACACATTGTACTGACACACACACATTCTAGTGGAACACACACACACATTCTAATGGTACACACACACACACACGTTCTAGAGAAACATACACGTTCTAGTGGAACATACACATATTCTAATGGAACACACACATTCTAGTGGAATACACACATTCTAATGGAACACACACATTCTAGTGGAACACACACACATTCTAGTGGAACATACACACATTCTAATGGAACACACACACATTCTAATGGAACACACACCCTCCTTTGGCCTTGGGGGAGATAAGGTCTGAGAAAAGATGTGTGGGGTAGTGTCTGGAACCATTGTATGTCATCTCTGATGTTGCACTTATCTTGGGATAGTGTATGACCTAGAGGCTCACTCCCCTCAGTGAGCTTGTCCAGGTGTGTGGTCAAGAAGGGGTTTTACTTGAGATGGGAGTATCTGGAGATGACAATTGATTTATGCCATAGAATGAATAGGTGTTTCTGTGCTATGAAGTACCAGGAATGAGATCGGAGCCTCGTCTTAGGGGCCAGACTAAACAACAAGAACAGTCTTCATAGCAAATGCTATCTGGCTGCGGGATACTCCTTTCTCATATATCAAGTTTCACCTTGTGACCCATTCCATACATCTGTTGTTTGTCATGAAGACTAAAAGGGCGTATCTTTTCTATAAAATATATTTATATTCTTCGTATGTCAGAGCTACTCGTCAGAACACTTGGCAGTGTTGAGCCGACCAGCCTCATCATTATAGAAGCGATTGCTCTATGCTTTCCTTATTAATTCATTTTGAATAAAGTTATATCCTGATTGGTGATTGACCTTATCTCTCCTGATTAACGAATTTCCACCACAAACTCCCTTTCATCTCATATTGCTCAAATGAACAGCAAACCTGGTTTCAAAAAACATATAAAGCAATACCTCATGGCACAACACCTCTCTACCTATTTGACCTAGATATATTATATTCTCCATTGCAATCCACACTGCCCTTTCCCATGTATTGTATGTATTGATATGTAGGCTGTGTGCTGTTATTAAATGTATGTAGTTATGTCCTTGAGCTGTTCTTGTCTATTAATGTTCTGTATTATGTCATGTTTCATGTTCTGTGTGGACCCCAGGAAGAGTAGCTGCGGCTCCCTTCCAGACGGCATCCCTAGCCGCGTTTTCAGAGCATGTGCAGACCAGCTGTTTACGGACATATTCAATCTCTCCCTGTCCCAGTCTACTGTCCCCACATGCTTCAAGATGGCCACCATTGTTCCTGTACCCAAGAAGGCAAAGGTAACTGAACTAAATCATTGGATAATAAAATAGACAAACTACAAGCATGTATATGCTACCAACGGGACATTAAAAACAGTAAAATCTTATGTTTCACAGAGTCGTGGCTGAACGACGACATGAATAACATACAGCTGGCGGGTTATACACTGTATCGGCAGGATAGAACAGTAGCCTCTGGTAAGAAAAGGGGTGGCGGTCTATGTATATTTGTAAACAACAGCTGGTGGACAATATCGGCTACACTGCATTCTCTAACGAAGTCTTGAGGTTTAGCTCGCCTGAGGTAGAGTATACCATGATAAGCTGTAGACCACACTATTTACCAAGAGAGTTTTCATCTATATTCTTCGTAGCTGTCTATTTACCACCACAAACCGATGCTGGCACTAAGACCACACTCAATGAGCTGTATACGGCGATAAGCAAACAGGAAAACGCTCATCCAGAGGCGCCGCTCCTAGTGGCCGGGGACTTTAATGCAGGGGAAACTTAAATCGGTTTGACCCAATTTCTATCAGCATGTTAAATGTGCAACCAGTGGGAAATAAACTCAAGACCAGCTCCACACACAGAGACACGTACAAAGCTCTCCCTCACTCTCCATTTGGCAAATCTGGCCATAATTCTATCCTCCTGATTCCTGATTACAAGCAAACATTTAAGCAGGAAAAATCTGTGACTCGTCAATAAAAAAGTGGTTAGAAGTGGTTTTAAGCAGATACTAAGCTACAGGACTGTTTTGCTAACACAGACTGGAATATGTTCCGGGATCCGAGTACACCACATCAGTCACTGGCTTCATCAATAAGTGCATCGATGACGTTGTCCCCACAGTGACTGTACATACATAAACCCAACCAGAAGCCATGGATTATAGACAACATCCACACTGAGTTAAAGGGTAGAGCTGACGCTTTCAAGGAGTGGGACGCTAAACCGGAAGATTATAAGAAATGTCGCTATGCCCTCCGACGAACCATCAAACAGGCAAAGCTTCAATACAGGACTAAGATCGAATCGTAGTACACTGGCTTCGACGCTCGTCAGATGTGGCAGGGCTTGCAAACTATTACAGACTACAAAGGGACGCACAGCCGAGAGTTGCCCAGTGACATGAGCCTACCAGAGAAGCTAAATTAGCTAAATTACTGTAACATGCCTGAGAGCATCAGCTGTTTCGGACGACTTTGTGATCACGCTCTATGTAGCCAATGTGAGTAAGACCTATAAACAGGTCAACATTGACAAGGCCGCAGGGCCAGACGGATTACCAGGACATATGCTCCGAGCATGCGCTAACCAACTGGCAAGTGTCTTCACTGACATTTTCAACCTCCCCCTGTCTGAGTCTGTAATACCAACATATTTCAAGCAGACCACCATAGTCCCTGTGCCCAAGAACACTAAGGTAACCTGCCTAAATGACTACCGACCCGTAGCACTCACGTCTGTAGCCATGAAATGCTTTGAAAGGCTGGTCATGGCCCATATCAACACCCTTATCCCAGAAACCCTAGACCCACTCCAATTTGCATAGCGCCCCAGCAGATTCACAGATAATGCAGTCTCCATTGCAATCCACACTGCCCTTTCCCACCTGGACAAAAGGAACACCTCTGTGAGAATGCTTTTCATTGACTACAGCGTAGTGTTCAACATCATAGCTCATTACTAAGCTAAGGACCCTGTGACTAAACACCTCCCTCTGCAACTGGATCCTTGACTTTCTTCCGGGCCGCCCCCAGGTGATAAGGGTAGGTAACAGCACATCCGCCACGCTGATCCTCAACACGGGGGCCCCTCAGAGGTGCGTGCTCAGTCCCCTTCTGTACTCCCTGCTCACTCATGACTGCATGACAAGGCACGACTCCAACACCATCATTAACTTAGCTGATGACAACAGTGATAGGCCTGATCACCGACAACGATGAGACAACCTAAAGGGAGGAGGTCAGAGACCTGGCCGTGAGGTGCCAGGACAACCTCTCCCTCAACGTGATCAAGACAAAGGAGATGATTATGGACTACAGGAAAAGGAGGACCTACCACGCCCCCATTCTCATTGACAGGGCTGTAGTGGAGCAGGTTGAGAGCTTCAAGTTCCTTGGTGTCCACATCACCAACAAACGATCATGGTCCAAGCACACCAAGACAGTCGTGAAGAGGGCACGACAAAGGCTATTCCCCCTCAGGAGACTGAAAAGATTTGGCATGGGTCCTCAGATCCTCAAAATATTATACTGCTGCACCATCGAGAGCATCCTGACTGGTTGCATCACTGCCTGGTATGGCAACTGCTCGGCTTCCGACTGCAAGGCACTACAGAGGGATGTGCGTACGGCCCAGTACATCATTGGGGCCAAGCTTCATGCCATCCAGGACCTCTATGCCAGGACTGGTGTCAGAGGAAGGCCCTACAAATTGTCAAAGACTCCAGCCACCCTAATCATAGATTCTTTTCTCTAATACCGCACTGCAAGCGGTACCGGAGTGCCAAGTCTAGGTCCAAAAGGCTTCTCAACAGCTTCTACCCCCAAGCCATAAGACTCCTGAACCGCTAATCAAATGGCTACGCAGACAAATTGCATTGCCTCCCCCCCTCTTTTACGCTGCTGCTATTCTCTGTTTACGATCTATGCATAGTCACTTTAACATCAGTAGCCTACACATCATTATAAGTGCCAAGTGTGCTTGAAAAACAGCGAAAATCTTCACAAAAGCAATAATGTTATTATAATGAATATAAGGGTCGATATGACAGCAGTCAAAAAAAGTCCATTATTTAAAGTGTTTCCTTTCAAATGGTACCAAGAATATGCATATCCTTGCTTCAGGGCCCGAGCTACAGGCAGTTAGATTTGGGTATGTAATTTTAGGCGAAAATTGAAAAAAGGGGCATATCCTTTAACGTTGGACACCATGGAGAATTTGTCTGTTTCTTTGTCTCAAAAGGTAACACATGATCTCTCTGAAGCGATCCCCTAACATGGTTTCTCCAAAGAAAAGTATCCCATACATGTCTGACCAGAATCTCTCCCAACCAGCTTTCACAGTTTCACGTCAGAATTAGACGATAATCCATGTGTCTCAAATGTCAAATTTCTAAAGTTGTTCCAAATGTCAATTTTTGAAGTGTTTAAGGTTAAGTTCAGGCATTAACACCAATTTCTTAAGTTTAGCCATTACCTCCAACCTAACTTAAACATTGTATGAATGTTATCACAATTGAGCATATTTTGTAATGTACCCACACTGTTCCCACAACCTAATTCAATGTTTTGGTATCCTTCTCTCCTGGACCCACTCATCTCTCTCTTTCTCTCTACTCCTTCTCTCCTAACTCCTGTCTTCATCTCTCTTTCTCTACTCGTTCTCTCCTAACTCCATCTCTCTTTCCCACGACCCCCTCCCTCTCTCGTCAGTCTCCCTCTTTCTCTTCATGTCTAACAGTAGAAGTCATCTGTGTTTGATTCACTAAAGGTCACCAGCGTGAGAGAATATGCAAATGAGTGATGTTGAAACAGACAGATGACGGAGTAACTGGGTAGTCATGGCCGAGTGACTGGGTAGTCTGAATGAGATGAACACACACACACGCACACACTAACGCGCGCACACACTCTAACGCACACACAAATACACACTCGGACACACACACACACACACAGAGTCGGAGTGAGATGAGTGACAGACACTGATGGCTGATGAAACAATCACCAATCAAAAATCTGCATCCCAAATGGCACTCTATTCCCTATATAGTGCACGATAAGTGTGTATTCTACAGATGTAGGATCATAATTTGACCAGGGCCCATTGGGAATACGTTGACATTTGGGACACAGCCCATAATGTGTGAATCATACTGCATCATAATGGAATAATTTGTGAAGATGTTGCTCATACACAGTCCTATTATTATGAACAAAGACATGATTCACAACATTCAGAGCAAATCACCATCTGTCAATAAGTCACACTCCGTAGGATGGCGTACCATCAAAGAGTAGGACATGAAAAACACAAACAGATTCATTATGTGATGGTGTTGCGCATACCCAGTCCTATTAAAGGCCTGCTCTTTGATATGCAAAGCCAAATTATGAACAAAGAGATGAATCACAGTCTATTTTAAAGCCACACTGTAAGATGTGCGTGCATACCATCCACCATCAAAAAGATGGGCCATTGACACAAAAACCCAATGGATGAAATGGCATCACCTAGAATTGGATTACCATTGAGGTATGGAAATGGAGAATCATGTATGTCATCACATTTTCCCATGCAAATAGCCATTTTGAGCCCCAAACTTTGCCTGGCATTTCCATACCTCGATAGTGTTCCAATTATAGGCAACTAAACTAGCACTCACTTCTGTCAACATGAAGTGCTTGAGAGGCTTGTTAAAGGACCATATCAAGAGGAATACCAGTCAAAAGTTTAGACACACCTACTCATTCAAGGTTTTTTCCATGTGCACAGGATACAACAGGTGTTATACAGTACCGTGAACTTCTTACCCTGAGAGGTCTTTCCCAACAATGCAGTGCTGATGATAATATATACAGTACCAGTCAATCCAGGGTTTTCTTGATTTGTACTATTTTCTACATTGTAGAAGAATAGTGAAGACTGTGAAATAATAGTCAAAACTGTGAAATAACACACATGGAATCATATAGTAACCAAAAAGGTGTTAAATAAATCAAAATATATTCAAAGTAACCACCCTTTGCCTTGATGACAGCTTTGCACACTCTTCAGGAGGCTGAAAAAATATGGCTTGGCCCCCAAGACCCTCACAAACTTCTACAAATGCACCCTTGAGAGCATTCAATCGGGCTGTATCACCGCCTGGTACACCAAATGCATCGCCCGCAAACGCAGGGCACTCCAGAGGGTGGTGCGGTCAGACCAACGCATCACTGTGGGCACACTGCCTGCCCTCTAGGACATCTGCAGCACCCGGTGTCACAGAAAGGCCAAAAAGATCATCAAGGACCTAAGTCCCCCGAGTCACGGCCTGTTCACCCTGTTACCATCTAGCAGGCAGACACAGTACAGGTGTATCAAAGCTGGGACAGAGAGAATGAAAAACAGCTTGTCTCCAGGCCATCAGACAGTTAAACAGTCATCACTAGCCTACCGCCGCCCAGTACCCTGCCCTGCACCTTAGACACTATCACTAGCCGGCTAACACACGATACTCTACACCTTAGAGACTGCTACCCTATGTACAGAGTCATTGAACAATTATTGCATAATGTTCTTCTGAAATCGTTTCTGTAATATTAACAGATAATATTAGAAATGCTGCAAATTATTCTGATGAAATTTGATCTCCAAAAAAATTCACTCATTGATTTTTTGCTTAAAATGACATACCCAAATCTAACTGCCTGTAGCTGAGGACCTGAAGCAAGGATATGTATGTTCTTGATACCATCTGAAAGGAAAGACATTGAAGTTTGTGGAAATGTGAAATTAATGTAGGAGAATATAACACATTAGATCTGGTAAAAGATAATACAAAGAAAAAACATGATTTTTTTTGTATTTTCTTGTACCATCATCTTTGAAATGTAAGAGAAAGGCCATAATGTATTATTCCAGCCCAAATTTAGAATTTGGCAAATAGATGGCAGCAGTGTATGGGCAAAGTTTTAGAATGATCCAATGAACCATTGCATTTCTGTTCAAAATGATGTATCAAGACTGCCCAAATGTGCCTAATTTGTTTATTAATAACTTTTCAAGTTCATAACTGTTCACTCTCCTCAAACAATAGCATGATATTCTTTCACTGTAATAGCTACTGTAAATTAGACAGCGCAGTTAGATTAACAAGAATTTAAGCTTTACGCCAATATCAGATATGTCTATGTCCTGGGAAATGTTCTTGTTACTTTCAACCTCATGCTAATCACATTAGTTTACGTTAGCTAAACCGTCTCGCGGGGGACCCACCGATCCTGTAAAGGTTATATAAAGAAATGAGTCAATTGAAATAAATTCATTAGGACCTAATCTATGGATTTCACATGACTGGGCAAGTGCACAGCCGTGGGTGGGGCTGAGAGGGCATAGGTCCACCCACTTGGGAGCCAGGCCCAGCCAATGGGAAGAAAGCCCCAAGTTTTCCCCACAAAAATTGGAGGCAGCTTATTGTAGAGTAATGAACATTCAATTCTCTGGCAACAGCTCTGGTGGACATTCCTGCAGTCAGGATCCCAATTGCACGCTCCCTCAAAACTTGAGGCATTTGTGGTATTGTGACACAGACAAGACTGCACATTTTAGAGTGCCCTTTTTTATTGTCTCCAGCACAAGGTGCAGCTGTGTAACGATCATGCTGTTTACCCAGGTTCTTGATATGCCACACCTGTCAGGTGGATGGATTATCTTGACAAAGGAGAAATGCTCACTAAAAGGGATGTAAACACGTTTTGAGAGAAATAAGCTTTTTGTGCGTTTGGACAATTTCTGGGCTCTTTTTTTTCAACTCATGAAACATGGGACCAACACTTTACATGGGACCAACACTTTACATATTGCCTTTATATTTTTGTTCAGTATATGTACATACAGTATTCTAGCTCATCCATATAACTACAGCTGTACATACTGTATTCTAGCTCATCCATATAACTACTGCTGTTCATACTGTATTCTAGCTCATCCATATAACTACTGCTGTACATACTGTATTCCAGCTCATTCATATAACTACTGCTGTACATACTGTATTCCAGCTCATTCATATAACTACTGCTGTACATACTGTATTCTAGCTCATCCATATAACTACAGCTGTACATACTGTATTCTAGCTCATCCATATACAGTGGGGCAAAAAAGTATTTAGTCAGCCACCAATTGTGCAAGTTCTCCAACTTAAAAAGATGAGAGAGGCCTGTAATTTTCATCATAGGTACACTTCAACTATGACAGACGAAATGAGAAAAAGAAATCCAGAAAATCACATTGTAGGATTTTTAATTTATTTATTTGCAAATTATGGTGGAAAATAAGTATTTGGTCAATAACAAAAGTTTATCTCAATACTTTGTTATATACCCTTTGTTGGCAATGACAGAGGTCAAACGTTTTCTGTAAGTCTTCACAAGGTTTTCACACACTGTTGCTGGTATTTTGGCCCATTCCTCCATGCAGATCTCCTCTAGAGCAGTGATGTTTTGGGGCTGTCGCTGGGCAACACGGACTTTCAACTCCCTCCAAAGATTTTCTATGGGGTTGAGATCTGGAGACTGGCTAGGCCACTCCAGGACCTTGAAATGCTTCTTACGAAGCCACTCCTTCGTTGCCCGGGCGGTGTGTTTGGGATCATTGTCATGTTGAAAGACCCAGCCACGTTGAGTTATTACCAAAAAGTTCTATTTTGGTTTCATCTGACCATATGACATTCTCCCAATCCTCATCTGGATCATCCAAATGCTCTCTAGCAAACTTCAGACGGGCCTGAACATGTACTGGCTTAAGCAGGGGGACACGTCTGGCACTGCAGGATTTGAGTCCCTGGCGGCGTAGTGTGTTACTGATGGTAGGCTTTGTTACTTTGGTCCCAGCTCTCTGCAGGTCATTCACTAGGTCCCCCCGTGTGGTTCTGGGATTTTTGCTCACCGTTCTTGTGATCATTTTGACCCCACGGGTTGAGACCTTGCGTGGAGCCCCAGATCGAGGAAGATTATCAGTGGTCTTGTATGTCTTCCATTTACTAATAATTGCTCCCACAGTTGATTTCTTCAAACCAAGCTGCTTACCTATTGCAGATTCAGTCTTCCCAACCTGGTGCAGGTCTACAATTTGGTTTCTGGTGTCCTTTGACAGCTCTTTGGTCTTGGCCATAGTGGAGTTTGGAGTGTGACTGTTTGAGGTTGTGGACAGGTGTCTTTTAAACTGATAACAAGTTCAAACAGGTGCCATTAATACAGGTAACGAGTGGAGGACAGAGGAGCCTCTTAAAGAAGAAGTTACAGGTCTGTGAGAGCCAGAAATCTTGCTTGTTTGTATGTGACCAAATACTTATTTTCCACCATAATTTGCAAATAAATTCATTAAAAATCCTACAATGTGATTTTCTGGATTTTTTTCCCTGATTTTGTCTGTCATAGTTGAAGTGTACCTATGATGAAAATTACAGGCCTCTCTCATCTTTTTAAGTGAGAGAACTTGCACAATTGGTGGCTGACTAAATACTTTTTTGCCCCACTGTAACTACTGCTGTTCATACTGTATTCTAGCTCATCCATTTAACTACTGCTGTTCATACTGTATTCTAGCTCATCCATATAACTACTGCTGTACATACTGTATTCCAGCTCATCCATATAACTACTGCTGTTCATACTGTATTCTAGCTCATCCATATAACTACTGCTGTACATACTGTATTCCAGCTCATCCATATAACTACTGCTGTACATACTGTATTCTAGCTCATCCATATAACTACTGCTGTACATACTGTATTCTAGCTCATTCCATGTAACTACTGCTGTACATACTGTATTCTTGCTCATCCATATTTCTACTGCTGTACGTACTGTATTCCAGCTCATCCATATAACTACTGCTGTACATACTGTATTCTAGCTCATCCATATAACTACTGCTGTACATACTGTATTCTAGCTCATTCCATGTAACTACTGCTGTACATACTGTATTCTAGCTCATCCATATAACTACTGCTGTACATACTGTATTCCAGCTCATCCATATAACTACTGCTGTTCATACTGTATTCTAGCTCATCCATATAACTACTGCTGTACATACTGTATTCTAGCTCATCCATATAACTACTGCTGTACATACTGTATTCTATCTCATCCATATAACTACTGCTGTTCATACTGTATTCTAGCTCATCCATATAACTACTGCTGTACATACTGTATTCCAGCTCATCCACATAACTACTGCTGTACATACTGTATTCTAGCTCATCCACATAACTACTGCTGTACATACTGTATTCTAGCTCATCCACATAACTACTGCTGTACATGCTGTATTCTAGCTCATCCACATAACGACAGCTGTACATGCTGTATTCTAGCTCATCCACATAACTACTGCTGTTCATACTGTATTCTAGCTCATCCATATAACTACTGCTGTACATACTGTATTCTAGCTCATCCACATAACTACTGCTGTTCATACTGTATTCCAGCTCATCCATATAACTACTGCTGTTCATACTGTATTCCAGCTCATCCATATAACTACTGCTGTTCATACTGTATTCTAGCTCATCCATATAACTACTGCTGTACATACAGTATTCTAGCTCATCCACATAACTACTGCTGTACATACTGTATTCAAGCTCATCCACAAAACTACTGCTGTACATACTGTATTCAAGCTCATCCATATAACTACTGCTGTACATACAGTATTCTAGCTCATCCATATAACTACTGCTGTTCATACTGTATTCTAGCTCATCCATTTAACTACTGCTGTTCATACTGTATTCTAGCTCATCCATATAACTAATGCTGTACATACTGTATTCCAGCTCATCCATATAACTACTGCTGTTCATACTGTATTCTAGCTCATCCATATAACTACTGCTGTACATACTGTATTCCAGCTCATCCATATAACTACTGCTGTACATACTGTATTCTAGCTCATCCATATAACTACTGCTGTACATACTGTATTCTAGCTCATCCACATAACTACTGCTGTTCATACTGTATTCTAGCTCATCCATATAACTACTGCTGTACATACTGTATTCTAGCTCATCCACATAACTACTGCTGTACATACTGTATTCCAGCTCATCCATATAACTACTGCTGTTCATACTGTATTCCAGCTCATCCATATAACTACTGCTGTTCATACTGTATTCTAGCTCATCCATATAACTACTGCTGTACATACAGTATTCTAGCTCATCCACATAACTACTGCTGTACATACTGTATTCAAGCTCATCCATATAACTACTGCTGTACATACAGTATTCTAGCTCATCCATATAACTACTGCTGTTCATACTGTATTCTAGCTCATCCATTTAACTACTGCTGTTCATACTGTATTCTAGCTCATCCATATAACTAATGCTGTACATACTGTATTCCAGCTCATCCATATAACTACTGCTGTTCATACTGTATTCTAGCTCATCCATATAACTACTGCTGTACATACTGTATTCCAGCTCATCCATATAACTACTGCTGTACATACTGTATTCTAGCTCATCCATATAACTACTGCTGTACATACTGTATTCTAGCTCATTCCATGTAACTACTGCTGTACATACTGTATTCTAGCTCATCCATATTTCTACTGCTGTACGTACTGTATTCCAGCTCATCCATATAACTACTGCTGTACATACTGTATTCTAGCTCATCCATATAATTACTGCTGTACATACTGTATTCTAGCTCATTCCATGTAACTACTGCTGTACATACTGTATTCTAGCTCATCCATATTTCTACTGCTGTACATACTGTATTCTAGCTCATTCCATATAACTACTGCTGTACATACTGTATTCCAGCTCATCCATGTAACTACTGCTGTACATACTGTATTCTAGCTCATCCATATTTCTACTGCTGTACATACTGTATTCTAGCTCATTCCATATAACTACTGCTGTACATACTGTATTCCAGCTCATCCATTTAACTACTGCTGTACATACTGTATTCTAGCTCATCCATATAACTACTGCTGTACATACTGTATTCTAGCTCATTCCATGTAACTACTGCTGTACATACTGTATTCTAGCTCATCCATATTTCTACTGCTGTACGTACTGTATTCCAGCTCATCCATATAACTACTGCTGTACATACTGTATTCTAGCTCATCCATATAACTACTGCTGTACATACTGTATTCTAGCTCATTCCATGTAACTACTGCTGTACATACTGTATTCTAGCTCATCCATATTTCTACAGCTGTACATACTGTATTCTAGCTCATTCCATATAACTACTGCTGTTCATACTGTATTCTAGCTCATCCATATAACTACTGCTGTACATACAGTATTCTAGCTCATCCACATAACTACTGCTGTTCATACTGTATTCTAGCTCATCCATATAACTACTGCTGTACATACTGTATTCTAGCTCATCCATATAATTACTGCTGTACATACTGTATTCTAGCTCATTCCATATAACTACTGCTGTACATACTGTATTCTAGCTCATCCATATAACTACTGCTGTACATACAGTATTCTAGCTCATCCACATAACTACTGCTGTTCATACTGTATTCTAGCTCATCCATATAACTACTGCTGTACATACTGTATTCTAGCTCATCCATATAATTACTGCTGTACATACTGTATTCTAGCTCATTCCATATAACTACTGCTGTACATACTGTATTCTAGCTCATCCATATAACTACTGCTGTACATACAGTATTCTAGCTCATCCATATAACTACTGCTGTACATACTGTATTCTAGCTCATCCATATAACTACTGATACATACCTTTTTCCTATAATATATAACGCTGGGCCAATTGTGCGCCGCCCCATGGGTCTCCCGGTCGCGGTGGGCTACGACAGAGCCTGGACTCAAACTAGGATCTCTAGTTTACAGCTAGCACTGCAATGCAGTGCCTTAAACTGTGCCACTCGGGAGGTAAGCCTTGGTTTTCTGTTGCTCCAGATACAATTTTAGAGTATCTTTCTGATCATTGGGAAAAATAAAAATGGTGGGGCCAGAGGAACTGATTGAAATAAGTAAAGACATTTGGGCAGAATATTCATCTTAATGATATTTATTCTACCAGCAATAGATATAAGCAATGATGTCCATCTGTTGATGGATTCTGTTACACTCGTTTGTTACCTTGGGTTCATAATTTGTTGAACTCAAGGAGCTAATTTCTGGTGTGATTTTAAGATATGTGAAACCTTGTTCTGTATTCACAAATGGATGTTGTACAACTGCATTCAGTCTCTCTTGCTTGTTGAGGAAAATGATAGAATATTTTGCTTTATTAACTTCAAAGCTGACCAAAGTTATTAATTATATTGGACAAGGAAGAGATAGAATTCTTTAGATCTGTTAGGAATATGGGGGTATCAGCAGCATACAGGGCCGCTCGATGTTCAAAATCCGCTAATTGTCGGGTGGGACCTTACCGCAAAGGGTTCTGTACCTAAAAAAAAAAAGAGTCCTGGACTGGCCGGACATCCTTGTATTATGCCTCGAAAAAGCTTAACATGTTGTGAAATCAAGTTGTTAGTGGTAACTTCTGCAGTGGGGTCGGTATATTATATCTTAATCCATTTACAGAAGTAGTTCCCAAACCCAAATCTCTTAAACTGCATCCCTGTCTCACCCCACGGCCCTGTGGAAAGAAAATTGCATATTTTTCCAGTTTTAACCACACACTTGTTCTTTGTGTACATGGATTTTATAATGTTGTATGTTTTTCCCCCAACACCAATATCCATCAATTTGTATAGCAGACCCTCATGCAAAATTGAGTCAAAAGGTTTTTGAAATCAACAAAGCATGAGAAGACTTTGCTTTGTTTTGGTTTGTTTGTTTGTCAATTAGGGTGTGTAGGGTGAATACGTGGTCTGTCGTACGGTAATTTGGTAAAAAGCCAATTTGACATTAGCTCAGTACATTGTTTTCAACTGAGGAAATGTATGAGTCTGCTGTTAATGATAATGCAGAGGATTCTCCCAAAGTTGCTGTTGACGCATATCCCATGGTAGTTATTGTGATCAAATTTGTCTCCGCTTTCGTGGATTGGGGTGATCAGTCCCAGCCTCAGCTACACCACCATCTATAGCATCACTAGGCCAAGCCTCTGCAAGCAAAGGTCTTATGCCCAAAATCCCCCCACTCAAAGCACCGCAGACTATCTGTGCTGGCAAGCCCCACGTAGAGTCCCTCCCCATGCCTCACTTTAAAATGCACATTTAACTGTTGCTCATTGTTATGCAGAAACATGAACACTTGTCTCCGGAACGAAAAAACATGCTAAACGGTATCTGCCTGAAAACATGCTGACAGTACACGAAAACCGCTAGCAAACTAAATAAACTAATTTGAGCTTTATCATAGTTGTCCGGTAGTTTTTACTGTGTTTATTTAGAACCTAACACTACCCACTAAATGTACTCTTTTCATGAACACAATCACAGCTTTGTTCATTCTGGTAGCAGAATGTATAAATTCAGCTCTTACCTGTTCACCGACCGCGAGCAGAACCTCCTCCACCTTAACTCCATTCTCAGGAGCACACCTGAATCCATGCCGTAACGATAGCGTCTCCTCCTCGCTATGCCGTAACGATAGCGTCTCCTCCGCGCTAGGCCGTAATGATAGCGTCTCCTCCACGGTGGGCCGTAACGATAGCGTCTCCTCCACGCTGGGCCGTAACAATAGCGTATCCTCCACGCTAGGCCGTAACAACAGAGTCTCCTCCGTGCTAGGCTGCGAAACCATCGAGCACACCACACCGTTAAAACCCCCGGAAACTAAAACTCTGTCCTCTTTCTCCCTAACATTGAACTAAAACCGGTGGTACCACTAAACTTACAGTACGGTAACCCTCCACCATAGAAAATACAGATTTAAAGAAAAGAAACAAGAAAATAAGGACAGAGCCCTCCACACGGCCTCTCAACTACAAAACACTCCAGGCATGCACTGACAAAGAGCGAGAGAGAGAGAGAGAAGCAATTGCTTTGACAGTGTAAGTATATGTTTCCCATGCCAATAAAGCCATTTGAATGTAATTGAATTGAGAGAGAGAGGGAGAAAGAGAAAGAGAGAGAGGAGAGATAAAGAGAAAAGAGTGAGAGAGAAAGAGAGTGAGAGAGAAAAAAAGAGAGAGAGAGAAGAAAATATGCCCTCAATTACAAAGCAACACACACAGTCACACATACACACACACACACGCACGCACACAGAGTCACAATCCCAATGTGATTGTGTGTGAATATGTTTCAGTTTTTTTTTTAATCTAAACATCTGTTTCTTCCTACAGTGATCTGAGTGATACCAGCTGCATGTGTCCATATAGAACTCACTGACTTTACTGTACATACACATTAGAACGATCTAACACTGTAGTACTCGCTAAAGCCACTGCCCAGCTTATGCTTACATGCTTGCGGACACATGTATGCACATGTTCCGTTCTCAAAGTAAGCAGCAACCCCTGATGGCTTAAAAAGGAAAATCTCCTCTCCATCTGTCACTGTTTGTCATCTCTCTTCCGTTCATCTGCATCTCTCTCTCTCTCTCTCTCTCTCTCGTCTCTCCTTCTCTCTCCTTCTCTCTCCCACATTTTTTTGTTGCGTAATACAGCTATAGTTTTGCACGATTCAGAACCATGGACTGCTCGAGAAGCAGGTTTCAGAACCATGGACAGCTCTAGAACTAGTGTTTCCGTCCCTGCCTTAATTTCAGCACTAGTATAGTGCATTTCTGGTTGCGTGTGTGTGGGTTGGTTTTACCAGAAGTCCTTACAAGGATAGTAAAACAAGTCCCCAAAAGGAAAATGTTTTTTTAGAGTTAGGGTTACAATTAGGGATAGGGGTTAGGATTAGGAGTTATGGTTAGGTTTAGTTTAAGGGTTAAGGTTAGGTTAAGGGTTAGCGTTAGGATTTTGAATGGAAATCAATTGTTTGTTTCCCATTAGGGCTGTTACAGTGACCGTATTACCACCACAGCGGCAGTCACAAGTCATGACAGCAGTCAAAATCCACGTGACCGCTTAGTCACGGTAACTAGGCTTCTCCAAGCTCTGAGGCTGCCGATGGTCATTAGTAGCCTACCAAACTTGCTAACTGCCTGGTACTCAGCACTCTCAGCACAATATTTCTATAGGCTATGAAATTGCATGAGAAAGCAGAGTTTTGATGGCCTGTGTTAAAAAGAGGAGGATTCCATCAGCTTTCTATAGGCTAGGCCTACTATATTCAATTATAAACTTTCCTAATATTAAGCACATTGCTTTGCTTTACAACAGGAGTATAGCCTACCTGGATGGCATTAAAACGAACTATGGGTAAAGTGTCCTCAATTCACTATTTAAGAGCATAGATGACATTTCCCCGTTCCGAGACAGGTGCATGATAACGGTCCATTCTAAATCAAAATTAATTTCACACATACACTACCATTCAAAAAGTTTGGGGTCACTTAGAAATGTACTTGTTTTTTAAATAAAAGCAAATACAGTGTAGACATTGTTAATGTTGTAAATGACGTATTTATGGAATATCTACATAGGCGTACAGAGGCCCATTATCAGCAACCATCACTCCTGTGTTCCAATGGCACATTGTGTAAGCTAATCCAAGTTTATAATTTTAAAAGGCTAATTGATCATTAGAAAACCCTTTTGCAATTATGTTAGCACAGCTAACACAAAACTGTTGTCCTGATTAAAGAAGCAATACAACTGGCCTTCTTTAGACTAGTTGAGTATCTGGAGCATCAGCATTTGTGGGTTCGATTACGGTCTCAAAATGGCCAGAAAGGAATGGATTTTTTAGGGAGCATTACGACCACACAAAGGGGATGCCTCTGGATAATTTGAGGCCTGGTGACAATATTATCAAGTGCTTGTCAAATTGTGAATGAGAGACTGATGAAGTGTGTACTTCCTGCACAAGAAACAAATCAGAGCTCATGTCCTTCATGCAACTTTTTTCAAATAATCATTAGAGTAGCAGCTTTAGAATGTATTTAGAATAAAAACATATAGCCCAACATTTGTATCACAACTGAAGTTGCTTAAATAATTCTAAATTAAGCATGTAGGAGGGCCAGTTTCTTTGTTAACCGCTCAACTGCACTTCCCTGGAAATCGGTTGGAGAAAATATCCTTTCAATTTTATTCAGCTATGTTCAATTGTATTCTCCATACTATAAAACAAGTTTAAGAAATGCCATGGAATACTAAACAAATCTTGTCTGCTAAATGAAGTAATGTAGCCCCCAGCCATATGGCATTTCCAGATCAGAAGCTAACATTTAGGACAACTCAGAGTATGATATTCAGTTCTTCTGAAATAGACTACATTTTCTTCATGTTTCTTTAGACATGTCTAAAATAAATAATGAATTTATTGTGATGGTGTAGGCCATATTAAATGGATTTATTCAAGTTTTTAAAATTCCAAAGGTCTGTCTCAGTGGCTTGTAAACTATGTGTGGAAGCCAGGATAACTTGTTTATGTTAATTAGCGGTCAATTACTGCGAGATTGGCATTTATTTGCTTGACAATCACCGGCTGACAGAATTTCATGATCGCCACAGCCCTAGTCCCCACAAGGATAGTAAAACAAAGTTGTGTGTGTGTGTGTGTGTGTGTGTGTGTGTGTGACTATAATACTATGGTATCACCGTGTCTCTCATTCAGGATGAACTGATGCTGATCAGATAAGAAGATTATCACTCCATGAGACCTGCTCTTAATTACAGTAGAATATGACACACACACATAGACACACACCACACACACAGACACACACCACACACACAAATATTATCACTCCATGAGTCCTGCTTTTAATTACAGTAGAATATGACACACACACTTTTATTTATTTTATTTCCCTTGGAAAATACACATTAATCAACATCAATATTACAGTAATGAAACATCCATGTAAATGTGCCGGGATTAGCCAAAAGCTAATTTGCACCCGTAGTCCCAGGGCAGCTAAGAACAATTACACAGTCACATTACACATCCTCACTAAAACATTACAAAATATAAATAATCAAATAATATATCTAACACCAACAACAACACTATCAACTGTCGTCTTAGATATGAGGAACCACAGATAACTAATGTGTACAGATTTGAGCCACGCTTTAAATGTACATTTAAAAGTACAATAATCAGTGCAGCTTCTCAAGTCCATGGGCATTGCATTCCAGTATATTGTAGCTCTAACAGAGAAGTCCGATTGACCAAGTTTACTGTGTCGAAAAGGGACAACTTAATCCCCTCTAGTTACTGCCCTTGTTATCCAGGAGATGCTTTCCTTGAGCATGATATGCCGGCATAGGGGTGGAGGGGCAAGACGATGGAGGATCTGAAAGACAAGGCTTGCATCTACAGTGCCTTCGGAAAGTATTGAGACCCCTTGACTTTTCCCCCCAAAAAAGTTAAGTTACAGCCTTATTCTAAAATGGATGAAATATAACATTTTTCTCAGCAATCTACACACAATACCCCATAATGACAAAGCGAAAACAGGTTTTCAGAAATGTTTGCAGACATACCTTATTTACATAAGTATTCAGACCATTTGCTAGGAGACTCGAAATTGAGCTCCGGTGCATCCTGTTTCAATTGGTCATTCTTGAGATGTTTCTACAACTTGGAGTCCACCTAAAGGTAAATTCAATTGATTGGACATTATTTGGAAAGGCACACACCTGTCTATATAAGGTCCAACAGTTGACAGTGCATGTCAGAGCAAAAACCAAGCCATGAGGTCAAAGGAATTGTCCGTGGAGCTCCGAGACAGGATTGTGTTGAGGCACATATCTCGGGAAGGCTGGTAAAACATTTCTGCATCAAAGAAGATCCCCAAGAACACAGTGGCCTCCATTATTCCTGGAAGACGTTTTGAAACCACCAAATGGAAAACGTTTTGAAACCACCAAAGATTCTTCCTAGAGCTGTCCGTCAGGCCAAATTGAGCAATCTGGGGAGTAGGGCCATGGTCAGGGAGGTGACCAAGAACCCGATGGTCACTAACAGAGCTCTAGAGTTCCTCTGTGGACATGGAAGAAAGTTCCAGAAGGAAAAAGATCTCTGCAAAACTCCACAAAATCAGTATTTTATGGTTGAGTGGCCAGATGGAAGACAGTTCTCAGTAAAAGCCACATGACAGCCCAGTTGGAGTTAGCCAAAAATCACCTAAACCCGATAAAACATCTCTGGAGAGACCTGAAAATAACTGTGCAGCAACACTCCCCATTCAACCTGACAGAGCTTGAAAGGATCTGCAGAGAAGAATGGGAGAAACTCCCCAAATTCAGGTGTGCCAAGCTTGTAGTTTGTAGTACCCAAGAAGACTCGAGGCTGTAATCGCTGCTAAAGGTGCTTCAACAAAGTACTAAGTAAAGGGTCTGAATAATTATGTAAATGCGATATTTCAGTTTTTTTTAACTACTTACGGAGTGGTGGGGCGCTACCCGGTGAAATGCAAGGCACCAACTTCAAAATCCAAAAGTTGAATTATTAAACATTCATCAATATACAAGTGTTGCATAGTCATCAAAAGCTCTGCTTCTTGGCAATATCACAGCGTTGTCATATTTCAAAAAGGCTTTACGGCGAAAGCACAACATTTGATTGTTTGAGGGTAGCACCTACAATATTTACCATTAGCATAAATTCATAAACCATCGCGGTTCACACAAAACCCATTTCACAGCGAAAACAAATCCCTTACCTTTTGAATAACTTCTGCTGAGGGCTTCCCAAGTGTCCAACAAAGACATCCAATGGTTCTTTTGTTAGAAAATGTCATTTATTATATCCATAAATCTCTGTTTGGTTGGCGCATTATGTTAAAAAAATCCAACGTCGAATCGCCCATTGAAACGTGAAGAGAACGCATTCAAATATACCTATAAACTTTTCCTAAACAAATCAAATACCAGTTAAAATGCATCCTTAGCTATCCTTTTATGAATATTAGCGATAATATTTCACTCGGATGGTCACCTATACCTTATATAAGTAAAATAAAGTGGGGCGCGCAGCCAGACTCGTGCCCGAGAAAACTTTTTGACATCTGAGCTACCTTGACCATTTCCTGTACCTATTCGTTCTGTTTACTCCAAAATCTCTGAGTCTTTGTATATAGACTGTTGACATCTAGTGGAAGCCATAGGTACTGCAGTCTCAGTCCTGGTTACAAATGGATTCAATGGGGAGTGTGTCAAACAGAGCAATAGGTCACCAGAAACTGATTTCCGGATAGACTTTTCTCGGGTTTTCGCCTGCTAAATGAGTTCTGTTATACTCACATACATTATGTTAACACTTTACAAACCTCAGAGTGTTTCCTATCCAATAGTACTAATTATGTGCATATCCTATTTTCTGAGCGGCAGGCATTTTGCTTTGGGCACGCCAGACTCTCCAAAACCGTCACCTCACCTGCCGCTCCCTAAGAAGTTAATTATACATTTGCAAAAATGTCAAACCTGATTTTGCTTTGTCAATATGGGGTATTGTGTGTAGATTGATGAGGGGAAAAAACTATTTAACCAATTTTATAATAAAGCTGTAACGTAACAAAGTCAAGGGGTCTGAATAATTTCCGAATGCACTGTATATATATGTGATGGGATATATACACATCATGGACAGTATATTGATAGAATATATAGTATATAGGATATAAGAGTATGTACAGCAATAGTTCAATAGGATGGACTTGACTAAAATACAGTATTAAACAGATGAGGTGAGTAAAACAGTATGTATACATAACTTTTTCGGGATCGGTGTCCCTTCCACGGGATAGTTGAGCTAACGTAGGCTAATGCGATTAGCATGAGGTTGTAAGTAACAAGAACATTTCCCAGGACATAGACATATCTTATATTGGCAGAAAGCTTATATTTTTGTTAATTAATCTAACTGCACTGTCCAATTTACAGTAGCTATTACAGTGAAAGAATACCATGCTATTGTTTGAGGAGAGTGCACAATTTTGAACATGAAAAGTTATTAATAAACAAATTAGGCACATTCGGGCAGTCATGATACAACATTTTGAACAGAAATGCAATGGTTCATTGGATCAGTCTAAAACGTTTCACATACACTGCTTCCATCTAGTGGCCACAATCTAAATTGCAGCTGGGCTGGAATAATATATGATGTCCTTTCTCTTGCATTTCAAAGATGATGGTACAAAGAAAATACAAAAGAACAGTATTTTTTTCCCTTTGTATTATCTTTTACCAGATCTATTGTGTTATATTCTCCTACATTCCTTTCACATTTCCACAAACTTCAAAGTGTTTCCTTTCAAATGGTACCAAGAATATGCATTCCCTTGCTTCAGGGCCTGAGTTACAGGCAGTTAGATTTGGGTGTCATTTAAGGCGAAAATTGAAAAAAAGGGGCGGATCCTTAAGAGGTTTTTATGTGACCAGGGTTCCATTATTAAAGTTACCAGTGATTCCATGTCTATGTATATAGGGAATCAGCCTCTAAGGTGCAGGGTTGAGTAATCTGGTGGTAGCTGGCTCATTGTGAATATTTAACAGTCTGATGGGCTTGAGACTGTTTTTCAGTCTCTCTGTCCCAGTTTTGGTGCACTTGTACTAACCTTGCCTTCTGGATGGTAACAGGGTGAACAGGCCGTGGCTCAGGTGGCTCAGGTCCTTGATGATCTTTTTGGCTTTCCTGTGACATCAGGTGCTGTAGATGTCCTGGAGGGCAGGTAGTGTGCCCCCAGTGACGCGTTGGGCAGACCGCACCACCCTCTGGAGAGCCTTGCGGTTGCGGGCGGTGCAGTTTCTGTACCAGGCGGTGATACAGCCCCACAAGTTCCTCTCAATGGTGCATCTGTAAACGTTTGTGAGGATGTCAGGGGCCAAGCCAAATTTCTTAAGCCTCCTGAGGTTGAAAAGGTCGCTGTTGAGCCTTCTTCACCACACTGTCTGTGTGGGTGGACCATTTCAGACTTTCAGTGATGTGTACGCTCAGGAACTTGAAGCTTTTTTCACCTTCTCCACCGTGGTCTTGTCGATGTGGATGGGGGCGTGCTCCCTCTGCTGTCTCCTGAAGTCCACGATCAGCTCCTTAGTTTTGTTGACGTAGAGGGAGTGGTTATTTTCCTGGCACCACTCCGGCAGGACCCTCATCTCCTCTCTTTAGACTGTCTCGTCATTGTTGTTAATCAGGCCTACCACTGTTGTGTTGTCTGCAAACTTGATGATTGAGTTGGAAGCATGCGTGAACAGAGAGTACAGGAGGGGGCTGAGCATACACCCTTGTGGGGCCCCTGTGTTGCAGTGTGATGGCGATTGACTCCATGTATCTATTAGGGCGGTATGCAAATTGCTGTGGGTCAAGGGTGTCGAGGTGATATGATCCTTGACTAGTCTCTCAAAGCACTTCATGATGACAGAAGTGAGTGCTACGGGGCGATAGTCATTTAGTTCAGCTACCTTTGCCTTCTTGGGTACAAGAACAATGGTGGACATCTTGATGCAAGTGGAGACAGCAGTCTGAGATAGGGAGTTATGTCCGTAAATATGTCCGTAAACACTCTAGCCAGCTGGTCTGCACATGCTCTGAGGACGTGGCTAGCGTGTGCGTGTGTGTGTGTGGCTAGGGCTGTGCAGTGACATCCAGACAGCCTGAATCCAGCAGCCTTATATTGGTTAATAGAGCGTGGTAAAGAAAGACAGACAGACAGACGGATGGACAGACACACACACACACACACACACACACAGAGACAACCATTGATGTGCCATTCGGCCTGCCCTAAATTCTGGTTCAGATGGTTGATTGCAGATGGATGGCTGGTACCGAGTCATTGCCTGTTTTGGCCTTGAACACAAACACTCACACTGAGTGAATCGAGAGGGAGGCACATCACCGTTGTGTGTGCCTGCCTGTGTGAAAGTCTGTGTGTGTGTTTGAGTGAGTGAGGATCATTATATTGCCATCAGCCATAGAGCATAATTGATTAACATGAAGGACTGGAGGAGATTAGGATAGGCAGACAGTATGAAAGAGACAGAGAGGGAAGGTAGAGACAGAGAGCGGGTAGGTAGAGATGGAGAGATGGAGAGGTAGAGAGGTAGAGATGGAGAGGTAGAGAGGTAGAGATGGAGAGGTAGAGATGGAGAGGTGGAGAGGAAGAGAGGAGAGGAGAGGAAGAAAGAAGAAGTAGAGATAGAGAGAGGAGAGGTAGAGATGGAGAGGAGAGGTAGAGATGGAGAGGAACGATAAAGAGGAGAGAGAAGAGATGGAGAGGAAGAGAGGAGAGGTAGAGAAAGGAGAGATAGAGATAAAGCACCTTGAATTGAACTGATAGAGATATAGAGAGAAGAGAGGTAGAGGTAGAGATGGAAAGGACAGGTAGAGCTAGACAGGAGAGGTGGAGATGGAGAGAGGTAGAGATGGAGAGGAGAGGTAGAGAGGAGAGGTAGAGAGAGGAGAGGTATAGGTAGAGTTATAGGTATCGATGGAGAGAGGAGAGGTAGATCTAGAGAGGAGAGGTGGAGAGGAGAAGAGAGGTAAAGATGGAGAGAGGAGAGGTAGATAGGAGAGAGGAGAGGTAGATAGGAGAGAGGAGAGGTAGAGAGGAGAGGTACAGATGGAGAGAGGAGGTAGAGATGGAGAGAGGAGGTAGAGAGGAGAGGTAGAGAGGAGAGAGAGAGGGAGGAGAGAGAGAGGAGAGGTATAGGTAGAGTTATAGGTATCGATGGAGAGAGGAGAGGTAGATCTAGAGAGGAGAGGTGGAGAGGAGAAGAGAGGTAAAGATGGAGAGAGGAGAGGTAGATAGGAGAGAGGAGAGGTAGAGAGGAGAGGTACAGATGGAGAGAGGAGGTAGAGATGGATAGAGGAGGTAGAGATGGAGAGAGGAGGTAGAGAGGAGAGGTAGAGAGGAGAGAGAGAGGAGAGAGAGAGGAGAGGTATAGGTAGAGTTATAGGTATCGATGGAGAGAGGAGAGGTAGATCTAGAGAGGAGAGGTGGAGATAGAGAGAGGAGAGGCAGAGAGGAGAAGAGAGGTAAAGATGGAGAGAGGAGAGGTAGATAGGAGAGAGGAGAGGTACAGATGGAGAGAGGAGGTAGAGATGGAGAGGAGAGGTAGAGAGGAGAGGTAGAGAGGAGAGGTAGAGAGGAGAGGTAGAGAGGAGAGGTAGAGAGGAGAGGTAGAGATAGAGAGGTAGAGATAGAGAGAGGAGAGGTAGAGATGGAGAGAGGAGGTAGAGATGGAGAGAGGAGAGGAGAGGTAGAGATAGAGAGAGGAGAGGTAGAGAGGAGAGGTAGAGATGGAGAGAGGAGGTAGAGATGGAGAGAGGAGGTAGAGATGGAGAGAGGAGGTAGAGATGGAGAGAGGAGGTAGAGATGGAGAGAGGAGGTAGAGATGGAGAGAGGAGGTAGAGAGGAGAGGTAGAGAGGAGAGGTAGAGAGGAGAGGTAGAGATGGAGAGAGGAGGTAGAGATGGAGAGAGGAGGTAGAGATGGAGAGAGGAGGTAGAGATGGAGAGAGGAGGTAGAGATGGAGAGAGGAGGTAGAGAGGGAGAGAGGAGGTAGAGAGGAGAGAGGAGGTAGAGAGGAGAGGTAGAGAGAGGAGGTAGAGAGGAGAGGTAGAGGAGAGGTAGAGATGGAGAGGGAGGTAGAGATGGAGAGAGATGGAGAGAGGGAGGTAGAGATGGAGAGAGGAGAGGAGAGGTAGAGAGAGGAGAGGTAGAGAGAGGAGAGGTAGAGAGGAGAGGTAGAGATGGAGAGAGGAGGTAGAGATGGAGAGAGGAGGTAGAGATGGAGAGAGGAGGTAGAGATGGAGAGAGGAGGTAGAGATGGAGAGAGGAGGTAGAGATGGAGAGGAGAGGTAGAGAGGAGAGGTAGAGATAGAGAGGTAGAGATAGAGAGAGGAGAGGTAGAGATGGAGAGGAGAGGTAGAGAGGAGAGGTAGAGAGGTAGAGAGGAGGTAGGGGGAGGGGTAGAGATAGAGAGGGTAGAGATAGAGAGGAGAGGTGAGAGGAGGGTGAGAGGAGAGGTAGAGAGGAGAGAGTGGGGATGGAGAGGGAGGTAGAGATGGAGAGAGGAGAGGAGAGGTAGAGATAGAGAGAGGAGAGGTAGAGAGAGGAGGTGAGATGGAGAGGAGGTAGAGATGGAGAGAGGGAGGTAGAGATGGAGAGAGGTGGTAGAGATGGAGAGAGGAGGTAGAGATGGAGAGAGGTGGTAGAGATGGAGAGAGGAGGTAGAGATGGAGAGGTAGAGAGGAGAGGTAGAGAGGAGAGAGGAGGTAGAGATGGAGAGGGGAGAGGAGAGGTAGAGAGAGGAGAGGTAGAGAGAGGAGAGGTAGAGATGGAGAGAGGAGGTAGAGATGGAGAGAGGAGGTAGAGAGGAGAGGTAGAGAGGAGAGGTAGAGATAGAGAGAGGTGAGGTAGAGAGGAGAGGTAGAGAGGAGAGGTAGAGAGGAGAGGTAGAGATGGAGAGGTAGAGATGGAGAGAGGAGGTAGAGATGGAGAGAGGAGAGGAGAGGTAGAGATAGAGAGAGGAGAGGTAGAGAGAGGAGAGGTAGAGAGATGGAGAGGAGGAGAGGTGGGAGATGGAGGTAGGAGAGGTAGAGAGGAGAGGTAGAGATAGAGAGAGGAGAGGTAGAGAGAGGAGAGGTAGAGAGAGGAGAGAGGAGGTAGAGATGGAGAGAGGAGAGGTAGAGAGGAGAGGTAGAGGTAGAGATAGAGAGAGGAGAGGTAGAGAGAGGAGAGGTAGAGAGAGGAGAGGTAGAGAGAGGAGAGGTAGAGAGGAGAGGTAGAGAGGAGGTAGAGATAGAGAGGAGAGGTAGAGAGAGGAGAGGAGAGGTAGAGAGGAGAGGTATAGAGGAGAGGTAGAGATGGAGAGAGGAGAGGTAGAGAGAGGAGACGTAGAGAGGAGAGGTAGAGAGAGGAGAGGAGAGCTAGAGATGGACAGGAGAGGTAGTGAGAGGAGAGGTAAAAATATGGAGAGGAGAGGTACAGAGGAGAGAAAGAGATAGGGAAAGGAGAGGTATAGATGAAAAGCTTCTTCTACTTTCCCCAACGCACACGTGGTTATCTCATAGAGTTTGCTAATTTGGTAGAGAGCAGACCTAACAACCTCTACTGAATTAATCAAAACAGGAATATTTTACATTTGGCTAGAAATTCAAAAAGAATTTCCTCCTGTGTGCTACCTATATCCCCCACTAGAATCCCCATACTTTAATAAAGACAGCTTCTCCATTCTGGAGGGGGAAATCAATCATTTCCAGCCAAAGGACATACTAGTCTGTGGCGGCCTAAATTCCAGAACTGGACAAGAACCTGACACCCTCAGCACACAGGGGGACAAACACCTTCCTCGAGGTGACAGCATTCCCTCCCCCATATGCCCCCCTAGGCACAACTATGACAACATAACCAACAAAAACGGGTCACAACTGCTGCAGCTCTGTCGCACGCTGGGTCTGTACATAGTCAACGGAAGGCTTCGAGAGGACTCCTATAGTAGGTGCACCTATAGCTCATCACTTGGCAGTAGTACTGTAGACAACTTTATCACTGACCTCAACCCAGAGTCTCTCAGAATGTTCACAGTTCCCACTGACACCCCTATCAGATTATAGAAATGCTATAGATGGAAGGAAAGTATTGTCGAAACCTCCCAAAAACAATTAGGCAACAACAAATTAAATCCCCTTTAGACAACTTCCTGGACAAAACGTTCCACTGTAATAGTGAAGGTGTAAACTTGGCAGTAGAAAGTCTAAACAGCATATTTGACTTCTCAGCTTCCCTACCAAAAGAAATTCTAACAGAAAATTAACAACAATGACAAATGGTTTGATAAAGAATGCAAAAACCTAAGAAAGAAATTGAGAAACCTGTCCAACCAAAAACGTAGAGACCCAAAAAACCTAAGCCTACGCCTTTACTATGGTGAATCACTAAAACAATATAGAAATACACCAAGGAAAAAGAAGGAACAGCACATCAGAAATCAGCTCAATGTAATTGAAGAATCAATAGACTCTAACCACTTCGAAAACACAAAAAACAAATAACACGAAGAGTGATCTATCCAAAATGGAGATGTATGGGTAAACCACTTCTCCAATCTTTTTGGCTCTATAACAAAGAACAAACAGCAAAACATATACATGATCAAATACAAATCTTAGAATCAACTATTAAAGACTACCAGAACCCACTGGATTCTCCAATTACATTGAATGAACTACAGGACAAAATACAAACCTGCATTTCCACAGCTAAAAAAAAAATGTACGGAGCAAATGTCAATTTGGCTTTTTATCAAATTGCCATACGACAGATCACGTATTCACCCTGCACACCCTAACTGACAAACAAACATACCAAAACAAAGGCAAAGTCTTCACATTCTTTGTTGATTTCAAAAAAAGCATACGACTCAATTTATCACGAGGGTCTGGTAAAAAACACACACATTTCTTTCCACAGGCACAGGGCCGTGGGGTGAGACAGGGATGCAGCTTAAGTCCCACCCTCTTCAACATATATATATAAAGAAATTAGCGAGGGCACTAGAACAGTCTGCAACACCCGGCCTCACCCTCCTAGAATCTGAAGTCTAATGTCCACTGTTTGTTGATGATCTGGTTCTTCTGTCACCAACCAAGGAGGTTATACAGCAGCACGTAGATCTTCCGCACAGATTCGGTCAGACCTGGGCCCTGACGGTAAATCTCAGTAAGACAAAAATAATGATGTTCCAAAAAAGGTCCAGTTGCCAGGACCACAAATACACATTCTATCTAGACACTGTTGCCCTAGAGCACACAAAAAACTATACATACCTCGGCCTAAACATCAGCGCCATAGGTAACTTCCACAAAGCTGTGAACGAGCTGAGAAACAAGGCAAGAAGGGCCTTCTATGGAACATAAGGAACCTAAAATTCAAAATACCAATTAGGATCTGGTTAAAAATACTTGAATCAGTTATAGAACCCATTGCCCTTAAAGTTTGTGAGGTCTGGGGTCCACTCACCAACAAAGAATTCACAAAATGGGACAGACACCAAATTGAGACTGTGCATGCAGAATTCTGCAAAAATATCATCTGTGTACAACGTAAAACACCAAATAATGCATGCAGAGCAGAATAAGGCCGATACCCACTCATTATCAAAATTCAGAAAGAGCCGTTAAAAGGAACCCCTTAATAACCACCATCCAACTCTAAACCCTGAACAATCTCCATCCAACTCTAACCCCTTAATAACCACCATCCAACTCGAACCCCTTAATAATCTCCATCCAACCACCATTTAACTCGAACCCCTTAATAATCTCCATCCAACCCCTTAATAACTACCATCCAACTCGAACCCTTTAATAATCTCCATCCAACTCTAACCCCTTATATAGTACTTTAAAGTATTTTTACACCACTGGAAATTAACATCCAACTAGTTAGTGACAGCTGTGTGGAGTTTGTGACAGCAACTATATGAGCTTATTACAGTATTATAGACAATATGTCCTGGGTAGTTCAGCCCCTGTTAATGACAGAGGCTGATGGTTTATATCGGTGTAAAATAATGTGAAATAAATAGACGAGTCCAATGCGAAAAAGCTCAAACACACAATGTTTTTAAAGGGGTTAGAATGCCTATATCACACTGGCGTGACACGCAAGCACGCGCACACACACACAGGTAGAGAAGGGGAGGTGAAAAAGCAAAAAGGGGTTAGAGTTGGATGGAGATTATCAAGGGGTTTGAATTGGATGGAGATTATCAAGGGGTTTGAATTGGATGGAGATTATCAAGGGGTTTGAATTGGATGGAGATTATCAAGGGGTTTGAATTGGATGGAGATTATCAAGGGGTTTGAATTGGATGGAGATTATCAAGGGGTTTGAATTGGATGGAGATTATTAAGGGGTTTGAATTGGATGGAGATTATTAAGGGGTTTGAATTGGATGGAGATTATCAAGGGGTTCGAGTTGGATGGAGATTATTAAGGGTGTTGAGTTGGATGGAGATTATTAAGGGGTTAGAGTTGGATTGAGATTATCAAGGGGTTAGAGTTGGATGGAGATTATTAACTACTTAGGGAGCAGTGGGGTGCTAGCGAGCAGTGGGGCGCTCCCGACACTACCCGGTGAAATGTAAGGCGCCAAATTCAAAATCCAAAAGTTGAATTATTAAACATACATCAATATACAAGTGTTGCATACTCATCAAAAGCTCTGATTCTTGGCAATACTCACAGCATTGTCAGATTTCAAAAAGGCTTAACGGCGAAAGCACAACATTTGATTGTTTGAGGATAGCACCTACAATATTTAACCATTAGCATAAATTCATAAACCATCACGGTTCACATAAAAACCATTTCACAGCGGAAAAAAAAACCTTACCTTTTGAAGAACTTCTGCTGAGGGCTTCCCAAGTGTCCAACGAAGACATCCAATGGTTCTTTTGTTAGAAAAAGTCATTTATTATATCCATAAATCTCTGTTTGGTTGGCGCGCGTTATGTTCAGAAAATACAGCGTCCACTCGCCCATTGAACCGTGAAGAGAACACGTTCAACCTATACCTATACACTTGTCCAAGAACAATCAAACATCATTGATAATGTATATTTAGGAACACTTGTGTATATTTACTATAATATTTCAACCGGATTATAAACTGGACGATAGGAAAGGAAAAAACCACAGCGCGCACGAGCCCGTGAACGCGCATCCTCTTCTGTTTACATCTGGTGACTAGTTCGAAATTCTTCTTCTATTACCATCCAGAGCAACCTAACATCACCAAACACTGTCTAGAGACTGTTGACATCCAGTGGAAGCAATAGGTACTGCAGTCTTACTCCCATATATAGCTGTTTTCAATAGGGAGGGGTTCAAAATGAGGCAATGTGTCAAAAACACTTTTTCCAGGACAGAAATTCCTCTGGTTTTCGCCTGCTATATCAGTTCTGTTATACTCACAGACAATATTTTAACACTCTTAGAAACTTCAGAACTTCCTATCCAATAGTACTAATTATGTGCATATCCTGTGGCAGGCCTTTTACTTTGGGCACGCCAGACTCTCCAAAACCGACACCTCAGCTGCCGCTCCCTAAGAAGTTAAGGGGTTAGAGTTGGATGGAGATTATTAAGGGGTTAGAGTTGGATGGAGATTGTTAAAGGGTTTTAAGTAGTTTGAGGTATCTGTACTTTACCATTCATATTTTTGAATACTTTTATTTACTACATTCCTAAAGAAAATAAATGTACTTTTAACTCCAGACATTTTCCCTGGCACCCAAAAGTGGTTGTTACAATTTGAGAGGAAAATTGTCCAATTTACACACTTATCAAGAGAATATCCCTGCTCATCCTTACTGCCTCTGATCGTTCAGACAACTCTAAACACAAATGCTTCGTTTGTGAATTATGTATGAGTGTTTGAGTGTGCCCCTGGCTATCCGTCAATAAAGAAAACAAAATTGTGCCATCTGGTTTGCTTAATATAAAGAATTTGAAATTATATATACGTTTACTTTCAATACTTCAGTACATTTTAGCAATTCCATTTACTTTTGATATTTAACTATATTTAAAACCAAATACTTTTACTCAAGTAGTATTTTACTGAGTGACTTTTACTCAAGTATGACAATTGAGTACTTTTTCCACCACTGTTAATTTCCCACTGAGCAAACAATATCTGTATTTACACATTTTTGTCCAATAAAATAACATCAAATTGATCACAAATACAGTGTAGACATTGTTAATGTTGTACATGACTATTGTAGCTGGAAACGGCAGATTTTTTATGGAATATCTACATAGACGTACAGACGCCAATTATCAGCAACCATCACTCCTGTGTTCCAATGGCATGTTGTGTTAGCTAATGCAAGTTTATCATTTTAAAAGGCTAATTGATCATTAGAAAACCCTTTTGCAATTATGTTAGCACAGCTGAAAACTATTGTCCTGATTAAAGAAGCAATATAACTGGCCTTCTTTAGACTAGTTGAGTATCTGGAGCATCAGCAATAGTGGGTTCGATTACAGGCTCAAAATGGCCAGCAACAAAGAACTTTCTTCTGAAACTCGTCAGTCTATTCTTGTTCTGAGAAATGAAAGCTATTCCATGTGAGAAATTGCCAAGAAACTAGCAGTGACTAGTATCCAATCCTTCAGCTGCTGTGAAGTGTAGGAACTCCTCCAGTATCCCATTCTCATGTAATGCACCACCATAGAAATCTGTTTATTTTCTTACCTTCACACTTATCTGGTCCCTTACATGATGACCAAACTGGATCTGGTCCTTTACATGATGATCAATCATGGACACTCTTACTGACAGTTGTGGCTGCTTTATGCGATGTATTGTTGTCTCTACCTTCTTGACCTTTTTGATGTTGACTGTGCCCAATAATGTTTGTACCGTGTTTTGTGCCGCTACCATGTTGTGTTGCTACCATGTTGTTGTTATGTTGTGTTGCTGCCATGCTGTGTTGTCATGTGTTGCTGCCTTGCTATGTTGTTGCCTTAGGTTTCTCTTTATGTAGTGTTGTCTCTCTTGTTGTGATGTGTGTTTTGTCCTATATTTATATTGTATTTATTTTTTTAAATCCCAAGCCCCCGTCCCCGCAGGAGGCCTTTTGCCTTTTGGTAGGCCGTCATTGTAAATAAGAATTTGTTCTTAACTGACTTGCCTAGTTAAATAAAGGTTAAATAAAAATTAAAAATAAAACAAGGATCAGGTCGCTTACATGATGACCAAACTGGATCAGGTTCCTTACATGATGACCAAACTGGATCTGTTCCCTTACATGATGACCAAAGTGGATCTGTTCCCTTACATGATGACCAAACCGGATCTGTTCCCTCACCTGATGACCAAACCGGATCTGTTCCCTCACCTGATGACCAAACCGGATCTGTTCCCTCACCTGATGACCAAACCGGATCTGTTCCCTCACATGATGACCAAACCGGATCTGTTCCCTCACATGATGACCAAAGTGGATTTGTTCCCTTACGTGATGACCAAACTGGATTTGTTCCCTTACGTGATGACCAAACTGGATCTGTTCCCTTACGTGATGACCAAACTGGATCTGTTCCCTTACATGATGGCCAAACTGGATCTGGCCCCTTACATGATGGCCAAACTGGATCTGGCCCCTTACATGATGACCAAACTGGATCTGGTCCCTTACATGGATCCGCAAGTGCATCCGCGTGCGCCATCGCGTGGGTGTTGAGTTTGTCTGTCTATCCCCACCAGACGCGATCAGGACAGGCAGGTTGAAATATCAAAACCAACTCTGAACCAACCATTTTAAATTGGGGACAGGTCGAAACACATGAAAAACATTGTTGGACATTTAGCTAGCTAGCTTGCTGTTGCTAGCTAATTTGTCCCGGAATATAAACATTTGGTTTATTTTACCTTCCCGCCCTTTCACAGAGGCTCCATGCACCACGACTACTGAGAAATGTTGGCCCAGTCAATTTTACTCAGACCCAGCCACACAGCAATTTCTGCCTGCACGCGCGCACGCACACAAACACACACTCTTAAGAAGAAGAAAAAAGGTCCTATCTAGAACCTAAACGTATGATTGTTGACAACAAAACAGCAACCATGTTAGATTGATGTGAATTCATAGTGTTAGTCAGATACATGTATTTGGAGCTCTTCCCTTCCCTCTCGTGCGTCATCTTAACTTTGATGTTCTTTTGACAGCTTGAGAAGATTAATATGAGAGAAGAGGAAATTTAAGAGACTCTCTCTCTCTCCTTGTTCCTCCTTATTGATGATGTCTGCATCACACATCACATCTACTCAGAGACAAGAGCTTCTCGTCAGCCTCATCCCTCTGAGTGTGTGTGTGTGCGCAAGTGTGTGCATGTGCATGCGTGTGTGTGAGTGTTAGCAGTGATAATATAAGCTGTGGGGAGAGAGGCAGATGGTTAATGCACTGCTGTGGTTATATAATACCTGCTATAGCTGTTACTGTTACTGTCTGTCTGTTACCGTCTCTCTCTAACTCTCTCTTTCTGTGACTGTATGTCAGTCTGCCTGTCTGTTATTGTCTGTCTGCTTGTACTGCAGCACTGAAAGAGAGAGATGGGGGCGGGGGTGAGAGAGCGAGAGAGAGAGAGAGAGATGGGGGTATGAAAAAGGAAGATGACTTTGGACAGGGAGAGGGCCGGACAGAGAGAATGGGTCAGGGTGGTGGCAGGAGGCGGCAATGGGGAGGCAGGGGATGTGATAGTGTACGGTAGGTCAAGACAGACACACAGACAGTGATGTAGGGACTTATTGTCCCGAGTTAGATTAACTCTGGTCTCACTCCAATAACTCTGTTATTCACTTTACTTTTCCTACCAGATGCTGAGTAAGAGAGTGCGAGGGAGGGGAGAGAGGGGAGAGGGGAGGAGGAGAGAGAGAGGCAGGCAGGCAGTACTCAGACACAGAAAGACAGACAAAGCTACTCTACAGGCTATAGAGTGATGGTGTATGAGTTGGTAGCTATTTCAGTCCTTCACTTCCACTCAGCACAGATATTATAACAGAAGTACTGTGGGAGAGAGATAGGGAGGGAGAGAAGGGGAGAGAGGAAGAGGAAAGGAAGAGGTGAGGGATACAGAGGGCATAAAAAAATGGAAAATTAACAGGGGAAGGAGAGAAAGGCAGAGCGAGGGAATGAGGAAGGGCTAGGAAGAGAGAGAGATAACTATCTGGTCCATAGTGAAGAATGGTAGAAGGCCCATGCTGTTTGGAGCTGGAGACCCCGATTCACCATCATAACACTGATCAATTATTTAAAGAGATTCTCTAGTACTTTTGTATTTTTAGCCAGCAGCTCTGAAAGTAGCACTCACAAGCCAACAGTGTTCCCCAAAAATGGTGTGCTATACGTAACATATGGGCACCACGTCATTGCTCACTCTCTGCCACTCTGTGTGTGCATCTTGCTAGCTGTCAGTCAAATGGCGAGGGGGCTAAAGCTGAATGGCTGGAACTCCAAATTGCGAGGCGGGGCCTACGATAAATTGGACCGCACAGCTTCCAGAAAACAGTTGCTTTCAAACTAGGTATTTCGTAGATAATTTAAGTACGACGGTAATTCTGCTCATAGATTATTAATGTATAAACTACACATTGACATTTTCAGCCCAAAGAGGTAAAAAAATGGTTAATAGTTGCCAACGTTCTGGATTGCTTTTTTTTTCCAAGGTGCAATATGAAGAAATCGCTCTGCCATTTCCTGGTTGCAAAAATAACAAGAAAAAGACGTGTCAAACTCCTCACCTGGTTGTCTAGGTCTTAGTAAGGAACTCTCCTCACCTGGTTGTCTAGGTTTTAGTAAGTAACTCCCCTCACCTGGTTGTTTAGGTCTTAGTAAGGAACTCTCCTCACCTGGTTGTCTAGGTTTTAGTAAGTAACTCCCCTCACCTGGTTGTCTAGGTCTTAGTAAGGAACTCTCCTCACCTGGTTGTCTAGGGCTTAGTAAGGAATTATCCTCATCTGGTTGTCTAGGGCTTAGTAAGGAATTATCCTCATCTGGTTGTCTAGGTTTTAGTAAGGAACTCTCCTCACCTGGTTGTTTAGGTCTTAGTAAGGAACTCCCCTCACCTAGTTGTCTAGGTCTTAGTAAGGAACGCTCCTCGCCTGGTTGTCTAGGGCTTAATTGACAGGAACAACTAATAACCCGAGATACTCGGCCCTCAGTGGAATGAGTTTTATAACCCTGGTGTAGAGAATCATTGTACCATCTAAACCGTTGTGAAATGTATTTTCATTCAACCAAAAATATCTTATTTTCAACTTTTTGAAACTGTCAATAAAAGCCTTTGACACTTATGAAATGATTGTAATTATACTTCAGTATTCCATAGTAACATCTGACAAAAATATCTAAAAGCAGCAAACTTTGTGCAAATTAATATTTGTGTCATTCTCAAAATATTTGGCCACGACTGTATGTTGTTTTATTAACAATTCTTAAAATGTTGTTGTTCTGTTCACCTCACTGTTTACCCTGCTGGAGCACACACACCACTACTCTCGCTCTCTTTCCGTCTCTCTCTCGCGCTCTCTCTTGCTCTCAATTAGTAAAATAGAAAATAAACAAAAATGAAATGCACAATAAAAAATTGCCGGTAAACATTACACTCACAAAAGTTCCAAATGAATAGACATTTCAAATGTTATATTATGGATATATATAGTGTTGAACAGTGTGCAAATAGTTAAAGTACAAAAGGGAAAATACATTTACATAAATATGGGATATATTTACAATGGTGTTTGTTCTTTACTGGTTGACCTTTTCTTGTGGCAACAGGTCACAAATATTGCTGCTGTGATGGCACACTGTGGCATTTCACTCAATAGATATTGGAGTTTATCAAAATTGGGTTTGTTTTCAAATTCTTTGTGGATCTGTGTAATCTGAGGGGAAAATGTGTCTCTAATATGGTCATACAGCCAGGTCTCCCTTTCTCAATAGCAAGGCTATGCTCACTGAGTCTGTATATAGTCAAGGCTTTCCTTAATTTTGGGTCAGTCACAGTGGTCAGGTATTCTGGTTGTAGAATTTAACGGCTATTTTCTGGATTTTGCTAATTAGCGGGTACAGTGGCTTGCGAAAGTATTCACCCCCCTTGGCATTTTTGGAGAAAAAAAAATATTTTGGGGGGGGTTGTATCATTTGATTTACACAACATGCCTACCACTTTGAATATGCAAAATATTTTTTTATTGTGAAAAACAGGAAATAAGACAAAAAAACTGAAAACTTGAGCGTGCATAACTTTGTTTGGGGCGTGGTCTCGGCGGGTTGGGGTGGGGACGTGGCTGGTGATGCTGTGGTCTGTGTGTAGGTCCTCTTGGCGTCGGTTCTCTTGGTGCAGGTCTGGGAGGGTGTCTTGCTGGTCTGGACGGGGTGTCCGTTGCTCTGTTGCTCCTGTGTGAGGTGCTGGGGCTAAGGTTGAGGGTGACGTCCTTCAGGGTCCTGGCAAAAGTTGGGACTGCTGCCTTGTAGAGGTCGACCTGGTCGTAAAGTCTGTTCAAGTCCAGGGTGGAATGGTGGGCCAGCTAGACATTAGATTTTGAGGCACAGTCACGGGAAATACTTGCTTTTACCCACTGTATGGTAGCAGGGTGAAATTATTTTCTTGGTAGCAGGGTGGAGATGACCACTTTGGGGAAAGTGGAAGAAGGTTTTTCAATCACTCCCTTGAGTGCTGTGACCACCCTTTCCAGCTGGGCCCTCACAGCATTTGTGCCCGTGTCAATTTAATGTGGCTGGGAAACATTAGTCTGTCCTCTGACAACAACTCCAGGGCACACCTAGTGTTTGGGCACCAGAGTTTAGCCACTTGGTGGTCTCTCTCTCTCCCTCTCTCTCTCCCTCTCTCTCCCTGGAGGTATACTACTAGCTGCTGCAGTCCCCAGGCCTCAGAGGTTGAGCCTGAAAAACAGGTTACACACACACACACACAGCCATAGAGCTTAGCCCTTGCTATCTAATACGCTACCAGATCTCTCTCTCTCCCTCCATCTTCTGCCAGGCTGAAAGTATCTGCCTTGTGTATAACTCAATGTTTCCACCTTTGACATTTACTCCATTACTATTCCTCCGGGTCCTCAACACACACTCCCTACAATACAGACCAAGACAACAGCTTCTCGCCTGAGTATCAAGCGACACACAAGCACACTCTACTTTCTCTCTCCCCCTCCCACTCTCTATTTCTCGCTCTCTCTCCCTCCCCACTCCGCCCTCCCTCCCTCCTCTCTGGAGCTGTACTGTGCAGTGTAATCAGAGGTGAAGTTGTTTAGCCATCACTCTCATCATGGGGAGTAAAGTCATGTTTAATTGATCTCCTCAACAACCGGATATCAATAAGACTGTGTGTGTGTGTGTGCGCACGCACGCACACACACACACACACACACACACACACACACACACACACACACACACACACACACACACACACACACACACACACACACACACACACAGGGGAAAAAAGTATTTGATCCCCTGCTGATTTTATACGTTTGCCCACTGACAAAGAAATGATCAGTCTATAATTTTAAATGGTAGGTTTATTTGAACAGTGAGAGACAGAATAACAAAAAAATAATCCAGAAAAACACGTGAAAAATTTGATATATTGATTTGCATTTTAATGAGGGAAATAAGTATTTGATCGCTCTGCAAAACATGACTTACTACTTGGTGGCAAAACCCTTGTTGGCAATCACAGAGGTCAGACGTTTCTTGTAGTTGGCCACCAGGTTTGCACACATCTCAGGAGGGATTTTGTCCCACTCCTCTTTGCAGATCTTCTCCAAGTCATTAAGGTTTCGAGGCTGACGTTTGGCAACTCGAACCTTCAGCTCCCTCCACAGATTTTCTATGGGATTAAGGTCTGGAGACTGGCTAGGCCACTCCAGGACCTTAATGTGCTTCTTCTTGAGCCACTCCTTTGTTGCCTTGGCCGTGTGTTTTGGGTCATTGTCATGCTGGAATACCCATCCACGACCCATTTTTAATGCCCTGGATGAGGGAAGGAGGTTCTCACCCAAGATTTGACGGTACATGGCCCCGTCCATTGTCCCTTTGACGCGGTGAAGTTGTCCTGTCACCTTAAACAGAAAAACACCCCCAAAGCATAATGTTTCCACCTCCATGTTTGACGGTGGGGATGGTGTTCTTGGGGTCATAGGCAGCATTCCTCCTCCTCCAAACACGGTGAGTTGAGTTGATGCCAAAGAGCTCCATTTTTGTCTCATCTGACCACAACACTTTCACCCAGTTGTCCTCTGAATCATTCAGATGTTCATTGGCAAACTTCAGACGGGCATGTATATGTGCTTTCTTGAGCAGGGGGACCTTGCGGGCGCTTCAGGATTTCAGTCCTTCACGACGTAGTGTGTTACCAATTGTTTTCTTGGTGACTATGGTCCCAGCTGCCTTGAGATCATTGACAAGATCCTCCCGTGTAGTTCTGGGGTGATTCCTCACCGTTCTCATGATCATTGCAACTCCACGAGGTGAGATCTTGCATGGAGCCCCAGGCCGAAGGAGATTGATAGCTCTTTTGTGTTTCTTCCATTTGCGAATAATCGCACCAACTGTTGTCACCTTCTCACCAAACAGCTTGGTGATGGTCTTGTAGCCCATTCCAGCCTTGTGTAGGTCTACAATCTTGTCCCTGACATCCTTGGAGAGCTCTTTGGTCTTGGCCATAGTGGAGAGTTTGGAATCTGATTGATTGATTGCTTCTGTGGACTGGTGTCTTTTATACAGGTAACAAGCTGAGATTAGGAGCACTCCCCTTTAAGAGCTCCTAATCTCAGCTCGTTACCTGTATAAAAGTCACCTGGGAGCCAGAAATCTTTCTGATTGAGGGGGTCAAATACTGATTTCCCTGAATAAAATGCAAATCAATTCATAACATTTTTCACATGCGTTTTTCTGGATTGTTTTGTTGTTATTCTGTCTCTCACTGTTCAAATAAACCTACCATTAAAATTATAGACTGATCATTTCTTTGTCAGTGGGCAAACGTACAAAATCAGCAAGGGATCAAATACTTTTTTTCCCTCATATATATACACTGCTCAAAAAAATAAAGGGAACACTAAAATAACACATCATAGATCTGAATGAATGAAATGATCTTATTAAATACTTTTTTTCTTTACATAGTTGAATGTGCTGACAACAAAATCACACATAAATTATCAATGGAAATCAAATTTATCAACCCATGGAAGTCTGGATTTGGAGTCACACTCAAAATTAAAGTGGAAAACCACACTACAGCCTGATCCAACTTTGATGTAATGTCCTTAAAACAAGTCAAAATGAGGCTCAGTAGTGTGTGTGGCCTCCACGTGCCTGAATGACCTCCCTACAACGCCTGGGCATGCTCCTGATGAGGTGGAGGATGGTCTCCTGAGGGATCTCCTCCCAGACCTGGACTAATGCATCCGCCAACTCCTGGACAGTCTGTGGTGCAACATGGCGTTGGTGGATGGAGCGAGACATGATGTCCCAGATGTGCTCAATTGGATTCAGGTCTGGGGAACGGGCGGGCCAGTCCTTAGCATCAATGCCTTCCTCTTGCAGGAACTGCTGACACACTCCAGCCACATGAGGTCTAGCATTGTCTTGCATTAGGAGGAACCCAGGGCCAACCGCACCAGCATATGGTCTCACAAGGGGTCTGAGGATCTCATCTCGGTACCTAATGGCAGTCAGGCTACCTCTGGCGAGCACATGGAGGGCTGTGCGGCCCCCCAATGAAATGCCACCCCACACCATGACTGACCCACCGCCAAACCGGTCATGCTGGAGGATGTTGCAGGCAGCAGAATGTTCTCCACAGCGTCTCCAGACTCTGTCACGTCTGTCACGTGCTCAGTGTGAACCTGCTTTCATCTGTGAAGAGCACAGGGCGCCAGTGGCGAATTTGCCAATCTTGGTGTTCTCTGGCAAATGCCAAACGTCCCTGCACGGTGTTGGACTGTAAGCACAACCCCCACCTGTGGACGTTGGGCCCTCATACCACCCTCATGGAGTCTGTTTCTGACCGTTTGAGCAGACACATGCACATTTGTGGCCTGCTGGAGGTCATTTTGCAGGGCTCTGGCAGTGCTCCTCCTTGCACAAAGGCGGAGGTAGCGGTCCTGCTGCTGGGTTGTTGCCCTCCCACGGCCTCCTCCACGTCTCCTGATGTACTGGCCTGTCTCCTGGTAGCGCCTCCATGCTCTGGACACTACGCTGACAGACACAGCAAACCTTCTTGCCACAGCTCGCATTGATGTGCCATCCTGGATGAGCTGCACTACCTGGAGCCACTTGTGTGGGTTGTAGACTCCGCCTCATGCTACCACTAGAGTGAAAGCACCGCCAGCATTCAAAAGTGACCAAAACATCAGCCAGGAAGCATAGGAACTGAGAAGTGGTCTGTGGTCACCACCTTCAGAACCACTCCTTTATTGGGGGTGTCTTGCTAATTGCCTATAATTTCCACCTGTTGTCTATTCCATTTGCACAACAGCATGTGAAATTTATTGTCAATCAGTGTTGCTTCCTAAGTGGACAGTTTGATTTCACAGAAGTGTGATTGACTTGGAGTTACATTGTGTTGTTTAAGTGTTCCCTTTATTTTTTTGAGCAGTGTGTATATATATATATATATATAGATAGTTGAAGTCAGAAGTTTACATACACATTAGCCAAATACATTTAAACTCAGTTTTTCACAATTCATGACATTTAATCCTAGTAAAAATCAGGTCAGTTAGGATCACCACTTTATTTTAAGAATGTGAAATGTCAGAATAATAGTAGAGAGAACTATTTATTTAAGATTTTATTTCTTTCATCACATTCCCAGTGGGTCAGAAGTTTACATACACTCAATTAGTATTTGATAGCATTGCTTTTAAATGTGTTTAACTTGGGTCAAAGGTTTCAGGTAGCCTTCCACGAGCTTCCCACAATAAGTTGGGTGAATTCTGGCCCCATTCCTCCTGACAGAGCTGGTGTAACGGAGTCAGGTTTCTAGGCCTCCTTGCTCGCACACATTTTTTCAGTTCTGCAAACAACTTTTTCTATAGGATTGAGGTCAGGGCTTGGTGATGGCCACTCCAATACCTTGACTTTGTTGTCCTTAAGCCATTTTGCCACAACTTTGGAAGTATGCTTGGGGTCATTGTCCATTTGGAAGAATAATTTGAGACCAAGCTTTATCTTCCTGACTGATGTCTTGAGATGTTGCTTCAATATATCCACATAATTTTACTTCCTCATGAAGCCATCTATTTTGTGAAGTGCACAAGAACCTCCTGCAGCAAATTACCTTCACATCATGATGCTGCCACCCCCATGCTTCACGGTTGGCATGGTGTTCTTCTGCTTGCAAGCCTCCCCCTTTTTCCTCCAACATAACGATGGTCATCATGGCCAAACAGTTATATTTTTGTTTCATCAGACCAGAGGACATTTCTCCAAAAAGTATGATCTTTGTCCCCATGTGCAGTTGCAAACCGTAGTCTGGGTTTTTTATGGCGGTTTTGGAGCAGTGGCTTCTTCCTTGCTGAGCGGCATTTCAGGTTATGTCGATATAGGACTCGTTTTACTGTGGATATAGATACTTTTGTACCTGTTTCCTCCTGCATCTTCACAAGGTCCTTTGCTGTGGTTCTGGGATTGATTTGCTCTTTTCACACCAAAGTACGTTCATCTCTAGGAGGCAGAACGAGTCTCCTTCCTGAGCGGTATGACGGCTGAGTGGTCCCATGGTGTTTATTCTGACTTGTGGAGGTCTACCATTTTTTTCTGAGGTCTTGGCAGATTTCTTTTGATTTTGTTTGAAGGTAGGCCTTGAAATACATACACAGGTACACCTCAAATTGACTCAAATGATGTCAATTAGCCAATCAGATGCTTCTAAAACCATGACGTCATTTTCTGGAATTTTCCAAGCTGTTTAAAGGCACAGTCAACTTAATGTATGTAGACTTCTAAACATTCAAGGGCTATTTTTTCCAAAAGTTGGGTTACAAGGTTATCAACTTTAAAAGCAGAATTACTTTCCCACTGTTCCTCAAATGCAGGTTGATATACCATCTCTACTTTTATCCAATGTAAAAAAAAACACAATTTCAAATTGTTCTACTTCAGACCAAATCGAGGCAGTGAGTCATAAATGGTAATCAAAATCAGTTTAGGCCAACTTGGATATATTTTGGAATTTACAGTATAGTAGCAAACTACTCAAGTTGATGTGGCACACAAAGTTTCATGTTTTTAATGTCACATGCACAAGTACAGTGAAAAGCCTATGTTATCCTAACAACGCATTAATCAATATCAGTGTAGTACAATAAAATATGGTAGAACAACACAAGAGCAATAGAAATAATAACACGACATACAGGGTCAATTCCAATACCATATTTACAATCTGCAAGGATACTGAAGTGATGGAGGTAGATATGTATAGAGGTAAGGTGACTAGGCATCAGGATATATGAGAAACAGAGTAGCAGCAGCTTACATGATGATTAAAGCGATTGCGTGTGTGTTGCAGTGTCAGTGTGCGTGGGTGAGTGTGTTGTTCACAGGAGACTTGGTAATAAAATATTGCCTTCTGTCAAGATGGAAGCTGTATTTTTCCATACATCACACACACAACCAATGCTACTGCACCACTACCTATGCAACAACAACTACCTCTTACTTGACTCAACTGACGATGTGGAAACCGGCCACTAAGGGGCAACAGTGAGTCCTGTTACCTTCGAGTAGGTTTCGGTTTTGCTAGGGTGTTGTGGACGGAGATGGCGGCCTTACTGCCTAAACTTAACCATAACCTTGCAACTTTGTAGTTAATGCCTAAACTTAACCTTATACACTTAGAAATGTGACATTTGCATTGTGGACTGGGATGACGGTTGAGCATGGGCATAAGCATCTGCCTCTGATTCCAAAGGTTGCAACTTCAAATCCAGCGATAGGAAGTTGTTTTTGAGATTTTTGTTTTAAGCCTATCCCAAACCTTAAGCTTAGGCATTAACTCAGAATGGTTAAGATTTCTCAGTTAATGCCTAAACTTAACCTTAAACACTTTGAAATGTGAAGTTTGCAACAACTTAGAAATTTGATGTTTGAGACACATGGGTGAACGTCTAATTCTGACGTCAGACTGTGAAAGCTAGTTGCCCACCCGACCTACTGTAAGCGTTATTACTATACATTTTACAGTTCAAATCCAATTACTTTATCCTACCAACCACCATCTAGCTAGCCCATGCTACTATACTGCACTGACACTGCAGAAAATCCCCTCTGGATCTCTCCCAGAAGGCTCTCTAGTAACCTCCCTAACGATGTAGGTGTGAATTGCCCTCTACTGCAAGACAATAGTCAGGCTCCGGTTGGGGGATGGTAAGCTACTTGATGCAGCCTGATAATCATAAACTCCCAGGCTCAGAGAGAGGGTTCAGAGAGTATTTTCTACAGATACTGTCAATATATTACTATGTATCTGTGAAATAAAACACTCTTATACATGTTCTTTATTCCTCAGTTGGAAATTTGAATGTTTACAGTGTATTACTTTCCCTCAGAAAACAATTCAAATCGATTTAACGGTTTTTTTTTGTGGGGGGTTATACAGCCACAGCACTGGTGTCAATAGGGATTTTTCAAGGCTATGTGTTACATGTACTGTATAGTGAGGACTATTTGAGATTGTACACATTAGCAGCTAAAGTAGAATTGCAGTACACAAACAAAACATTTATGAATGACAAAAGGAGAGAAACTAAGGGAAGGGAAAGGTGATGAGCCATCGGTGGAAGGTTGTTCAAAGGACTCTGAAGGCGTCATCTGCCTCTTTAAAACCAGTGTAGACACAGGTGGGTGAGGGGTACTTGTTGCGGATGGTGCTGACGACGTAACTGGGTAACACTTGTCTCTGATCACGGAATATGTCGTTCGCCTTTTAAATCCCCATTCCAAGACCACTCTGTAAGCCACAAATCTATATTGACAAGAAGCTAAACAACAAGGCAGCTCGCTATGTAGGCCTACTGATTAACATGTGAGTGTTCTGGTGAAATATTTGACACGGCCTATGAATACTGTAACTTTATCTTTATTTAACTAGGCAAGTCAGTTAAGAACAAATTCTATTTTCAATGACAGCCTAGGAACAGTGGGGGGGCAGAACGACAGATTTTAACCTTGCCAGCTCAGGGATTCGATCTTGCAACTTTTCATTTACTAGTCCAACGCTCTAACCACTAGGCTACCCTGCCGTAATGCTGGGAAGTGTATTATTCACACATAAACTACCAGTACTTACTTTATTGACAGCTGGCCGTTAGGTCCCTCTGGCCGAGGTCTCTTCTTCCAGTTTATTTTTGGCAACATTTCTACAACTGCTGGGATTATGAGGACTGGAAAATCATTGTCACTGGTTACACAGAGTAAGGTGGGCTAGCAGGTCAGCGGTGTCTTGACACAAGACAATTCTAGATTTTCCAAGGCTAGCGTAAGCAGGTCCCACATTGCGCAACAAAGACACTCGTCTTCAGTGGGCATCACTTGGTATTGCCCACAGGTACAAAACCAGTTCCGAGATGAGTCAGGTCTCAGCTGCTGGTTGAATATCTGCCTCAGCCTCTGCCTGCTCCGTTTCTCTCTCTCCTATCTCAGGCTTCCTGTTTTCATCTATTGAAGCTCCTCGTGTCTGTGTATTCCTGTTCAGATAAATAAGGCTTGTCTGCAAATTCTAACATTTCCTCCTCGTATTCGTAGTCACACATGTTGGTTGCGTAGTTGTTTGAAATAAAAAACGAATTAGTTATCTTGGAAGATTAGCGACCGGCAGCTAGCTAGCAGCTCTGTGTTTACAGTGGACACAATTGTTGTGGACCGGCTAGTGTGCTTCTTAAGTATTCACATGCACGCCAATATACGCGCGTCAGAAGTTATCGCTCGAGTTCAACAAAATGGATTATAACGTTGCAGATAAAGTTCAGTATGACAAAATATCATGTGTAAGAAGAAAAAGCCTGGAAGGAGGAGAGATGACTAGAAACGATTATGCGTGGATTAATAGTCAGAGTAGAAGACCTTGTGCATTTCAGGTAAAATAACAACTCAACGTTTATATCCCAGGACAAATTATAGCTAGCAACAGCAAGCTAGCTAGATAAATAAATAGGACTAATTAGCTAGCAACTGCAAGCTAGGTAGTTAAATTGCCATACATGTTTAATGCTTTTGACCTGTCCCCAAATTAATATAATTGGTTCAGAGTTTGTTTTGATATTTCAACCTGCGTGTCATGATCGCGTTTGGTGTGGGGGGACAAAATCTATTTGCGCACGATGGCACACGCACGTCCGGTTTGGGCATGGTGTAAGGCACTGCATCGCGGTGCTAGAGGTGTCACTACAGCCCAGCGTTGTCAGGGTTAGGGGAGGGTTTGACCAGCTGGGATGTCCTTGTTCCATTGCGCTCTAGCGGTTCCTTGTGGCGGCAAGACACATGCACGCTGACTTTGGTCACCAGTTGTACAGTGTTTCCTCCAACACATTGGTGCATCTGGCTTCCGGGTTAAGTGGGCAGTGTGTCAAGAAGCAGTGTGGCTTGGCGGGGTTGTTTCGGAGGACACATGGCTCTCAACCTTCACCTTTCCTGAGTCCGTAGGGGTGTTGCAGCGATGAGACAAGACTGTAACTACCAATTGGATATCATGAAAAAGGGGTAAAGCCCCCAAAAAATAGATATACATAAATATATACATAAATATATATATATATAATATATATATATACATAAATATATACATAAATATATATATATATATATATATATATATATATATATATATATATATATATACACATACATACATACACACACACACACACAGTTCCAGTCAAAAGTTTGGACACACCTACTCATTACAGGGGTTTTCTTTATTTTTACTATTTTCTCCATTGTAGAATAATAGTGAAGACATTAAAACTATGAAATAACACATACGGAATGCCAAGAGTGTGCAAAGCTGTCATCAAGGCAAAGGGTGGTTACTTGAAAGAATCTCACATATTGTACCACTTTATTTGGTTACTACATGATTCCATGTGATATTTTATAGTTTTGATGTCTTCACTATTATTCTAACACCCATGCCAATATATCCTCCAAACACCGGCATTATCACTTAATTTTTACTTTCAGATCGTCCTTCCTCATAAGGGAGAGAAATTTGAGAATATCTTAAAGAAATGTGGTAACAGAACAACAAGGCAATGTTTTTTTAAACCTACAGATGGCAAATAATTTCTTCAAAACAAAATATAAATGATGATATTAGTGCGCAGGGGTCTATACTTCAACATTACTGTGTTTCAATGTATTTTTTATACCTTTAGACTTTTTCTAAGTCCCCTTTTCCATCTGTGTGACCAGAAATCCAATCCTTTGCTTATTCCTAATGTTTATGAAAAACAAATCTATGCCTTCATTTTCCAAAAATACAGTCTCTTAGCTTTCATCTGACACCAAATTTGATATGCTCTTATGAACTTCACATGTTGGTGCTCATGGGTCATTTTACATGGAAATGACCTTGTCTCATCTCACCTTCTATACTCTCAATTCAATTTCAATTCAAATTAAGGGCATTATTGGCATGGGAAACATGTTAAAATTTGATTTGCTTTAACATTGCCAAAGCAAGTGAAATAGATAAACAAAAGTGAAATAAAAATGAACAATAAATATTACACTCACAGAAGTTCCAAAATAATTGACATTTCAAATGTCATATCATGTCTACAGTATATACTGTACAGAGTTGTAACGATGTGCAAATAGTTAAAGTACAAAAGGGAAAATAAATAAACATGGGTTGTATTCTCTCTCCCCCTCTCTCATTATTATTTAACTAGGCAAGTCAGTTAAGAACAAATTCTTATTTACAATGAAAGCTTAGGAACAGAGGGCAGGACGACAGCTCTCTCTCTCTCTCTCTCACTCTCTCACTCTCTCACTCTCTCACTCTCAGAGAATCATAGACAAATCACCTCCACATTACATCCCATTTCATGTGTGTGTGTGTGGGCTGGAAGAAACTCAGCCGGTATTGTAAAACAAACAAGCGCACACACACACACACACACACACACACACACACCACTGGCCTATTCCTTCCAGCCCACACACACAGCCACCGCCCCCCAGTCCAGTCCAGATGGTTTCATTAGTAATGAGGATAGAGTCCAGCTTGAAGATGGGCCAAACCAAGTGGCCTAACCGATAATGATCTCTCTCTCTGTGTGTGTGTGTCAGACCCAGGTTATTCTCTCTATCTATTGACGTTAAGCACGTTCCATTGACGTTCCATTCAGTGCAGCTCATTCAGCTGTACAATACATTCGTCACCCAACTGCTTCTTTCTCAATAATTGCCTGTCACTCTATTTCAGCATGAACATGATGATGACTCACCTAATTTATGTGCGTGTGTGTGTTTGTCTGTGACAGAGAGATATGGTTCCACAATTGCAAAGCTTCTGTTTAGACAGACAGAGACACACACACACGCGTACCCTTTTAATAGCGTGCTGAAGTTGGATTTGAACCCGGATGTAAGCTAGCATTACAAATGTCAATTTTTTTCCAGCAACATTGGAGCTTTACAGAAACCTACATACATCTCCGTCTCTCCCTCTCTCTCTCTGTAAACAGTCCCGGCCCCCGGAGTACCCGGCCCCCTGATTCCCTTGGCGCCTATTCCTTGCGCCACTGTCTCATCACCCGCTCGAGAATGTAATAAAACATGTCAGAAAGCTTCTGTTGAGGCGCACGCATGCCCACATGCACACACACACAGATAACTGTAAACTGCAGTGCAGCAGCAGTCTTCTATTTTAAAGAATAATATAGCGTGATATGGATAAATATTTTATTCCCGCCGAACGGAGCCAAGCAGACCAGGCCGCGGGAGAGAGAAGATGAAGCTAGAGGTTTTACAGATGTAGGGTCTTCATTTGAGTCAATTTGTTACAGCAGGAAAATACTCCTACAGCAACAGGAAATGTGAATTATTATAAAGATTATAATGAATGGACATTTTTGTAGGAATTGATACACATCTGAAATTTCAAATTGGAAATTAAACTTCAGAAACCTTTTTAAACCTCAAATACACTACACGTTTTACATTTCTTTCACTGCAGGAAGGTTCTCATGCAACAGGGTGATTAAATGAATGTCCTACATCTGTATGTAAAAGGAATAGTTCTAGATTTTGGCAATGAGGCTTCTCCAGAGTCAGATGAACTTGAGGATACCATTTTTCTGTCTCTGCCTCCACTATTCCTATCTAGCGTTTGTGCAATTGTCTACTGGAGACTTCCAGTCTTTGTGCTAAGCTACAGCATTTTCTCGCAAAACTACTTCCTTCATCCTGGACGCAGATAAAAATGGTCCCGAATTGCATTGCCAAAATCCCAAACTATCCATATAACTGGTATCTCATCTAATGATGCTAAGACAGACCAAAACGCTCCAGGATTTGACAACATATTTGGAACTCAGTTAGCACATAATGTTCTGAGAACCATATGTTTCTTAGACCTTCCAACAACTTTCTTGGAATGGTGTGCAGGATAATTGCTGGGCTTTGGAACACATTTAAGGAACTTTTCTTGGTATTTTATTACTTTAACAAAACGTTTCCTAAAAGTTAAAACATGGTTACAGATAAACACCTCTCTGGGAAGAGGAAGGGCGAGGGTGAATGCTTCATAATTAACGACTAATGGTGTAATCATAACAACATACAGGAGTTCAAGTCCTTCTGCTCACCAGACCTAGAATTTCTTACAATCAAATGCTGGCCATATTACCTGCCATGAGAATTCTCGTCAGTTATAGTCACAGCGGTGTACATTCCCCCTTTAGCAGACACCAAGACGGCCCTCAAGGAACTTCAATGGACTCTATGTAAACTGGAAAACATATACCCTGAGTAGAAGTCGACCGATTATGATTTTTCAACGCCGAAACCGATACTGATTATTGGAGGACCAAAAAAAGCAGATACCGATTAAATCGTCAGATTTTTATATATATTTGTAATAATGACAATTACAACAATACTGAATGAACACTTATTTTAACTTAATATAACACTTAAATAAAAATCTATTTAGTCACAAATAAATAATGTTCAATTTGGTTTAAATAATGCAAAAGCACAGTGTTGGAGAAGTAAGTAAAAGTGCAATATGTGCCATGTAAAAAAAGCTCATGTTTAAGTTAGAACATGAGAACATATGAAAGCTGGTGGTTCCTTTTAACATGAGTCTTCAATATTCCCAGTTAAGAAGTTTTATGTTGTAGTTATTATAGGAATTATAGGACTATTTCTCTCTACCATTTGTATTTCATATACCTTTGACTATTGGGTGTTCTTATAGGCACTTTAGTATTGCCAGCCTAATCTCTGGAGTTGATAGACTTGAAGTCATAAACAGCGTTGTGCTTCAAGCATTGCGAAGAGCTGTTGGCAAACGCAGTGAAGTGCTTTTTTGAATGAATGCTTACGAGCCTGCTGCTGCCTACCACCGCTCAGTCAGACTGCTCTATCAAATATCAAATCATAGACTTAATTATAATATAATAAACACACAGAAATACGAGCCTTAGGTCATTAGTATGGTAAAATCCGGAAACTACCATTCCGTATTTTATTGAACTGGTAGCATCCATAAGTCTAAATGTTGCTGTTACATTGCACAACCTTCAATGTTAGGTGATAATTATGTAAAATTCTGGCAAATTAATTACGGTCTTTGTTAGGAAGAAATGGTCTTCACACAGTTCGCAACAAGCCAGGCGGCCCAAACTGCTGCATATACCCTGACTCTGCTTGGAAGTGACAATTTCCCTAGTTAATATTGCCTGCTAACATGAATTTCTTTTAACTTAATATGCAGGTTTAACCTCTCTGCGCACGGATCCCGCTAGCGGGATCATTTTCAGAGCAAACATAGCGCGGCAAATTCAAAATAAAAATTCGTAATATTTAACATCCTTCGATATACAAGTGTTGCATAGCCATCAAAAGCTCTGCTTCATAGCCATCAAAAGCTCTTTTGTGTTTCTTCCATTTGCGAATAATCGCACCAACTGTTGTCACCTTCTCACCAAACAGCTTGGTGATGGTCTTGTAGCCCATTCCAGCCTTGTGTAGGTCTACAATCTTGTCCCTGACATCCTTGGAGAGCTCTTTGGTCTTGGCCATAGTGGAGAGTTTGGAATCTGATTGATTGATTGCTTCTGTGGACTGGTGTCTTTTATACAGGTAACAAGCTGAGATTAGGAGCACTCCCTTTAACCTCTTAGCGCACGGATCCCTTTAGCGGGATCGTTTTCAGAGCAAACATAGCGCGGCAAATTCATAATAAAAATTCGTAATATTAAATATTCTTCGATATACAAGTGTTGCATACCCATCAAAAGCTCTGCTTCTTGGCAATATCACTGCGTTGTCAGATTTCAAAAAGGCTTTACGGCGAAAGCACTACATTTGATTGTTTGAGGCTAGTACCTCACATATTTTCCACATTAGCATAAATTCATATCCAGCTCGGTTCTCAAAATGTCCATATCACAGCTAATATAAATCGCTTACCTTTCAAATAACTTCTGCTGAGGTTTTCCCAAGTGTCCAAACAAGAGAATCCATGGTTCTTTTGTTAGAAAAAGTAATTCATTATATCCATAAATCTCTGTTTTGTTGGCACGTTATGTTCAGCTACTCCACCAAGCATTGTCAGTCTACTCGCCCGTTTTACAGTGAAGGGATCGCGTTCAAGTTATACCTCTCATCTTTTCACAAATCAAATATCATTAATAATGCATCCTTATGTATTCTTTTATGAATAATAGCGATCATATTTTACACAGATGGTAACTGAAACGTTATAAAAGGAAAAGAAAGCTGGGCGCGCTCACGTTCTCGTGAACGTTTGTTTACATTTTTCCCTTCCTGTAGTCTTTCTTCTTCTATAAGGATCTCCTCAGGGCTTTTTCCTCCAGACACTTTCCAGAGACTGTTGACATCCAGTGGAAGCCATAGGTACTGCAACCTGTGTCCTATTCCCCATTGATTTCTATTACCAGGGCTTCAAAGTGAGAGGAGAGCAAAATAAATTTCTCGGGTTTTTGCCTGCTATATCTGTTCTGGTATACCCACAGACTATATCTTAAGGGTTTTAGACACATCAGAGTGTTTCCTATCCAATAGTACTAATTATGTGAATATCCTAGTTTTTGGCCCTGAGTGGCGGGCATTTAACTTTGGGCACGTCAGACAGGCGAAAATTCGGAAAATGGGGACCCTAGCTGTAACAGGTTAAAAATATATACTTCTGTATTGATTTTAAGAAAGGCATTGATGTTTATGGTTAGGTACATTGGTGCAACGAAAGTGATTTTTTCGCAAATGCGCTTGTTAAATCATCACTCGTTTGGCGAAATAGGCTGTGATTTGATGATGAATTAACAGGCACCGCATTGGTTATTTGCAACGCAGGACAAGCTAGTTAAACTAGTAATATCATCAACCATGTGTAGTTAAGTAGTGATTATGTTAAGATGGGATTGTTTTTTATGAGATAAGTTTAATGCTAGCTAGCAACTTACCTTGGTTCCTTGCTGCACTCGTGGAACAGTTGGTCAGCCTGCCACGCAGTCTCCTCGTGGAGTGCAATGTAATCGGCCATTATCGGCATCCAAAAAGGCAGATAAATCGGTTGACCTCTAATCCTGAGGCTGCATTTATTGTAGCTGGGGATTTTAACAAAGCAAATTTGAGAACAAGGCTACCTAAATTATATCACCATATTAATTGCACTACGCGCAGGGGTAATACACTTGATCACTGCTACTCTAACTTTCTCAATGCATACAAAGCCCTCCCCGCCCTCCCTTCGGCAAATTTGATCACGACACCATCTTGCTCCTACCGTCTTATAGGCAGAAATTCAAACAGGATGTACCAGTGACGAGAACCATTCAACGCTGGTCTGACCAATCGAAAGCCACGCTTCAAGATTGTTTTGATCACGCGGACTGGAATATGTTCCGGTCAGCCTCAGAGAACAACATCGACCTATACGCTGACTCGGTGAGTGAGTTTATAAAGAAGTGCATTGGAGATTTTGTACCCACTGTGAGCATTAAAACATACCGTAACCAGAAACCATGGATGGATGGCGGCATTCTCGCTCAACTGAAAGCGCGTACCCACGCATTTAACCATTGAAAGAGGTCTGGGAATATGGCTGAATATAAACAGTGTAGTTATTCCCTCCGCAAGGCAATCAAACAAGCGTAATGCCGGTACAGGGACAAGGTGGTCGCAATTAAACAGCTCAGACATGAGACATATGTGGCAGGGTCTACAGGAAAACTACAAAAACAGACACCGACATCACGCTTCCAGACAAACGAAACACCTTTGCCCGCTTTGAGGATAACACAGTGCCGGCGTTGTGCCCCCTATATTAAATGCCTCCCTATCCCAGTCTGTTGTCCCTACATGCTTCAAGATGGCTAAAATGGTTCCTTTACCCAAGAAGGCAAAGATAACTGAACTAAATGACTACTGCCCCGTAGCACTAACTTCTATCATCATGAAGTGCTTTGAGACCAGTCAAGGATCATATCACCTCCACCTTACCGGCCACCCTAGATCCACTTCAGTTTGCGTACAGCCCTAACAGGTCTACAGACGATGCAATCGCCATCACACTGCACACTGCCCTACCCCATCTGGACAAAATGAATACCTATGTAAGAATGCTGTTCATTAACTACAGCTCAGCATTCAACACCATAGTACCCTCCAAGTTCATCATCAAACTGGAGGACCAGGGTCTCAACCCTGCCCTGTGCAACTGGGAACTGGACTTTGACGGTCTGCCCCCAGGTGGTGAAGGTAGGAAACAACATCTCCACTTCGCTGAACATCAACACTGGGGCCCCACAAGGGTGTATATTCAGCCCCCTCCTGTACTCCCTGTTCACCCACGACTGCGTGGCCATGCAAGCCTCCAACTCAATCATCACGTTTGCAGATGACACAACAGTAGTGGGCTTGATTACCATGAAACAGCCTACAGGGAGGAGGTGAGGGCCCTCGGAATGTGCTGTCAGGAAAACAACCTCTCACTCAACATCAATAAAACAAAGGAGATGATTGTGGACTTCAGAAAACAGCAGAGGGAGCACCCCCTATCCACATCAAAAGGACAGCAGGGGAGAAGGTGGAAAGTTAAATTCCTGGGCATACACATCACAGACAAACTGAAAATGGTCCACCCACACAGACAGTGTAGTGAAGAAGGCCCAACAGTGCCTCTTCAACCTCAGGAGGCTGAAGAAATTTGGCTTGTCACCCTGACAAACTTCTACAGATGCACAATCGAGTGCATCCTGTCGGGTTATATCACAGCCTGGTACAGCAACTGCACCGCCCTCAACCGCAAGGCTCTCCAGAGGGTGGTGTGTTCTGCCCAGCACATCACCGGGGGCAAACTACCTGTCCTCCATGACACCTACAGCACCCGATGTCACAGGAAGGCCAAAAAGATCATCAAGGACAACAACCACCCAAGCCACTGCCTGTTCACCCCGCTATCATCCAGAAGGCGAGGTCAGTACAGGTGCATCAAAGCTGGGACCGAGAGACTGAAATACAACTTATATCTCAAGGCCATCAGACTGCTAAACAGCAATCACTAACTCAGAGGCTGCTGCCCACATTGAGACCCAATCACTGGACACTTTAATAAATGGATCACTAGTCACTTTAAACAATGCCACTTTATATAATGCCACTTTAATAATGTTTACATATCTTCCATTACTCATATCACATGTATATACTGTATTTTATACCATCTACTGCATCTTGCCTATGCCGCTCTGCCATCACTCAACCATATACTTATATGTACATATTCTCATTTACCCCTTTAGATATTTGTGTATTAGGTAGTTGTTGGGGAATTGTTAGATTACTTATTACTGAATGGTCGGAACTAGAAGCACAAGCATTTCGCTACACTCGCATTCACATCTGCTAACCATGTGTATGTGACCAGTTTCAATTTTGGTAATGTTCTAGGAAAGTTCTCCAACTGCTTTGACATTGAGAATGTTCTCAAATATTTCAGAGAATGTTAAGAACAACGTTCTTCTGTGGGAATTTCAGAACTTCAGCATAACATTTCCTACAGGTTTCATGATGGTTCTATTTAGAGTAATGTTCTCAAAATGTTCCAAGAACGTTAAGGAATCTCAAAACAAAAGAAAACTTTAGTAAGGTTCAGAGAACGTTCCGAGAATGTTATAGAAAAACATACATTCCATTCTCAGAATGTTAAGAACACTTTCCATAAAAACCACAAGAAAACTTTAGTTAGGTTCAGAGAACATTCTAAGAATGTTACTTCAAAACATATACATTCCTTTCTCAGCATCAATCCAACTCTCTTGTTAAGTATTTTCCGGTGTGTTGGCCACATCGACTAATTAGCCACACCTGATCTTAATGAGTGTTATTTTCCTTTGAAATGTGGTCTGTTTGAATAGACAAAAATGTACAGCTTTGTATCCATAAAATAATTGGCATACAAGAGCCATCCTGGAGGCGCAGTGGACTAATTCCATCGATAAAGAACAGAAGATTATTGGTTGGAATCTCACTGATGCCATGTCACAATAAAAAATATATGTGTTTGCGTGATTCATCTGAAGGAAATATGAGTCCCATCTGTGCTTGGAGTAAAAAGTTTACCCCAAATAAAGCTAGCAGTGTTACTAAAACACTTATTGAAACATTTAGCTCAAGTTAAGGAAGTTATTTAAAAAAAACTTGAAATAACCTGCAACCAGAGTAAAATGTTCTCAATACCTCCCTGCAACCAGAGTAAAATGTTCTCAGAACCTCCCTGCAACCAGAGTAAAATGTTCTCAGAACCTCCCTGCAACCAGAGTAAAATGTTCTCAGAACCTCCCTGCAACCAGAGTAAAATGTTCTCAATACCTCCCTGCAACCAGAGTAAAATGTTCTCAGAACCTCCCTGCAACCAGAGTAAAATGTTCTCAGAACCTCCCTGCAACCAGAGTAAAATGTTCTCAATACCTCCCTGCAACCTAAAAATAAACATTCCCAGAACAGGTGACATTTTCACTTTTTTAATTTTATTGAACCTTTATTTAACTAGGCAAGTCAGTTAAGAACGAATTATCATTTACAATGACGGCCTACCAAAAGGCAAAAAGCGTGCGGGGACGTAAAACCTTCAGTTTTACCGGTCAGAAAACATACTGGCTTCTTCCCACAACCAATGTGAAGCCAAAAACATGTTTCCCACAACTTTCCAAGGAATCAAATGTGCTAGCTGGGAAGCCATACACACACCTCTATGCAGACCTTTCCGTGGACTAGACACACACACACACACACACACACACACACACAAGCGCGCAGGATATACCTGGATATTTGAGAAACACTGTAGTCGACAGTAAAGCCTACACATATACCGACCACACAGAGAGGGATACACATAATCCCAAATGCATTCCAAATCGTGATAGAACGCTAGTCTACTGTAGGTTAGCCATCAACAACAGATATTCCTAAAACTGTCATAATCCATGCAGCAACATATCATAGTCAAAGACATTCCCAACAACACACTGTAAATGTGACAAATTCACACACGAATGGCCGATTAAACACTACTACAGCTATATAGGCTCACACAAAAATATGTTTCTTACCTCTTCCAAACATGACAGCGATTGTTCTACCGGTCTAGTATCCCAGTTTGAGTTCCATTGTGCTTGGACGTCTCCGGGAGAATGTAGGTTTCTCGCCTGGTACTCCGCAATGAAACCTCCAGTTAGATTGTTTTACCGTTTTGGAATAACCTTTTCACGGTTGGTGTTTTCGTCGTCCCTCGCGAGTCACTGTTAAATTTCCTCTGGTCTGAAATGAACAGTGTTGACAGGCAGAGTTGAAAACACACCCGCAGATATTCCGACATAGACGAAGTTAAAGCGTCTGGAAGAATCTATGAAAACAATTCAAGATGCCCTATCTATCCCTAAACACACTGCAGGCGCTTCTTGTGTTTTGCCGGTGTCGCACATTGTCGGCTCCTTATGGCTAAGTGAGCTTTTTAATTCTAGCCCACTGTAGCCTAGCCTGTATTCAAACGGTTGAAAAGAGAAAGCTATAACTTTCTTTCTGTCGTCTGAATGTTATGTGGCACAAATAGGAAGACCGTTTACCTTTTCCATTCCGAGCTTTACGCTCTTGAAATTGACAAAACAATATATCCACTCCCAAAAATCACTTGCTATTCGACAAGGCAGTAAAGCGGAATGGGTCAGTGCCTTCTCCGGTCTCCGCTACTGGCTGGCTCGCGGCAGCCTTTCAATCTCCTTTCTCTCGAAGAGATGATCTGACGGAAGACGAGAACAGACCGTGGAGTGTGCGCCGCGTGTCTCACCATCATTTCTCTTCCGCTGTCTCTCTGGCACTGAGTATCTCTCTCTCTTTCTCTCGTTCTGCAAGTCTGTCTCTGTCTGTCTGTCTGTCTGCCTGCCTTCCTCTCTGTCTGTCTGCCTCTCTGTCTGTCTGCCTCCTCTCTCTCTCTCTCTCTCTCTCTCTCTCTCTCTCTCTCTATATATATATATATATCTCTCTCCCTCAGCCCTTACTTATTTCAGTAACACCAGAACCCATCTGCAGAACCCATCTGTCTCACTCTCTGTCTGTCTGTCTGACTCTGTCTGTCTGTCTCTGTCTCTCTTTCTCTCTCTCAGCCCTCATTTGAGGAACATCAACACCCATCGTCGAGTCTGCTTGTCTGATTCTCTGTCTGTCTGCCTATTTGCCTGTCTTTCTGCCTATCTACCTGTCTGTCTGCCTGTCTGCCTGCCTCTGTCTTTCTGTGTATCTATGTATCTAGCTGTCTGTCTGCCTGCCTGTCTGTCTGCCTATTTGCCTGTCTGTCTGCCTTTCCGTCTACCTGCCTCTTTGTCTTTCTGTGTATCTGTCTGTCTGCCTCTCTGTCTGTCTATGTATCTGTGTGTCTGTCTATCTGACTGTCTGTCTGCCTCTCTGTCTGTCTGTCTGACTGTCTGTCTGCCTCTCTGTCTGTCTGTCTATCTGACTGTCTGTCTGCCTCTCTGTCTGTCTGTCGGTCTGTCTGTCTACCTCCTCTCTCTCTCTCTCTCTCTCTCTCTCTCTCTCTCTCTCTCTCCCTCAGCCCTTACTTATTTCAGTAACACCAGAACCCATCTGCAGAACCCATCTGTCTCACTCTCTGTCTGTCTGTCTGACTCTGTCTGTCTGTCTCTGTCTCTCTTTCTCTCTCTCAGCCCTCATTTGAGGAACATCAACACCCATTGGCGAGTCTGCTTGTCTGACTCTCTGTCTGTCTGCCTATTTGCCTGTCTTTCTGCCTATCTACCTGTCTGTCTGCCTGTCTGCCTGCCTCTGTCTTTCTGTGTATCTATGTATCTAGCTGTCTGTCTGCCTGCCTGTCTGTCTGCCTATTTTCCTGTCTGTCTGCCTTTCCGTCTACCTGCCTCTTTGTCTTTCTGTGTATCTGTCTGTCTGCCTCTCTGTCTATCTGCCTCTCTGTCTGTCTATGTATCTGTGTGTCGGTCTGTCTGTCTATCTGACTGTCTGTCTGCCTCTCTGTCTGTCTGTCTGACTGTCTGTCTGCCTCTCTGTCTGTCTGTCGGTCTGTCTGTCTGCATCTCTGCCTATCTGTCTGTGCCTCTTTACCTGTCTGTCTGTCTGTCTGTGTCTCTCTCTCTCTCTCTCTCTCTCTCTCTCTCTCTCTCTCTCTCTCTCTCTCAGCCCTTATTTGAGGAACACCAACACATCAGCGATGTGCCAATTTGCCTGCCTGCCTATCTGCCTGTCTGTCTATACTCTTTTTGTGTGTCTATCTAGCTGCCTGTCTGTTTGTTTGCCTATTTGCCTGTCTTTCTGTTTACCTGCCTCTTTGTCTTTCTGTGTATCTAACTATCTAGCTGTCTGTCTGTGTGCCTATCTGTCTGTCTGGCTGTATATGTCTGTCTGCCAGCTTTCCTCTGTTTGCCTTTCTGCCTGCCTGCCTGCCTGCCTGCCTCTCTGTCTGTCTGTCATCCAGTCTGTCTGCCTATCTATCTGTCTGTCTCTATGTCTACCTGTGTCTGTCTTTCTGCATCTCTGTCTACCTGCCTATCTGTATGTCTCTCTGTCTACCTGTCTCTCTGTCTTTCTGCCTCTCTGTCTTTCTGCCCGCCTGCCTGTCTGTCTGCTTATCTTTCTGCCTTTCCTTCTCTCTGTCTCTCTGCCTACCTGTCGCTGTCTGTCTGTCTCTCGGTTTCTCTGTCTACCTGTCTCTCTGTCTGCCTCTCCTTCTGTCTGTATGCCTTTCTGCCTCTCTGTCTGTCTGCTTATCTGTCTGCCTGTCTGTCTCTCTGTCTGTCTGTCTTTCTGTATCTCTGTCTGCTTCTCTTTCTGTCTGTCTGTCTCTCTGTCTTTCTGCCTGTCTGTCTGTCCGTTTACCTGTCAGTCAGCCTACCTGTCTGCCTTTCTGCCTCTCTGTCTGTCTGCTTATCTGTCTGCCTGTCTGTCTCTCTTCCAGTCTGTCTGTCTGCCTTTAAATCTGCCGGTCTGTCTGCCTGTCTGTCTGTTTATCTGTCAGTCACCCTACCTGTCTGTCTTTATGCCTCTCTGTCTGTCTGCCTATCTGTCTGCCTTCCTGACTGTCTCTCTGCCTACCTGTCTCTCTCTGTCTGTCTCTCGGTCTCTCTGTCTACCTGTCTCTCTGTCTGTCTGTCTAACTATCTGTCTGTCTTTCTGCATCTGTCTGCCTCTCTTTTTGTCTGTCTGCCTCTCTGTCTTTCTGCCTGTCTGTCTTTCTGCCTACCTGTCTCTCTCTGTCTGTCTCTCGGTCTCTCTTCCTACCTGTCTCTCTGTCTGTCTGACTCTGTCTGTCTGTCTCTGTCTCTCTTTCTCTCTCTCAGCCCTCATTTGAGGAACATCAACACCCATTGGCGAGTCTGCTTGTCTGACTCTCTGTCTGTCTGCCTATTTGCCTGTCTTTCTGCCTATCTACCTGTCTGTCTGCCTGTCTGCCTGCCTCTGTCTTTCTGTGTATCTATGTATCTAGCTGTCTGTCTGCCTGCCTGTCTGTCTGCCTATTTTCCTGTCTGTCTGCCTTTCCGTCTACCTGCCTCTTTGTCTTTCTGTGTATCTGTCTGTCTGCCTCTCTGTCTATCTGCCTCTCTGTCTGTCTATGTATCTGTGTGTCGGTCTGTCTGTCTATCTGACTGTCTGTCTGCCTCTCTGTCTGTCTGTCTGACTGTCTGTCTGCCTCTCTGTCTGTCTGTCGGTCTGTCTGTCTGCATCTCTGCCTATCTGTCTGTGCCTCTTTACCTGTCTGTCTGTCTGTCTGTGTCTCTCTCTCTCTCTCTCTCTCTCTCTCTCTCTCTCTCTCTCTCTCTCTCTCTCTCTCTCTCTCTCTCTCTCTCTCTCTCAGCCCTTATTTGAGGAACACCAACACATCAGCGATGTGCCAATTTGCCTGCCTGCCTATCTGCCTGTCTGTCTATACTCTTTTTGTGTATCTATCTAGCTGCCTGTCTGTTTGTTTGCCTATTTGCCTGTCTTTCTGTTTACCTGCCTCTTTGTCTTTCTGTGTATCTAACTATCTAGCTGTCTGTCTGTGTGCCTATCTGTCTGTCTGGCTGTATATGTCTGTCTGCCAGCTTTCCTCTGTTTGCCTTTCTGCCTGCCTGCCTGCCTGCCTGCCTCTCTGTCTGTCTGTCATCCAGTCTGTCTGCCTATCTATCTGTCTGTCTCTATGTCTACCTGTGTCTGTCTTTCTGCATCTCTGTCTACCTGCCTATCTGTATGTCTCTCTGTCTACCTGTCTCTCTGTCTTTCTGCCTCTCTGTCTTTCTGCCCGCCTGCCTGTCTGTCTGCTTATCTTTCTGCCTTTCCTTCTCTCTGTCTCTCTGCCTACCTGTCGCTGTCTGTCTGTCTCTCGGTTTCTCTGTCTACCTGTCTCTCTGTCTGCCTCTCCTTCTGTCTGTATGCCTTTCTGCCTCTCTGTCTGTCTGCTTATCTGTCTGCCTGTCTGTCTCTCTGTCTGTCTGTCTTTCTGTATCTCTGTCTGCTTCTCTTTCTGTCTGTCTGTCTCTCTGTCTTTCTGCCTGTCTGTCTGTCCGTTTACCTGTCAGTCAGCCTACCTGTCTGCCTTTCTGCCTCTCTGTCTGTCTGCTTATCTGTCTGCCTGTCTGTCTCTCTTCCAGTCTGTCTGTCTGCCTTTAAATCTGCCGGTCTGTCTGCCTGTCTGTCTGTTTATCTGTCAGTCACCCTACCTGTCTGTCTTTATGCCTCTCTGTCTGTCTGCCTATCTGTCTGCCTTCCTGACTGTCTCTCTGCCTACCTGTCTCTCTCTGTCTGTCTCTCGGTCTCTCTGTCTACCTGTCTCTCTGTCTGTCTGTCTAACTATCTGTCTGTCTTTCTGCATCTGTCTGCCTCTCTTTTTGTCTGTCTGCCTCTCTGTCTTTCTGCCTGTCTGTCTTTCTGCCTACCTGTCTCTCTCTGTCTGTCTCTCGGTCTCTCTTCCTACCTGTCTCTCTGTCTGTCTGCCTCTCTTTCAGCCTCTCCTTCTGTCTGTCTGCCTCTCTGTCTCTCTGTCTTTCTGCCTCTCTTTCTGTCCGTCTGTCTGGGTCTCTGTCTGTCTGCCTGTCTGTCTGTCTGCCTCTCTTTCTGTCTTTCCTTCTGTCTGTTTGCCTGCCTCCCTGTCTGAATATGCCTGTCTCTCTCTCTCTTTCTCTTTCTCTCAGCCCTTATTTGAGGAACACCAACACCCATTGGTGAGTCTGCTTGTCTCCTGTCTGTCTGTCTGTCTGTCAATTTTCCTTTCTGTCTGCCTATTTGCTTGTCTGTCTGCCTGCCTCTCTGTCTTTCTGTGTATCTATCTAGCTGTCTGTCTGTCTGCCTATCTGTTTGTCTGCCTCTCTGTCTGTCTGTCTATTCATCTGTGCGTCTGTCTGTCTGCCTAACTCTCTGTCTTTGTGCCTATCTGTCTGTCTGCTGCCCATCTGTCTGTTTGTCTGCCTCTGTCTGACTGCCTGTCAATATGTATGTATGTCTGCCTGTTTATTTGTCTGTCTCTCTGCCTATCTTTCTGTCTGCCTCTCTGTCTGTCTATGAATCTGTGTGTTTGTCTGTCTGCCTAATTGTCTGTCTCTGTGCCTCTTTCTATCTGTCTTCCTCGCTGATTGTATGTCTGTTTATCTATGTGTCTGTCTGTCTGCCTGTCTGTCTGTGTGCCTCTCTGCCTGTCTGTCTGTCTGTCTTTTTCTGTGTCTGTCTATCTAGCTGTCTGTCTGTCTGTCTCTCTACCTCTGTGCCTGCCTATCTGTCTGTCTGCCTGTGTGCCTATCTGCTTGTCTGTCTGCCTGCCTCTGTCTTTCTGTCTGCTTCCTTGCCTGCCTGTCTGTCGGTCTGTCTGTCTCTCTGCCTGTCTAACTGCCTTTCTGAACAGCTGCCTGTCTGTCTTTCTGCCTCTCTGTCTGCCTGTCAATTTGTCTGTCTGCCTATCTGTCTGTCTGTCTTTCTCCCTTTGCCTGTCTGTCTGCCTGCCTCTGTCACTGACTGTCTATTTGTCTGTCTGTCTGCCGGTCTGTCTCTCTCTCTGTCTGCCTATCTGTGTCTGCCTCTCTGTCTGTTAATATGTCTGTCTGTCTTTCTGCCTGTCTATCTGCCTCTCTGTCTGTCTATCTATCTAGCTGTATGTCTACCTACCTATCTATCTGTCTGTCTCTCTGTATGTCTGTCTGTCTGCATTTCTGTCTGCCTCTGTCTGTCTATCTATCTAGATATATGTATGTCTACCTGTCTGTCTGCCTCTCTGTCTGTTCACTCATTCACCAGTCAGCCAGGTGGGTAAACCAGTCGGTAAGACTGCAATAACCCGGCACACAGGACTAGTCCCCTAACAGCTTTAAAGTGGCACTCCAGTCTCCTTTTCACCTAATTTAACGCCTCATTTACTTATGCCAGGTGTACACTACATAACTTTCAAAATCCTATCGCTGTTTTATGTCTTGCCAACATAGTGGTGTGCACACAAAACGATGTGGCACTTGGTCGTGAGGATTCTCGATACCACGCTATCTCGCCAAACAATAGTGTGATGATGTGAATAGATTGTTAATGTAGCTGGAACTAGCTGTGGCTCAAAGCAGCCTCATAAATGTTTTCAGTCAGACATTCACACTGGCCATACAGCGTTGAAATATCTAGCCAACATTTTGAATTAAACAACGTTGCTTGTGAACTTCAGACTTGTTAACAATTTGACACTGCCTAAAGGCAAGTACAAACACATACTAGTAGTAATGGCTACACATCCTGGGTGATGCTAAACAACGTCATCATCTCACTGCCTTCATCTCTGCCAAGCTCTCATTGGCTATTGCTGATCACTGTTCTCAAAATTTGTCGTTGCACATCTCACACTACAAGAGAATTGCAGATTTTGTGCCGATAAAATATTGGGACGTCTGGGACGGCTCAAAGACCGGATCGGTAGCCCTCAGATTGAGTCTCTGACCTGCTCACAATCAACGAGCGTCGGTGACATCTGCACGCCCTGAGTAGGAAACGACATGGGGATTTTATCTCTGATCTCCAAAACTTGTCAGGGACAGCTAAAAGGAGCCAAAATCAGCTTTTACAAAAGCCACATCTCAATAAGCGGTCCAGGTAAATCATGACACAGCTCAAGTGTGGGGGGTTTAAGTTTATTTGCCATATGTAATAAATACACTGGAAATCTAATCTTACTCACCTGATCGCTAAGGAGGTTAACTGGATCTTGCCCATGGTGCTGATTGGCTAAGAGGCACTGATGGGTCTTGTCCATGGTCCTGATTGGATAAGAGGAGTTGATTGGTTCTTGTCCATGGTCGTGAAAAGATACAGTATTTATTACAAATGGCAAATGAACTGGAACTATAATATCCTTGCCGTTATGGTCTTGTAAGACTAGGTCCATCTGAAAGTTTGAATAACAGGTGATCTGACCGAGGCCATTGTGACCTGTTTAACCTTCAGATGACCTTTCAATTACCTTTTAATGACCTTCTGCCCAGGTGATTAGGGTCCAGTTGTGTCTCGCACTGATTGGTCGAAACGAAGGCCAATTGTGTCGACCTTTTCATTGGAAAGGTCCACTCCACACCCTCCTACCTCTCTTCTCCTCCCTCCATCCTCCCTTCTTCGTCCGGCTCTTTCCTCCCTCTTCCCACATCCTGCTCTCTCTCCTTCTCCTCCATCTCTCCTCCCCCCTCACACCTCACCATTCTTCATCCTGCTCTCTCTCTCTCTCTCTCTCTCTCTCTCTCTCTCTCTCTCTCTCTCTCTCTCTCTCTTCCGTCCTCGTTTTGGTTCTGAAGCAGTTTTGGTTCCCTCTATCCCCTATCCTCTCCTCCTCTTCCGTCCTCGTTTTGGTTCTGAAGCAGTAACACAATGAACCTTATCGACCACTGTGTTGTTAACCACAGCAAATTTGTAGCTGTGCTCTCCTACATTTCACCCGTGCTCCCTCCCATCTCACTGCACTCCATATCTCTTTCTTTCCCCCCATATCTCTCTTTCCCTCCCATCTCACTGCACTCCATATCTATTTCTTTCCCTCCATATCTCTCTCTTTCCCTCCCATCTCACTGCACTCCATATCTCTCTCTTTCCCTCCATATCTCTCTTTCCCTCCCATCTCACTGCACTCCATATCTCTCTCTTTCCCTCCATATCTCTCTCTTTCCCTCCCATCTCACTGCACTCCATATCTCTCTCTTTCCCTCCATATCTCTCTTTCCCTCCCATCTCACTGCACTCCATATCTATTTCTTTCCCTCCATATCTCTCTCTTTCCCTCCCATCTCACTGCACTCCATATCTCTCTCTTTCCCTCCATATCTCTTTCTTTCCCTCCCATCTCACTGCACTCCATATCTCTTTCTTTCCCTCCATATCTCTCTCTTCCTCCATGTCTCTTGTATCTTCTCTAGTTTCTCTCTCCATCTCTTCATATTTGTATCTCTTTATCTCTCCATTTCTTTCTTTCCATCTCTCCATCTCTTTATCTCTCCATATCTTTATCTCTCCATCTTTTTCTTTCCATCTCTTTATCTCTCAATCTCTACATCTCAATCTCTCCAAATACAGAGCTGGATATTGGACAGATATGCGAGACCTGAAAATGATTTAGGAAATACAACGGTTATCAGTAAAGACGGGACAGATATAGATCTAGATATAGAAAAGGTTTTTGATAATGTTTAGATCTGATTGCTGCTTGGAGATCACAGACATGTTGTAAACTGGCTGGTTCGAGCCCTGAATGCTGATTGGCTGACAGCCGTGGTATATCAGACCGTATACCACGAGTATGACAAAATGTTCTAAATAAATGTTCATGCCTGGACAACACTTTTCAATGATCTGTTGTTGATAGAGGGTTAAAAAATGTGTCCGACTGTTCCTACAACCTCTTCTGTTAATAGTTTTACAATGTTTTCTCATTTATTCTTGGTTTTATAATCATTCCAAACTATGGGTCGTAGGTAACATGTTGGATGTACCAAAAATAGATATCATTGAATTCTCATGCTTTTTTTGTTTATTAACTTTTTTTGTAGGAAATTACTAGACACATTCCATGTTCATGGCCAACAACTGTAGATATAAGTTATTATAAAAAAAACCCACTGAAAATAACAAACATTTTAAAAAGAAATAGGGCATTTTTGAAACCTGACCCCTGACCATGTTTTACAAAATGAACTCAAACTATATCTTAACAGTATCATTGTAGTCTAATATTGATGTATATTTTAGAACATGCTATTACAAAGTATGTAAAGTATCAATGACAAATATTTGTTTGTTTTGTTTTCAGATAGTCATGCATTTACATCCCAATAGGGCCTCTGAAACATTTTCACTTAGCAACTACACACTTCTATCTATAACAGAAACAGACATTTTTACTGAGGAAATGTAAGGTTATTGATACAGCAAATGGCCCTTCAAAATGTTCCATTCATCCGTATAGAACAACCACTGACCTCTGTGTAAAATATGAAGACTTACTAGTAGAGACGTGCTTTGGATATGTCAACTGGGAACTAGTCCTGAAATGGTGTTTAAAGTAGCTATCTTTCTAAGCTCAAGTGATGTTCAAAAATCTACTAATTACTGATCGTCTCATAGGGGATTTATTGCAGGAAATCTGACAATTTAAAGGACTGTATTTCTGGAGTGCATTAGTCCACAACCAAATCCTTTTGCATGCACACTGCACATAATAGAGTGATAACACCTTGCAAAGGAGAAGAGTGTAGGTCAAAGCCTTGGGCTGTAGTACTTTGCACAAAGTGGTATGGCGATTTGGACCAGTAATTAGTAGATATTTTAACACATCTTGATCTTTGAAAGAGATAGTTATGCTACTTTGAACAGTTTCAGGACCAGTTCCTGGTTGACATATCCAAACCACATGTCTCTACAACTAATTCTTCATTTGTTACACAGAGGTCAGGGGTCATTCCATGTGGATAAATGGAACATTTTGAGGGACCATTTGTCAAATCAATAACATGTTTTTACTTAAATTACGGTTTTCTAGCATTAATGGTTCACATGGGATTTGCTAATAGACATGAGTAAGTCACGTTACAAGGAAAAACTTTTGGTGAAAATGTTACATAGAGGCCCTATAGAGTTATATGGCCCATAGATCTCAAGAGAACGCAAAATGCAAGGAGGCCCTATAATTTTACAAGTATCAAAGAGGCCCGGTCAAGTAGCAGAGAGGTCCTGTCGGTATCAAAGATGCCCTCTCTCTCTCTCTCCTCTAACCCAATCTGATAGCAGCTAATGAGAATGATTAGAGCTTGCTAATTACTTGAGCTAAATCCCTCCTCTTCCCCCTTTCATTTCACTCCTCCGCTCTCCCCTCAACTCACCAGCCACGGCTACGTAGGAGGCATCAAGGCTGGTCCTCCTTCTAGGGACAGAGAGGGGGCCAACTCACCAGCCACGGCTACGTAGGAGGCATCAAGGCTGGGCCGTGAATGACCATGTGTCCACCTGCCGATCCATTTTCAAGAGCTGATATTTGGATTGAAACTGTGTGTGTGTGCGTGTGCATGTGTGTGTGAGTGAACTAGTGTGACGGCCACATACGTCTGCAACACAAATGTCGTGAATAATCAGCCAGGTCACCCGTGATATACAAGTCAGTAGTCGACGTCCATGTCTGAGGATGTCAGGAGATAATGTGAAAACTTGAGCGCTAAGGGCAACAGTGAGCGCTGTAGATTTCGATTTTGCTACGTCGTCGTTGTGGATGGACGTAGATGGCAGATAGCTGTAAGCATCTGCCTCTGATTCCAAAAGTTGTACGTTTGAATCCAGCTCTAAAATATATTTTTTAAGCCTATCCCAAACCTTACCCTAACCTTACGAATTCGGAGTTAAACTTAACCTTAGGCACGTTGAAATTTGACGTGTGCAACAACCTCAAAATTTGACGTTTGAGAAACATGGATGAACGTCTAATTCTGACGTGGGACTGTGAGAGCTACAGTAGTTGTCAATAACATGCCTGCACCTTAATGCAAATAATCATTATAAGGGTTACCAATAAACCAAAGTAATAAATATTGTAATATTTGTGTGTGTGTGTGTGTGTGTGTGTGTGTGATAAGGAGGGAAATTTCTGATTGAACAACAAGGAAAAGAGTTGTTTCATGCAAACATTTTCTCGTTCCCCTCCCTCTCTTCCACCTTATTTCCCACTCTTCTCTCCTTCATGTGGCTCTAGTGATAAAGTTAAATTAAGGCTCATAATCAGCAATGGATACATGAGTTCACACAGGCACACAGAGGATGATCAAGTCAGGACTTAGGCACTGTGTATGAGTGATGCATACTGGTTTGATTTACAGAGATTTGTGTTCGGTATTGGCCTAATTATTTTTAGCATTACCTCTCTCTTTCTCTGTTTCTCTTTTCCATTCCTTCTCTTTCTGTCTCGCCACCTCCCCTTGTCTCTGCATCGCCACCTCTCCCTCTGTCTCTGCATCGCCACCTCTCCCTCCCTGTCTCTGCATCGCCACCTCTCCCTCTCTGCATCGCCACCTCTCCCTGTCTCTCTCTGCATCGCCACCTCTCCCTCCCTGTCTCTGCATCGCCACCTCTCCCTCTCTGTCTCTGCATCGCCACCTCTCCCTGTCTCTCTCTGCATCGCCACCTCTCCCTCTGCATCGCCACCTCTCTCTCTGCATCGCCACCTCTCCCTCTGTCTCTGCATCGCCACCTCTCCCTGTCTCTCTCTGCATCGCCACCTCTCCCTCTGCATCGCCACCTCTCTCTCTGCATCGCCACCTCTCCCTCTGTCTCTGCATCGCCACCTCTCCCTGTCTCTCTCTGCATCGCCACCTCTCTCTCTGCATCGCCACCTCTCCCTCTGTCTCTGCATCGCCACCTCTCCCTGTCTCTCTCTGCATCGCCACCTCTCCCTCTGCATCGCCACCTCTCTCTCTGCATCGCCACCTCTCCCTCTGTCTCTGCATCGCCACCTCTCCCTGTCTCTCTCTGCATCGCCACCTCTCCCTCTGCATCGCCACCTCTCTCTCTGCATCGCCACCTCTCCCTGCATCGCCACCTCTCCCTCTGCATCGCCACCTCTCCCTCTCTGTCTCTGCATCGCCACCTCTCGATCTACCAACTCTGTTTATCACATTTCCTCCCCCTCTGTCAACCCCTCCATTTCTTTCCCTTTCTCCTCCTCTCTTTCTCCCCCTCTCTTTCTCCCTTCTTGCTCTTCTCCTCTTCCTCTATCCTCTCCTATTCTCTCTCAATGTATTAGATGTACGTTTTTTCTACCTTGCTCTCCCCCAACTGCTCTCCATTCCTCCCTCCCTCTCTCTGTGGGGGATAGAGCAGAGACCTCAGCGCTGTAGTGTAGAGTATAACCATCCCTGTCCCCTGGGTAGGTTGGTAAACACGGTCTAATTGGCCTTTGTATCATCACAGAACTCTGTACTGAACCGTAAACACACCAGCACAACTCTGCTATACCTCTCTAGCTACAGTATATCACAAAAGTGAGTACACCCCTCACATGTTTGTACATTTTCGAGTATATCTTTTCATGTGACAACACTGAAGAAATGACACTTTGCTACAATGTAAAGTAGTGAGTGTACAGCTTGTATAACAGTGTAAATTTGCTGTCCCCTCAAAATAACTCAACACACAGCCATTAATGTTTAAACCGCTGGCAACAAAAGTTGGGCCCAAAGTGTCAATATTTTGTGTGGCCACCATCATTTTCCAGGACTGCCTTAACCCTCTTGGGCATGGAGTTCACCAGAGCTTCACAGGTTGCCACTGGAGTCCTCTTCCACTCCTCCATGACAACGCGGAGCTGGTGGATGTTAGAGACCTTGCACTCCTCTAGCTTCCGTTTGAGGATGCCCCACAGATGCTCAATAGGGTTTAGGTCTGGAGACATGCTTGGCCAGTCCATCACCATTACCCTTAGCTTCTTTACCAAGGCAGTGGTCGTCTTGGAGGTGTGTTTGGGGTCGTTATCATGTTGGAATACTGCCCTGCGGCTCAGTCTCCGAAGGGAGGGGATCATGCTCTGCTTCAGTATGTCACAGTACATGTTGGCATTCATGGTTCCCTCAATGAACTGTAGCTCCCCAGTGCCGGCAGCACTCATGCAGCCCCAGACCATGACACTCCCACCACCATGCTTGACTGTAGGCAAGACACACTTGTCTTTGTACTCCTCACCTGGTTGCCGCCACACACGCTTGACACCATCTGAACCAAATAAGTTTATCTTGGTCTCATCAGACCACAGGACATGGTTCCAGTAATCCATGTCCTTAGTCTGCTTGTCTTCAGCAAACTGTTTGCGGGCTTTCTTGTGCATCATCTTTAGAAGAGGCTTCCTTCTGGGACGACAGCCATGCAGACCAATTTGATGCAGTGTACGACGTATGGTCTGAGCACTGACAGGCTGACCCCCCACCCCTTCAACCTCTGCAGCAATGCTGGCAGCACTCATACGTCTATTTCCCAAAGACAACCTCTGGATATGACTCTGAGCACGTGCACTCAACTTCTTTGGTCGACCATGGCGAGGCTTGTTCTGAGTGGAACCTGTCCAGTTAAACCGCTGTATGGTCTTGGCCACCGTGCTGCAGCTCAGTTTCAGGGTCTTGGCAATCTTCTTATAGCCCAGGCCATCTTCATGTAGAGCAACAATTCTTTTTTTCAGATCCTCAGAGAGTTCTTTGCCATGAGGTGCCATGTTGAACTTCCAGTGACCAGTCAGTATGAGGAAGTGTGAGAGCGATGACACCAAATTTAACACACCTGCTCCCCATTCACACCTGAGACCTTGTAACACTAACGAGTCACATGACACCGGGAAGGGAAAAATGGCTAATTGGGCCCAATTTGGACATTTTCACTTAGGGGTGTACTCACTTTTGTTGCCAGCGGTTTAGACATTAATGGCTGTGTGTTGAGTTATTTTGAGGGAACAGCAAATTTACACTGTTATACAAGCTGTACACTCACTACTTTACATTGTAGCAAAGTGTCATTTCTTCAGTGTTGTCACATGAAAAGATATACTCAAATATTTACAAAAATGTGAGGGGTGTACTCACTTTTGTGATATACTGTATATACAACCTTCCCCCGGCTCGAGGGCTACATTTTGAAAAATACATTTAGGGACCAATTTGTTAGTCAAATACATTTTCAGGACAGAAAAAGGGCAGTTATTTCAAAACGTATAGCTCCGTTATCATGTCTACATGCCAATATGTGTTTTATTTGGTTTTAGACCTTCAAGAGTAGCCTGGCGTCATTTATTTATCCAACATAATCATTTCCCACTAGTTTTCCAGAGTTGTTTACACACGTTTGCTGAATGTTTGGCCACAAAACCACAAACACAAAACACTACAAATCTCTAGCAAAAGCAAACACTGCATTCAAAACTGTTTTAGCTCTTTCCAAAATGGTTTTTTGTTTTGTATCAAAATGACACGCGTCATATGAATAGAGCTGTCTACCAACCAACCCACTGATGTGCTCAACACAAAACACTACTATGAATATCCCAGCAGTAGGTTTATGCCTTTTGCCTTTTCAGTGTTACACTGTAGCCGGTTGTAAAATATCATACATTACTGTAACACCAACTCAAATATACATAAATAAACACACACAAATGCAATACAGTAGCAAAAACATTGGCATTTATTTCCAAAATGCTATATTTTTTAACACTTGTGTTTTGTATGCAACACTTTCCATAGCCAACAGGAGAAAACATTCAGTAAAATAAAGGATTTTCTGTACAAAAAAATAAATATGAAAGTGGCTCATTCTTTCAAAACTCTAAACACAAAAACACGTGCAAAATGTAAGAAAAAATACATTAGGCTGCATCCTGCCTCCTATTTTGGTCTGGCCACAGCACCTCATCTACATCACAAGCGATGTTCTCCCTGGCTAAACAGCGAGGAAAGAATCTTCTGGAGTTACTTATCCAGCCGCCGAAAGCCCCCACATCAACTTCACCACATGCGTCCTCCGTTGCCTGGAGAAGAGGCATGCGTGCGAGGGGGTGGCGGTCATACACCTTCCATCGCCATGCCGAACAAAACTCTTCAATTGGGTTTAGGAATGGGGAATATGGTAGGAGGTATAGAACAATAAATTGTGAGTGGTCGATGAACCAGTTGCGGACCAGAGCAGCCCGGTGGAAATTCACGTTGTCCCAGATGACAACATACCTGGTCTGCTCTGGTCCACCCCTTTGCTCGGCTGGAATGAGGATGCCATGTAGTGTGTCCAGGAATGTGATGAGAAGGGCAGTGTTGTAGGGACCAAGGTTGGCATGGTGATGGAGGACGCCTTTCTGGCTAACGGCTGCGCACATGGTGATATTCCCTCCACGCTGCCCAGGGACATTCACAATGGCCAATAATGTTCCGTCCCCGTCCCCTTCTTTCGGCCAGGTTGAAGCCAGCCTCAATGGAAATATGAATGTGCTGAATTGCATCCAGCTCCAAGACAACATGTGACATAGACCTAGAGCAGTCAGTATGGTGAGGCACAATACACTGGATTACAGTACTGTAATGTGTCTATACAGTGCTGATACGATAGTAAATTCACATTATAGATGAGTGAACCCTTCCAATACATACACACTCTCAGTGAACCCTTCCAATACATACACACTCTCAGTGAACCCTTCCAATACATACACTCTCAGTGAACCCTTCCAATACATACACTCTCAGTGAACCCTTCCAATACATACACTCTCAGTGAACCCTTCCAATACATACACTCTCAGTGAACCCTTCCAATACATACACACTCTCAGTGAACCCTTCCAATACATACACACTCTCAGTGAACCCTTCCAATACATACACACTCTCAGTGAACCCTTCCAATACATACACACTCTCAGTGAACCCTTCCAATACATACACACTCTCAGTGAACCCTTCCAATACACACACTCTCAGTGAACCCTTCCAATACATACACACTCTCAGTGAACCCTTCCAATACATACACTCTCAGTGAACCCTTCCAACACATACACACTCTCAGTGAACCCTTCCAATACATACACACTCTCAGTGAACCCTTCCAATACATACACACTCTCAGTGAACCCTTCCAACACATACATACACTCTCAGTGAACCCTTCCAACACATACACACTTTCAGTGAACCCTTCCAATACATACACACTCTCAGTGAACCCTTCCAATACATACACACTCTCAGTGAACCCTTCCAACACATACACACTCTCAGTGAACCCTTCCAACACATACACACTCTCAGTGAACCCTTCCAACACATACACACTTTCAGTGAACCCTTCCAATACATACACACTCTCAGTGAACCCTTCCAATACATACACACTCTCAGTGAACCCTTCCAATAAATACACACTCTCAGTGAACCCTTCCAATACATACACACTCTCAGTATTCACACCCCTTGGCTTTTTCCACATTTTGTTGTGTTAGAGCCTGAACTTAAAATGGATTACATTGAGATACCCCATAATATCAAAGCAGAATTATGTTTTCAACATTTTTACAAATTAATAAAACATTAATAAAATAAAACAAACAAGTTGCATGGATTTTTTATAATAAATTGCATGGATTTTTGAACGACTACCTCATCTCTGTACCCCACACATACAATTATCTGTAAGGTCCCTCAGTCGAGCAGTGACACCAGCCTACGCTTTGGCTCACCCTCCTGTCCAGCTCAGGCGTTCGGCGTCGCCTGCCTTCTAGCTGCTGCCGAAGATACTGCTGGCAAACGCCCTTCACTCATCAACCCCGGACTTGTCTCGTCATCATTACACACACACCTGGTTCCAATCCCCACTATCACTGTACATATACTCCCTCTGTCGTTTGTCTTTATCGGTCATTGTAAATGTTTCTTGTTTTCCTGAGAGGAATCTCTCCTACTATTTCCTGAGTACTTTATATTTTGCACTTTGTGTTCGCCCTGTGCCTTTTTGTTTGTGAAGATGTATTTTGAGCACAACAGCGTTTGGGTTTCATCCCGCTTTGATCTATGGTGCTTAAATAAATTCAGTAGTTCTAAACCTGCGACTGCCTCCTACCTACTCCTCCCTACACCCGTGACAGGTCCCTCAGTCGAGCACTGAATTTCAAACACAGATTTAACCACAAGGACCAGGGAGGGTTTTCAATGCCTCACAAAGAAGGGCACTTACTGGTTGATGGGTCAAAAAAAGGCAGACATTGGATATCCCTCTGAGCATGGTGAAGTTATTAATGACACTTTGGATGGTATCACTACAAGGATACAGACGTCCTTCCTAACTCCATTGCCAGAGAGGAAGTAAACCACTCAGGGGTTTCCTCATGAGGCCAATGTGGACTTTAAAACAGGTACAGAGTTTAATTAATGGGTGTGATAGGACAAAACTGAGGATGGCTCAACAACATTGTAGTTATTCTACAATACTAACCTAATTGACAGAGTGAAAAGAAGGAAGCCTGTAAAGAATAAAATATTCCAAATACTGTTTGCAACAAGGCACTAAAGTAATACTGCATAAAATGTGGCAAAGTGATTAATTATTTTCTTGAATACAAAGTGTTATGCTTGGGGCAAATACAATACAACACATTACTGAGTACCACTCTCCATATGTTCAAGCATAGTAAGAGCTGCATCATGTTATGAGTATGCTTGTAATCATTAAGGACTGGGGAGTTTTTCAGGATAAAAAATAAACGGAATGGAGCTATAAGCACAGGCAAAATCGTAGAGCAAAACCTGATTTAGTCTGCTTTCCACCAGACACTGGGAGAGGAATTCACCTTTCAGTAGGACAATAACCTAAAACACAAATCTACACTGGAGCTGCGTACCAAGAAGACAGTGAATGTTCCTGAGTTACAGTTGACTTAAATATGCTTGAAAATCTATGGCAAGACCTGAAAATGGCTGTCTATCAATAATCAACAACAAATTTGAGAGGTTGAAGAATTTTGAAAATAATAATTGGCAAATGTTGCACAATCCAAGTGTGGAAAGCTCTTAGAGACGTACCCAGAAAGACTCACAGCCGTAATCACAGCTGTAGGGGATTCTAACATTTCTTCCACTTTGACATTATAGAGTATATTTTGTGTAGATCGTTGACAAAAATGACAATTAAATCTATTTTAATCCCACTTTGCAACACACAAAATGTGGAAAAAGTCAAGGGGTGTGAATACTTTCTGAAGGCACTATGTATTTTAAGTTTAGCTGTTCCCGATTCCAAATCAGCGCGGTTTACAATACACAGTCGAATTTAACAGGTGAACAGACAGTTGATCTTTTAAATTGATGTATTTTACTACTGTAGGTACAGTAATTTAACACATTTAGGTAGCTCCTAGACAATGTTTCAGAATTCACTGGCAGCTCTGCATATTTTAGTTTGGGGAAAAGTCAATGCAAAACACTGTTTCTTTCAAGAACTTTCACAGTCCTTTGTCAAATACAGCATAAGTTACTGTAAAATAATAAAACCTTCTGCAAACAGCTCCAAAAACATTTGAAAAAATGTGCCATTGCTCTTTCTTTTAGAAACTACCGTGACCTAATTCCAATAGTTCCAAATTATACAGTACATTAAATAAAGGGCTTTATTGTCACAGTAAAAGGTGAATGGAGGGTGTTTTCCAGGCGAAGTTATAATGCTCGTTTACGTGTGCACAGTTTTAGGATGGATCTGATTATTTATTTATGGTATTTTACCCCCCTTTTTCGTTGCAACTCCACAAAGGGTTTGGGAGGCGTAGGTCAGAACATCACCCGCGTAACCATGCTTCTTAACACTCGCCCGCTTAACCCGGAAGCCAGCCACACCAATGTGTCAGAAGAAATACCATTTAACTGACGACCAGGGTCAGCCTGCAGGCGCCTGGCCCACCACAAGGAGTCGCTAGCGCACAATGAGCCAAGTAAAGCCTGCCCGGCCAAACCCTCCTCTAACCCGGATGATGCTGCCGCCCTATGGGACTCCCGATCACGACCAGTTGTGATACAGCACGGATTCAAACCCGGGTCTGTAGTGATGCCGCTAGCACTGCGATGCAGTGCCTTAGACCGCTGCGCCACTCGGGAGGCCGATGAGTCTGACTTTTAAACTGGTAACATGCATATGTATGGCGTGCGCCAAGTTTATAAATCTCAATATAACAAGTTAATCACAGGATTTGCTGTGATTAATCAAGGTTAATCTCAAATTCTGAATTTGCTCAAATTGAGCAGTAATTTAAGTTTTTTTTATATAGCAAGCATTATAAGAATATTGACTTCTTGATTTTGTCCAAAGTATCAGTTTTAAGACGTGGTTGGTAATGGCATGGAATTTGACAGTGTAAACGCAAACAAGCCAGCCGTGATGCACAGTGCCCATGTGCTCATGGAACAAGAGAGGATATATGTTTTATGTGCCAGCAACCCTTGTATTTAGAAACATAAAAAACAAATCAAGCATAGCCTCCCCTCCCCTCAATGAAGGCTGTTTATGTTCTGCATTTCTGATGTAATAGTAATTTCTGAAGTAATAGTAGCCAAGCCTATCAATAAAGGCTTTGGCTCATGAGACTGCTTTGAAATAAATCTTAAATCACCAAAGCTCCAAAGCGTTATTAAAATATCAAGTTTGGGAACAGCAAAAGAGTGAACGGACATCCCTTTTTATCTATGTAGGCTATTGTACATTATTTTGGCCAGCTTCTGTTATTACCCCCTTCACATGCGTCCATCCAACATTATTTTAGCCAGCTCCTGTTATTACCCCCTTCACATGCGTCCATCCAACTAGCACATAACGTTCTGAGAACCATATGTTTCTTAGAGGTTGGTGAGAGCATGGTTGTCCTATGGTTATTTTGCATCCAACCTTCCCACAACTTTCTGGGCATGGTGCAGGATAGTTGCTTGGCTTTGGAACATTCTCAGCATGAGAATTTTTATTTTTTTATTTTATTACTTTAACTGAACATTTCAGAAAAGTTCAAAGATTATTATATTTAATTTCAATTTTGGTAATGTTCTAGGAACGTTTTCCAACTGGTTTGACTTTGGGAATGTTTTCAAATAGTTCCAAGAACGTTAAGAAACAACCTTCTTCTGTGGGAATTACAGTACTTCAGCATAACCACAAGAAACTTTAGTCATGTTCAAAGAACGTTCTAAGAACGTTATTTAAAAACATATACATCTGTTCTTCTCGGGATCAACAAAACTATCTCTTTTAGCTATCTTGTTAAGTGTGTTCAGGTGTGTTGGCTGCACCCACTAATTGGCCAAACCTGATCTATATGAGTGCTTGTTTCCTTTGAAATGGGATCTTTTTGAATAAACTATAATGAAATGGTTTGTATGCTAGCACCATCTTGGTGGCGCAGTGGACTAATTCCATGACTAGAGGACAGAGTAATGTGTTTGCATGATTAATGCTGAAGCAAAATAATTTCCATGTGTCCTATCTGTGCCTTGAGTTCAAAATAGTTAACCCAAACTAAACTAGCAGGTTTACAAAAAGTATCATTTAAACATATTCTCAGAACGTTAATAAAACCCCCCAGGAAAATGTTCAAGGAACCATAGTAAAACGTTCTTAGAACCTCCCTGGAAACATAGTAAAACGCCCTCAGAATCTCCCTGGAACCATAGCAAAACGTTCTCAGAACCTCCCTAAACTTTACGTTTCCAGAACAGGTGCAAATATCTTCACTTAAAAAAACGTTTAGTTTCCAGAACCAAAAACGTACATTCCCTCAACTTCCAGGGAACTAAATGTGTAATCTGGGTATATGCCCATCATGAAACAAGAGATGAGATGATGCCAGTGACCCTCCTACTTATAAACATTAAAGTTATTTTACTAAAACAGTCGCTTGTTTTCCATTTCAACAGCAATGCGTCATCAGGTGTCTTTTTAAAATCCTGGCCTTGCAATCAAGTAACCTATTCCTAAAAATTGTTTAAATGTTCCATTTGTGATAGTGCCTTGAATTAAAAATATACTGCACATCCTAATACATACACATACATGCCTACCTGCATAATTAATTGTGCTTGTTCTAGTTCCAAGTATCCATCCCTTTTTCCAAAGAACGGCTCTCATCTGGTTATCAAATATGCGATCTGCCAAACTCATTTAAAATATTCAGTCCTATAATGCAGTATCAACGATAGGCCTATGCTATATCTTGCTCAATGACAATGTGCCTCACACATACAATACAATTCATGGGAGCCTAGAATTATTTATATATATATATATATATATATATACACACACAGTGGGGCAAAAAAGTATTTAGTCAGCCACCAATTGTGCAAGTTCTCCAACTTAAAAAGATGAGAGAGGCCTGTAATTTTCATTTCAAGGTCCTGGAGTGGCCTAGCCAGTCTCCAGATCTCAACCCCATAGAAAATCTTTGGAGGGAGTTGAAAGTCCGTGTTGCCCAGCGACAGCCCCAAAACATCACTGCTCTAGAGGAGATCTGCATGGAGAAATGGGCCAAAATACCAGCAACAGTGTGTGAAAACCTTGTGAAGACTTACAGAAAACGTTTGACCTCTGTCATTGCCAACAAAGGGTATATAACAAAGTATTGAGATAAACTTTTGTTATTGACCAAATACTTATTTTCCACCATAATTTGCAAATAAATTCATAAAAAATCCTACAATGTGATTTTCTGGATTTCTTTTTCTCATTTCGTCTGTCATAGTTGAAGTGTACCTATGATGAAAATTACAGGCCTCTCTCATCTTTTTAAGTGAGAGAACTTGCACAATTGGTGGCTGACTAAATACTTTTTTGCCCCACTGTATATATATATATATATTCGTTAAAGCAAATTACAACATTGTTGACTGCCCAAACTCCAAACATACAGTACCAGTCAAAAGTTTGGACACCTACTAATTCAAGGGTTTTTATTTATTTTTACTATTTTCATCAAAACTCTGAAATTACACATATGGAATTATGTACTAAGCAAACAAATTGTTAAACAATATATATTTTATATTTGAGATTCTTCAAAGTAGCCACCCTTTGCCATGATGACAGCTTTGCACACTCTTGGCATTCTCTCAACCAGCTTCATGAGGTAGCCACCTGGAATTAATTTCAATTAACAGGTGTGCCTTGTTAAAAGTTAATTTGTGGAATTTCTTTCCTTCTTAATGCATTGAGACAATCAATTGTGTTGTGACAAGGTAGGGGTGGTATACAGAAGATAGCCCTATTTGGTAAAAGACCAAGTCCATATTATGGCAAGAAGAGCTCAAATAAGCAAAGAGAAATGACAGTCCTTCAATAGTTTAAGACATGAAGATCACTCAATCCGGAAAATGTCAAGAACTTTGAAAGTTTCTTCAGGTGCAGTCTTGAAGAAATCTGTCCTTTGGTCTGATGAGTCCAAATTTTAGATTTTTGGTTCCACCCGCCGAGTCTTTGTGAGACACAGAGTAGGTGAACGAATGATCTCTGCATGTGTGGTTCTCACCATGAAGCATGGAGGACGAGGTGTGATGGTGTGGAGGTGCTTTGCTGGTGACACTGTCAGGGATTTATTTTAGAATTCCAGGCACACTTAACCAGCATGGCTACCACAGCATTCTGCAGCGATACGCCATCCCATCTGGTTTGTGCTTAGTGGGACTATCATTTGTTTTTCAACAGGACAATGACCCAAAAAACACCTCCAGGCTGTGTAAGGGCTATTTGACCAAGAAGGAGAGTGATTGAGTGCTGCATCAGATGACCTGGCCTCCACAATCATCCAACCTCAACCCGATTTAGACGGTTTGGGATGAGTTGTATCGCAGAGTGACGGAAATACAGCCAACGAGTGCTCAGCATATGTGGGAACTCCTTCAAGAATGTTGGAAAATCATTCTTCATGAATCAGGTTGAGAGATTGCCAAGAGTGTGCAAAGCTGTCATCAAGGCAAAGGGTGGCTACTTTGAAGAATCTAAAATACAACATATATTTTGATTTGTTTAACACTTTTTTGGTTACCACATGATTACTACATGATCCATATTTCATAGTTTCGATGTCTTCACTATTATTCTACAATATAGAAAATAGTAAAAAGAAAGAAAACCCCTTGAATGAGGTGTTCTAAAAATTAAGACCAGTAGTGCATGAGCAAACACTGTTATTTTTATTTCTATTACTTTTACTGTTGCCTGTGCTATTTCATAAACTGAAGTATCAAGTCACAACGGACTAAGACGACAACATTCCATGCTGCCAGCCGAATTCGAATTGATGACAACGCAAAGACCGTCAATAATCTACAAGGCACTTAAACCACAACGGTGGACCACAACTCTCCACGGGTGACTCAGGGGAGTTGGGATATGCAAGAAACACATTTCTTTTTTTTCCTTTTATAAAATATTTTATAAACAATTCAAAACACACACATACAAACGACAAAATTATACAAACATCAACTACATCACACTTGCCCAGAACCACAAGCACACACAAACACACACACACACCTCCAGCTCCTGCATCACTTTCCGCCACATGGCCTGAATCTGCACCATTTTGTTTCTCTCCGTAGCCCACACACTTTTAAATTTAAAATAATACATCTTTAGATTGTTCCATTATGTTAATGATTAGATTGATTGATTTACATTATTTAGTATATGTTTTTTTCAAGATGAGTGATGGGTATCTCATTACACCCCATACGCCATGTCTTGAAATATGCAGACAGACGGATTAAAAGAATGTTTACATTGTAATACTTCTGACAGCCAACATTCTAGCTCCACCCACGTCAGGATTTTATAGTGTTCCTAGAAAGCATGGATTATTGAGTCATTATTTGTTTTATACTTAAGACATGTCTCAGCCGTTGTGCTATAGAATTTGTGAATTGAGTCTCTTGTATAATGAATTCTATACATTAGCTGATACTGGAAGAAACCCATTTCCAATACACACTTTTACAAATATAACAACGCCACGAAATTATATTAAAAAGCCTGTAGTGTTCAGTCTTGCCACAGTCGAGCAGGACAATAGCTTCCCCTGCTGTCTGTCTGCTTGAACTGCACTCTGAAATCTGTCTTCTAACACTGATATAGTCTACAAACGGGTTAACATTTCCGGTGGCTTGTTAGATGGAGCTCACAAAAGACATTTTCAATTATTGTATTTCTAAAGTGAGTCGTTTGCATGCACCAAGACGTTAGCGTTACAAGCTTACAACTGACTGGCTCTGGCTAATATTAGCATAGCTATCCCAAAAAATCATGGAACTACAGTGCCACACTGACTCCAGACCTGCTCTCTTATTTGTACATAGAAGTTATGGGGAGGGCCGTTGGGTAAGTAACTGATCTTGACACAGGTCTTGGTAGTGGTGGTCAGCTAGTGAAGAGGTCCCTACGTAACCACGTCGTCTCCCTACTGAATTTGAATCGTGGGAAAGACAAATAAAAAAAATGGATAAGAAAAGGCAATCGAGTTTGCCATTTTTCCAAGTCCAAAAACCCCGAGAAAGATGGTGAATCGAACCCAGAACGAGCCAGAGACCTGTCATTGCCGGAGGAGAGGAGTGAGAAGCAAACTGTTCCTGATGGCAATACCTTAGCTAGCAGCGCTGCTAATCCCTCCAGTTCAACATCGCCACCTCCACTAGCTAGCAGCGCTGCTAATCCCTCCAGTTCAACATCGCCACCTCCACTAGCTAGCAGCGCTGCTAATCCCTCCAGTTCAACATCGCCACCTCCACTAGCTAGCAGCGCTGCTAATCCCTCCAGTTCAACATCGCCACCTCCACTAGCTAGCAGCGCTGCTAATCCCTCCAGTTCAACATCGCCACCTCCACTAGCTAGCAGCGCTGCTAATCCCTCCAGTTCAACATCGCCACCTCCACTAGCTAGCAGCGCTGCTAATCCCTCCAGTTCAACATCGCCACCTCCACTAGCTAGCAGCGCTGCTAATCCCTCCAGTTCAACATCGCCACCTCCACTAGCTAGCAGCGCTGCTAATCCCTCCAGTTCAACATCGCCACCTCCACTAGCTAGCAGCGCTGCTAATCCCTCCAGTTCAACATCGCCACCTCCACTAGCTAGCAGCGCTGCTAATCCCTCCAGTTCAACATCGCCACCTCCACTAGCTAGCAGCGCTGCTAATCCCTCCAGTTCAACATCGCCACCTCCACTAGCTAGCAGCGCTGCTAATCCCTCCAGTTCAACATCGCCACCTCCACTAGCTAGCAGCGCTGCTAATCCCTCCAGTTCAACATCGCCACCTCCACTAGCTAGCAGCGCTGCTAATCCCTCCAGTTCAACATCGCCACCTCCACTAGCTAGCAGCGCTGCTAATCCCTCCAGTTCAACATCGCCACCTCCACTAGCTAGCAGCGCTGCTAATCCCTCCAGTTCAACATCGCCACCTCCACTAGCTAGCAGCGCTGCTAATCCCTCCAGTTCAACATCGCCACCTCCACTAGCTAGCAGCGCTGCTAATCCCTCCAGTTCAACATCGCCACCTCCACTAGCTAGCAGCGCTGCTAATCCCTCCAGTTCAACATCGCCACCTCCACTAGCTAGCAGCGCTGCTAATCCCTCCAGTTCAACATCGCCACCTCCACTAGCTAGCAGCGCTGCTAATCCCTCCAGTTCAACATCGCCACCTCCACTAGCTAGCAGCGCTGCTAATCCCTCCAGTTCAACATCGCCACCTCCACTAGCTAGCAGCGCTGCTAATCCCTCCAGTTCAACATCGCCACCTCCACTAGCTAGCAGCGCTGCTAATCCCTCCAGTTCAACATCGCCACCTCCACTAGCTAGCAGCGCTGCTAATCCCTCCAGTTCAACATCGCCACCTCCACTAGCTAGCAGCGCTGCTAATCCCTCCAGTTCAACATCGCCACCTCCACTAGCTAGCAGCGCTGCTAATCCCTCCAGTTCAACATCGCCACCTCCACTAGCTAGCAGCGCTGCTAATCCCTCCAGTTCAACATCGCCACCTCCACTAGCTAGCAGCGCTGCTAATCCCTCCAGTTCAACATCGCCACCTCCACTAGCTAGCAGCGCTGCTAATCCCTCCAGTTCAACATCGCCACCTCCACTAGCTAGCAGCGCTGCTAATCCCTCCAGTTCAACATCGCCACCTCCACTAGCTAGCAGCGCTGCTAATCCCTCCAGTTCAACATCGCCACCTCCACTAGCTAGCAGCGCTGCTAATCCCTCCAGTTCAACATCGCCACCTCCACTAGCTAGCAGCGCTGCTAATCCCTCCAGTTCAACATCGCCACCTCCACTAGCTAGCAGCGCTGCTAATCCCTCCAGTTCAACATCGCCACCTCCACTAGCTAGCAGCGCTGCTAATCCCTCCAGTTCAACATCGCCACCTCCACTAGCTAGCAGCGCTGCTAATCCCTCCAGTTCAACATCGCCACCTCCACTAGCTAGCAGCGCTGCTAATCCCTCCAGTTCAACATCGCCACCTCCACTAGCTAGCAGCGCTGCTAATCCCTCCAGTTCAACATCGCCACCTCCACTAGCTAGCAGCGCTGCTAATCCCTCCAGTTCAACATCACCACCTCCACTAGCTAGCAGCGCTGCTAATCCCTCCAGTTCAACATCACCACCTCCACTAGCTAGCAGCGCTGCTAATCCCTCCAGTTCAACGGGAGAGGGAGGCGGGAAGGGGGGCTGTGCATCCCCCGCCGAAATGCTCGGAGCAGGTGCAATTTGCAGTTCAAGAACAAGCAAACGTATATCCCCTGGCTTGTCATGCAGAATCTAAAATGGGCTGTACAACATGAAGAAAATGTATGGAGTTTGGGTCTAGAAACGACTGGAGGGATTAAACTAGCAAAAGAGTGGGTGGAATGTACAGTAAATTATCATCATATGCATTAGACGTAAAAAAAAAAAAAAACAGCACAAGAGCCCTCAAACGTTTTTGGACATGCCCGAGGTGCATTTGGTGGCAGCAAAAATTGTGGATTTTTTTTTTTTGACGCTACAGTCAGTCTTCAGAACAGCTTTAGGAGGCTAAACATCACAGCCACATGCCCGCTCATGGCTTTGAGCAAGAAGTTGACTCTCAGGAGTTAAATAGACTTTACATGGGGAGAGTCATTGGGGGAGGTTTATTTTAGGACATTTTCTTTCCTTTACCTTCACAGCACAGAACAAGTTTGTAATCTGAATTTGTGCTTCATATTATCATAGGCAGGAGGCCTATATATCCTCATATGTGTGTTCTGCTGTAGCCTACATTGATTTATTTTATTTCAAGTTATTTTCCGATATTGTGATATTTGTTCTACTGTTACATTGATGTCTTGACAATTGCATTACATGTGGGTGTTGTAAGCCCCACAGCTGAGTATGTGTTCATATGGCGGGTGTTCTGCAGTGCATTACATGTGGGTGTTGTAAGCCCCACAGCTGAGTATGTGTTCATATGGCGGGTGTTCTGCAGTGCATTACATGTGGGTGTTGTAAGCCCCACAGCTGAGTATGTGTTCATATGGCGGGTGTTCTGCAGTGCATTACATGTGGGTGTTGTAAGCCCCACAGCTGAGTATGTGTTCATATGGCGGGTGTTCTGCAGTGCATTACATGTGGGTGTTGTAAGCCCCACAGCTGAGTATGTGTTCATATGGCGGGTGTTCTGCAGTGCATTACATGTGGGTGTTGTAAGCCCCACAGCTGAGTATGTGTTCATATGGCGGGTGTTCTGCAGTGCATTACATGTGGGTGTTGTAAGCCCCACAGCTGAGTATGTGTTCATATGGCGGGTGTTCTGCAGTGCATTACATGTGGGTGTTGTAAGCCCCACAGCTGAGTATGTGTTCATATGGCGGGTGTTCTGCAGTGCATTACATGTGGGTGTTGTAAGCCCCACAGCTGAGTATGTGTTCATATGGCGGGTGTTCTGCAGTGCATTACATGTGGGTGTTGTAAGCCCCACAGCTGAGTGTGTGTTCATATGGCGGGTGTTCTGCAGTGCATTACATGTGGGTGTTGTAAGCCCCACAGCTGAGTGTGTGTTCATATGGCGGATGTTCTGCAGTGCATTACATGTGGGTGTTGTAAGCCCCACAGCTGAGTGTGTGTTCATATGGCGGGTGTTCTGCAGTGCATTACATGTGGGTGTTGTAAGCCCCACAGCTGAGTGTGTGTTCATATGGCGGGTGTTCTGCAGTGCATTACATGTGGGTGTTGTAAGCCCCACAGCTGAGTGTGTGTTCATATGGCGGGTGTTCTGCAGTGCATTACATGTGGGTGTTGTAAGCCCCACAGCTGAGTATGTGTTCATATGGCGGGTGTTCTGCAGTGCATTACATGTGGGTGTTGTAAGCCCCACAGCTGAGTATGTGTTCATATGGCGGGTGTTCTGCAGTGCATTACATGTGGGTGTTGTAAGCCCCACAGCTGAGTATGTGTTCATATGGCGGGTGTTCTGCAGTGCATTACATGTGGGTGTTGTAAGCCCCACAGCTGAGTATGTGTTCATATGGCGGGTGTTCTGCAGTGCATTACATGTGGGTGTTGTAAGCCCCACAGCTGAGTATGTGTTCATATGGCGGGTGTTCTGCAGTGCATTACATGTGGGTGTTGTAAGCCCCACAGCTGAGTATGTGTTCATATGGCGGGTGTTCTGCAGTGCATTACATGTGGGTGTTGTAAGCCCCACAGCTGAGTATGTGTTCATATGGCGGGTGTTCTGCAGTGCATTACATGTGGGTGTTGTAAGCCCCACAGCTGAGTATGTGTTCATATGGCGGGTGTTCTGCAGTGCATTACATGTGGGTGTTGTAAGCCCCACAGCTGAGTATGTGTTCATATGGCGGGTGTTCTGCAGTGTCGTCTAAAAATGTTGCTGTACATTGATGTCCAGAAAATCAGGCTATAAGAAATGTGTACTTGTGTAACTGACCAACAGCTATACTCAAGTATGTGGGCATACTGCAGTGACGTCTAAAATGCTTTGAATAAATTAGCACCTTGGAGAGTGCTGACCGTTTCACCACCATAGATAGTAGGCTACTTGGAGAGTGCTGACCGTTTCACCACCATAGATAGTAGGCTACTTGGAGAGTGCTGACCGTTTCACCACCATAGATAGTAGGCTACTTGGAGAGTGCTGACCGTTTCACCACCATAGATAGTAGGCTACTTGGCTGTTATGTTGTGTTTGACACTTTTTCTTTTCAATGTGTTCCGGTATCTCAGAGCCCCGGAAAAAAAAAAAAATCCCCCTCTTGCGCTCATTATGTGTTCCGGATGGATACACTTTCTGGCTGTGGGTATGGTTGTTCATGCAGTGAAACTGCAGGAGCAAACCAGCTGGGTACAGGAATATACAGTGAGGGAAAAAAGTATTTGATCCCCTGCTGATTTTGTACGTTTGCCCACTGACAAAGAAATTATCAGTCTATAATTTTAATGGTAGGTTTATTTGAACAGTGAGAGACAGAATAACAACAAAAAAGTCCAGAAAAACACATGAAAAATGTTATAAATTGATTTGCATTTTAATGAGGGAAATAAGTATTTGACCCCCTCTCAATCAGAAAGATTTCTGGCTCCCAGGTGTCTTTTATACAGGTAACGAGCTGAGATTAGGAGCACACTCTTAAAGGGAGTGCTCCTAATCTCAGTTTGTTACCTGTATAAAAGACACCTGTCCACAGAAGCAATCAATCAATCAGATTCCAAACTCTCCACCATGGCCAAGACCAAAGAGCTCTCCAAGGATGTCAGGGACAAGATTGTAGACCTACACAAGGCTAGAATGGGCTACAAGACCATCGCCAAGCAGCTTGGTGAGAAGGTGACAACAGTTGGTGCGATTATTTGCAAATGGAAGAAACACAAAATAACTGTCAATCTCCCTTGGCCTGGGGCTCAATGCAAGATCTCACCTCGTGGAGTTGCAATGATCATGAGAACGGTGAGGAATCATCCCAGAACTACACGGAAGGACCTTGTCAATGATCTCAAGGCAGCTGGGACCATAGTCACCAAGAAAACAATTGGTAACACATTACGCCGTGAAGGACTGAAATCCTGCAGCGCCCGCAAGGTCCCCCTGCTCAAGAAAGCACATATACATGCCCGTCTGAAGTTTGCCAATGAACAGGACAACTGGGTGAAAGTGTTGTGGTCAGATGAGACCAAAATGGAGCTCTTTGGCATCAACTCAACTCGCTGTGTTTGGAGGAGGAGGAATGCTGCCTATGACCCCAAGAAAACCATCACCACGTCAAACATGGAGGTGGAAACATTATGCTTTGTCGGTGTTTTTCTGCTAAAGGGACTGGACAACTTCACCGCATCAAAGGGATGATGGACGGGGCCATGTACTGTCAAATCTTGGGTGAGAACCTCAGCCAGGGCATTGAAAATGGGTCGTGGATGGGTATTCCAGCATGACAATGACCCAAAACACACAGCCAAGGTAACAAAGGAGTGGCTCAAGAAGAAGCACATGAAGGTCCTGGAGTGGCCTAACCAGTTTCCAGACCTTAATCCCATAGAAAATCTGTGGAGGCAGCTGAAGGTTCGAGTTGCCAAACGTCAGCCTCGAAACCTTAATGACTTGGAGAAGATCTGCAAAGAGGAGTGGGACAAAATCCCTCCTGAGATGTGTGCTAACCTGGTGGCCAACTGCAAGAAACATCTGACCTCTGTGATTGCCACCAAGTACTGAGTCATGTTTTGCAGAGGGGTCAAATACTTATTTCCCTCATTAAAATGCAATTCCATTTATAACATTTTCACATGTGTTTTTCTGGATAATTTTTTTGTTATTCTGTCTCTCACTGTTCAAATAAACCTACCATTTAAGTTATAGACTGATCATTTCTTTGTCAGTGGGCAAATGTACAAAATCAGCAGGGGATCAAATGCTTTTTTCCCTCACTGTATATCATTTTTTAAATGGTATTCTGATTGCATAGAGCGTTTAAATATTGAAATCAGCCTCAATTTAACTTCAGAGTTTCTTTGTTCTTTCTGAGTGCTAATCAGGCACATTTCCGGGGTACAGCTCTGGCCGGGGAAAGGTCACCAGAAATCAGGGATGTCTGGTCACCTTACCCACCTACCCAAAACGCGTGATTTGTTGGGAGAGTGGTCTGTCTGAAAAGGACCCTCTCCAAATTGGCCACGAAAATCCGACATGTTTCCCAGACCTAGTGCTCTTGCCCTAGGTCTGGAATTTCACCATCATTGTAAAGCCTTAGTTATGTTCTATAAAGATTATGATTTATTTCATGTGATTAGTGATTAATTTACGTCTGCTCCTCATTTTAAGGTCAACGCTGTTACATGAACTGAACTCTTTTTAATAGTGAAACTATTCCTTTTTTATATATTTTTTTCAAAGGAAACCAACATCTAATAGTCAAATCCTAGCGTAAAAGCAGATCAGCTCATTCTACTTTTATATATATATCTATAAAAGGCATTTACAAAATAAATCCTCAAAATACTAGTTAGAATAAAAATCTAAAATCCCACTTTTGGCACGACTCCCATTATTAGGGTGGAGACAAGACAATCTGGTCATTAAATACAGTATCTCTGGTTAAGGAAAGATCACATAATTCCATCCAGGTCAGCAGGAGGGCTAAGCTAATGGGCTTGTTTGACAGTGCAGCTGACGTTTCAGCCGACAGAGCATGCGACTGATCTACAAATCACCTTACAGCATAAATAACGACTCATTATTATTATTTGTAGATCAGTCAGTCAGTCACAATTTACCCATGATACATCACGGTTTTGATGCTCAAACATTCTATGGCTGCGGTTGAAACTCATAAAAGACACCCTCGTCCACTTACCCTCGCCTTATGCCCTTGGGGGAATCCCCATCGCCATCTTGGAGGGCGGTCCAAATGATTAGCCAAGCAAGGGAAGTTTGCAACGTAAGCCCCTCAGCAACCCATTTTTAGTTGAGTTTGCAAGTGTACAATTATGTTAACTTTGGGGCCTGAAACTCCCCATGATTCAATTTGCGACGATTGTACATCCGCTAAGAAAAGTCAGCCAAAAATGTAAACCTCAACGTCAATATGGAATCAACATACAAGTGTAAGTAAAAAAATAAGGATAAATTTGAAATTGTGCTACTAATGCACATGACGGCACAACCACGTCTCGTAAAAGTAATGATGTTTTTGTTTGGTTATCTTTTGGAAATTGTAGAAATAAAACATGTTCCTTTTTCAGAAGTTACAGCTAGGCAGGCTATAGTTATTTAGCTAATTAATTTGCTAGCTATCATTCAGTAGGCGTATATTAATAATGATATATTTAATATAAGTAGACATGTACTCATAATTGACTGAAGCACATATAAAGCACCCACAAACTACCGGTGGCTGAAAACACAATCTTCGCGGGATGAATGAGTGACGAATTTGCTGCAAGTGTATACTCGTCAGACGTCATTATACGTCATCAGAAGTGTCCACTTAATTTGAGGGCTGAGGGGATTGACTACTTAAAAATGGACATGGCCTCAATTGGGCTTCCCATGTGCTCACATACATCATTTATTAACTAGGACGGTATCTTGGCTGCGTAGATAACATTTTGATTTTGTAATGCAAACTTTCAAAAATTCTACAAATTTTTTCATTGAACAGAGAACATTTTGCAGTTTTGAAGCAAATTCAATAAATTCTACACAGTTTGGATAGAGCTGAGAGATAGTTTGTGTTTTTGGCAATGAAGCCATTTACACCACCAACGTATGTGGACACCTGCTTGTTGAATATCTCCTTCCATTTGACTACTTAAAAATGGCGGAAGCATGGTGGGAGCCCTCAATGGTGCTGCCGTTGCTACACTGGCATTTTGGCCACTAGAGCCATCTATCATTCTCTATGGCTAGAACATAACTTTAGCACACAGGGGAAACAGGTATACCTTTATACAGATGACCCCTCCCTATTAGAGCCCTGCTACCCGACCCTGACAGACCCCGACACTATACATCAGGTTAGTGCCTGTTCTTTCATCAATAACTAGGGTACGGGCAGGGCTCGGGTATCACTACATTGATCACTAACATTTTGAAGCTGAGCCATTTGCTCGTGCTCTGCTATGCAGTACAGTCATGTCTGACTAAGATCATAACATGGTGTCAGAAGTGCTTCAACATTGTCAGAGTCAACAGGAGAGATAATTTCACAGAGAATAATAACGCTCCTTGAGTTGTCGGCGTTTACAGTGACGAAAAGTAGCTAGCTAATAGTTAATTGCTCTCCTAAGTCTCGTCATTGAGCAGCCCAAGACAAAGCCATTGATATGGATACTCACCTCGTTAACATCAGGACGGAATTCCGTTGGCCGTACATCATTTTCACGTAGTCTTGCTCCGCTACTGGTTGGACAATGTCAGACACGACGACCACAGATGCCAGAGAGATAAATGTAATTTCATGTATAAAATGTCAACTGACTTAATAATAATAATAAACTTTATTTGTATAGCGCTTTTCAATACAAGTATTAAAGGGCTTCACATCATAATAATTGTAAAAAACTGTTCACAGAGCAGGGGATGCTAACGTGTCGCTGTTAGGGTGGGCACCAAGAACACGCTCAGTTGTCTTGAACATCATTCTTTTGATGTGGCAGTTCTCAGAGACGAGGAAGACTCAAGAGCTAAATGTAGTTATGTCGATGTCATCACCTCAGCAGAAGTCTAATTAGCGTAATAAAAAAATCCCCAATCTGTCTGTTTAAGCTATAGATATCTGTCTGTCTAAGCTATAGATATCTGTCTGTCTAAGCTATAGATATCTGTCTGTCTAAGCTATAGATATCTGTCTGTTTAAGCTATAGATATCTGTCTGTCTAAGCTATAGATATCTGTCTGTCTAAGCTATAGATATCTGTCTGTCTAAGCTATAGATATCTGTCTGTTTAAGCTATAGATATGTCTGTCTAAGCTATAGATATCTGTCTGTCTAAGCTATAGATATCTGTCTGTTTAAGCTATAGATATCTGTCTGTTTAAGCTATAGATATCTGTCTGTCTAAGCTATAGATATCTGTCTGTCTAAGCTATAGATATCTGTCTGTCTAAGCTATAGATATCTGTCTGATTAAGCTATCGATATCTGTCTGATTAAGCTATCGATATCTGTCTGTTTAAGCTATAGATATCTGTCTGTTTAAGCTATAGATATCTGTCTGTTTAAGCTATAGATATCTGTCTGATTAAGCTATAGATATCTGTCTGTTTAAGCTATAGATATCTGGGTTTTGCATGGGCTGCATCTCAAGGGTTTTCCCTGACCTCTGCCTTGTTCTTGATGACAGAGGAGAAGCGGACCAGTTTAATCTCCTCGGCTTTCCCTCCTCTTGCGTCGTCCCACACATACTCAGGTGACAGCAGCTTGGTGGGCTTATTCTTCACCAGGTACCAGTTCAGGTGACTCTCCTCCTGCCACACAGCCTCCACACCCACAGACTTATCCACCTAGAGGGAGGGGTTGGGGGGGAGGGGGGATGGAGAGGAGGAGGAAGAAGAGGGAGAGAAGGGGGGATGGAGAGGAGGATGAAGAGGGAGGGAGGAAGGGGGTGGGGAGAGTGAGCGAGTGACTGTGTGCCTGCCTGCCTGCGTCTGTCTGTGCGTACGTGTCGGAACGCATGCCTTTCTGTCTGCATGACTGTCTGTCAGGTATGAGTGTGTAAGTGTGTGTTTGCCTGCCTGCCTGCGTGCCTGCCTGCCTGAGTGCGTGAGTGCCTACCTCCAGGTGCTCCCTGCACGTCTTGGTCAGCCTGTGAACATCCTCCAGCGCTCCTCCGAATATGTTGGCCTGGTAGTAGAAGTCTCCCTGGTCCTGGGGTACAGAGGCTGTAGAGACGGTCCGCCGCTCGTAGGGGTACTCGCTCCGGGGGTACATGTAGAACCTGCAAGACAATTTTATTTAACCTGGAACATACCCTTATTAAGGTCAGGGTAACACTTTATATAGATAGTTTGTAAAGCACCTACGAATGTACTATCTGTATACTAGCCCTAACCCTGACCTTAGCTCTTACCCTAACCCTAAATATAACCCTAACCCTAGCCTAAATATAACCCTAACCCTAGTCTAAATATAACCATAACCCTAGCCTAAATATAACCCTAACCCTAAATATAACCCTAACCCTAGCCTAAATATAACCCTAACCCTAGCCTAAATATAACCCTAACCGTAGCCTAAATATAACCCTAACCCTCAGCCCTTGCTTAGCAACATATTTTTTGATAGTATAACCATCTGTAGAGTATCAACAGATGGAAAATCCTGTTGCCACTCCGTGTCACATTTTCTGGCCTATCCAGACAAAGAATCGATTTCTGATTGATGAGCCCAGCCTAGGAGACTATATTAAAAGGGACAGTCTAGCGAATTCAGCAATTGTGATATTCTCAGCTGGATTTGGGCTCTCAACATTAAAAAAGATGAAATAAGTTAGTAGAAACTAACACAACCACATTCTCGTGGTCACAGAGGGACGAAAGCTGAAGTTGTAACGAGTCTGCAGACATTCAAAAGGTGTTTCTGCATCGCTCAGAGGACTCTTGGTAGAAAATGCTCTGTCGTCAGTTATATGAAACGGGGACTCATTTGTACTGTCACTAAATATGATCATATTTGTTTTACAGTTTGAAGAAAAGTGAAATCTTAGTAAGTCATTTATAATTTGATTGTTGCTATATTTAGAAAGCATTTCAGTAATTTCAAGCCCACTTTTGTTGAATAGGGAGAAAATCATATGTATTTTATTTAAATATTTTCATAATATTTGTACTATGTACTTGAGCTTGTGTCCTTAAGTGAGCAATTTATGATCATGTTTACCAGAAAGGTGAGTTACAGACCTTTCTTGAACTATACAGCATTACTAGTTATTGTTTATGGCCATCTTATGAAAAAAAGTTACTTTTGGGGATGTCTATTTAGGCGTAAATCTACATTTTGCCAGTTTATTGTTTATTTTTTACAACCAATTAAAAAATACACTACATGACCAGAAGTATGTGGACACCTGCTTTATCGAACATCTCATTCCAAAATCACAAGCATTAATATGCAGTTGCTGCCATAACAGCCTCCAGTCTTCTGGGAAGGCTTTTCCACTAGATGTTGGAACATTGCTGCGGGGACTTGCTTCCATTCGGCCACAAGAGCATTAGTGAGGTCGGGCACTGATGTTGGGCGATCAGGCCTGGCTCGCAGTCGGCGTTCCAATTCATCCCAAAGGTGCTCCTTGGGGTCGAGGTCAGGGGTCTGTGCAGGCCAGTCAAGTTCTTCCACACCAATCTCGACAAACCATTTCTTTATGGACCTCGCTTTGTGTCGGACTGCCAGATGGTGACGTGTGATTCATCACTCCAGAGAACGCAATGTATGTCTGTGGAGATTGCATGGCTGTGTGCTCGATTTTAAACACCTGTCAGCAACAACTGTGGCTGAAATAGCTGAATCCACTGATTTGAAGGGGAGTCCACATGCTTTTGTATATACAGTGCATTTGGAATGTATTCAGACCCCTTCCCTTTTTCCACATTTTGTTACGTTACAGCCTTATTCTAAAATTGATTAAATCTTTTTTTTCCCTTTAAGTAAGTAACTATTAAGTGTTTAAGTAAGTTTTACCAGGGGTGGATGCCGGCCACCAGTCTCCCCAGCGCCTCGGACCCCAGACGGCCATGGAACCTCATGTCTACATCCAGGCAGAAGATGTAGTGCGCCTCCTGGTGGATGCGGACCTCAATGGCAGTCTGCTCCCAAATAGATGGTTGGTGGATGTTCAGTAGAACTTCAATCAATCAAATCAATATATCAACCAAACAAATCAAAGTTGATTCTCCTCAGACGTAAATTTGGTTTGCAGGCAGGGTTAAAATGATAAAAATGCACAGTCCATACAATCTACTGTCAACAACATTTAAACTGTCTAGTATACACTAACCCTATAGGCATATCCTCTTAACTAACTGTAACCCTAGGGTTAAGTGCCTTACTCAAAGGCACAGACAGATTTTTCACGTAGTCGGCTTGGGGATTTAAACCAGTGACCTTTCGGTTACTGGCCCAACGCTCTTAAACGCTAGGCTACCTGCTGTCCTACTACCACTACTGCTACTACTACTACTACTAATAATAATAATAATAATAATAATAGTTATTATGAATAATAATCTAAATAACTCATAATGAAGTAATACTATGAATAAAGTGTGACCTGGATGAGCTCCATGCGGCGGAGGGATATCTCCTGCCAGCGGTTGAACTTCGGCACCTTCACGATGCTGAGCAGCCTGCCGACACCAAGAGTAATGTTGCCAGGCACATCGCCGGGCAGGTCGGTGAACACGTAGTAGTGCACATCCAGCCCCACCTGGAATCACATTTCAATTGAATTAAATGGAATTTGTAATGAATTAAGTTACATTTAGTACATTTAAATGTAATAACATGTAATTTAATCTGGACCAATGAATAACATCAGACGGGCAGGAGGATCTAATCCTACATCATCACTCCTACAGCAGTCTAGTCTTTATAAATACGGGTCCAGATTTGTTCCTTTTAAAAGTGTCTGCTAAATGATATCTATAAATATCTATAAATACTTATTTCCCTCATTAAAAGGTAAATCAATTTATACAATTTTTCCACATACGTTTTTCTGGATTTTTTTGTTGTTATTCTGTCTCTCACTGTTCAAATAAACCTACCATTAAAATTATAGACTGATCATTTCTTTGTCAGTGGGCAAACGTACAAAATCAGCATGGGATCAAATACTTTTTTCCCTCACTGTATGTTGGTGTAGATGAAATCACGTGTGTAGTAGAAAAACAACATTAAAAAAGAATTGAAGCCCAAGTTGCATTGGTTAAATCAAGTAGGTAAGTAGAATCAGTTGGGTAAATAACTGGGTACCAAATGAACCAATCAAAGGAAAGATTGTGGGGAAAGACTTTGGGCGGGACTCTGATAATAGAGATAAGAAACCTGGTCAGTTTGGTGTTACCCATCCAGGTGAATGCAAAGCACACCATGCCGAAAGAAAAGGAGTACAAGGATAGTGAGAGCACATCAATCTGGGGAAGGCTATAAAATCATCTCAAAAAGATTTGAGCTCCATCAGTCCACTGTGAGGCAAATCATTTACAAATGGAGAGCATTTAACATGACAGCAACTCGGCCTAGAAGTGGACGCCCTTCCAAAATATCCCCAAGACCCACAAGAACAATAACAAATCAGGTAAAAGCCAACCCAAACATAACATCTAGAGATTTGCAGACCTCCCTTGCTGCATCTCATAACTGTGCAAGCTTCAACAATAAGAATAACACTGAATCGAAATGCCACTAATGGGTGTTGCTAGGAAGAAGCCTCTGCTGTCAAAAAAGAACCAAACTGCCCGTCTTAACTTTGCCAGAGACCACCTGGACAAACCGTTTCTGGAAGTCCATTCTCTGGACCAATGAGTCCAAAATTCACCTTTTTGGTCACAACACCGCTATGTTTGGCGAAAATCCAACACTGCCTACCACCAAAAGAACCGTATCCCAACTGTCAAGCATGGTGCTGGGAATGTCAAGATCTGGTGCTGCTTTTCCTCTTGACCTGGACGACTCCACATCATTAAGGGAGCCATGAATTCTGAGGTATACCAAGAGATTCTTGAACAGAACTCCAGGCCATCAGTCAAGCAGCTAAAGCTGGGCCGAAAATGGGTCTTCCAACAAGACAACGACCCAAAACATTCAAGCAAATCTACCAAAGAATGTGTTTTGGATTGGCCAAGTCAAAGTCCTGACCTAAATCCAATCGAGATGCTGTGGCAGGACCTGAAGCGAGCAGTTCATGCCAGACACCCCTCAAACCTTACTCAATTGGCTGAGTTCTATAAGGAGGAGATAGCAAAAATCCCTCAAAACAGATGTCAGAGACTGATTACTGGCTATAGGAGATATTTACTCCAAGTTACCGCTGCTAATGGAGGTGCCACAAGCTATTGACTGAAGGGGTTCACATGTTTTTTTCACACATCAAATCTGAGTTTGTTAAATAAACCACTTTTGTTAAAAATAAATTAAAAAAAATGTCATTTTATAGCTAAATAATGACCAGCCCTGTAGGGTTCACATACTTTCAAGCAGCACTGTGTGTGTGTGTGTGTGTGTGTGTGTATATATATATTTTATTGTTATCCCTGGACCTTCTTTATACTATACCAGTCAATCCATTTGATAGATAGTTCTGGATTCTTACCATGAAGTGCTTCTCAGCTGACTCTAAGAAGTCACGAAGAAAACGAGTGTATCTGTAAGGATGGATAGATATGAAAAACATATACAGAACCAGTCAAAAGTTTGGACACACCTACTCTTTATTTGTACTATTTTCAACATTTTAGAATAATATTGAAGACATCAAAACTATAACACATATGGAATCATGTAGTAACCAAAATATTTCCCAGGACATAGACATATCTGATATTGGCAGAACAGTTAGATTAACAAGAATTAAAGTTAACTGTCTAATTTACAGTAGCTATTACAGCTATGAACTTAAAGTTATTAATAAACCAATTATGCACCTTTGGGCAGTCATGACACAACATTTTCAACAGAAATGCAATGGTTCATTGGATCCGTCTAAAACTTTGCACATACACTTCTGCCATCTAGTGGCCCACATCTAAATTGCACATGGGCTGGAAAAATACATTATGGCCTTTCTCTTGCATTTCAAAAAGATGATGGTACAAAAAAAAACGCATTGTTTTTCTTTGTATTATCTTTTACCAGATCTAATTTCCACAAACTTGAAAGTGTTTCCTTTCAAATTGTATCAAGAATATGCATATCCTTGCTTCAGGTCCTAAGCTACAAGCAGCTAGATTTGGATATGTCATTTTAGGTGAAAATTAAAAAAAAAAGGGACGGATCCTTAGACATGAAGGTCAGTCAATCCGGTAAAATGTAAAAGTTTCTTCAAGTGCAATCACAAAAACCATCAAGCGCTATGATGAAACTGGCTCTCTTGAGGACCGCCACAGAAAAGGAAGACACAGAGTTACTTTTTACGTTCATTAGAGTTCCCAGCCTCTGAAATTGCAGCCAAAATGAATGCGTCACAGAGTTCAAGTAACAGACACATCTCAACATCAACTGTTCAGAGGAGACTGTGTGACTCAGGCCTTCATGGTCGAATTGCTGCAAGGAAACCACTACTAAAGGACACCAATAATAAGAAAATACTTGCTTGAGCTAAGAAACATAAGCAACGTTAGACCAGTGGAAATCTTCCCTTTGGTCTGATGAGTCCAAACTGTATATTTTTGGTTCCAACCGCTGTGTCTTTGTGAGACGCAGAGTAGGTGAATGAATGATCTCCGCATGTGTGGTTCCCAACGTGAAGCATGGAGGAAGAGGTGTGGGGGTGCTTTGCTGGTGACACTTTGCTAGTGAATTCAAGGCACACTTAACTAGCATGGCTACCACAGCATTCTGCAGTGATACGCCATCCCATCTGGTTTGCGCTTACTGGGACTATCATTTGTTTTTCAACAGGACAATGACCCAAAACACACCTCCAGGCTGTGTAAAGGCTATTTGACCAAGAAGGAGAATGATGGAGTGCTGCATCAGATGACCTGGTCTCCACAGTCACCCAACCTCAAACCAATTGAGATGGTTTTGGATGAGTTGGACCGCAGAGTGAAGGAAAAGCAGCCAACAAGTGCTCAGCATGTAGGAACTCCTTCAAGACTGTTGGAAAAGCATTCCTCATAAAGCGGTCATCAAGGAAAAGGATGGCTACTTTGAAGAATATAAAATATATGTTTATTTGTTTAACACTTTTTTGGTTACTTCATGATTCCACATGTGTTATTTCATAGTCTTGATGTCACCACTATTATTCTACAAAGAAGAAAATAGTACAAATAAAGAAAAACCCTTGAATGACTAAGTGTGTCCAAACGTTTGACTGGTACTGTACATCTATGTGAAATAACAGAACTAAAGTTACTACATCTTCAATGATGGATAAAAAAAAATAGACATGGAGAAAACAATAAGGTGAAACATTCAGGTAGGACAAGCAAGTGTGCCTGCAGGGGGAAATGTGTATGTAAAGACACAGCTAGAGACAGACTACATGCTTGTGACATGAGATGACATTATTTGGAAATATGAAGTCCATGTAGAGTAATAATGTATGTCCCAAACATTAACCTATTCCCTATATAGGACTCAGGTCAAAAGTAGTGCACTGCATAGGTAATAAGATGCTAGTAGACACACAACCATAGTCCCCACTTGCAAACTGTTTGAATAATGCAGACATTAATGAGGTTATAATGTAGATAACATCGACCAAAGGTAGGTGCGAGGTGAATGCATGTGGATAGGTGTGAGGTGAATGCATGTGGATAGGTGTGAGGTGAATGCATGTGGATAGGTGTGAGGTGAATGCATGTGGATAGGTGTGAGGTGAATGTATGTAGATAGGTGTGAGGTGAATGCATGTGGATAGGTGTGAGGTGAATGCATGTGGACAGGTGTGAGGTGAATGTATGTAGATAGGTGTGAGGTGAATGCATGTGGATAGGTGTGAGGTGAATGCATGTGGATAGGTGCATGCTTGTGTTAGTGGCAGAAGTCTTGACATTTCTTGTAGGTGACACACACACACACACACACACACACAAGGAAGTGATGTAACCATTGCCTTGGCAACAGGTTTCTACACATGGAATCTGTGACTTACTTCCCTACAGCAAACACAGTGGTAGCGATGGTGAGGTTGTGGGACCTGAAGGCCTCATCTATGACCAGGGGGTCAAAGGTCCCCTCCCAGACTATAGGAGCCAGCCATGGGGTTACAGTCAGCACGTCAGTCCTCCTGAATAGTAATAATAACAGTAATAACAGTAATAATAATAATAACTACAAAATCACATGTCCTGAAGAAAATGTGTGTGCTTACTAGCTTGTTTTAAAGTATTTATGGTTTTGCAGTAAGTTATAGTAGTGGTAGGGATTGCAGTAGAAATGGTAGTGACTGGTTAAAGTTGAAAAAGTAGGTAAATGAAAACATGATTGGTTGATAAGAAATTATAGAAAGTTGGTTTGGTGTCTAGCTTCCCAGTTCAAGACTGACAATTATTGTTGGTATTATATGCTCATTTACGCACATTTAAATACTTAATTATAACGTATTGAAAATGTTTGTAGCTGAAATGGCAGCAGTAGCATTCAAAATGTCTACCACTGTGTATGTTTAGCATTGAATTCATGAAATGACATGATAATTTATGAAAATGTACATTGTTTATAGTATATAAAGATTAGGATAGCCTGGATGTTTTCAAAGTTGGTCTTGTAGCTTAAATGGCCAAGGAGCAGGACCATTTTGAATAGCTACCACTGTATTCCTATAGTTCTCATTCAAATCTATGTTAATTTATGTACATTTTAAATGGTTATCGTTGAAAAGGTATAGATAGATGGAACACTTGAACAGTTAAAGAGTTACTATTACTGTTAGTGGGTTATTGAATGCAAATTTGAAGTATGTTTGGAGCTTTTGGGAGGTAGAAACATATCATGCTCGATGCTTAGGTGGAGACTGGTTGAGCAGCTCAGATAGATTGTATGGACAAAAACAAATGACCAGTTTCCCAGCTCCAGACAATAACACATTCTTGACCAGGTACGGATGTCACACTATCAAGGACCTCAGCCACCCAAGCCATGGCCTGTTCACCCCGCTATCATCTAGAAGGCTAGGTCAGTACAGATGCATCAAAGCTGGAGCCGAGAGACTGAAAAACAGCTTCTATGGCAAGGCCATCAGATTGCTAAATAGCTATCACTAGTCGGCATCTATCCAGCACCCTGCCCTGAACTTAGTCACTAGCCGGCTACCACCCGGTTACTCAACCCTGCACCTTAGCACAGGGTTCCCCAACACGTGGACCACGGGCCGAATTTGGCCCACAAGTTCCCTGACAAAAATAAATATATTATTTTCATTTTCATTGTTGGACATAAAATACCGTACAAAAAAAAACAGGAAATTTAAGAAATCTGATTCCAAGTAATCCCATGCATAATAGAGAGACACGTGATCATATATATAAAAAAAATGTCAAACATGATATCAGTTTGGGCTTCTTGCAGTCAATTTGCAGTGTACAAATTATTTATTCCTTATAAATCTACACACAATACCACAATGACATGATTTATAAAAATGTTAAAACAGAAATACCTAATTTACATAAGTATTCAGACCCTTGGCTATGAGACTCAAAATTAGGATTCCATCCTGTTTCCATTGATCATCTATGAGATGTTTCTACAACAGTTGACAGTGCATGTCAGAGCAGAAACCAAGCCTTGAGGTTGACGGAATTGTCCATAGAGCTCCAAGATAGGATTGTGTAAAGGCACAGATCTGGGGAAGGGTACCAAAAAAATGTCTGCAACATTGAAGTCCCCAAGAACAGAGTGGCCTCAATCATTCTTAAATGGAAGAAGTTTGGAACCACCAAGATTCTTACTAGAGCTGGCCGCCTGGCCAATCGGGGGAGAAGGGCCTTGGTGACCAAGAACCTGATGGTCACTGACAGAGCTACAGAGTTCCTCTGTGGAGATGAGAGAACTTTCCAGAAGGACAACCATCTCTGCAGCACTCCACCAAATCAGGCCTTTATGGTAGAGTGGCCAGACGGAAGCCACTCCTCAGTAAAAGGCACATGACAACCCGCTTGGAGTTTGACAAAAGGCACCTAAAGGACTCTCAGACCATGAGAAATAAGATTCTCTGGTCTGATGAAACCAAGATTGGCCTGAATGCCAAGTGTCACGTCTGGAGGAAACCAGGCACCGCTCATCACCTGGCCAATACCATCCCTACGGTGAAGCATGTTGGTGGCAGCATCATGCTGTGGGGATGTTTTCAGCGGCAGGGACTGGGAGACTAGTCAGGATGGGGGAAAGATTAACGCTAAAGTACAGAGAGATCCTTGATTAAAACCTGCTCCACAGTGCTCAGGACCTCAGACTGGGGTTCACCTTCCAACTGAACAACGACCCTAATCACACAGCCAAGACAACGCAGGAGTGGCTTCGGGACAAGTCTCTGAATGTCCTTGAGTGGCCCAGCCAGAGCCCGGACTTGAACCCAATCGAACATCTCTGGAGAGACCTGAAAATAGCTGTGCGCTCCCCATCCAACCTGACAGATCTTGAGAGGATATGCAGAGAAGAATGGGAGAATCTCCCCAAATACAGGTGTGCCAAGCTCATACCCAAGAATACTTGAGGCTGTAATCGCTGCCAAAGGGGCTTCAACAAAGTACTGAGTACAGGGTCTGAACTCTTATGAAAATCTTATATTTCAGTTTTATTAAAAAAAAATTAAATAGGTTTGCAAACATTTCTAAAAACGTCTTCTTGCTTTGTCATTATGGGGTATGTATGTATAGATGGATGAGGAAAAAACTATGTAATACATTTTAAAATAAGGCTGTAACATAACAAAAAGAATTTGAAAAGTGAAAGGGTCTGAATGCTTTCCGAATGCACTGTAAATACACTAATGTGATAAAGTAACTACACCCCTGGAAAGTGTTGTGTTTAACATATTCCAAGCAATTTGAAGTACATCATTCCACTGTCCGACAGATCATCTATAAATTGAAAAAATTCCAGACCACACGCAATCTACCTAGGACAGGTCCTCCTACCAAATTCAGCTGACCGAAAGATGCTCATAGTAGTCTCCAAAAACGCCAGGGTAACATCAAGTGATCTATAGGCATCTCTTGCCACAATCAATGTTGAAGTGCATGAGTCAACTGTCAGAAAGAGACTGCACAAACTTGGCCTACACAGGAGGTCTGGAAGGAAGAAGCCTCTTCTCTTAAAAAAGAATATCAAGACACGACTGACGTTTGCCAGACAACACCTGGGTAAAGACCAAACACCTGGGTAAAGACCAAAACTACTGGAACAATGTGCACTGGACAGATGAGACAAAGGTGGAGTTGTTTGGTCGCAATACCAAACGCCATGTTTGACGAAAACGAAACACTGCCTTTGAACATAAGAAACTCATACCAAACGTAAAGCATGGAGGCGGTGGCATTATGGTTTGGGGCTGCTTTGCTACCTCAGGGCCTGGCCAACTTCCCATCATTGAGTCAACCATGAATTCCATACTGATTGATAAGAGCAATATTTTTGGTCAATGTCTCACAGGATCACTTTTTGAAGTGAATTGAATCACTTTTCTCCAATGAAATGAAATAAAATGAATTTTTTTTGGTCACATACAGAGTTAAAAGATGTTAATGCGAATGTGGCAAAATGCTTGTGATTCTAGTTCCGACAGTGCAGTAATATCTAACAAGTAATCTAACAATTCCCCAACAACTACCTAATACACACAAATCTAATGGGGTGAATGAGAATATGTACACTACCGTTCAAAAGTTTGAGGTCACATAGAAATGTTCTTGTTTTTGAAAGAAAAGCAATTTTTTTGTCCATTAAAATAGCTGATTATCTGGAGCATCAGCATTTGTGGGTTTGATTACATGCTCAAAATGGCCAGAAACAAAGGCCTTTCTTCTGAAACTCGTCAGTCTGTACTTGTTCTGAGAAATTAAGGCTATTCCATGCGAGAAATTGACAAGAAACTGAAGATCTCGTACAACGCTGTGTACTACTCCCTTGGAGTCGCCTCTTCACTGTTGACATTGAGACCTTTTTTTGCGAGTAATATTTAATGAAGCTGCCAGTTGAGAACTTGTGAGGCATCTGTTTCTCAAACTAGACACTAATGTACTTTTCCTCTTGCTCAATTGTGCACTGGGGCCTCACACTCCTCTCTCCATTCTGGTTATAGTCCGTTGGCGCATTCAGGGCTCGAATCACCCGGTTTATAATATAGAATTCAAACAATAGAATAAAGCTCTATTGTAACGCTGTCGTCTGCATGTGCTGCCACTTACACTGGTTCCATAAGCTTGGCTTGCTTGCTCTGTAATCTGAAAAACACAGGGAGCAGGTTTACTTTTTGCAGAAACAGACTGGCACTCTGAGATAATAATAAAAATGTTGAAGGCTAAGACTTCCTTGGGGTACCAGTCTGTTTGTGCCATCATGCCACTTCTTGTCATGCTAATGCCAATCATGGAAAGGAGTTGCCATCATGCCACTCCTTGTCATGTTTGGGATGAAAAGGAGTGGCATGATTGCACAAACAGATCTGGGTCCAGGCTATGGTTGGTTGATGAAGTAATGAAAAGTTATTAATAGTAGAAAAAGAACAGTTCAGTACGGTGCAGGTTCAACAGGTGTGTACAGTAGGTACCCACATGTACTCACTCACCTGTGATTCAGCACAACCTGGTGATTCACCTGGCGCCATTTTAACCCCTCCACATACTCACTGGGACCCTCACAGACAGACACAGACAGACAGACAGACAGACAGACAGACAGACAGAGAAAGAGAGAGAGAGTGGTTCAGTATGTAGAGCATGTCACTTGCAAGGCCAGGGTTGTGAATTTCTCCCATTCGTCTCTGCAGATCAACTCAAGCTCTATCAGGTTGGATGGGGAGCGTAGCTGCACAGCTATTTTCAGGTCTCTCCAGAGATGTTCGATCGGGTTCAAGTCCGGGCTCTGGCTGGGCCACTCAAGGACATTGAGACTTGTCCCGAATCCACTCCCGCGTTGTCTTGGCTGTGTGCTTAGGGTTGTTGTCCTTTTGGAAGTTGAACCTTCAACCCGGTCTTAGGTTTCCATTAAGGATCTCTGTACTTTGCTCCGTTCATCTTTGCCTCAATCCTGACTAGTCTCCCAGTCCCTGGCGCTGAAAAACATCCCCCACAGCATGATGCTGCCACCACCATGCTTCACCGTAGAGATGGTTCCAGGTGTCCTCCAGACGTGACGCTTGGCATTCAGGCCGAAGAGTTTAATCTTGGTTTCATCAGACCAGAGTATCATGTTTCTCATTTCTCATGTTCTGAGAGTCTTTAGGTGCATTTTGGCAAACTCCAAGTGGGCTGTCATGTGCCTTTTACTGAGGAGTGGCTTCAGTCTGGCCACTCTACCATAAAGGCATGTTTGGTGGAGTGCTGCAGAGATGGTTGTACTTCTGGAAGGTTCTCCCATCTCCACAGAGGAACTCTAGAGCTCTGTCAGAGTTACCATCAGGTTCTTGGTCACCTCCCTGATCGAGGCCTTTCTCCCCCAATTGCTCAGTTTGGCCAGGTGGCCAGCTCTAGGAAGAGACTTGATGGTTCCAAACATCTACCATTTAAGAATGATTGTAGGCCACTGTGTTCTTCGGGACCTACAATGCTGCAGAATTGTTTTGGATACCCGTCCCAGATCTGTGCCTCGACACAATCCTGTCTTGAAGCTCTACGGACAATTCCTTTGACGTCAAGGCTTGGTTTTTGCTCTGACATGCACTGTCAACTGTGGGACTTTATATAGACAGGTGTGTACCTTTTGGTAAATTCAATTGATTGGACAAATTCTGGAGCAGGTGGACACCAATCAAGTTGTAAAAACATCTCAAGGATGATCAATGGAAACCGGACAAATCTGAGCTCAATTTTGTGTCTCACAGTAAAGAGTCTGAATGCTTATGTAAATAAGGTATTTCTGTTTTTTTTAGTTAATACATTTGCAAAAAAATATATAAAAACCTGTTTTGCATTTGTCATCATGTGTGTAGCTGAGCTGAGGATTTTTAACGAAATGCGGAAAAAAAAGTCATGGGGTCTGATTATTTTCAGAAGGCACTGAAGGTCAGTAATCCCGGTATTATCTACTGGGTTTACAGTGCCCTCCGTAATTATTGGGACAGTACAGCATGTTTTCGTCCTTTGGCTCTATACTTCAAGACTTTGGATTTGAAATCAAACAATGACTATGAGGTTAAAAGGTTGAATGGAAACACTTTAGGAAGGAAATCTAAGCAAAGAGATATATTCAATCCACTTTTGAAAAGTGTTCTGAAGAGGAAAGACGTGCCGGCTCGAGCTAGCAGGATCTCCAGACAGCACCTCACAGAGGGAGACTTCGTGATGAAGGTCACTTTCGATGTGTCAACCGGGAGTTTCCGAATGGAAAGGAGTCATTGGCCTACATTGAAACCCTCTCCTTGAGCCTCCATTTGACATTTCAAGGGTTATGGTGCAGGGGTTACTGACCGACCATCGTCAACATCGCTGACTTTGGAGTCAAGCAAAAGCGCCTGAACGGAGGAGGCCACGCGAGTCAATGCAATGGAGCCTGAGGTAACGTTAACCGGTCATGACTGTTGTTGACTAGGCTAGCATTAGACGCTGGACAACTTTGTTGCAATTTTAGTTGGAAGGTACAGTGGGGAAAAAAAGTATTTAGTCAGCCACCAATTGTGCAAGTTCTCTCACTTAGAAAGATGAGAGAGGCCTGTAATTTTCATCATAGGTACACTTCAACTATGACAGACAAAATGAGGAAAAAAAATCCAGAAAATCACATTGTAGGATTTTTTATGAATTTATTGCAAATTATGGTGGAAAATAAGTATTTGGTCACATACAAACAAGCAAGATTTCTGGCTCTCACAGACCTGTAACTTCTTCTTTAAGAGGCTCCTCTGTCCTCCACTCATTACCTGTATTAATGGCAACTGTTTGAACTTGTTATCAGTATAAAAGACACTTGTCCACAACCTCAAACAGTCACACTCCAAACTCCACTATGGCCAAGACCAAAGAGCTGTCAAAGGACACCAGAAACAAAATTGTAGACTTGCACCAGGTTGGGAAGACTGAATCTGCAATAGGTAAGCAGCTTGGTTTGAAGAAATCAACTGTGGGAGCAATTATTAGGAAATGGAAGACATATAAGACCACTGATAATCTTCCTCGATCTGGGGCTCCACGCAAGATCTCACCCGTGGGGTCAAAATGATCACAAGAACGGTGAGCAAAAATCCCAGAACCACACGGGGACCTAGTGAATGACCTGCAGAGAGCTGGGACCAAAGTAACAAAGCCTACCATCAGTAACACACTACGCCGCCAGGGACTCAAATCCTGCAGTGCCAGGCGTGTCCCCCTGCTTAAGCCAGTACATGTTCAGGCCCGTCTAAAGTTTGCTAGAGAGCATTTGGATGATCCAGATGAGGATTGGGAGAACGTCAGATGAAACCAAAATATAACTTTTGGTAAAAACTCAACTCGTCGTGTTTGGAGGACAAAGAATGCTGAGTTGCATCCAAAGAACACCATACCTACTGTGAAGCATGGGGGTGGAAACATCATGCTTTGGGGCTGTTTTTCTGCAAAGGGACCAGGACGACTGATCCGTGTAAAGGAAAGAATGAATGGGGCCATGTATCGTGAGATTTTGAGTGAAAACCTCCTTCCATCAGCAAGGGCATTGAAGATGAAACGTGGCTGGGTCTTTCAGCATGACAATGATCCCAAACACACCGCCCGGGCAACGAAGGAGTGGCTTCGTAAGAAGCATTTCAAGGTCCTGGAGTGGCCTAGCCAGTCTCCAGATCTCAACCCCATAGAAAATCTTTGAAGGTCCGTGTTGCCCATCGACAGCCCCAAAACATCACTGCTCTAGAGGAGATCTGCATGGAGGAATGGGCCAAAATACCAGCAACAGTGTGTGAAAACCTTGTGAAGACTTACAGAAAACGTTTGACCTCTGTCATTGCCAACAAAGGGTATATAACAAAGTATTGAGATAAACTTTTGTTATGGACCAAATACTTATTTTCCACCATAATTTGCAAATAAATTCATAAAAAATCCTACAATGTGATTTTCTGGATTTTTTTTCCTCATTTTGTCTGTCATAGTTGAAGTGTACCTATGATGAAAATTACAGGCCTCTCTCATCTTTTTAAGTGAGAGAACTTGCACAATTGGTGGCTGACTAAATACTTTTTTTCCCCACTGTAACTAGCTAACTAATTGCGTCTGAAGTGTTTTGTATAACACCCCCCAGCAAATAACGTTGCTAACTGCAACACAGTTAATCCCGGTTATTAGGTAACATTAGTTACTGTAGCTCGCTTCCACCTCAGATAGTCAAGTACAGTAAACTAACTCCATTCCGTACAAATGTGGCGCAACCGCGACATTCAAAAGAGACTGCAAAGAAAACTAATGGGACTGTGTTGACTTCAAAATCTATGGTGTGAACTACGTTTCTATTCAGGCGTTGATTGACATGGTAATGGCTCTATAGTATTGGAGAAAAGTTGAAAAAACGGACCCTCAGTCACATCATGGCGTGTCATGTCGTAACGTACAGCACGCATAAAGCAACTATTTCTGTCATACAGCCTCTCTCCACCAGGTGTAGCACTTCTCTCACCGATTAAAAACAAGAAAGGGACAGGGACAGGGTAAGGGGGGGATACCTAGTCATTTTTTGCATCATCACTGCAAGCGATCATGACTCTCAAAAGCCACTGTTTACTTCTGAAGATCACTTTAGCACAGCCCTAAAAACCCAATTCAAATTCGACACAAACCTTAAAATACGTATGTAATGACACATTATATAAACTCTTTATAGTGTTTTATTTACATTTGAGAGGCGATAAGGTGATAAGTTGGACAGATCGAGTGAAAAAAAAGCAATTTCGCCAACGACATCTCTCCTTCTCACTATCACGCAATAGGTTTCGCTTCCCCACCCGCCATTGTTAAAAAGACCCGACGGAGCTCATTGCGTTTTTGAATCATGCAGAGATGGATATCATGATAGTCTCGTCATTGATTTTGTTGGAAAGGGGAGAAATTGTGCTTTACAATGGTATTGACATTACAGTTGATCTGGAAGTATTACGTTTTTTGTTGCTAAAATAAGGTCAATTGTACGGACCAGCGCGATGTACAAAGGTGAGTGAGTTTGCGTTACTGTAATATATTTTGTTGACAGATTTTTTTGTAATGTTTTGTTTACTCCACCTCATTTAGATAGACTGAAGTTGACATAGCTAATGTTTGCTGAAAAATAAAATGCCCCTGTGTGTGTGTGTGTGTGTGCGTGTGTGTGTGTGTTGACAAAGCATACAACCAGTAGTTTGTTAATGCCAACTGATATAGGAGTTCAGTTGTCTTAACAAAAAGTTTGTTTTCAAGATGACATCTTCATTCCTGAAAATGTTTTCATCCTAGAGGAGACTGTACAGGAGGCAGGTGGTACAGTTGAAGTCGGAAGTTTACATACACTTTAGGTTGGAGTCATTAAAAAACTCATTTTCAACCACTCCACAAGTTTCTTGTTAACAAACTATAGTTTTGGCAAGTCGGTTAGGACATCTACTTTGTGCATGGCACAAGTAATTTTTACAACAATTGTTTACAGACACATTAAATTATAAGTGAAATAATCTATCACAATTCCAGTGGGTCAGAAGTTTACATACACTAAGTTAACTGTGCCATTAAACAGCTTGTAAAATTCCAGAAAATGATGTCATGGCTTCTGATATGCTAATTAACATCATTTGAGTCAATTGGAGGTGTACCTGTGGATGTATTTCAAGGCCTGAGAAAATCTAAAAGAAATCAGCCAAGACCTCAGAAAACAGAAAACAATTTACCTCCACGAGTCTGGTTCATCCTTGGGAGCAATTTCCAAACGCTTGAAGGTACCATGTTCATCTGTACAAACAATAGTACGCAAGTATAAACACCATAGGACCATGCAGCCGTCATAACGCTCAGGAAGTTAAAGCTTGGTCGCAAATGGGTCTTCCAAATGGACAATGACCCCAAGCATACTTCCAAAGTTGTGGCAAAATGGCTTAAGGACAACAAAGTCAAGGTATTGAAGTGGCCAACACAAAGCCCTGACCTCAATCCTATAGAAAATTTGTGGGCAGAACTGAAAGTGTGTGCGAGCAAGGGGGCCTACAAACCTGACTTAGTTGCACCAGCTCGGTCAGGGGGAATGGGCCAAAATTCACCCAACTTAGTGTAGGAAGCTTGGAAGGCTACCCGAAACGTTTGACCCAAGTTAAACAATTTAAAGGCAATGCTACCAAATACTAATTGAGTGTATGTAAACTTCTGACCCATTGGGAATGTGATGAAAGAAATTAAGCTGAAATAAATAATTCTCTCTATTATTCTGACATTTCACATTCTTAAAACAAAGTGGTGATCCTAACTGACCTAAAACAGGGAATTTTTACTAGGATTAAATGTCATGAATTGTGAAAAACTGAGTTTAAATGTTTTTGGCTAAGGTGTATGTAAACTTCCGACTTCAACTGTACATGCAAATCCATGTTATTTCTAAGGCTATTGTTTGTTTCAAGTATATGCAGTGATTGTTGAATATAACTATAGCCTAATAGATGCCTTAATAATATTCTACCAAAAGGAAAGAACAGTTAGTACAGCATGCCAAACTGAACCCTGGGTTCCAGAGTGTTCCTGTGCTGCTGTGGAGAAGAGGTCCACCGGGACCCTCACTAAAGAGCTCGGGGCCCAGCTAGATTGCGCTCACGATCATCAGTATAGAACAGAGTCCTGCCCCTATATGACACAGATGGAGCTGATGGAGAGATCAGTGAAGACCAGAACTCTCTGTATGAACCTGAGAGCTCAGAATCACAATCATCACAGTGCCAAGATATACTATCGATCACTTTGGGGGAGCGGGGAGGTGTTCCGAAAATGGAGAAGGAGCAGGTCATTCAATAGCGAATTCAAAGATACACCCACCCATAAAGGGAATCAGAATGTGAAATTGTTTTTCCACAGATTTTTTTTACCTGTTTTAACAGATGTGCTACCTTGTCCCTGTCCTGGTGTTTTCGAATCTCTCTCAACCTATTAATGCTCAGCTATGAAAAGCCAACTGACATTTTCTCCTGAGGTGTTGAACTGTTGCACCCTCTATAACCACTGTTGTTATTATGTTGATGTAAAAAGGGATTTTGTCAAATACATTTGATTGTTTGCTGTGCTGGATGCTGTGTATTCACCAACTTTCTGAATTATGGAAACGTTTATAGTATCTGTAACATATTTTGGTGTGTATTTAATCTGCATCTCCTTAAAGGGGCAATCAGCAGTAGAAACAATAACAGTGTCCTCCCTGCTCCTCTTTCGTAAAATGCTGAGGGATGGGGCTGGAGAAATGTAACCACTCTCAAATTAATAGACAGAGCTATAGATGCAAGGACTGACCATCCATAATATCAACATTGTAATCCTGTTTCTATGATCTGTTTCCACTACCATGTATCCAGTTCACTTTGGATATAGGCGTCTGCTAAATGGCATATTATTAAAGTCTACTGATCTCACTCTGTCAGCTCCATCTGTGTCATATAGGGGCAGGACTCGGTTGTATACTGATGATCGTGAGCGCAATCTAGCTGGGCCCTGAGCTCTTTAGTGATGGTCCCGGTGGACCTCTTCTCCACAGCAGCACAGGAACACTCTGGAACCCAGGGGTCAGTTTGGCATGCTGTACTAACTGTTCTTTCCTGTTGGTAGAAAATTATAAAATTATAATTATATTAGCTGCCCAGCTGCCCAGTGTAGTTACCATTCCATTCCAATAGATGGCAGCCTAAGCTAGTTGAAGTCACTACTCCAGCGACAGGGACATGGGATTAGTGCGCACTGAAAGTAGTTTTATCTTCAAAGCAAGTGTATCTGGTTACACTTGAACCTGCTGTTATAGTGGACAAGCTAACTAACACTATTTTTACGTAAGACCCAGGCATTAGGTCTATGTCTTAGGCTAGGCTAGATTTACTAAATTACTTTAATTCAGTGCCTTTGCTTCTGACTATGCGCGCTTTATGGAAGAAACGGCACACGCAGGGATGAGACGCCGTACACCTCGTCCAATTGTCCCTTGTGCCGATAGGGTGAACTGGCGATAAACTGCCAGCCTGTATGCTCTGCAAACAAAATCATAAGACAAGTTAGTCTGATACCGAAACGAAATCACAATGTATTTATAATGAGTATGCCCCATTATTGGATAGAATGAGATTTCATGAATCATGATGCTGTCCGCGATTCGAACTCCGGTCGTCTAATCTAAAGGTAAATGCGTTAACATTGCGCCAAACAGCGCAATTGGATACTTATATATATATTGAACACCTACCCACTACTGATGTTATAAAAAAATATATATTTTTCCGTCATGGATAGGCTTAGTCCTCCTACTCCTATGCAGTTAACAGGCAATTTAGCTGACAATTGGAAACGTTTCAAGCAGAGATTCAATATATACCTAGCAGCCAGTGGAGCAGGGGGAGATGATGACAAATTGAAAGCTTCCATTTTTCTGCACGTTCTTGGAGAGGATGCATTGGACGTTTACAATAGCTTTCAACTAGACGAGGCAAACTTGACATTGACCGTGCTAATGGCTAAATTTGAGGAGTACTTTGTACCAAGCCAGAACGTCACGTTTGAGAGATACAAGTTTTTCTCTCATGATCAGAAACAGGGAGTCAGTTTTGACCAGTATTTGGCTGAGCTGAACACACTGAGCAAAACATGTGAATTAGAAAATCTGAAAGACTCACTAGTGAAAGACAGGATAGTCTGTGGCATACTTGATAATGGACTCAAGGAGAGATTGCTGCGTGAGCAAGATTTAACTTTGGAGAAAGCAGTGAATATGTGTAGAGCAGCTGAAACCACCAGAGCACAAGCTAAAGAGCTGTGCAGGGATGAGACGTTAGTGCATGCCATAAAAAGAGAGGAGCAACACACACAACGCCTTACAAAACAAAAACAAGCAAAAGAGAGAAATCAAAACACTACATGTGGAAAATGTGGATTTATCCACAAGCCAAAAAATTGCCCTGCATATGGCAAATCATGTAACAACTGTGGGAAAAATAATCATTTCTCAAAATGCTGCAAAGCTGAGGCTACAAAGAAAAAGGTTCACACAGTCAAGGAGGAGATTGAAGAATTCTTTGTTGATTCTGTGGAAAAATGCAATGCAGTAAAAGCTGAATGGATTGTGCCATTGACTGTGAACGAAACTATAATACCACTCAAGCTTGATACTGGAGCACAGGTAAACCTGTTGTCGCTGGATGACTACAAAACACTGAGATTCAGGCCTACGTCGACTTGATCGTAGCATCACTTCCTGTGTCTTCTGAGAGAATGGAGCAGATCAAAAGAGAGACCGCAGCTGACCAAACAATGACAGAGTTGAAAGAAACAACACTGATTGGATGGCCCGCACAGAAAAACAACTGTCCAAGGAGAATACAGAATTACTGGATGTGCAGAGCAGAGCTCACCGTTGTAGATGACATAGTGTTCAAAGGCAACAAGATTGTCATTCCCATGACACTACGCAAAGAAATGCTACAGAAAATACATGAGGGCCACTTGGGTGAGGAAAAATGCAAACGACGAGCACGAGAAGTAATGTACTGGCCTAGAATGAACCAGGAAATCAGCCAGACCACTGCTTCATGTGAACTGTGTTTGGCGTACAGGCCAAAGCAGCAAGCAGAGCCGCTAATGCCTCATCCAGTACCCAACAGACCCTACTACAAAGTTGGAGTTGACCTTTTTGACTGCAATGACCTTTTTGACTGCAATGACTGCATTGTTGTTACCGACTACTACTCAAACTACCCTGAAGTAGCAACACTGCCAACTACCTCCAGCAAAGCTGTAATCACATACCTGAAATCAGTCTTTGCAAGACATTGGGTTGCGTCTGAACTGTACTCAGACAATGGTCCGCAGTTCTCAAGTTCCGAATTCCGATCGTTCGCTAACGACTGGGGATTCCGACACAACACCTCCAGCCCCAACTACCCAAGGTCCAACGGCTTAGCAGAGAGTTCAGTCAAAATTGTTAAAGGTCTGATGAAAAAGGCACACGACGGAAAGGAGGATTTCCTAAAAAGTCTGATCTACCGCAGCGCACCGCTGCAGAATGGACTTTCACCTGCACAAATGTTGATGGGACGTCGCATCAGAACCAACCTACCCATCCACGAGGACTTGCTGACACCCAGAGGTGCTCACAAAGTCAAACTCGCGAAGGAAAAACAGAAAGACAAACAAAAACAGCGACATGACAAAAGTGCAAGACACTTACCTGAACTGAAACCTGGAGATCAGGTACGACTCCGAGACATCTCTACAGGAACCTGGATGCAGCAAGGGTGTGTGCAGAGAGAAGTTGCACAGCGATCCTATGTGATCCAAACGGAGCATGGATCACAACTGAGACGAAACAGAGTGGATCTAAGGCTTCAGCCATTCACTCAAGGGACTGAGGATCATCAGGAGGATACTGCTGAAGCGTCAAATTATTTCAGAAATGGACAATTCAGTCAGAACACCCTGACTGACAATGAACTGACTGACAACGAACGCTGTCCAGCTGTTACAGGAAGCACTTCAGCAGAACGACCAAAAAGGACTGTCAGAGCCCCTGAAAGGCTTATTGAGAATTGCTAAAAAGAAAACAAATAGAGACACTGTAGAGTATTGTTGACTATATTTAGTTGAAAATAATAATACATCAGAATATGTTTAATGCCTCTTAAGTGATGAGAGCAAATGTAAAAAAAATAATAAAAATTGTTGTGGATAAGAAATGTGTGTTATTGAAAATTGCATGTTATGCAGGTTGAGTAAAGAAATGTGATGTGACAGGTGTAGGTACATAGAAAAGTAGTTCTATTTTAAAGGAAGGAAGATGTGTTGTTATGTGTTAATAACATTTAGACTACGTTACCCAGCAGGCTAGGCGGGGGGTCACGTGGTGGTGGTTGAAGAATGCCTTGCATGGCTTAAGAACGGAGTTTGCTAGCTGAAGTATATGTTCATTAAAAAGTAGTTAAACCTACGCCCCGGTTTGTCATTATATAAGGAACAAACATAACACCTGGCAGCATCCCCACTAACACCAGTTTGTGTTTGCCTACGCCAACCCTCTAGCTGAGGTGTTTCAGGCAGCATATCTGTGTTGTTACTGCTACGAACGAACTCTTTGATCTGGGGCAACGCTCGGCTCAAACATGAAAGGCTTCAGTAGGTTTATTGGCTCTGTGATGTTCTGTTAATTACTGATGTCCCCTTTAAGAATTGAGCACCCTTGAACATGCGCAGTGTTGTTCTGTGTTATTCTGGTACTAACGCTCTTTAGTAAATGTGAAGCTCCAGTTCAATTCCTGGTATTCTGAGTATTCCGTATTATATAAGTAATAAGAGCTAAGACACTACAGGCTCCCTAACTAACAATTATTTCATTCTCTGTAGTAAACTCATTCTCAGACTTGGAGCTACTCTGTAAATTCAGTCATTTTGGGGAGCTCCAAGATGCTCTCTCCTGCCAGTGATGCAACAATGCCAATATGGAGATTTACAGTTCCAGTTAGCTGGCGTTCTAAATCAGTGTTTTCATTCCCCTTTTAAAGTGCAACTGTCAGCTTTCATTTCATCCATATTGGGTGAACCACTTAGAAACAACACTTTTTTTTTTTTTGTACATAGTCGCCCCATTTTAATATTGGGACAAATTCACTTGTGTATTAAAGCAGTATAAAGTTATGTATTTGGTCCCATGTTCATAGCACACAATGATTACATCAAGCTTGTGACTACAAATTTATTTTACATTTACATTAATGTAGAAGTGTTTAGAAACAAATTCTACTCTTATTTATAATAAAAGTGACTCCAAATGACACAGCACATTACTTACCATTTCTATTGGGCACAAAATAATCTTACACAACTAAAACAAACAGCTAATGCATCCAACAAATGTGTAGATCTTTAGCCACACATTACAACACAGCTTTTCACCCAGCTTTAGCCACACCTTTACAACACAGCTTTCACCCAGCTTTAGCCACACCTTACAACACAGCTTTCACCCAGCTTTAGCCACACCTTACAGCACAGCTTTCACCCAGCTTTAGCCACACCTTACAGCACAGCTTTCACCCAGCTTTAGCCACACCTTACAACACAGCATTGTAATACATGTTGTTTTCTTACTTGAGAGAGACAGATGCGCAGCGTGAGAAGACAAGCCTTTGAAGAGGAAAAAAAATTAAAAACAATAGTGACGACAATAAAAATGGAAAAAAAGGTTCAAATGTAGGCTCCAGCTTCTCAAATGTCATTACCAGCAGAGAACCATTCCCCCAGCCATTACTGAAGCAAGTAGCCAGTGTTCACGTTCTGGAGAAGAAGAAGAAAACTGTCATTAACAACCGACAATAGCCTATGAGATGAAGGAACATTTTAATTATGATATTTAAGAAGTACTGTAATTAGAGTACCAGTCAAAAGTTTGGACACACTTACTCATTCCAGGGTTTTTCTTTCTTTTTCATATATTGTAGAATAATAGTGAAGACTTCAACTATAAAATAACACGTGTGGAATCATGTAGTGACCAAAACAAAGTGTTAAAAAAAATTCTAAATATATTTGACATTTTTCAAAGTAGCCACCCTTGTTGTTCAAAGTAGCCACCCTTGCCTTGTTGACAGCTTTGCACACTCTTGGCATTCTCTCAACCAGCTTAACAGGTTTGCCTTGTTAAAAGTTAATTTGTGGAATTTCTTTCCTTAATGCGTTTGAGCCAATCAGTTGTGATTTGACAAGGAAGGGTTGGTATGGCTATTTGGTAAAAGACCAAGTCCATATAATGGTAAAAACAGCTTAAATAAGCAAAGAGAAACGACAGTCCATCATTACTTAAAGACCGGTGAAAATCTGTCCTTTTGGTCTGATGAGTACAAATGAGATTTTTGCTTGCAACCACCGTGTCTTTGTGAGATGCAGAGTAGGTGAATGGATGATCTCCGCATATGTGGATCCCACCGTGAAGCATGGAGGAGGAGGGGTGATTGTGTGGGGGTGCTTTGCTGGTGACACTGTCTGTGATTTATTTAGAATCTAAGGCACACTTAACCAGCATGGCTACCACAGCATTCTACACCATCCCATCTGGTTTGCGCTTAGTGGGACTATCATTTGTTTTTCAATAGGGCAATGACCCAACACACCTCCAGGCTGTGTATGGGCTATTTTGACCAAGAAGGAGAGTGATGGAGTACTGCATCAGCTGACCTGGCCTCCACAATCACCCGACCTCAACCCAATTGAGATGGTTTTGGATGAGTTGGACCGTAGAGTGAAGGAAAAGCATTCAACAAGTGCTCAGCATACGTGGGAACTCCTTCAAGACTGTTGGAAAATTATTCCAAATGAAACTGATTGAGAGAATGCCAAGAGTGTGCAAAGCTGTCATCAAGGCAAGGGGTGGTTACTTTGAAGAATCTAAAATATAACATATACAGTGAGGGAAAAAAGTATTTGATCCCCTGCTGATTTTGTACGTTTGCCCACTGACAAAGAAACGATCAGTATAACATTTTAATGGTAGGTTTATTTGAACAGTGAGATTCAGAATAACAAAAAAATCCAGAAAAACACATGTAAAAAATGTTATAAATTGATTTACATTTTAATGAGGGAAATAAGTATTTGGAGAGTTTCTCCCATTCTTCTCTGTAGATCCTCTCAAGCTCTGCCAGGTTAGATGGGGAGCGTCGCTGCACAGCTATTTTCAGGTCTCTCCAGAGATGTTTGATCAGGTTCAAGTCCGGGCCCCCCGCTGGGCCACTCAAGGACATTCAGAGACTTGTCCCAAAGCCACTCCTGCGATGTCTTGGCTGTGTGCTTAGGGTTGTTGTCCTGTTGGAAGGTGAACCTTTGCCCCAGACTGAGGTCATGAGCGATCTGGAGCAGGTTTTAATCAAAGATCTCTGTACTTTTCTCCATTCAGGTTTCCCTCCATCCTGAATAGTCTCCCAGTCTTTGCCGCTGAAAAAAAAAAAAAACAGCATGATGCTGCCACCACCATGCTTCACCGTAGGGATGGTATTGGCCAGGTGATAGCGGTGCCTGGTTTCCTCCAGACGTGACACTTGGCATTCAGGCCAAAGAGTTCAATCTTGGTTTCATCAGACCAGAGAATGTTTTTCTCATGGTCTGAGAGTCCTATAGGTGCCTTTTGGCAAACTCTAAGTGGGCTGTCATGTGCCTTTTACTGAGAAGTGGCCACTCTACCATAAAGGTCTGATTGGTGGAGTGCTGCAGAGATTGTTGTCCTGATGGAAGATTCTCCCATCTCCACAGAGGCACTCTGGAGCTCTGTCAGAGTGACCATCGGGTTCTTGGTCACTTCCCTGACCAAGGACTTTCTCCCCCGATTGATCGGTTTGGCCGGGCAGCCAGCTCTAGGAAGAGTATTGGAGGTTCCAAACTTCCTCCATTTAAGAATGAGGCCACTGTGTTCTTGGGGACCTTCAATGCTGCAGAAATGTTTTGGTACCCCACCCCAGACCTTGTCACAGAGCTCTACGGACAATTCCTTCGCAAACATGACTTGTTTTTTTCTCTGACTTGCACTGTCAACTGTGGAACCTTATATAGACAGTTGTGTACCTTTTCAAATCATGTCCAATCAATTGAATTTACCACAGGTGGACACCAATCAAGTTGCAGAAACATCTCAAGGATGATCAATGGAAACAGGATGCACCTGAGCTCAATTTTGAGTCTCATAGCAAAGGGTCTGAATACTTACAGTACCAGTCAAAAGTTTGGACACACCTACTCATTCAAGGGTTTTTCATAATTTTTGGTATTTTATACATTGTACAATAATAGTGAAGACATCAAAACTATGAAATAACACACATGGAATCATGTAGTAACCAAAAAAAGTGTTAAATCACAATATTTTATATTCTTCGAAGTAGCCACCCTTTTCCTTGATGACAGCAATTTGCACACTTTTGGCTTTCTCTCAACCAGCTTCACCTGGAATGCTTGTCCAACAGTATTGAAGGAGCTACCACATGTGTTGAGCACTTGTTGGCTGCTTTTCCTTCACTCTGCGGTCAAACTCATCCAAAACCATCTCAATCAGTGTCACCAGCAAAGCACCCCCACTCCTCCATGCTTCACGGTGGGAACCACACATGCAGAGATCATCCGTTGACCTACTCTGCATCTCACAAAGACACGGCGGTTGGGCTCATCAGACCAAAGGACAGATTTCCACCGATCTAATGTCCATTGCTTGGGTTTCTTGGCCAAAGCAAGTCTTCTTCTTATTGGTCTCCTTTAGTAGTGGTTTCTTTGCAGCAATTCGACCATGAAGGTCTGATTCACGCAGTCAAATCAAATTGTATTTGTCACATGCGCCAAATACAAGTGTAGATCTTACAGTGAAATGCTTACTTACAAGCCCTTAACCAACATTCTTAACTTCTTAAGTAAAAAATTGAAAATAAAAAGTAACAAATAATTAAACAGCAGGAGTAAAATAAAAAATGAGGCTATATACATGCGGTACCGGTACAGAGTCAATGTGCGGGGGCACCAGTTGAGGTAATATGTACATGTAGGTGGAGTTAAAGTGACTATGCATAGATTATAAACAGAGAGTAGCAGCAGCGTAATAGAGGAGTCTGGGTAGACCTTTGATTAGCTGTTCAGGAGACTTATGGCTTGGGGGTAGAAGCTGTTAAGCCTTTTGGACCTTGACTTGGCGCTCCCGGTACCACTTGCCGTGCGGTAGCAGAGAGAACAGTCTATGACTAGGGTGGCTGGAGTCTGAGACTTCCTTTGATTTCATGCAAAGCTGTTGTTACAAATATGCATAGGCCGCCGCCCCTTGTTTTACCAGATGCCGCTGTTCTATCCTGCCGAAAAAGCGTAAAACTCGCCAGCTGTATGATAATCATGTCGTCGTTCAGCCACGACTCAGTGAAACAGAAGATATTACAGTTTTTAATGTCCCGTTGGTAGGATATATGTGGTTGTAGTTTGTCTATTGTTATCGATTAATTGTAAGTTGGCTAATAGGACCGATGGTAAAGGTAGATTACCCTCTCGGCGACGGATCCTTACAAGGCACCCGGACCGTTGTCCACGACACCTCTGACCTTTTCTCCTGCGAATGGCGGCCTTGTCGGGTGTCTGGAGTAAATCCTTATCCTCTGGGTCTTCCTTTCCTGTGGCGGTCCGCATGAGAGCCAGTTTCATCATAGCGCTTGATGGATTTTGCGTCTGTACTTAAAGAAACGTTCAAAGTTCTTGACATTTTTCAAATTGACTTACCTTCATGTCTTAAAGTAATGATGGACTGTCGTTTCTCTTTGCTTATTTGAGCTGTTCTTGCCATAATATGGACTTGGTCTTTTACCAAATAGGGCTATACCACCCCTTTCTTGTCACAGCACAACTGATTGGCTCAAACGCATTAAGAAGGAAAGAAATTCCACAAATTAACAAGGCACACCTGTTAATTGAAATGCATTCCAGGTGACTACCTCATGAAGCTGGTTGAGAGAATGCCAGGAGTGTAAAGCTTTCATCAAGGCAAAGGGTTTCTACTTTAAATAATCTCAAATACATTTTGATTTGTTTAATGCATTTTTGGTTACTAAATTATTCCATATGTGTTATTACATAGTTTTGATGTCTTCACTATTATTCTACAATGTATAAAATGGTAAAAATAAATACAAATCCTGGAATGAGAACTGTAGGTGTGTCCAAACTTTTGACTGGAACTCTATGTGTATTAAAGTAGTCAAACGTTTAGTATTTGGTCCATTATTCCTAGCATGCAATGATTGCATCAAGCTTGTGACTCTACAAACTTGTTAGATCCATTTTCTGTTTGTTTTGCTTGTGTTTCAGGTTATTTTCATAAATAGTGTATTGTGTCATTCTGGAGTCACTTTTATAATATGTTTCTAAACACTTATGCATTAATGTCGATGCTACCATGATTATGGATTGTCCTGAATGAATCGTGAATACTGAGAAAGTTAGACACACAAATATCATACCCCCTCCCCCCTGTTATAATGGTGAGAGGTTGGCATGTCTTGGGGGTATTTTTTTTATTTATTAACTAGGCAAGTCAGTTAAGAACAAATTATTATTTTCAATGATGGCCTAGGAACAGTGGGTAACTGCCTTGTTCAGGGGCAGAACAACAGATTTTTACCTTGTCAGCTTGGGGATTCGATCTAGCAACCCACCGCTCTAACCACTAGGCTACCTGCCTCCCCTATGATATTTTTGCATCTGTAACTGTCTTTAGTCTTTTTAAAAGTAAAGTCATACAGTGCGTTCCTGGTGTAACTCGGGCAGTTGTTGCCATCCTGTACCTGTCCCGCAGGTGTGATGTTCGGATGTACCGATCCTGTGCAAGTGTTGTTACACGTGGTCTGCCACTGCGAGGACGATCAGCTGTCCGCCCTGTGGCACTGTCTTAGGCGTTTCACAGTACGGACATTGCAATTTATTGCCCTGGCCACATCTGCAGTCCTCATGCCTCCTCGCAGCATGCCTAAGGCACGTTCACGCAGATGAAGCAGGGACCCTGGACATCTTTCTTTTGGTGTTTTTCAGAGTCAGTAGAAAGGCCTCTTTAGTGTCCTAAGTATTCATAACTGTGACCTTAATTGCCTACCGTCTGTAAGCTGTTAGTGTCTTAACCTCTTAGGGCTAGGGGGCAGTGTTCGGAAGTACAGAGAGTCTGACGTGCCCAAAGTAAACTGCCTGTTACTCAGGCCCAGAAGCTAGGATATGCATATAATTGGTAGTATTGGATAGAAAACACTCTGAAGTTTCTAAAACTGTTAACATAATGTCTGAGTATAAAACCAGAGGAAAATCTATCCGGAAAATTGGATTTCTTGATGTCCCAGTTTTTCCCCATTGACTTGCTATTCACTACAGAGGGATTTAGCTCCCAGATTGCAGTTCCTATGGCTTCCACTAGATGTCAACAGTCTTTAGACATGGTTTCAGGCTATAGTACTAGAATGAGCAGGATTATAGTCCAAGCATTTCATTCTGTTTTCACTCTTATCATAACCACAATAGTTGGTCAATATAGGCCTCAACAGGTGTGTTCGTGCCAAAATGTATATGGTCATGCCTATACTTGGCGTTGGCAAAGCGTTCTTATTCTGGTTGGAGCGTCAGTGCTCGGAAAGACCTCGGGATACTTCACACGGAGGAAGACGTGGTTTAGGGAGGAGGGAGATTTTTATTTTGTATTTAAATTTTTTTTGTATCTTGTGGGGTTGGGATACATTTATAATATTAGTTCTATGGGAATTGTAGTGTTCTATGTGGGGTTCACTACCAGCTGTTCACTTTCTTTGATTCTATAAGCAAAGGCTAAATGAAATGCATTTAAAATATTCTAACAGTTGTCACATTTTGGTCATAGTATATTTACAACTTTTCAGACATAATGACCAATGTGATTAAAATGACGTAGTGGAATGTGAACGGATTAGGTTCATGTTCTAAAAGACGAAAGGTATTGAATTATCTTAAACAAAAGCCCTCAGACGTAATTATGCTCCAAGATACCCACCTGCTGGAAAAGGATGCTTCTAGGTTGGGAGACAGATGGGTGGGCAGTGCTTACTATAAAACATTAACCCCCCCCAAAAAAGAGGTGTCTCTATTCTATTTTCCAAAAGTATACATGCTCAAGTGGAAAAAGAGTTTAAGGACAAATAGGGACAAATCTTGATTTTACTTGTAAAGGTTTCAGGACAAAGTATAATATTTGGAAATATTTATGCTCCGAATGAAGAGGACCCAGACTTCTTCCTTCAACTTAACAAAATAATATTGTATTTCGGTTATTTTCCCTGATCCTAGGGGGATTATAATCAGGTCCCAGCTGCATTTTTAGATAGATCCAAAACTGGTCTTTATGATATATGGAGACTGATCAATCCAACCGCTGGTGATTACACATTCTTTTCGTATAGGCACACTGTTTATTCACACATCGACTACTTTCTGATCTCATACTCTCTCATATATAAAGTGGGTGCTTGCAGTGTGGGCACGGTAGCTATGACAGATCATCCACCCATTGATCTGACTGTTGGAATAGGAGAAGAGAAATTTAAATGTTGGCAAATTAACATCAGCCTTTTACAGGGCTTGATACACACTACGATATTCTTTGAAACAAACAGTGCGAAACATGTACATGTCTGGGAAGCTTTTAAAAGATACATACGTGGAGTAATGATACAACGATCAGCTACTATTAAGAAATTAGATAAACAGAAAATTGATCAACTTGAAACAGAGCTCAAAAATCTGGACTAATTTAAGCCGGTCAGTCACATTTTCTCTCCAAGATAGAACGAGAAAACAATATGTAATGGCCTGATATGCATGTATGTAGTCTATGACTGGTAAGGGTTGGGTCTTTTGTTTCGTTTTTCATTTTGTTATAACAGTTGTTATGGGGGGAGGGGGTTATTGTTGAGTGCTAAATGCAATTCAATTGCATTGTTATATCGTGAAAGGAAACAATAAAAACGAATTACAAAAATAATGTTTTTTTAAAGTAAAGTCATACCATATGAAAGAAATCAAGGCAGATGTGGTGTAAACGATACAACTTTATGATTGCCAACAGATATTTTGTTCTTTCAACATGGTGGGATCTTTTTGTGTCAGTAAAATTAATTATCAGAGAAATGGTGGTGGAAAAGCCTTTATGCGCAAATATTGATATAATAAGGGCGGCAGGTAGTCTAGTGGTTAGAGTGTAGAGGCGGCAGGTGCTTGCAGTGGTTAGAGTGTTGGGCCAGTAACCGAAAGGTTGCTAGATGAAAATATGTCGTTCTGACCCTGAACAAGGCACTTAACCCACTGTTCCTAGGCCATCGTTGTAAATAAGAATTTGTTCTTAACTGACTTGCCTAGTTAAAAACAATATCCAAGTAAACTTGGAGTTACGCGATAATATGGTGTTTGCTCCTCCCAGTATGACTCGGGAAACCATGCAGTTTATTAGGCTACAGATGAAATACTTGTGGTGAAAGTGCACGGTGATCTTGATGCTCCTTTCCAATTACTATCGAGGGTCTTATTCTTGTGACATGATGATCGATGCTTTACTGCCGTTTGACACGTATCCATAATACTCTCATCATGTAGACTACCCGCACTGTATCTGCAAGCTGTTGGCTAGAGTGCATGCATTTGCTACTTAATGCAGTAGAATTGAAAATGCGACGGAAACACATTTAACTTTAGATTTTTATTCGGTAGGCTACATGTTGTGTGTGCCACGTCATCAAGCACCGATATATATCCGCAACAAGTCCATTTGGTGGAAACACACCGCTAGTGGTATAAATGGCAAGAACAACAAAAGTACGCGGAATTTAGAATATTCGTATTAAAATAGGTTTCCATCCAATTGGCAACATATCTACAGTCCCAATACTGTTGGAACTCACTGTATGACTCTGGTCGTGGCTAAATCCGGTGTAAACAATGCACGTTCTTGAGATTTGACGCTTCATAATGATGGTTGCTGGGCAGCGCCCTTTACTAGGCTGTCACAAGGGTGGATTACTTTGCCCTTCACTCACGTAGTAGCCTATCGCGACCCAAAGCCCTTCACCTGTCTGATCATCAATCAATGTGATTTTGTTTCACTGAATCAGTCTCCGTCTGTATATTTCGTTATTTGATCTCTGTCTGGGCAAATAAGTGGAGGTGCGAGGTAGCTAATCTATTCGTTTGCTAATGTATCACCGATCAGACACATTTAGCATGCTATATGTAGCATAAACCAAGTGTATTATTTTACTATTGACTTGCGCATAGCCAACTCGAAAAACCCGCGGAGGTTGTGAAATATTAACACAAGATTTATATACGTTTGAAAATATAGATTTCTATTATTTTCTGTGCATCTCACCCAACGCCTGATCCCTAATAGGCGTAGAACAGGCTATACGCCCAGGTGTAGCTCATTGAAGGGTTTACACCCAGGTGGTTCCTATTTGCACCAAACCTGAAATATTTTCTTGTATAATATCTACGTTGTATTATTTATATATTATAATATATTATATACGTGTTATTGATACCCAATTATCAGACAATAGGGTTAGCAGTCATGGATTTCTGAAATAGCCTATTCACCGACCTCATATGAATGTAGAATAGATTGAATAAAATACATTAAATAGATACAAAAAACTCCCACTCATTAAACTTTTCTTCACTAACTTATCTGTTAAAACGTATCTACATCTATCATATCTACATGTAAGGACATTAAATACTTATATTTCAATTGATTTGTACTCACTTTGTATCATTTTTACTGATGCTCCTGAGTATCACCGGGTGCCAGTTGTCTGTATAGTATAAGGTGCATATAGCTATCTATACCTGTCACTTTATACAAATAAATATTTCCATTGACCTCCCACCGTCCCCAGAAGTGTGCACTTGTTCACGCCCCGTTATGCATTTAGAAGCATTGGATTGGTGCAAGCATGGCTGGAGGAAGGTTCCACCATATTCCTCAACTCTCACACCATTCTGTTCATTTAAAATTCATGGGGGGGAGTGTGCAAAAGGGTAGAATATCGTTATGGACCCTATTTTACGGTCCAAACACGTAAAAGACTTACCCTCGCCTTATGCCCTTGATTGTACATCCGCTAAGAAAAGTCAGCGAAAACTTAAAAACAGCATCAATGGAGAAGTCAACATACAAGTGTAAGTAAAAACGAATGCAAATAAGTTAAATGTTGCTACTACGTAAAAAGTAAATATGTTTTTGTTTGGTTATCTTTTGGAAATTGTAGAAATAAAACATTTTCATTCTTCAGAAGTTACAGCTAGGCAGGCTATAGTTATTTAGCTAATTAATTTGCTAGCTATCATTCAGTAGGCGTATATTAACAATGATATATTTAATATAAGTAGATATGTACTCATAATTGACTGAAGCACATATAAAGCACCCACAAACTACCAGTGGCTGAAAACACAATCTTCGCGGGATGAATGAGTGACGCATTTCCGGCCATTTAAAAATCATTCCTTCCTCCCTCGTCCCTTTTTTTAACTTAAAATAATAATATTAACAACAAATCAATACAGGAAGTACATGGTGGGAACACAAGTGTATATATATAAATAATATACAAAGGACAATTGGGCTAGGGGGTACAATGTCACATTACACAAGGTCCTTAAGGGACATAAATATAATTATAATTCTAACAGCTTTTTTGCTAGTAGAGTATTTAATTGTCTTAAAATATAGTTCAATTTATTTTTGTAAGGTAAGAAATTTGTCTTTTGTTTGTAAATGTACATTTGTGAATATGAAATTTGGCCAAAAGAATAATGAAATTACATTAAAAAAATTCAGCTTATTTCTATCGTAGGTAAAGAATCCAAGTAGTACATCTCTCCACAATAGTGTAAAATCTTCATAAATGTGTTCAATTATAAATTTACTGATGTCTTTTTTCCAACAGATATTATCAATAAATCCGTTCCAATAAGGCATGACACAAGGTATAGATACAACATCCTGCTGAAAAAAGGTTTGTATCGCTCTGTTGTTGAATGGACCAAAAGAGAAACAAATCTGTCCTACTGATGAGTCAACAGGGTTAATGTAAGGTAGGCACTGAGGGTCAGGTCTTGACACGGTCCTGAATAATAAAGCAACACCTGAGGGAATGAAATCTAAAACTATTGCAAAATCTTTAGGTGTTACAGGGACCTTGTAAAGTGATAAGAATTCCTTATAACTACGTTATTTTTTTAAACTGCATTTACAAGTTAGCTCACCAATAGGATATTATTTCGGAACCAATATTGTAATAACAAATACATATTTTTATTCAATATATTCCCGATTATTCCATATATAATATCTGTGTGGAGAAAAATGATGCTTATAAATGAAGGACCATGACAAGAAAACCTGCCGATGAAAAGCCGAAAGTTTCACTAGAACTTTGTCAATATTATAATTACAAACCAACATGAAGTTAAGGCCACCAAAAGTAGAGAAGACATGATGAGGAATAAAATTCCATAGAAGTGGGTCTTCTTAAGAATTGTTTTATCCAATTGATCTTAAAAGTATTATTTGAGGTAGTAAAGCCCACCATACTCATAAGTGTTCATTACAAAGCATCTGGTCTACTTGGATTCTATCTCCTTGCTTATTTTACCGTCAAGATATAAATGATAGAGCGCCATATGTTAGCCTAGAGATACCTTCAGCCTTGGTTATTAGGACTCCCTCGCCCTGCAAGTGTATAATCGTCAGACGTCATGATACGTCATCAGAAGTGTCCACTTAATTTGAGGGCTGAGTGGATAGTGTGTGTCTTTTATGTGTTTGGACTGCAGCCTATGTCTTATATTAAGACTGTGAATTTTATATGGTAGTGGTACCACTTAACAGTCACTGGCGTACCGGACACACCCACCAGGCGAGGGAGCCCAGAGCTCTGGGTATCCGTGTGTAACAGATGTTAATCGTACTCTCCTGTGTTTTGTTCAAAGAAATCACCCCAGCCAGTGGTCCCAGTTGAGCATGATTTATTATCTGTAGTTAAATAGGAAACAGCACGTTAGTTGTGCAAGGATTAATGATGTTGATGGCTGTCGATGGTAAAATCTGTAACATGAAAACAACTGTGTTAGCAGTGAGCTTGTGACCATTACGCTGGTGCATGCTAGCTAACACACTTATATACAGCAATCATATACCAAAGCACATCCCAGAAAGCCCCTCAATCCCTAACAGGTACCATATACCCACACATGTATAAACCAGGAATGTACAGCAAACTTGTACACATTGTAAAATAGAATACAGTATTCAGAACGTGACCATCACATTTTCATACTGGGGAGACCTAACCTTCAATCTCCCCCTATCTGAAAACAGGACCAATAACAACAGGCCTTATTGTCATGGGAATTGAACCAACCAATAAGAATGCTTGAACATTAAAATACACATTTCTTTAGTGGAAGCATAACTAACCCTGTTACACATGCGCCTTTCATCAATGTCTTTTTATTTATTTATTTAAATCATTTTGACAGTAACCCTCCAAAAAAGTAATTCATAATCGTTTTAATTTCCATATGTAATAGGAAGCTAAGCATTTGTTTCTTGGGCTTCAAGAATGTGACTGATCAAAGTGCCTCTGGCCTTGAAAAACAAATAATCGAACTGATTGAAAGGGGACATCGGTAAACAAATACTGTGGTCGAGGCTACGTGGAGCTGACTCAGGTGTTCAAAAACACGCATATCAGACCGAGAGCCTAATTCTTCTTAGGTAGTTATTTGTGAGTTGTAGGGCTCTATTCAATATGGAACGCTGAAGCTTACAGATTCCGAAATATAAATGTAAAGGTAATTTCCGATTGAGCCGACATATGCAGAGTTTACGGTGAAGGCAGTCTCCGCTAAAGCAGGAACATTGCCTTTAAATTTCAATCATGCTGTAAAGCCGAAACCTCCGCAACGCGGTTGGAATAGAGCCCTAATCTCTCCTATAACCGTAGCCAGGCTATATACAGTCACCGGTTAGTCGGGCTGATTGAGGAAGTATGCACATGTAGGTATGGTTAAAGTGACTATGCATATACAGTTGAAGTCGGAAGTTTACATACACCTTAGCCAAATACATTTAAACTCAGAAGTTCACAATTCCTGACATTTTAATCCTAGTAAAAATGTCCTGTCTTAGGTCAGTTAGGATCACCACTTTATTTTTAAGAATGTGAAAGACCTCCTTGCTCACACACGCCTTTTCAGTCCTGCCCACAAATGTTCTATGGGATTGAGGTCAGGGCTTTGTGATGGCCACTCCAATACCTTGACTTTGTTGTCCTTAAGCCATTTTGCCACAACTTTGGAAGTATGCTTGCAGTCATTGTCCATTTGGAAGACCCATTTGCGACCAAGCTTTAACTTCCTGACTGATGTCTTGAGATGTTGCTTCAATATATCCACATAATTGTCCTTTCTCATGATGCCATCTATTTTGTGAAGTTTACATACACTTAGGTTGGAGTCATTAAAACTCATTTTCAACCACTCCATAAATGTCTTGTTAACAAACTATAGTTTTGGCAAGTCGGTTAGGACATCTACTTTGTTCATGACACAAGTAATTTTTACAACAATTGTTTAGACAGATTATTTCACTTATAATTCACTGTATCACAATTCCAGTGGGTCAGAAGTTTACGTACATTAAGTTGACAGTGCCTTTAAACAGCTCGGAAAATTCCAGAAAAGGATGTCATGGCTTTAGAAGCTTCTGATAGGCTAATTGACATTATTTGAGTCAATTGGCGGTGTACCTGTGGATGTATTTCAAGGCCTACCTTTAAACTCAGTGCCTTATTGCTTGACATTATGGGAAAATTAAAAGAAATCAGCCAAGACCTCCACAAGTCTGGTTCATCCTTGGGAGCAATTTCCAAATGCCTGAAGGTACCACGTTCATCCTTACAAACAATAATACGCAAGTATAAACACCATGGGACCACGCAGTCGTCATACCACTCAGGAAGGAGACACGTTCTGTCACCTAGAGATTAATGTACTTTGGTATGGAAAGTGCAAATCAATCCCAGAACAACAGCAAAGGACCTTGTGAAGATGCTGGAGGAAACAGGTACAAAAGTATCTATAGCCCCAGTAAAACGAGTCCTATATCGACATAACCTGAAGGTCCGCTCAGCAAGGAAGAAGCCACTGCTCCAAAACCGCCATAAAAAGCCAGACTACGGTTTGCAACTGCACATGGGGACAAAGATCGTACATTTTGGAGAAATGTCCTCTGGTATGATGAAACAAAAATAGAACTGTTTGGACATAATGACTATCGTTATGTTTGGAGGAAAAAGAGGGAGGATTGCAAGCCGAAGAACACCATCCCAACAGTGAAGCACGGGGGTGGGAGCATCATGTTGTGGGGGTTCTTTGCTGCTGGAGGGACTGGTGCACTTCACAAAATAGATGGCATCATGAGGCACCTTTTTTAACCAGGTAGGCCAGTTGAGAACAAATTCTCATTTACAACTGCGTCCTGGCCATGATAAAGCAAAGCATTGCGACACAAACAACAACACAGAGTTACACATGGAATAAACAAACGTACAGTCAATAACACAATAGAAAAAAATGTGTGTGCAAATGAGGTAAGATTAGGGAGGTAAGGCAATAAATAGGCCATAGTGGCGAAGTAATTTTAATTTAGCAATTAACACTGGAGTGATAGGTGTACAGAAGATGAATGTGCATGTTGAGATGCTGGGGTGCAAAGGAGAAAAAAGAACAATATGGGGATGAGGTAGTTGATGGGCTATTTACAGATGGGCTATGTACAGGTGCAATGATCTGTGAGCTGCTCTGACAGCTGATGCTTAAAGTTAGTGAGGGAGATATGAGTCTCCAGCTTCAGTGATTTTTGCAATTTGTTCACGTCATTGGCAGCAGAGAACTGGAAGGAAAGGCGGCCAAAGGAGGAATTGGCTTTGGGGGTGACCAGTGAAATATACCTGCCGGAGCGCGTGCTATGGGTGGTTACTGCTATGGTGACCAGTGAGCTGAGATAAGGTGGGGCTATACCTAGCAAAGACTTATAGATGACCTGGAGCCAGTGGGTTTGGCGACGAATATGAAGCGAGGGCCAGCCAACGAGAGCATACAGGTCGCAGTGGTTGGTAGTATATGGGGCTTTGGTGACAAAACGGATGGCACTGTGATAGACTGCATCCAATTTGCTGAGTAGAGTGTTGGAGGCTATTTTGTAAATGACATCACCGAAGTCAAGGATAGGAGGGATAGTCAGTTTTACGAGGGTATGTTTGGCAGCATGAGTGAAGGATGCTTTGTTGCGAAATAGGAAGCCGATTTAAATTTGGATTGGAGATGCTTAATGTCAGTCTGGAAGGAGAGTTTACAGTCTAACCAGACACCTAGGTATTTGTAGTTGTCCACATAATCTAAGTCAGAACCGTCCAGAGTAGTGATGCTGGACAGGCGGGCAGGTGCGGGCAGCGATCGGTTGAAGAGCAAGCATTTAGCTTTACTTGCATTTAAGAGTAGTTGGAGGCCACGGAAGGAGAGTTGTATGGCATTGAAGCTCGTCTGGAGGTAAGCTAAGTGTCCAAAGAAGGGCCAGAAGTATACAGAATGGTGTCATCTGCGTAGAGGTGGATCAGAGAATCACCAGCATCAAGAGCGACATCATTGATGTGTACAGAGAAAAGAGTCAGTCCGAGAATTGAACCCTGTGGCGGCACCCCCATAGAGACTGCCAGAGGTCCGGACAACAGGCCCTCCGATTTGACACACTGAACTTTATCTGAGAAGTAGTTGGTGAACCAGGCAGGCAGTCATTTGAGAAACCAATGCTGTTGAGTCTGCCAATAAGAATGTGGTGATTGACAGATTCAAGCCTTGGCCAGGTCGACGAATACGGCTGCACAGTATTGTCTTTTATTGATGGCGGTTATGATCTCGTTTAGGACCTTGAGCGTGACTGAGGTGCACCCATGACCAGCTCGGAAACCAGATTGCATAGCGGAGAAGGTACGGTGGGATTCTAAATGGTCGGTGATCTGTTTTGTTAACTTGGCTTTCAAAGACCTTAGAAAGGCAGGGTAGGGTAGATTATAGGTCTGTAACAGTTTGGGTCTAGAGTGTCTCCCACTTTGAAGAGGGGGTTGACCGCGGCAGCTTTCCAATCTTTGGGGATCTCAGACGATACGAAAGAGAGGTTGAACAGGCTAGTAATAGGGGTTGCAACAATTGCGGCGGATAATTTTAGAAAGAGAGGGTCCAGATTGTCTAGCCCAGCTGATTTGTAGGGGTCCAGATTTTGCAACTCTTTCAGAACATCAGCTATCTGGATTTGGGTGAAGGAGAAATGGGGGATGCTTGGGCAAGTTGCTGTGGGGGGAGCAGAGCTGTTGAACGGGGTAGGGGTAGCCAGGTGGAAAGCATGGCCAGCCGTAGGAAAATGCTTATTGAAATTCTCAATTATCATGGATTTATCGGTGGTGACAGTGTTTTCTAGCCTCAGTGCAGTCTGCAGCTTAATTAGCTCAAATTCGGTGTACAAATTTGTTTACATCCCTGTTGGTGAGCATTTTATCCTTTGTCAAGATAATCCATCCACCTGACAGGTGTGGCATATCAAAAAGCTCATTAACCTCTCCAGGCACCGGGGCAGTATTCGGAAGTTTGGAGATTCTGGCGTGCCCAAAGTAAAATGCCTGCCACACAGGCCCAGAAACTAGGATAAAACTGTTAAAATAATGTCTGTGAGTATAACAGAACTGATATAGCAGGCGAAAACCAGAGGAAATTTTCTCCTGGCTGCCTATGGGATTCAATATTATCTAGGACACAGACCGCAGTACCTATGGCTTCCACTGGATGGCAACAGTCTTTAGACAGGGTTTCATGACGTTAGGTTGAATTAGAAACCAATAGAAGAAGAATTTAGACGTGGACCCCGAACTCAATAGAATGACATGCGCGTTCACAGTCTTGCGCGCTCTGTAGTTTTTTCCTTTCCTATCATTCACGTTATCGTCCGGTTGAAATATTATAGTAAATATACATAAAAGGATACCTAAGGATACATAAAAAATTATGTTTGATTTGTTTGGACAAAGTTGATAGGTATAATTGGAAAAATGTTTTTTTGTGACATGCCCTCACTTTCAATGCCTGCCTATGGGATTCTCTGTAAAATAGGACCCAGGTTGCAGTACCTATGGCTTCTACTAGATGTCAACAGTCTTTAGACAAGATTTCATGCGTTTATCATGGAAGATCACAGAATTGAAGAAGAATATGTAAGAGGATGGAGGAAGTCACTTCAGTTTTTGGTGCGCGAGACCGTGAGCACGCTCCACTGTATTTTTATTTTCTATCGTTTTAGAATACTATCCGTGTGAAATATAATCGTTAATATACATAAGTATACCTAAGGATACATTATAAATGATGTTTGATTTGTTTGGGCAAAGTTGATAGGTATAATTTGAACGCTTTCTCTTCACTGTACAATGGGCAAGTAGACTGTGGATTTTCTTAACGTAACGCGCCAAACAAACTGAGATATATGGATATAAACAATGACTTTTTCTAACAAAAGAAACATGGATTGTCTTGCTTGGACACTTCGGATTGCCCTCAGCAGAAGATCATCAAAGGTAAGCGATTTATTTTAGCTCTTATGTGTTTTGTGAGACCCGCGCGCTGGTTATGGATTTATGCTAATGCATAAAATATGTGAGGTGCTATCCTCAAACAATCAAATGTTGTGCTTTCGCCGTAAAGCCTTTTTGAAATCTGACAATGCTGTGATATTGCCAAGACTAATCTTTTGATGACTATGCAACACTTGTATATTGATGAATGTTTTATAATTCTACTTTTGGATTTTGAATTTGGCGCCTTACATTTCTTCGGATATGGTCGGGAATGGGGCGCTAGCGCTCCAATGATCCTTAAGTAATTTTAAACAGCATGATCATTACAGGTGCACCTTGTGCTGGGGACAATAAAAGGCCACTCTAAAATGTGCAGTTTTGTCACACAACACAATGCCACAGATTTGAGGGAGGTGCAATTAGCATGCTGACTGCAGGAATGTCCACCAGAGCTGTTGCCAGACATTTTCATACCATACGCTGCAATGTCATTTTAGAGAATTTGGCAGTACGTCCAACCGGCCTCCCAAATGCAGACCATGTGTAACCACGCCTGCCCAGGACCTCCCCATCCGGCTTCTTCACATGTGGGATCCTCAGAGGGGGTGCTGAGTAGTTGTTCTCTCTGTAATATAACTCTTTTGTGGGGAAAAACTCATTCTTATTGGCTGGGCCAGGCTCCCCAGTGGGTTGGCCTGGCTCCCAAGAATAAGCTACCAGTGTCACACCCTGATCTGTTTCACTTGTCTTTGTCTCCACCCCCCTCCAGGTGTCACCCATCTTCCCCATTATCCCCAGGGTATTAATACCTGTGTTCTCTGTTGCCAGTTCATTTTGTTCGTCAAGCCTACCAGCTGTTTTCCCCTTGCTCCAGTTTTCTAGTTTTTCCAGCCTTGTCACACCACCCTGGATTATTGACCCCTGCCTGCCCTGACCCCAAGACTGCCTGCTGTTCTGTACCTTATGAACTCTGATCTGGATTACTGACCTCTGCCTGCCCTTGACCTGTTGTTTTGCCTTCCCCTTGTTCTAGTAATACTTTTATTTCGACACTGTCTGTATCTGGGTCTTCTCCTGAAACGTGATAACCAGCCAAACAAGCTTGTAAGAATTGTACTTAAACCACCTTTATACTCATCTGGAGGTTGAGAGTTTTTTTCATGTCTATGTATCTTTAATTGTATAGGGGAGACCGGGGATGGTTGTAACACTTTTCACCTTTGTCAGTTTCTCAGAGATTGTATCAAGTTTTGAATACACTAATATAAACAAACAACCTACATCTGTCCTTTACAAATTGGTGTGGTTATATATGTAAATCAAACTACAAATGAATGGTGCTGTATTAAATACAAAGAGTGAAGTGTTACAACTAACCCAGACCATGGGGTGAATTGTAACCGTGCTTGGGGTGAATAGTAACAGAATTAAAAAGTGCATAAACCATGACATGCAACTAATTATTGAATGCCTTTGAGACCATAATAGCAACATTACATTTTAACATTTTGCTTGGCAGAAATCAATAAAAATTGCCCTGCCTAAAACAGCTGGAACGAACACACACACACACACTTAGCCTAGTTGTTGTTTGGTTGAGAAAGAGGGTAAAATAAAAAAAAGTATTTATATCTTTGCCTTCTGAGTGCTTGCATTTTATGCTCTTTTTCCAGTGCTTGCTTGACGGGCGTATCGGTAAAAATTGCAATCTTTCTCCTCTTCCTACCACTTGTTGTAATTTTCCTGGGCCCCGCTTTTGTTATGGGGCTTATATCAACTGGGTTGAAATCAGAAGAGTAGTCAGATGTTTCCCAGCTACAGCCTGATACATGTGTGGAGGTGCCCTGTGAAGTGGCTGGCGAGGTGGCCCGGGTGGTAGATGGAGAGGCGGAACGGGTGGCAGATGGAGAGGCGGCCCGGTTGGTAGAAGGTGGGCTAGATAGCAGTGGTCTGAGTGGTGGCTGATGAGGTGACCTGGGAGGCAGCTGGCATGGCCAGTCTGTCAGCTGGAGCAGGGCGATCAGTGACAAGTGAAGGTGCAGCCACATTCCTGAAATACATCAGGGTTGTATAGCCAAATGCCGGTGCACCTGAACCCAGCCTATACATTGGTGGGTGTTGTGGCACCTGGTAGTGCTATTTTGACAAGGCCTGGAATGTCATATGGTCATGGTCTTTCCGGGGTTCATCTTCATCCAGGCATCACGTTAAGCACTTTTAAATGGACAGTGACAGATTTCAGAACATGGGCCATTCTTACAGTATTCTCCCTGTACACCAAGTCAGAACTGTTGCAGAGGTTGTGTCTGACATTACATTTACATTTTAGTAGACGCTCTTATCCAGAGCGACTTACAGTAGCGAGTAAATACTGTACATGTTCATACATTGTTTTGTCGTCATACCCGTGGGCATCGAACCCACAACTTTGGCGTAAGCGCCATACTCCACCAACTCAGTCACATGGGACCCCATATTAAAATCTAACGGGTTGTTGTTCTCAATGCATTTTGCTACACCTGCAATAACATCTGTTAAACATGTGTATGTGACAAATAAAATGTGATTTGATTTGAATGGTTCAGTGTCCCAGACACAGATTAAGCCTAGTCCTGGACTAAAAAGCTCTTTCAGTGAAGAATCTCCATGGAGAATGACTATAGTCCTGGACTTGGTTTAACCTGTGTCTGGGAAACCAGCCCTATAGAACGGTAGAACAATATCAGTAGTAGAGGACTGAGCCCAGGAGTGCATCACCAGCCATGGTTGAAGAATTTTTAGGTTTGATATATAAAGACCTGGTATTCTCTGTATGATTTAGGCTCTCAGCCTAACAGTCAAGACTGTTGGGCTGATGGTTTCATTATTGCGCTAGCGCCCCACTCCCGGCGCCAGATTCAAAATCCAAAAGTTGAATTATTAAACATTCATCAATATACAAGTGTTTCATAGTAATCAAAAGCTCTGCTTCTTGGCAATATCACAGCGTTGTCAGATTTCAAAAAGGCTTTACGGTGAAAGCACAACATTTGATTGTTTGAGGGTAGCACCTCCAATATTTTAACCAGTAGCATAAATTCATAAACCATCGCGGTTCACACAAAACACATTGCACAGCGAAAACAAATCCCTTACCTTTTGAAGAACTTCTGCTGAGGGCTTCCCAATTGTCCAACGAAGACATCCAATGGTTCTTTTGTTCGAAAAAGTCATGTATATCCATAAATCTCTGTTTGGTTGGCCCGTTATGTTCAGAAAATCCAACCATCGAATAGCTCATTGAAACGTGATGAGAACTCGTTCAAATATACCTATAAACTTTTCCTAAACAAATCAAATACCAGTCAAAATGCATCCTTAGCTATCCTTTTATGAATATTAGCGATAATATTTCACTCGGATGGTCACCTAAACGTTATATAAGTAAAATAAAGTGAGGCGCGCAGCCAGACTCGCGCCCGAGAAAACTTGTTGATATCTGAGCTACCTTGGCCATTTCCTGTACCTATTCGTTCTGTTTACTCCAATCTCTCTGAGTCTTTGTATATAGACTGTTGACATCTAGTGGAAGCCATAGGTACTGCAGTCTCAGTCCTGGTTACAATTGGAATCAATGGGGAGTGTCAAACAGAGCAAAAGATCACCAGAAACTGATTTCCGGATGGATTTTTCTCGGGTTTTCACCTGCTAAATGAGTTCTGTTATACTCACAGACATTGTGTTAACACTGTTAGAAACCTCAGAGTGTTTCCTATCCAATAGTACTAATTATGTGCATGTCCAATTTTCTGAGCCTGAGTGGCAGGCATTTTGCTTTGGGCTCCCCAGACTCCCCAAAGCAGTCACCTCACCTGCCGCTCCCTAAGAAGTTAATCAATATGAAATAAAGATGATTGTTTGAAGAAATTACAGTCTATCACTTGATTAGAATATTCCACCACAATATTTGGCGACCCAGATGGAACAACAATCTCCATCTGCTGACTGCTCCAGAGGACTTTGGTTTAACCGTGCACGGGGCCCACATCAAGTGGTTTGAGGGAAACCCACTCTCCACTGAAGGAAAAGCCAGGGACCTGCCTAAGATCTGAAGGAGGGTGTCAGGCGGGTTGTTATGGTGTTCCAAACAGAGACAAATAAATAGGGTGAGACTGACATTTCTTGGAAAAAAAATATTTATTTATTTTGAAAATGGGTTTCTGAGGGAACTGCCATCTAACGTTAACATCCAGAATATCTGTGAACTGGATTAAAACTAGAATCTGTGTGAACTAGTTTAAGACTTTTAAAGCAAAAACCCTGGTGTGGGTTAGAGACCTGTTTGGACTCAAAAGCACTATAGAAATATTAGAGAATGCATTTCAATGACTAGTATAAGATATTAAGGTGCACCTGTAATAGTTAAACAAACCCTATTTTGGAAATAAACTGTGAAGTTACTGCCGTTTTAAGGTTATGAAATCCTGCACCAGTGGGTTAGTATTGTAAGATGTAAATGTATGAGTTGTGTTATCTCAGGACCTAATCCCGAGATAAAAAATATTCCTGCAGGTTTTTTAAAATATTGTAGAAAACAACTAATTGATTAAGTATGTTTTGGGAACATTACTGTGTGAATGAGAGTTGTGTGAGTGTGGAAATAAGGGTTAATTTGACATTTGGATAGAATATCCATCATATAATATCACTGGGTGGTATTATTAAGTGCTAGATGTTATTTTAGAAAATGGCAGCAAATCTAAGGAATTGTTGAGGATGCGTGTGGAGTATTATTCCTATAGGGCAGCGTCGTGGAAAGTAACGTTTTTGAGTTCCGATGAAGAGTTGTTGGAAACACAGATGGAGTGGTTAATTAATGCCAGTACCTAATATTTCCTATGTTATATATTGATTCTGTGAAGATATGGAAAAAAAACATGAATGAGAAATAACCATATGTGTGTATAATCGATTACTAGAGATGTGATAAAGTAATACTGGGAATATAATTGAGATGCAACTTAGCCAACCCATAAGTAGACGTACATAGGTTCAGAGTGGTCTCTTTATGGATAATTTGTTAGAAATAAGGTTAAAGAATTATATGACTGTCTACAGGATCTGGGAGATCGTCTCAGAAAGAGATTGGCATATATTAAAACCGCGAGGAGAGAGGAGCGGAAATAAATTCATAGAAGAGGTACTAATAGCAAAGACATAAAGACACTAAGAGAAGCGCACGGGCATTCTACCAATTCGGCTCAAATATGAGAATAAAATCCAATCATGGATAAAATTCGGTTCTGCTGAAAGACAAATTCCAACCTTAGAGAATTCAGGGAAGTAATTGTGACTTGGCACAATGATATAAAAGAAGAATCATTAGCTCAATACACCAGCGTATTGATGTTATAGTTCTATCAGCGTAATCGCACTGACGGTACTATTTGTGAAGTAATTTGAGTATGGACATTGTTAAATGGGGTACTTGGTCAATTCGCTCTGGCTATTGCCGGTTGAATATGGCCGGTGTCGGTAAGTGTTAGGGAAATAACGTAATTTGAATTATTGCCAGCAGCACAATTAGTCACCAATGTTTTGAAAACATGTAAAATCCCTAACCACCTCTGCTAGGTGAGCAGAATGGAGAGTGAAGAGGTGTTTCTTGTTTGTGTCTGGAAGTAGCGCCAGTTAGCATGGGTGTGAGGCAGATAAAGTATTGTATTCAGTTAATATTCACTATTGGCCGGGTTTTTTTTTTTTTTTTTTTAAACACTTTTGAGAGTTTTTGAAATGTTGATATTTTGCTCCAGACAAGGGCATTTCCGGGCATAGAGCCAACATGGAAATTAATGTTTAATATATTTGGAAAATTCCCAAAACAAATATTTTCCATTATAAAATTCCCCTAAATATGTTTAATCTCAAATAATGCAACAAACATATATTTTTTCCCTTTGTGCTGTTGTCTGTGCACAATAATGTTAGTAGCATGTTTTGTGCTGCTACCATGTTGTGTTGCTACAATGTTGTCATGTGTTGCAACCATGCTGTTGTCTTAGGTCTCTCTTTATGTAGTGTTATGGTGTCTCTTGTCGTGATGTTTGTTTTGTCCGATATTTTATTTTTATTTCCCAGCAGTAGGCATTGTGCCTTCTGGTAGGCCATCAATGTAAATAAGAATTTGTTCTTAACTGACTTGCCTAGTTAAATAAAGATTTGATTTCATTTTTCAAGAATCCCTGAACTAAATTACTTCAGCTGCATTGCATGGCAAATCACTAACATTACTACAGTAAAGAACAATGACAAGTGATTTACTTTGAAATATATATTTAAAACCTCTTAGATGTTAAATCCTCTATTTAGGGGACTTTGAGTGGTTCTGGAATGGTCCCTACTGATATTTTGGTTTTCAAGGCACTTTAGGAGTGACTTGTCACATTTTTCAGGCCCATCCCAACCTGGGATAAAGCATATTAAAGGGGACAGTCTAGGGAGTTCAGTATTCGGAAGTTTGGAGATTCTGGCGTGCCCAAAGTAAAATGCCTGCCACACAGGCCCAGAAACTAGGATAAAACTGTTAAAATAATGTCTGTGAGTATAACAGAACTGATATAGCAGGCGAAAACCAGAGGAAATTTTCTCCTGGCTGCCTATGGGATTCAATATTATCTAGGACACAGACCGCAGTACCTATGGCTTCCACTGGATGGCAACAGTCTTTAGACAGGGTTTCATGACGTTAGGTTGAATTAGAAACCAATAGAAGAAGAATTTAGACGTGGACCCCGGAACTCAATAGAATGACATGCGCGTTCACAGTCTTGCGCGCTCTGTAGTTTTTTCCTTTCCTATCATTCACGTTATCGTCCGGTTGAAATATTATAGTAAATATACATAAAAGGATACCTAAGGATACATAAAAAATTATGTTTGATTTGTTTGGACAAAGTTGATAGGTATAATTGGAAAAATGTTTTTTTGTGACATGCCCTCACTTTCAATGCCTGCCTATGGGATTCTCTGTAAAATAGGACCCAGGTTGCAGTACCTATGGCTTCTACTAGATGTCAACAGTCTTTAGACAAGATTTCATGCGTTTATCATGGAAGATCACAGAATTGAAGAAGAATATGTAAGAGGATGGAGGAAGTCACTTCAGTTTTGGTGCGCGAGACCGTGAGCACGCTCCACTGTATTTTTATTTTCTATCGTTTTAGAATACTATCCGTGTGAAATATAATCGTTAATATACATAAGTATACCTAAGGATACATTATAAATGATGTTTGATTTGTTTGGGCAAAGTTGATAGGTATAATTTGAACGCTTTCTCTTCACTGTACAATGGGCAAGTAGACTGTGGATTTTCTTAACGTAACGCGCCAAACAAACTGAGATATATGGATATAAACAATGACTTTTTCTAACAAAAGAAACATGGATTGTCTTGCTTGGACACTTCGGATTGCCCTCAGCAGAAGATCATCAAAGGTAAGCGATTTATTTTAGCTCTTATGTGTTTTGTGAGACCCGCGCTGGTTATGGATTTATGCTAATGCATAAAATATGTGAGGTGCTATCCTCAAACAATCAAATGTTGTGCTTTAGTAAAGCCTTTTTGAAATCTGACAATGCTGTGATATTGCCAAGACTAATCTTTTGATGACTATGCAACACTTGTATATTGATGAATGTTTTATAATTCTACTTTTGGATTTTGAATTTGGCGCCTTACATTTCTTCGGATATGGTCGGGAATGGGGCGCTAGCGCCCCAATGATCCTTAAGTAATTTTAAACAGCATGATCATTACAGGTGCACCTTGTGCTGGGGACAATAAAAGGCCACTCTAAAATGTGCAGTTTTGTCACACAACACAATGCCACAGATTTGAGGGAGGTGCAATTAGCATGCTGACTGCAGGAATGTCCACCAGAGCTGTTGCCAGACATTTTCATACCATACGCTGCAATGTCATTTTAGAGAATTTGGCAGTACGTCCAACCGGCCTCCCAATTGCAGACCATGTGTAACCACGCCTGCCCAGGACCTCCCCATCCGGCTTCTTCACATGTGGGATCCTCAGAGGGGGTGCTGAGTAGTTGTTCTCTCTGTAATATAACTCTTTTGTGGGGAAAAACTCATTCTTATTGGCTGGGCCAGGCTCCCCAGTGGGTTGGCCTGGCTCCCAAGAATAAGCTACCAGTGTCACACCCTGATCTGTTTCACTTGTCTTTGTCTCCACCCCCCTCCAGGTGTCACCCATCTTCCCCATTATCCCCAGGGTATTAATACCTGTGTTCTCTGTTGCCAGTTCATTTTGTTCGTCAAGCCTACCAGCTGTTTTCCCCTTGCTCCAGTTTTTTCTAGTTTTTCCAGCCTTGTCACACCACCCTGGATTATTGACCCCTGCCTGCCCTGACCCCAAGACTGCCTGCTGTTCTGTACCTTATGAACTCTGATCTGGATTACTGACCTCTGCCTGCCCTTGACCTGTTGTTTTGCCTTCCCCTTGTTCTAGTAATACTTTTATTTCGACACTGTCTGCATCTGGGTCTTCTCCTGAAACGTGATAACCAGCCAAACAAGCTTGTAAGAATTGTACTTAAAACCACCTTTATACTCATCTGGAGGTTGAGAGTTTTTTTCATGTCTATGTATCTTTAATTGTATAGGGGAGACCGGGGATGGTTGTAACACTTTTCACCTTTGTCAGTTTCTCAGAGATTGTATCAAGTTTTGAATACACTAATATAAACAAACAACCTACATCTGTCCTTTACAAATTGGTGTGGTTATATATGTAAATCAAACTACAAATGAATGGTGCTGTATTAAATACAAAGAGTGAAGTGTTACAACTAACCCAGACCATGGGGTGAATTGTAACCGTGCTTGGGGTGAATAGTAACAGAATTAAAAAGTGCATAAACCATGACATGCAACTAATTATTGAATGCCTTTGAGACCATAATAGCAACATTACATTTTAACATTTTGCTTGGCAGAAATCAATAAAAATTGCCCTGCCTAAAACAGCTGGAACGAACACACACACACACACTTAGCCTAGTTGTTGTTTGGTTGAGAAAGAGGGTAAAATAAAAAAAAGTATTTATATCTTTGCCTTCTGAGTGCTTGCATTTTATGCACTTTTTCCAGTGCTTGCTTGACGGGCGTATCGGTAAAAATTGCAATCTTTCTCCTCTTCCTACCACTTGTTGTAATTTTCCTGGGCCCCGCTTTTGTTATGGGGCTTATATCAACTGGGTTGAAATCAGAAGAGTAGTCAGATGTTTCCCAGCTACAGCCTGATACATGTGTGGAGGTGCCCTGTGAAGTGGCTGGCGAGGTGGCCCGGGTGGTAGATGGAGAGGCGGAACGGGTGGCAGATGGAGAGGCGGCCCGGTTGGTAGAAGGTGGGCTAGATAGCAGTGGTCTGAGTGGTGGCTGATGAGGTGACCTGGGAGGCAGCTGGCATGGCCAGTCTGTCAGCTGGAGCAGGGCGATCAGTGACAAGTGAAGGTGCAGCCACATTCCTGAAATACATCAGGGTTGTATAGCCAAATGCCGGTGCACCTGAACCCAGCCTATACATTGGTGGGTGTTGTGGCACCTGGTAGTGCTATTTTGACAAGGCCTGGAATGTCATATGGTCATGGTCTTTCCGGGGTTCATCTTCATCCAGGCATCACGTTAAGCACTTTTTAAATGGACAGTGACAGATTTCAGAACATGGGCCATTCTTACAGTATTCTCCCTGTACACCAAGTCAGAACTGTTGCAGAGGTTGTGTCTGACATTACATTTACATTTTAGTAGACGCTCTTATCCAGAGCGACTTACAGTAGCGAGTAAATACTGTACATGTTCATACATTGTTTTGTCGTCATACCCCGTGGGCATCGAACCCACAACTTTGACGTTGGAAGCGCCATACTCCACCAACTCAGTCACATGGGACCCCATATTAAAATCTAACGGGTTGTTGTTCTCAATGCATTTTGCTACACCTGCAATAACATCTGTTAAACATGTGTATGTGACAAATAAAATGTGATTTGATTTGAATGGTTCAGTGTCCCAGACACAGATTAAGCCTAGTCCTGGACTAAAAAGCTCTTTCAGTGAAGAATCTCCATGGAGAATGACTATAGTCCTGGACTTGGTTTAACCTGTGTCTGGGAAACCAGCCCTATAGAACGATAGAACAATATCAGTAGTAGAGGACTGAGCCCAGGAGTGCATCACCAGCCATGGTTGAAGAATTTTTAGGTTTGATATATAAAGACCTGGTATTCTCTGTATGATTTAGGCTCTCAGCCTAACAGTCAAGACTGTTGGGCTGATGGTTTCATTATTGCGCTAGCGCCCCACTCCCGGCGCCAGATTCAAAATCCAAAAGTTGAATTATTAAACATTCATCAATCCCTTACCTTTTGAAGAACTTCTGCTGAGGGCTTCCCAATTGTCCAACGAAGACATCCAATGGTTCTTTTGTTCGAAAAAGTCATGTATATCCATAAATCTCTGTTTGGTTGGCCCGTTATGTTCAGAAAATCCAACCATCGAATAGCTCATTGAAACGTGATGAGAACTCGTTCAAATATACCTATAAACTTTTCCTAAACAAATCAAATACCAGTCAAAATGCATCCTTAGCTATCCTTTTATGAATATTAGCGATAATATTTCACTCGGATGGTCACCTAAACGTTATATAAGTAAAATAAAGTGAGGCGCGCAGCCAGACTCGCGCCCGAGAAAACTTGTTGATATCTGAGCTACCTTGGCCATTTCCTGTACCTATTCGTTCTGTTTACTCCAATCTCTCTGAGTCTTTGTATATAGACTGTTGACATCTAGTGGAAGCCATAGGTACTGCAGTCTCAGTCCTGGTTACAATTGGAATCAATGGGGAGTGTCAAACAGAGCAAAAGATCACCAGAAACTGATTTCGGATGGATTTTTCTCGGGTTTTCACCTGCTAAATGAGTTCTGTTATACTCACAGACATTGTGTTAACACTGTTAGAAACCTCAGAGTGTTTCCTATCCAATAGTACTAATTATGTGCATGTCCAATTTTCTGAGCCTGAGTGGCAGGCATTTTGCTTTGGGCTCCCCAGACTCCCCAAAGCAGTCACCTCACCTGCCGCTCCCTAAGAAGTTAATCAATATGAAATAAAGATGATTGTTTGAAGAAATGACAGTCTATCACTTGATTAGAATATTCCACCACAATATTTGGCGACCCAGATGGAACAACAATCTCCATCTGCTGACTGCTCCAGAGGACTTTGGTTTAACCGTGCACGGGGCCCACATCAAGTGGTTTGAGGAAACCCACTCTCCACTGAAGGAAAAGCCAGGGACCTGCCTAAGATCTGAAGGAGGGTGTCAGGCGGGTTGTTATGGTGTTCCAAACAGAGACAAATAAATAGGGTGAGACTGACATTTCTTGGAAAAAAAATATTTATTTATTTTGAAAATGGGTTTCTGAGGGAACTGCCATCTAACGTTAACATCCAGTATATCTGTGAACTGGATTAAAACTAGAATCTGTGTGAACTAGTTTAAGACTTTTAAAGCAAAAACCCTGGTGTGGGTTAGAGACCTGTTTGGACTCAAAAGCACTATAGAAATATTAGAGAATGCATTTCAATGACTAGTATAAGATATTAAGGTGCACCTGTAATAGTTAAACAAACCCTATTTTGGAAATAAACTGTGAAGTTACTGCCGTTTTAAGGTTATGAAATCCTGCACCAGTGGGTTAGTATTGTAAGATGTAAATGTATGAGTTGTGTTATCTCAGGACCTAATCCCGAGATAAAAAATATTCCTGCAGGTTTTTTAAAATATTGTAGAAAACAACTAATTGATTAAGTATGTTTTGGGAACATTACTGTGTGAATGAGAGTTGTGTGAGTGTGGAAATAAGGGTTAATTTGACATTTGGATAGAATATCCATCATATAATATCACTGGGTGGTATTATTAAGTGCTAGATGTTATTTTAGAAAATGGCAGCAAATCTAAGGAATTGTTGAGGATGCGTGTGGAGTATTATTCCTATAGGGCAGCGTGTGGAAAGTAACGCTTTTGAGTTCCGATGAAGAGTTGTTGGAAACACAGATGGAGTGGTTAATTAATGCCAGTACCTAATATTTCCTATGTTATATATTGATTCTGTGAAGATATGGAAAAAAAACATGAATGAGAAATAGCCATATGTGTGTATAATCGATTACTAGAGATGTGATAAAGTAATACTGGGAATATAATTGAGATGCAACTTAGCCAACCCATAAGTAGACGTACATAGGTTCAGAGTGGTCTCTTTATGGATAATTTGTTAGAAATAAGGTTAAAGAATTATATGACTGTCTACAGGATCTGGGAGATCGTCTCAGAAAGAGATTGGCATATATTAAAACCGCGAGGAGAGAGGAGCGGAAATAAATTCATAGAGGAGGTACTAATAGCAAAGACATAAAGACACTAAGAGAAGCGCACGGGCATTCTACCAATTCGGCTCAAATATGAGAATAAAATCCAATCATGGATAAAATTCGGTTCTGCTGAAAGACAAATTCCAACCTTAGAGAATTCAGGGAAGTAATTGTGACTTGGCACAATGATATAAAAGAAGAATCATTAGCTCAATACACCAGCGTATTGATGTTATAGTTCTATCAGCGTAATCGCACTGACGGTACTATTTGTGAAGTAATTTGAGTATGGACATTGTTAAATGGGGTACTTGGTCAATTCGCTCTGGCTATTGCCGGTTGAATATGGCCGGTGTCGGTAAGCGTTAGGGAAATAACGTAATTTGAATTATTGCCAGCAGCACAATTAGTCACCAATGTTTTGAAAACATGTAAAATCCCTAACCACCTCTGCTAGGTGAGCAGAATGGAGAGTGAAGAGGTGTTTCTTGTTTGTGTCTGGAAGTAGCGCCAGTTAGCATGGGTGTGAGGCAGATAAAGTATTGTATTCAGTTAATATTCACTATTGGCCGGGTTTTTTTTTTTTTTTTTTTAAACACTTTTGAGAGTTTTTGAAATGTTGATATTTTGCTCCAGACAAGGGCATTTCCGGGCATAGAGCCAACATGGAAATTAATGTTTAATATATTTGGAAAATTCCCAAAACAAATATTTTCCATTATAAAATTCCCCTAAATATGTTTAATCTCAAATAATGCAACAAACATATATTTTTTCCCTTTGTGCTGTTGTCTGTGCACAATAATGTTAGTAGCATGTTTTGTGCTGCTACCATGTTGTGTTGCTACAATGTTGTCATGTGTTGCTACCATGCTGTTGTCTTAGGTCTCTCTTTATGTAGTGTTATGGTGTCTCTTGTCGTGATGTTTGTTTTGTCCGATATTTTATTTTTATTTCCCAGCAGTAGGCATTGTGCCTTCTGGTAGGCCATCAATGTAAATAAGAATTTGTTCTTAACTGACTTGCCTAGTTAAATAAAGATTTGATTTCATTTTTCAAGAATCCCTGAACTAAATTACTTCAGCTGCATTGCATGGCAAATCACTAACATTACTACAGTAAAGAACAATGACAAGTGATTTACTTTGAAATATATATTTAAAACCTCTTAGATGTTAAATCCTCTATTTAGGGGACTTTGAGTGGTTCTGGAATGGTCCCTACTGATATTTTGGTTTTCAAGGCACTTTAGGAGTGACTTGTCACATTTTTCAGGCCCATCCCAACCTGGGATAAAGCATATTAAAGGGGACAGTCTAGGGAGTTCAGCAATCATTGTTTCATCTGGCTGTGATATTCTCAGTCGAATTTAGAGCCCAGATAAAAGTATTTGAAATTATTCCAAATAGTATTTGAATCCAGGTATGATTTTAAAACGACCAGTCTCGTCTCATAGATAAGGATGATTACAACAAAGCCCAATTAGTCATTAGCGACGTGTTAACTTGGTCAGAAACGTTGGTTAGGCTAATAGATGTGTGACCCGTCTTTCTTCAGGAAGCTTTGTTATGATGACTAACTAGGCTAGTACTGAGAGTGTTGCAGTAGAGAGACAATACCTGTCAGTATATAGGTGAATGGCAGTGGTAGACACGAGGGGTGTATACGGTAGCATGTAGGTCTACAGGACACTGGATGTGTATTACCATGAGTCAGTATGGCCATGAACGATAACAGGGGGAAGATAAACCATAAGACTGGATATGTACCATGTATGCGGTGCCTCCACTTAATACGTGAACGGTTAGATAGGCAGGCTTGCACTCCTTGTGACTAATCCATTTGTTCCATTGTGCCAGGCAAGCTCAATCAAGACCAGATAAAAATATTTTAAATTATTCCAAATAGTATTTGAACCCAGGTCGGATTTGAACACAACCAGCCTCATCCCATATACAAGGATGATCCAGACTGCTCTCTGTGATCCCCTGGCACACAAAACTAAACTATTGATTAGGCCTAAACCTACGTTTTTAGACACAATTATTTTACCTGGGCTACAGCAACAGCGCAATGAGGACTGTATTATTGTTATCAAGTGAGTATACATGTTTTGGCTATAGGCTGTAAACTGTGGTGATTTAAGATCATTTGAATAACCGCTCAAACATTCTGTTTTGTTTCAATGCCCGAAATAACTGCATAGCCTACAGCCTATGCCTGATCATGCAACCATTTCTATCAGTTTGGGACTATTCTCGACATTTAAGATCCAGAAAGGCACATTAGCAGTTCACTCATGGTGTATTTTGTCAGAATGTAGCCCGGTGTTAAGATAGGACTACTATAGGAAAATACTGCCTTCTTTCCCACTCCATTTTTGCCCCCGCCCATCTACCCATAATTCCCATTTCTAATCTGTAGTGTTTGTTTATGGTAACTTCTGTTAATGCATTCAATATATTATTAGTCATTTACCGTTTGGTATCATTGTCGGAGTGGACGTGTTTTGCAGAACTCACAACCTATGCTACACTTGTGAGAAACAAGTTTTAGTTTTTCATTACATTTACGAGTTGTCAATTTATTCATTGTTTTTTGTCTGAAACGCTTCGGCGCAAATGTAGACCTATAAAATGTGCCCATTTGGGGATGGCTGATTTTACTATTTCTGATTTGTCCTAACTCACCACCACTAATGAGCTGTGGAGCTTCACAAAGGAATTTCCCTTCACCTCAAACAACAATTAAACGAATCAATTGAGAATGACAATAGTTCCTCAAAATATTCGAACAATATTTCCAACCCTCTCCCTTTTGATAACCATTCGGAAATGAAAGGGAAAAAATGTAATACTCTGATCCAGTGGAAGTGTCATACAAACTGATTACTTATCCCTTGCAAAAAAATGGTCTACAGCTGTGTCTGTCCTGAGTTCATTGGCGTGGGAAACTTTGAGGGGCCCGAATGGGTAAGAAGTGGTAAGATAAATTGGCACTACGAATGGACAAGGTTTCAGACCCCTGGCTATTACCGGCAACTTCAGGCGCATAAAGGTAGAATCTGCGAAGGCCAACAGGAGGAGGGTCAGGAACAGGAATTTCTATTCTGGTTAGGCTATCTTGAGCTCTGGCTCTGTAACGTGTATGCTAAAAATCGGGAATCAAGTACAAGGAGTGAATTTAATAAATAATGGAACGAAACACGAGTAGCGTACAGACATGAAACACACCCTCGTCCACGCTTTATGCCCTTGGGGGGGATCCCCGCGGACATATTTGTCGTTGGTCCAAATGATTAGTCAAGCAAGCGAAGTTTGCAACGTAAACCCCTCAGCCCTGGTTTTTAATGGAGTTTGCGAGTGTGCAATTATGGTCACTTCGAGGCCTGAAACGCCTCATAATTCAATTCGCGATCAAAGTCAGCCAATATGGAGTCAACATACAAGTGTAAGTAAAATCGAATGTAATAAGTTAGAAATTGTGCTACTAATGCACAAACAGGTCTCATAAAAGTAATTGTTTTTGTTTGGTTAGCTTTTGGAAATTGTAGAAATAAAGCATTTTCCTTCTTCAGAAGTAGCTAGGCAGGCTAACGTTATTTAGCTAATTAATTTCATACAGTAGGCATTAGTAATTATATATTTAATATAATTAGACATGCAATCATAATTGACTGTAGCGCATATAAAGCACCCACAAACTACAGGTGGCTGGCTGAAAACAACACAATCATCGCGGGATGAACGAGTAACGAATTTCCAGGCAAGGGTGGTCCATTTAAAATCATTTCCTTCCTCCCTTGCCCTGCAAGTGTATACTCGTCAGACGTCATGATATGCCTCCAGAAGTGTCCATTTAATGTTTTCAGGCACCTGTAGCATGTTGTTGCTTTATATGCACTATACAGGTCCCGAAGTTAACATAATTGTACAATCGCAAACTCAATTAAAAACGAGGGCTGAGGGGCTTACGTTGAAAACTTCCCTTGCTTGGCTAATCATTTGGACCGACACACATGTCCGTGGGGATTCCCCCAAAGGCATAAGGCAAAGGTTAAGTTGACGAAGGTGTGTTTTTTTATGAGTTTGAAACGCAGCCTGTGTCTTCATTATTTAATCAAATAGTGTGCCCAAAGCATCAGACAAGGTCAGTAAATATAGTTGATTTTATATAAACACGTGATGTATATAATACAAAAATAAGTGTCCAACAAGTTTTTGTAGTATGGCTTTTCCTGGGACTGCACAAGATTTAAGAAGAGTAGCAGAGGCAGCGGAGAAGCCAGGGCGGCAAGTAGCCTAGTGGTTAGAGCGTTGGACTTGTAACCGGAGGGTTGCAAGTTCGAATCCCAGAGCTAAATCTGTCGTTCTACCCCTGAACAAGGCAGTTAACCCACTGTTCCCCGGGCGAGGGGTTGGGTTAAATGCGGAAGACACATTTCAGTTGAAGGCATTCGGTTGTACAACTGATTAATAATGGTGACTTTGACTTATACAAAGTTAAATTGTAGTTTCCATCAACCTCACTCGCGCTGCGCGAAATGTAATATCAGAGAACACCGCCGTTCACCGGCAGAGTAGTAAGTGAAACCATTCCATTCAAAAAAGGGTGTGATATTAATAACGTTTATTTTCCTTGTGTTGTCGAATTTATAAAAATATTTACTACCATTGTACTAAGGTTGTCAATACCTGAAGTCTTCAGACCTTTTTTAGATTATTTTCCCAGTGATTAATTTGTAAATTGGTAGGTGCCGGAACAAAAAGTGAGCCGTTAGGGGGGTGACCTGGGAGGCTATGAGGTAGACTACCTGAATGCAAATAAAAAATATATAATAAAGCATTGCATGCATTATCATTGCTTTTGTGTACTGGCATAGAGCAGTAGAGTAGTGAGAGGCGCTTGCAGAAGTTGCGCACACACAGGTGGGACATTTGTTTAGCCTAGGGTCCTGTAAACATTTTAAAGTAATACTGGGAGGGCAACCAGTGAAGGACAAACACCAGTGTAAATACAACCCATATTTATTTCCCCTTTTTTTACTTAACTATTTGCACATCCTTCCAACACTGTATATCGACATAATGTCTTTATTCGTTTGGACTTTAGTGAGTGTAATATTTACTGTTCACTTTTTACTGTTTATTTCACTTTTGTTTATTATCTATTTCACTTGCTTTGGCAACCATATGTTTTCCATGCCAATAAAGCCTATTGAATTGATATTCTGAGAGCAGGCTCGAGTCTCCTGTCTCTGTACATAAAAACTGTTTAACACAAGTGTCTTTTGAAAACTGGTTCATATATCCCAAAGTTATTAGCGAATGTGACTGTGTATGTATATATATATATATATATATATATATGTGTGTGTATATATACACATGTGTGTGTATTTAGTTGCCGTTAATGTATTTAAAGCATATTTCGGTGTTTGTTGGCTTAGCTAGCCATGTTAATGACGCGCTAACTAATTTAGCACCGTCAGTCAGTGCACTTTAATGTTATGCTAGCTATTGCTAGCAGGTGATTTATTTGTAATTCAAGCCTTCTTTAATGAAATATTAAGTTACTGTTTATTTTCTTACTACCTTAAAATGTTTCCATAAAAAGGGTTGTACTTGTGCTCTGTATTTATGGATTGATGTCGCTTCACATTGAGGGCATGTATCATTACTATTGCTCTTATCTAACCAGTGAACGTGTGGCTCTGACCATCCTGTCAATGCCTGTCATCACTTTTTGGTATTTTTTAACTGCAGTCTGCAGGTATGCTTTACTGTATTTTTGTTATTTTCTAATAAAGCATTTATACTATGACCTTGTGCATTGAGTCCGAGAGAGATATTCTGACAGCAGTGAATGTCCTGTCAATGCCTGTCGTCACTGTTTGATAGCTTTCAAGTCAACCTGAAGTGTGGGTGTTCGTGTGCCGTGCCTCTGGGTTGCTATATGAATTTGGTTACACGTCAAAGCGCAACAGAACAATGAAGACAGACAGTCTGGAGATGTAGCCTGAATTAGAAGTGTATGCATATTACCCCATAATTCACAAGCTCAATGTTAGGCTTAATACTGCAGTGAATATCCAGTCAATTTACGCAGCGAATAAAAAAAAATATCAGGTAACGAAATCACAGATAAACTGTACAGATTTGGGCAGCTCGAAAAGCTACACTATTGACTCGTTTAATAGGGACAAGTATCTTGCCTAGGCTACAACACAATGTAATGAAGAATTTGATTGTTTTTGAGTACAAAACTCTAGTGTAGGGTGTAAACTGCAGTGAATAGCTTATGTCATTTGAACAATCACCCAAAAGCCTGGCGAGTTGAATACATATTAATTTCTAAATAACTGCATCTTGCCTGCTTGATTGGGCAACCATTTTGATCAGTTATGGTTCATTACTCGGCAGTTTAGCCTACAAGGCCCAGTAATATGGTGTATTTGTCAGTCTGTATTGGCTAACAGAAATATGCTAATGAAGTGATTTCTAGTTGCGCGCACATTAATGTTGATAAGGAAGTTGTATCCATAGTTTCTCCATTTGGCTTCCGTGTTTTAAAAGCGTTCGAACATGAGGTGGATACAAATACAGGACTACATGTCCGAAATTATATGAGACTGAAAACGGAAATAGCAAGCTCACAGTAGCTAGTGGTAGCTCATGCTAAACACTTAAATAGCAAAATCATAAAATGTGACAACGTTGTCAAGTGCATCTACTGCCATATACAGATGAAGAATATGTACTTGCATATCAGCAAGGAAGCACACTGGCCTTGGCTAACGCAAAGAAAACAGTATGGCTGGAACCCTCTCTGGAGCTAATTTCCTCTGACCACGATATTGCCCAGCATGCTCTGCTTCACTTCTCAGGTGGGCAGAGCTACAGCTCTGATGTGATGAGCTTCTATCTATTCTACTATGATAACTACTACTTTTGTACATATAGTGTATGTGGACACCCCTTCAAATGAGTGGATTCTGATATTTCAGCCACACCCGTTGCTGACAGGTGTATAAAATCTATCACACAGCCATGCAATCTCCATAGACACACATTGGCAGTAGAATGGCCTTACTGAAGAACTCAATGACTTTCAACAGGGCACCTTCACAGAATGCCACCTTACAAGTCAGTTTGTCAAAATCAACTGTAAGTGCTGTTATAGTGAAATTGAAATGTCTAGGAGCAGCAATGGCTCAGTCGTCAAGTTGTAGGCCACACAGCCCTTGTGCGAAAGCATGTCATGCGTAAAAATTGTCTATCCACAGCTGCAACACTCACTACAGGGTTCCATTCCAAACTGCCTCTGGAAGCAACGTTAGCACAATAACTGTTCGTTGGGAGCTTCATGAAATGGGTTTCCATGGCCGAGCAGCCGCACAGAAGCCTAAGATCACCATGCGCAATGCCAAGCGAATGCATAGTACCAACTGTAAAGTTTGGTGGAGGAGGAATATTGGTACTCATGCTATTCATGGTTCAGGCTAGGCCCCTTAGTTCCAGTGAAGGAAAAAATCTTAACGCTACAGCATACAATGACATTCTAGACAATTCAGTTCTTCCACCTTTGTGTCAACATTTTGGGGGAAGGCCCTTTCCTGTTTCAGCATGACAATGCCCCAGTGCACAAAGCAAGGTCCATAGAGAAATGGTTTGTCGAGATCCGTGTGGAAGAACTTGACTGACCTGCACAGAGCCCTGACCTCAACCTCGAACACCTTTCGGATGAATTGGAAAGCCAAATGCTCTTGTGGATAAATAGAAGCAAGCCCCCTCAACAATGTTCCAACATGTAGTAGTAAGTCTTCCCAGAAGCGTGGAGGCGGTTATAGCAGCAAACGGGGGAGCAACTCCATATTAATGCCCATGATTTTGGAATGAACACTCACAAACTTTTACAGATGCACAATCGAGAGCATCCTGTCGGGCTGTATCACCGCCTGGTACGGCATCTGCTCCGCCCACAACCGCAAGGCTCTCCAGAGGGTGGTGCGGTCTGCACAACGCATCACCGGGTGCAAACAACCTGCCCTCCAGGACACCTACAGCACCCGATGTCACAGGAAGGCCAAAACGATCATCAAGGACAACAACCACCCGAGCCACTGCCTGTTCACCCCGCTATCATCCAGAAGGAGAGGTCAGTACAGGTGCATCAAAGCTGGGACCGAGAGACTGAAAAACAGCTTCTATCTCAAGGCCATCAGACTGTTAAACAGTCACCACTAACAGAGAGGCTGCTGCCTACATAGAGACTCAAATCTCTGGCCACTTAATAAATGGATTTAAATATATGTACAGTGGGGAAAAAAAGTATTTAGTCAGCCACCAATTGTGCAAGTTCTCTCACTTAAAAAGATGAGAGAGGCCTGTAATTTTCATCATAGGTACACTTCAACTATGACAGACAAAATGAGGAAAGAAAATCCAGAAAATCACATTGTAGGATTTTTTATGAATTTATTTGCAAATTATGGTGGAAAATAAGTATTTGGTCAATAACAAAAGTTTATCTCAATACTTTGTTATATACCCTTTGTTGGCAATGACAGAGGTCAAACGTTTTCTGTAAGTCTTCACAAGGTTTTCACACACTGTTGCTGGTATTTTGGCCCATTCCTCCATGCAGATCTCCTCTAGAGCAGTGATGTTTTGGGGCTGTCGCTGGGCAACACGGACTTTCAAAGATTTTCTATGGGGTTGAGATCTGGAGACTGGCTAGGCCACTCCAGGACCTTGAAATGCTTCTTCTGAAGCCACTCCTTCGTTGCCCGGCGGTGTGTTTGGGATCATTGTCATGCTGAAAGACCCAGCCACGTTTCATCTTCAATGCCCTTGCTGATGGAAGGAGGTTTTCACTCAAAATCTCACTATACATGGCCCCATTCATTCTTTCCTTTACACGGATCAGTCGTCCTGGTCCCTTTGCAGAAAAACAGCCCCAAAGCATGATGTTTCCACCCCCATGCTTCACAGTAGGTATGGTGTTCTTTGGATGCAACTCAGCATTCTTTGTCCTCCAAACACGACGAGTTGAGTTTTTACCAAAAAGTTATATTTTGGTTTCATCTGACATTCTCCCAATCCTCATCTGGATCAACCAAATGCTCTCTAGCAAACTTTAGACGGGCCTGAACATGTACTGGCTTAAGCAGGGGGACACGTCTGGCACTGCAGGATTTGAGTCCCTGGCGGCGTAGTGTGTTACTGATGGTAGGCTTTGTTACTTTGGTCCCAGCTCTCTGCAGGTCATTCACTAGGTCCCCCGTGTGGTTCTGGGATTTTTGCTCACCGTTCTTGTGATCATTTTGACCCCACGGGTGAGATCTTGCGTGGAGCCCCAGATCGAGGAAGATTATCAGTGGTCTTGTATGTCTTCCATTTCCTAATAATTGCTCCCACAGTTGATTTCTTCAAACCAAGCTGCTTACCTATTGCAGATTCAGTCTTCCCAACCTGGTGCAGGTCTACAATTTTGTTTCTGGTGTCCTTTGACAGCTCTTTGGTCTTGGCCATAGTGGAGTTTGGAGTGTGACTGTTTGAGGTTGTGGACAGGTGTCTTTTATACTGATAACAAGTTCAAACAGGTGCCATTAATACAGGTAATGAGTGGAGGACAGAGGAGCCTCTTAAAGAAGAAGTTACAGGTCTGTGAGAGCCAGAAATCTTGCTTGTTTGTATGTGACCAAATACTTATTTTCCACCATAATTTGCAAATAAATTCATTAAAAATCCTACAATGTGATTTTCTGGATTTTTTTTCCTCATCTTGTCTGTCATAGTTGAAGTGTACCTATGATGAAAATTACAGGCCTCTCTCATCTTTCTAAGTGAGAGAACTTGCACAATTGGTGGCTGACTAAATACTTTTTTTCCCCACTGTATATATGTATCACTATATACGTATCACTAGTCACTTTAAATAACGCCACTTTAATAATGTCTACATAGCCTACATTACTCATCTCCTATGTATATACTGTGCTCTATACCATCTACTGCGTCTTGCATATGCCGCACAGCCATCGCTCATCCATATATTTATGTACATATTCTTATTCATCCATTTACATTTGTGTGTATAAGGTAGTCGTTGTGAATTTGTTAGATTACTTGTTAGATATTACTGCACTGTCAGAACTAGAAGCACAAGCATTTAGCTACACTCGATGTTGAATGAGATTCATCAGCAGGTACAAAAACACTGAAACACATCAAACAAGGGTTACTGATATTAAGAGGCATCAAAGTTAACAAACTGATTTATTTAAATTTATGCATTTGAAATTGGTCAACAATTTCACCACTTTAAAATACATATTTTTCAAAGAAACATGAAACATCTAATAGTCAAATCCTAGTGTAGTTAAATCCTAGTGTATTTAAATCCTAGTGTAGTTAAATCCTAGTGTAGTTAAATCCTAGTGTATTTAAATCCTAGTGTAGTTAAATCCTAGTGTAGTTAAATTGGTTCTACTTTCTTTGGCCATTTTCTGGTGTTTTGTGGTAGAAAACCGAGCGTTAAGTATAAAACGTCAAGCCTGAAATACTCACTGATATCAATACATAAATTCACAATAGATTTAAAATTAAATAAATCAAGTTAAATATATATAAAATGCAATATACACGCCTTTTAAACATTTCTTCACTTACTTATCTACTAAATCATATCACTTATATTTATATTTTTAAAATACAGTTGTAACCATTGTGCAGCATTTTGACTGCTGTTTGTGAAAATCACCTGGTCCCGGTTGTCTGTACAGTATAATGTGCACCTACAGTAGCTGTCTATACCTGTTACTTTCTACAACATGTTTCCATTTAGCTCCAAGACCTCTCTGCATGCAAAACCACAAGAATGACAGCACAGTAGTAACGCCTCTCTGCCTCCCCCTCTTCTGCTGCTGCTTTGTCTATAAGGAAATATTATATCCACTGTGCACCCAACCAGCCTGTCCCAGTTCATGCATGCAAATCCACAAGATGCAATTCCTCCTCTAGCAACCAACCTTCTCCCCTACCAACACAATCACAACACTTGCCTCCCTGATCTCAGAACCAAATCTTGCAGATGTTGGGACTGCGCGACTACTGCCTCCCCAAGGACACGCTGCAGGCAGGGCATTTGTTTACCAGTCTCATCTTCTTATCCTCTACTTTTTGTTCTGTTCATTTATTCTTCTTAAAACTGCTCCCATGATTATTCCTCTGATGGTGTTCTGCATGCTGTGAATCTGCATAGCCCTTGTTAGGGTTCGTTTCCTGGTTCCTTTTTCAATCATTGGCTCATTGGTGAAATTAGCATATGACAATAGCTTTAATTAAATCATTCATTCATTTATTAATGCAATTGCAGACAGAAGTTGACAATCAGGAACATAGCACGCATGTTTCTGAGTAAGTTCTGCGCTATAGGAAAAGCCTGAGTTGCTTTTATCATGCTTGTAGTCAACCCCCTGTGATGTCACTGCATACATCATTACTATTTACTCGTCAGACCAAGCCCATGCATCCACAGCTACACAAACATAGAGTTTCAGTGTTATCTAAAAGCTAGGCAATAAATGTTCACTCCCCAAATTGATTTATTGTGGAATATCTGACTTGTCTCTTATCTCCCCTATTCCCCTGCAGAGCTCCTTCTTCACAGTCACACATTTCTCAGATGTGTCTCTATAAGAAGCAGAGAGAGAGAACTAAAAAACAATTGTGGAACAATACTAAACCGCTACAATGAATATATATTGTTAATCTGTAGTGTAGGACCCTATAAATGTAAGGAGGGAGGGGTTATAACCCTTCCCCTTCTATTAATACAACATAAGCATAATCAATTATTATAATACATCAAACATTTAGTACAGTCCTATCATGACCCCTAGGGGATATTCTAACACCTTCTGTTCTGCATCCATTCATAAGACTGTGGTGTATTCACTAGGAACCAAACGGAAGCAAACAGACAAAACAAGGAGGGACTAATCTAAACTTGTCCAATAAGAAACACTTGTTTTCATTCCAAAATGTTTTGCTACGGTGTGCACTAATGAATACATCCCTGCTGTAATTTGACCCAAATGTAGAGTTTGGATTAGCTATTCCTTTAAAGGTTTGTGGGGTTCAGTCCTAGTACAGCAGGACAATGTCTCCCCCTACTATCTGCCTGTGTGAACTGCTTGCTCTCCAGGACTGTCCTCAACCACTGTTATTGTACCACTCTAGGGCCAGTTTCCCAAACACAGTCACAGGTTAAACCTAGTCCAGGTCAAAAAAGCATTCTCCATGGAGATTTTAATGTCAGACACCATGACAACAGATGTCAGAGATCAGTTTACATTTTATACATTAAAATGATTATACTTAATACAACATGACAGAAAGGCCATGAAACATGACCAAGCTTTTAAACCAGGGATGGGCAACTGGCAGACCGCGGGCCTCCTTCTGAAGGAGTTTCAAAATGATCAATTTCAATAATTTATTTAATTTTTCGGGAACTAAAAGGTACTGTTGTGAGTTAGAATAGTAGAATATACAAAATGCAATTTCAAAATATGGTTGTTCATCAGTTTCTCTTATGTCACTTTGTGATACCTAGTCAGTCAATTAGCCCATGTCAGCATTTGTTTTTAGATTGCTAAGTTAGTTTAGCGTATTAAAAACTGAAAACATTTCTCTCTAAAATGTGTAGAAATGCAGGAAATTAGTTATGTGGGGCCGCAGATGCTTGCGGGTCTGCATGATGAGTAAATGCTTTGTCCCCCACCCCCATCAAAGTTGCCCTTCCCTGTTTTAAACAATGCAGCAACACTGCATTCCACTAGAACGCCGTAGCACACTTCACAGACAGATACAGCAACCGTCTGAGCGGTTGGCTTCTGAGTCCTCACCCGCTACGGACTTATACCGACTCTACTTTGGTCTGACCCACTACAGGCGGTCCGGCAAGAACCAGGCAGATGTGTTCACATCCAGAGTTTTGTCCTCTGGTTTAATTCACACATTACCACACACACATAGAATAAATTATCTTTGTGATACCTAGGATGGACTTCAGGTTCTAAAGGTGTTAAATATATACACACATGACCGTATTAATATAGTTATATATATTTCTATTGCATGTACAACAGGAATGAAGAGGATATTCACATAGCAGCATATACACATGACCGTATTAATATAGTTGTACATGCAATAGAAATATATATATAACAGGAATGAAGAGGATATTCACATAGCAGCATATACACAGCAGCATATACACATCAACAAACATGTCTATCACAGGAGGTTGGTGGCACCTTAATTGGGGAGGAAGGGCTCGTGGTAATGGCTGGAGCGGAATGGTATCAAATACAAACACATGGTTTGATGCCTTAATTATGAGCCGTCCTCCCCTCAGCAGCATCCACTAATGTACAGTGCATTCAGACCCCTTGACTTTTGCCAGCATTTTGTTACGTTACAGCCGTATTCTAATGGGGTGGCAGGTAGCCTAGAGGTTAGAGCGTTGGACTAGTAACCGAAAAGTTGCAAGATCGAATCCTGGAGCTGACAAGGTACAAATCAGAAGTTCTGCCCATGAACAAGGCAGTTAACCCAGGTCATCATTGAGAATAAGAATTTGTTCTTAACTGACTTGCCTAGTTAAATGAAGGTAAACAAAAATATTGATTAAACAGTCTTTTTTTCATTATCAATGTACACACAATACCCAATGACAAAGCATAAACACGGTTTTAGACAATTTTGCTAATTTATAAAAAATTTAACTGAAATATTAAATTGACATAAGTATTCAGACCCTTTACTCAGTACTTTCGTAAAGCACCATTTGGTAGCGATTACAGCCTTGATTCTTCTTGGCGGCCAAACTCCAAGCGGACTGTCATGTGCCTTTTACTGAGGAGTGGCTTCTGTCTTGCCACTCTACCATAAAGGCCTGATTGGTGGACTGCTGCAGAGATGGTTGTCCTACTGGAAGGTTCTCTCATCTCCACAGAGGTACTCTGGAGGTCTTTCAGAGTGATCATCAGGTTCTTGATCACCTCCCTGACAAAGGCTCTTCTCCCCAGATTGCTGTTTGGCCAGGCTGCCAGCTCTAGGAAGAGTCTTTGTGGTTCCAAACTTCTTCCATTTAAGAATGATGGAGGCCACTGTGTTCTTGGGGACCTTCAATGCTGCAGGAACGTTTTGGTACCCTTCCCCAGATCTGAAGCCTCGACACAATCCGGTCTCGGAGCTCTACGGACAATTCCTTCCACCTCATGGCTTGGATTTTGCTCTGACGTGCACTGTCAACTGTGGAACCTTATATAGACAGGTGTGTGCCTTTCCAAATCATGTCCAATCAATTGAATTTACCACAGGTGGACTCCAATCAAGTTGTAGAAACATCTCAAGGATGATCAATGGAAACCGCATGCACCTGAGCTCAATTGCAGGTCTCCAGGCAAAGGGTCTGAATAATTTGCAAACATAAAAAAAAAAGTTTTTGCTTTGTCATTTTTGGCAAGTGTGTAGACCGATTTTTACCTTGGGTATTCGAGCAACCTTTCGGTTACTGGCCTAACACTAACCACTAGGCTACCTGCGGCCCCATATTTGATCTATGAATGGTGCCAACCAGCCATTATTGTGAGCCATCCTCCCCTCAGCAGCCTCCACTGACATATATAAACATCTCTCTCTAGGCGAGAGAGACTGAGAGAGAAACAAATCACTCAACATGCTAGATGCATGGTCCTCTCCAGCCTGGTGGGGATCTTATCTGATCTGTGTCTGGTGCCACCCAGTTGTACATCTTACTGTGCATGCTAGAACTCAGAGGACCATCTCCAAGATGTCTAGCAGGTTCTAGAACGCACCATGGCATAACAGTAGTGGCTATACAAATAACCATCTCTAAACAATAACATCTACTGTGAAAATACTGATGTAATTAATTAAAGGTAATGCTGGCACTTTGTGCATGTCTAAAATATACACAAACCTGCAAGATAACAGTACTATCACAATACAGTTACACTGGTAGGAAAGTAGCAACAAGTACTATTAGTAACTAAGCATTGTTTAGCAGCACTAAAACCCCAACTGTAGACCCCACAACTCACACTCTCTTAGATGCATACAATCTTCCTAATTAACACAATCAACTTGGTCACCAGCCAAAGTCAAAGTCAGTCAGAGTCAAAATGTCCATTCGGGCACGCTGATTGGTGAAAACCAGGAGGCTAGGATAAAAGACAGCTGAGAAGGGGAGAAATCACCTTACCTGAACTGTGTGGAAGGTCACGTGCACAGGCATCGGTTTAAAACATGACATAAAGGCCATAGAACATGACCAAGATTTTAAACAATGTAGCAATAACATAGAATTACAGTAGAATGCCATAGCACACTTCACAGACTGACGGGCAGACTGTTAAACGAGGGGCAAGGAATCTTTTAAAATCACTAGCCGGGCAGTGGGTATAATCACTGGGGAAGCCAAGTCCAAAATATAAGCCATTTTAAAACCTGTATTGTGATATATTGCGTTGTTTGCTCTTTAACCTGTTAATTCATATGTCTTGCGACCGTGATATACAGGCCTAAAGGCCGAGACAATAAGAATACACAGTGGCAGAATGTCTGTTGGCTTCCCTTGCCTTCAATGCTACGGGTATTGCTATGTCATACTCATTTGGACCAGACAGTATCAGATAGATGGCGTCCACGTGGAGAGACAGAGGGGGCACTGTTTCACTCGATCGGACGCTTTGTCCTGTGAGATACATTCAGCCTTTTGCGAATTGAAGGAAAATTGTGAAACACAGAGACAAAAATCTACATGTATTTTTTTTTATTGGTACATTTTTGGGGGGAAGCCTGCCTTCTCTTGGCATCTATGAATACACACCCCTGTGAAAAAGCAAATTAATAATGAAACGACAAATGGAAATAAAAATCTGAAAGATCAGATATGGAAGTCTGAATCAAAGCAGTTCTTTGCTTGGGAGGGAGTGGGATCTCTGTTACAGCCAGGTAGTAGATGTAATATGGTCCTGGTCAGTTATTTTCTTGGGAAAGAGTTGGATCTCTGTTACAGCCAGGTAGTAGATGTAATATGGTCCTGGTCAACATTAGTGCACTATATAGGGAATATAAGATTTTTGGGCAACTTCCCCAGTTTACCAGAAATATTGGTTGGAAGATACCTGGACTTGAGAGGGAATAAGGTGGAAACCCGGTAATCCTCCAACCAGGATTTACAGCTGCACTATGGTCGGACAGGCTTCCTGGTTAGGTCAAGACACTGCAGAGTCGGTGGGAGATATGGCTCAGAAAACATACCTCAACCCATGGATGAAAAATGCCTTGTACTCCGAATTATACCATCTGTTACACCGAGGAGATTGAACGACTTCTAGTTTTCCGGAAAACTGTAATTTCTTTTGTCCTCAAGCCATTTTGGAATGGCAGTATCAGCCTATCAGCTACTTTGTTGTTTTTTGTATGTATTTATTAGAGATCCCCATTAGATGTGCCAAGGCAGCAGCTACTCTTTCTGGGGTCTAAACATATTAACTTCTTAGGGAGCGGCTGCATAGGTGATGGCTTTGGAGAGTCTGGCGTGCCCAAAGTAAAATGCCTGCCACTCAGGCCCAGAAAATAGGATATGCACATAATTAGTACTATTGGATAGGAAACACTCTGAAGTTTTTAAGAGTGTTAAAATAATGTATGTGAGTATAACAGAACTGATATAGCAGGTGAAAACCCGAGGAAGATCCATCCGGATTTGCAGTTTTTTTTGTACTTGACCTTCTTCTCCAGGCTGCCTATTCATTTTATTTTAACCAGGACTGAGACTGCATTACCTATGGCTTCCACTAGATGTCAGCAGTCTCTATACAAAGACTGGGAGCGATAGGAGTAAGCAAAACGGATAGGAAGAGGAAGTGGTCAAGGGAGCTCAATGTCAACAAGATTTCTCAGGCAAGAGACTGGGTGCGCGCCCCACTTTATTTTACTTATATAACATTTAGGTGACGATCCGAGTGAAATATTATCGCTCATATTCATAAAAGGATAGCTAAGGATGCATTATAACTGGTCTTTGATTTGTTTAGGAAAAGTTTATAGGTATATTTGAACGCGTTCTCTTCACATTTCAATGGGCGATTCAACGTTGGATTTTCTGAACATAACGCACCGACCAAACGGAGATTTATGGATATAATAAATTACTTTTTATAACAAAAGAACAATTGGATGTTTTCGTTGGACACTTGGGAAGCCCTCAGCAGAAGTTCTTCGAAAGGTAAGGGATTTGTTTTCGCTGTGATATGGGTTTTGTGTGAACTGCGCTGGTTTATGAATTTATGCTAATGCAGAAATATTAGAGGTGCTATCTTCAAACAATCAAATGTTGTGCTTTCACCGTGAAGCCTTTTTGAAATCTGACAACGCTGTGATATTACCAAGAAGCAGAGCTTTTGATGACTATGCAACACTTGTATATTGATGAATGTTTAATAATTCAACTTTTGGATTTTGAATCTGGCACCTTACATTTCACCGGGTAGTGTCGGGAGTGGGGTGCTAGCGCACCACTGCTCATTCCAATGAAGTTCGATCTATAATTGCTTTTTAAATATACAAGTAGGAAAGCCTTAAGATAAATAAACCACTTGTTTAGAAAGAAAAATGTAGATCATTTTTGAGTAAAGTAGTAATATGTTGGATGAGTGTGTTGGGGGCAATTCGTCCCCCCCCCCCGGGGGCTATTTACCCCTTTATGGTTATGAATGTGTTTCTACCTGTTATTTAGAGAAAGACTATCCCAGTTAGTGCTAGTTTGTGCTAACTTTCTAACTAGCAACTTCACTAGCAGTAAATGCTAGCCAGCTAACTAGTTATAATAAGCTGTTAGGAGTTCTAGCTAGCAACCTTACTAGATAACGTAACCTAATTGCAGTTATAAATGTTTCCACTAGTGACTGATAGCTTTCCAGCTAATGTACTTTATAGCCTTTTAGCTATTTTACACAGCATTTTATGTCATATAGCAAGATATCTAGGTACGTTTTTAAGAGAGAGTTTTTCAATTGGCATCTCTCCCCCTGTTTTCAGTCAAAGGTGGGGACTGGATTAGGTGTGAGCAGTGCAGGAGGTGGGCTCATAAATTGTGCTCCAATTTTACTGGGGACAGCTTTATATGTGACTTATGCACAAATTAGAATCATGCAATAGCAGAGCATAAGAGAGTTGCCACATAAATGTTACACTGAATTAATTAGTTAAGTTATTGTTATTAAATGTTGTATTCCAATGTTATTTAATGTTACTAGTTATATTCCATTCCAATTTTATATTCCAATTATAAAAAAAAAAAAAATGAATTAAAAACAATTAAACCTTTTGGCTCCTGAATGTCATTTTAAAGACTGCTGGGATTTAAAGATTGCAGTTACCCCGGTACTTTAAAAAAAAGCCCCTTTTCTAAAAACAACATTTCATGAATTAACAAAAAATTTGTAAACTGTAGCCATTTATTTCCCTTTATAGTTTATTCGCCTAAAGCATGACCTTCATCCACATACCAATATTTTTCTAAACGTTTCTTTTTTGTGTCAGCAATTAGACATTGTTCTTAGGGGTGGCTAGCTACCCCCTAGTACCCTACTTTTTGAGGGGGACATTTTTTGAGGGCCACCACATCATCTCTCCCAGAGGAGGACCTCACCTGTCCCGTATGCTGAGACATCTTCAGAGACCCAGTCATCCTGTTGTGTAGCCACAGCTTCTGTAAGGACTGTATACATGGCTACTGGAGGGAGAGAGAAGTGAAGGAATGTCCAGTCTGTAGGAAAAGATCCAAACTCAGTGATGCACCCCTCAACCGGGCTTTGAAGAACCTCTGTGAGGCCTACTCCAAGGAGAAAGCATCTGCAGGTGTGCTCTGCAGCCTGCATGGGGAGAAATACACTTCTCTATCGGGAACATTTATGTATTTTTTTCCTAAAAAAGTAACAATTACTGCACACCACTGCTTAGTGTAGGTGCTTGCTGCCCTTTAGAGAAAATGTCTTCTCAGTAAACTGATATATTTGAGCATTTTCCTGTTTCATTCCAGGAGTCTGTGCTGAAGCTCCTACAAAACAAACTGGAGGTCCTCAAGGCAGACAGTTGAACTTGTGTTCAAACGGCAGATACTACCACGGTAAGAAAGCTGATTGGTTTTTGATTTAATGTTTCTGTAGTAGAGTTTCCCTCAGCCAGCAGATTTGACCCGCTTGCTTACAGCTGCGCAACTGTCGGACAGGCTTCCTGTGTAGATTAAGACACCGCAGAGCCGGCGCGATATATGGCTCACAAAATGTACTTCAATCTAGTTACACTCCGAACTGTCCTATTATCCCAACTGTTCCACTGAGTAGATGGTACGACTGCTGGTTTTTAAGTAAACTGCTGTTGTTGTCCTCATCCTAACTAGCATTATCAACAGAAGCCATTGTGGCATGGCACATTGTGTTCCTTAATCTTCTTTGAGGTTTTATGGTAGACTACAACCTACTGGTGTTTTACCGCCACCTACTGTACGGGTTACTGATACAAAACTATTCCATTACGGGAAAGGGAAGGGGCAAGAAACCCATACATCATAACAAATATTCATCAAAAACCCATACCACTCCTTCAGTCACCATTCAAATCATATTCCTCTTGCAGAGGCCTGCAAGGACAAAGCATTCATCGACAGGATTCCTTCTGCTGTAAAATCCCCAAAAACACTGCATTCACAACGATGCCTGTTTTCTCAGATTTCCTGTTTCTGCTGTGCACTTGATAACCAATGAAAATAAACGCTAGTGTCATTGGGTGTGCACAAACCACTTCATCCAATTCGCCACGTACAGTGGGGCAAAAAAGTATTTAGTCAGCCACCAATTGTGCAAGTTCTCTCACTTAAAAAGATGAGAGAGGCCTGTAATTTTCATCATAGGAACACTTCAACTATGACAGACAAAATGAGGAAATAAAATCCAGAAAATCACATTGTAGGATTTTTAATGAATTTATTTGCAAATTATGGTGGAAAATAAGTATTTGGTCACATACAAACAAGCAAGATTTCTGGCTCTCACAGACCTGTAACTTCTTCTTTAAGAGGCTCCTCTGTCCTCCACTCGTTACCTGTATTAATGGCACCTGTTTGAACTTGTTATCAGTATAAAAGACACCTGTCCACAACCTCAAACATTCACACTCCAAACTCCACTATGGCCAAGACCAAAGAGCTGTCAAAGGACACCAGAAACAAAATTGAAGACCTGCACCAGGTTGGGAAGACTGAATCTGCAATAGGTAAGCAGCTTGGTTTGAAGAAATCAACTGTGGGAGCAATTATTAGGAAATGGAAGACATACAAGACCACTGATAATCTTCCTTGATCTGGGGCTCCACTCAAGATCTCACCCCGTGGGGTCAAAATGATCACAAGAACGGTGAGCAAAAATCCCAGAACCACACGGGGGGACCTAGTGAATGACCTGCAGAGAGCTGGGACCAAAGTAACAAAGCCTACCATCAGTAACACACTACGCCGCCAGGGACTCAAATCCTGCAGTGCCAGACGTGTCCCCCTGCTTAAGCCAGTACATGTTCAGGCCCGTCTGAAGTTTGCTAGAGGGCATTTGGATGATCCAGATGAGGATTGGGAGAATGTCATATGGTCAGATGAAACCAAAATAGAACTTTTTGGTAAAAACTCAACTCGTCGTGTTTGGAGGACAAAGAATGCTGAGTTGCATCCAAAGAACACCATTACTACTATGAAGCATGGGGGTGGAAACATCATGCTTTGGGGCTGTTTTTCTGCAAAGGGACCAGGACGACTGATCCATGTAAAGGAAAGAATGAATGGGGCCATGTATTGTGAGATTTTGAGTGAAAACCTCCTTCCATCAGCAAGGGCATTGAAGATGAAACGTGGCTGGGTCTTTCAGCATGACAATGATCCCAAACACACCGCCGGGCAACGCGAAGGAGTGGCTTCGTAAGAAGCATTTCAAGGTCCTGGAGTGGCCTAGCCAGTCTCCAGATCTCAACCCCATAGAAAATCTTTGGAGGGAGTTGAAAGTCCGTGTTGCCCAGCGACAGCCCCAAAACATCACTGCTCTAGAGAAGATCTGCATGGAGGAATGGGCCAAAATACCAGCAACAGTGTGTGAAAACCTTGTGAAGACTTACAGAAAACGTTTGACCTCTGTCATTGCCAACAAAGGGTTTATAACAAAGTATTGAGATAAACTTTTGTTATTGACCAAATACTTATTTTCCACCATAATTTGCAAATAAATAACTAAAAAATCCTACAATGTGATTTTCTGGATTTCTTTTTCTCATTTCGTCTGTCATAGTTGAAGTGTACCTATGATGAAAATTACAGGCCTCTCTCATCTTTTTAAGTTGGAGAACTTGCACAATTAATGGCTGACTAAATACTTTTTTGCCCCACTGTATATCCTTCGCATTCGATTCTAGCGTCACCCCAGAGATGACACCTTTAATAGGTTCCATGCATTGAAGATCCACACACAACACATTCCAATCCGATATCTTCTAGAGGTGCAGAGCACTCTCCTTCTGTTCCATAGATGCACAGAAAACCAAAATAAGCCAATTTCTTGTTACTCTCACCGATGTCACCTTATCCAACGCATCCACGATTTTTATAGACTTCAAACTGATCTCGCAAGTAACATCTAACAAAAACGAATCAGAACTATGGTTGGATTTACTAGATTCCACCACCGCTTTACTTCTCTTTTTTTCCTTTTGTATTCACCACTGTAATCCAATTATTCTCAATCTCCACTCGACACGCCATCTGATTCAAACAGAACATTCACTTGCACCATTTTCCCTTCCAACATAACACCTCCGGCCCATTGACCTGCTTTGAACAGGTCCTAGTTTTGTCGCACCTAGACTTACTGTTCAGTAGTGTGGTCAGGTGCCACAAAGAAGGACTTGGGAAAATTGCAGTTGGTTCAGAACAGGGCAGCACGGCTGGTCTTTAAAAGTACACCGAGAGCTAACATTAATGACATACATGTCAATCACTCATGGCTCAAAGTGGAAGAGAGATTGACTTCATCAATGCTTGTTTTTGTAAGAGGTGTTGACATGCTGAATGCACTGAGGTGTCTGTTAAACTACTAGCACACAGCTCGGACACCCATGCATACCCCACAAGACATGCCACCAAAGGTCTCTTCACAATCCCCAAGTCCAGAACAGACTATGGGAGACGCACAGTGCTACATAGAGCCATGACTACATGGAACTCTATTCCACATCAGGTAACGGATGCAAGAAGTAGAATAAGATTTTTTTTTAAACAGGTAAAAATACACCTTATGGAACAACGGGGACTGTGAGAGACAAGCACAAAAGGTACAGACTCATGCTTACGCACACAGTGTGGTATTGTTGTATGGTGGTATTAAACATTCTGTATTGTAGATATGTAGTAGTTTAATAATGATTTACTGTTTTATCTTTTGTTTTATGTGTAATGTAAGTGCTTTAAGGCTTTCCTACTTGTATATTTAAAAAACAATTATAGATCGAACTTCATTGGAATATATATACAACAATTTCATCAACTTACCACAAAATCGTTTTGTTGAAATATCTCAAAGTTGTCATGACACAGAGGACATTTTTTGTTGATCAAGAGCAGTGGCAGCCGGGGAAAAAGTGTTGGGGAAATAATTTGGTGACGTCTTGTGGTCTTAATGTGAATTACAGGGTGGAGGCCAGTTACCACAGTGGGCTAGTTACCCCCTACTACCCTACAGGCAAACTTTTAGGTGAGTTTCGCTGCTAATTCAAAAAGGACTTGCTTGCTGTTTCGTTATTGTTTGTAACACATGTAGCTTACATTTGAAACGTAGTAATATAATGAAGTGAACTTTATTCTTTGCTGTGAAGGCAAGAGAGCTGTGTTGTTATTGTGGCTCTTCTATAATTTTATCGCCATCCGCAAACAAACATTATTGATGTTGTTACCGCTCGATCTATCTATCACTTACCTCTGTGATGCATACAAGAATAACTAAGTACTTCCGGGTCACATATCTTTTGGGGTCACAGATTTTTGGAATCCTTCAGAATAAGAGTCCTGTTCTGTATACTTTGTAAATTCATAATTAGGGCAGAACGGGGTATGATAGTGCTTTCAACAGGGTATGGTAGTAAGTGCCAGGTGCACTGGTTTGAGTGTGTCAAAAACTGCAACGCTGCTAGGCTTTTCACACTCAACAGTTTCCCGTGTGTATCAAGAATGGTCCACCACCCAAAGAACATCCAGTCAACTTAAAACAACAGTAGGAAGCATTGGAGTCAGCATCCCTGTGGAACGCATTCGACACCTTGTAGAGTCCATCTCCTGACGAATTGAGGCTGTTCTGAGGGCAAAAGGGGGTACAACATTAGGAAGGTGCTCCTAATGTTTTTTACACTCAGTGTATATTATCAATGTCCCTGTTCAGCCACGACTCAGAGGAGAAGCATAGGATATTACAGTTCTTCAGGTCCGGTTGATAGGATAGTCTTGAACGGAGCTCGTCCAACTGGTTTTCCAGTGATTGTACGTTTGCCACTAAAAAGGAGGGTAGAGAGGGTTTATGTACTTGCTGAAATAGTTTGGTCAGGGTGCACGACGGCCTCTCTTACGCCTCCTTTTTCTTTTCCGAGTCTCGGGGATCAGGGCCTTGTCCCGGGTGAGCAGCAGTAGCAGTGCATGGTTAAAATTACAGGGGAAGCCAATCCAGAGAAAAAAAGCCATATTACAACCTATGTGTTGTGGTAATAGGGTGCAGGCCAGGCAGCAGGCTGTTAGCCAGCCTGCCAGCTCAGTGGAGTCTGCCACTAGCACAGTCAGTGTAGTCAGCTCAGCTATCCCCATTGAGACCGTGTCTGTGCCTCGATCTAGGTTGGGCAAAACTAAACATGGCGGTGTTCGCTTTAGCAATCTCACTGGAATAAAGACCTCCTCCATTCCTGTCATTATTGAAAGAGATTGTGACATCTCACATCTCAAAATGGGGCTACTTATTGTTAGATCCCTCAAGGCAGTTATAGTCAATGAACTAATCACTGATCATAATCTTAAATTTGCGTATTTCTCCAAAACACATTTTTCCTGAGTCTGCACAACACTGACAGGACCTAGGATCAAGGGATATAATCCTATATCTCTTGACACATACATGAAAATAGTCATGGCCTCTAAACCTTCAAGCTGCATACTGGAACCTATTCCAACTAAACTACTGAACGATTTCTTCCTGTGCTTGGCCCTCCTATGTTGAACATAATAAACGCTGTTGCGCAGCAACTCACTGCCTTCCTGAAGACAAACAATTTATACAAAACGCTTCAGTCTGGTTTTAGACCCCATCATAGCACAGAGACTGCACTCGTGAAGGTGGTAAATTACCTTTTAATGGTGTCAGACAGAGGCTCTGCATCTGTCCTTGTGCTCCTAGACTTTAGTGCTGCTTTTGATACCATCGATCACCACATTCTTTTGGAGAGATTGGAAACCGAAATTGGTCTACATGGAAATGTTCTGGCCTGGTTTAGACTATCTGTCGGAAAGATATCAGTTTGTCTCTGTGGATGGTTTGTCCTCTGACAAATCAATTGTATGTTTCGGTGTTCCTCAAGGTTCCGTTTTAGGACCACTATTGTTTTCACTATATATTTTACCTCTTGGTGATTTCATTCAGAAACATAATGCTAACTTTCACTGCTATGCGGATGATACATAGCTGTACATTTCGATGAAACATGGTGAAGCCCCAAAATTGCCCTGGAAGCCTGTGTTTCAGACATAAGGAAGTGGATGGCGGCAAATGTTTTACTATTAAACTCGAACAGAACAGAGATGCTAGTTCTAGGTCCCAAGAAACAAAGAGATCTTCTGTTGGATCTGACAATTAATCTTGATGGTTGAACAGTCGTCTCAAATAAAACTGTGAAGGACCTCTGCGTTACTCTCTCTTTTGATGAACATATCAAGACTATTTCAAGGACAGATTTTTTCCATCTACGTAACATTGCAAAAATCAGAAACTTTCTGTCCGAAAATGATGCATAAAAATTAATCCATGCTTTTGTCACTTCTAGATTAGACTACTGCAATGCTCTACTTTCCGGCTACCCAGATAAAGCACTAAATTAACTTCTCTGGGAGCAGTGCATGAGGTGACCGTTTTGGAGAGCCTGGCGTGCCCAAAGTAAAATGCCTCCCATTTATGCCCAGAAAATAGGATATGCATATATTTAGTACCATTGGATAGGAAACACTCTGGATTTTCCAAAACTGTTAACCATTTGTCTGTGAGTGAATCAGAACGCATATAGCAGGCAAAACCCTGAGGAATCTCTGTCCTGGAAAAAGTGATTTTGACACATTGCTCATTTGGGAACCCCTCCCTATTGAAAATGACCATATATAGGCATATGAATGCAGTACACGGCGCTTCCTTATGATGTCAACAGCCTCGAGACGGTGTTTCCCTCCATTTTGGATGAATTTAGAGCAGAGAAAAACACCAAACAATGAAGACCCCTCGTTCTGAGAAAAGTTCCGTGGCGCCTTACGAGAAGTCACGGAATGTCTTTTGTAGCCTCGTTATTGATCAGTTTATATTCCGGCTGATTTATAATAGTAAATATACGTAAAAGTGTTCCTAAGGATACATTTAAAACTATGTTTGATTGTTCTTGGACAAGTTTATAGGTATAATTTGAACGAGTTCGCGCCGCGTTTCATGAACTAGTGGAGGCTGTCGTTTCTGATTATAACGCGCAAACCAAATGGAGGATTTATGGATAAAAGACGTTACTTTTTCTAACAAAAGAACCATGGATTGTCTTCGTTGGACACTTAGGATGACCTCAGCAGAAGTTCTTCAACAGGTAATTGATTTGTTTTCGCTGTGAAATGTGTTATGTGTGTGCCATGATGGCTAATCGATACATGGCTATTGGAAAAATATGTGAGGTGCTAGCCTCAAACAATGAAATGTGCTGCTTTCGCCGTAAAGCCTTTTTGAAATCTGACAACGCTGTGATATTGCCAAGAAACATAGCTTTTGATGAGTATGGAACACTTGCATATTGGTGGATGTTTAATAATTCCATTTTGGGACTTTGAATTTGGCGCTTTAGATTTTCGCTGGTAGTGTCGGGACGAGCCCCGCTAGCGACCCAGCAATCCCTGACTGGTTAACTTCAGTGAGTGCTAAACACAGCTGCTACAATCTTGACTAGAAACAAAAGATTTCATCATATTACTCAGGTGCTAGCCTCTCTACACTGACTTCCTGTTAAGGCTAGGGCTGATTTCAAGGTTTTACTGCTAACATACAAAGAATTACATGGGCTTGCTCCTACCTATCTTTCCGATTTGGTCCTGCCGTACATATGTACGCTACTGTCACAAGACGCAGGCCTCCTTATTGGCCCTAGAATTTCTAAGCAAACAGCTGGAGGCAGGGCTTTCTCCTATAGAGATCAATTTTTATGGAATGGTCTGCCTATCCATTGAGAGATGCAGACTCAGTCTCGACCATTAAGTCTTCATTGAAGACTCTTAGTAGGTCCTATGATTGAGTGTAGTCTGGCCCAAGGGTGTGAAGGTGAACGGAAAGGCACTGGAGCGATGAACCGCCCTTGCTGTCTCTGCCTGGCCAGTTACCCTCTCTCCACTGGGATTCTCTGTCACTGGCTTACTGGTGCTCTTCCATGCCGTCCCTAGGAGTGGTGCCCCACTTGATTGGGTTGAGTGACTGATGTGATCTTCCTGTCTGGGTTGGCGCCCCCCTTGGGTTTGTGCTGTGGGGGAGATCTTTGTGGGATTTACCTTGTCTCAGGATGGTAAGTTGGTGGTTTGAAGATATCCCTCTAGTGGTGTGGGGGCTGTGCTTTGGCAAAGGTGGGGGGGTTATCTCCCGACTGGTTGGCTCTGTCCGGGGGTATCGTCGGACAGGGCCACAGTGTCTCCCGACCCCTCCTGCCTCAGCCTCCAGTATTTATGCTGCAGTAGTTTATGTAGGGGGGGTTAGTGTCCGTCTGTCTTATCCGGTGTCCTGTGTGAATTTAAGTATAGTCCCTCTAATTCTCTCTCTCTCCCTCCCCTCTTGGAGGACCTGAGCCCTGGGACCATGCCTCAGGACTACCTGGCCTGATGACTCCTTGCTATCCCCAGTCCACATGGTCGTGCTGCTGCTCCAGTTTCAACTGTTCTGCCTGCGGCTATGGAAACATGACCTGTTCACCAGACGTGCCACCTTGTCCCGGACCTGCTGTTTTTTACTCTCTCTCTGCCGCATCTGCTGTCTCTAACTCTGAATGCTCGGCTATGAAAAGCCAACTGACATTTTCTCCTGAGGTGCTGACCAGTTGCACCCTCTACAATCACTGTGAACATTTGAACATCTTGGCCATGTACTGTTATAATCTACACCTGGCACAGCCAGAAGATGACTGGCCACCCCTCAGAGTCTGGTTCCTCTCTAGGTTTCTTCCTAGCTTCCCGCCTTTCTAGGGAGTTTTTTCCTAGCCACCGTACTTCTACATCTGCATTGCTTACTGTTTGAGGTTTTAGGCTGTGTTTCTGTATAAGCACTTTGTGACATCAGCTGATGTAAGAAGGGCTTTAGAAATAAATGTGATTGATTGATAATTGTGTTGTTTTCTCTATAACCTGTTACCTACAGCATGGTCAACCAAGGTAATGTTTCCAACATTTTCGGACTACTAAACAATTATTGATTTAAAACCACGGAGAGTTACCGCAAGTCGCGAGGAAAACGCTGCCTCCACTATTCCAGCACGGTTTTCGAGGGGGAGAATGTCTGAGGTAGTGACTGACAATGTGTGTGATGTAAATGTGGATGGTGATTCCAAAACAAAAATCTTAATCCTGGATGGACAATTTTATATCCTATTCTATTGTAGGTTTCGGCACCCAGGGGAAACAATCCCATCACTGGGGAAGAGGTGGTGGGAAATGTTCAGGAGGAGGCACAAGAACCTGAGCATGAGGAGGCCGGACACCCTAGACAGTTGGAGAGCTGAGTGTGCCACACGTCCAACGATGGACACCTTCTTTACTTCTTATGAGAAGCACTTGGAAGAGAGTGGATTGAGGGAGAAGCCCAAATAAATCTATAGCTGCGATGAGTCTGGGTTTCGTAGCGACCAGAGCAGGCACAAAGTGCTGGCTCCCCGTGGCGCAAAACATGTGTACCAGCATGCTCCGGGAAACAAGAAGCACATCACAGCTGGGAGGATGTCCCCCGTTAATCATCTACCCCAAGTGTTTCCCCAGTGGACACTACACACAGGGAGGCCCCCCACAAGCCTTGTATGGACGGTCAAACAGTGGCTACATTGACGGGGACCTGTTCAGAAAGTGGTTTCAGCACTTCATTCAGCATGCAGTGAAGGAGCGCCCTCTTCTTCTCCTCTTCGATGGACACAAGAGCCTCATGGACCCGGAGGTGCTCGCGGCGGCACTAAGGGAAGGGGTTATACTTCTTTGTCTTCCACCATACTGCACCCATGTCCTGCAGCCGCTTGACATGGTAAACTTTGAAGCACTCCTACATTCAGAATATGTCAAGAGTATTCTGCTACCCATACCAGCGCTGCAAGGACATGCGCTATGTGGTGGAAGGGTTTAAGAAGTGTGGCCTCTTCCCTTTTGACCCTTAAACCATTGAAGGGTCCCATTTAATGCTGTCTCGGTCCCTATCGGGTCCCACCACCGCCTCTCCAGGAACCAGCAGCACTGTGCCGTCCACCTCCTCCCTAGCAACCACAGGAGGATCCTCAGCCCCTGCTCCAGTCCCAGACCCAGCTCTAGAAGAGCACCCCTAATAGAGGGGGCTGATAGGGAAGGAACTGGGGCACATCCTTACTGTTCTGAAGTATTGCTACACCGATACAGAAGACTCCCAGTGGTCACCACATGCCTTACCGGGGGAGGAATACACGAGCCATTGGCAAGAGAGGGGTGAGAAGGTGAGGGCCAAGGCTGAGGACAAAGAGCGTCGGGAAGCTCTCAGATCACAGAGGGCCATGGATGAGACCATTGACGCCATCACCTCTGCTGGACTTCCCGCTGGGACCACTCCTGACAACTGCATCACCACCACCAGTGCCTCCCAGTGTGCAACACCTGTAGGAGCCGCCGGAGCCCCCAGCTGCAGAAGGCGGCCACGTGCCTACGCTCCCGGCCACACCAGCGTTGTCTCCTCAACCCCACCATTACAAACAACATCTCCACCAAGCCATCACTGGCGTTTCCAAGCCATCACTACTTTTTCTCTTAACTGCAGCACAGAAAAGGAAGAGAAAAGCTATGAAAGTTGACATGCAAGTAATTTATTTTTTACGGGAAGGTTAGCCAACTCGTCAACTATCTAGTAAACACCTCAGATACGAGGCTGATTTCAAATTTTTGAGCTGTTCTTGCCATAATATGGACTTGGTCTTTTACCAAATAGGGCTATCTTCTGTATACCCCCCTAACTTGTCACTTCAACTGATTGGCTCAAACGCATTAAGAAGGAAAAAAATTCCACCAATTCACTTTTAACAAGGCACACCTGTTAATTGAAATGCATTCCAGGCAACTACATCATGAAGCTGGTTGAGAGAATGCCAAAAGTGTGCAAATTGCTGTCATCAAGGCAAAGGGTGGTTACTTTGAAGAATATAAAATATATTTTGATTTGTTTAACACTTTGTTACTACATGATTCCATATGTGTTATTTCATAGTTTTGATGACTTCACTATTATTCTACAATGTAGAAAATAGTACAAATAAAGAAAAACCCTTCAATGAGTAGGTGTCCAAACTTTTGACTGGTACTATCATATAAGTAGCAGCAGCGTATGTAATGAGCAAGAAAAGTTAGTGGAAAAGGGTCATTGCCATGCGGTAGCAGAGAGAACAGTCTATGACTTAGGTGGCTGTAGTCAGAATATTTTTAGGGCCTTCCTCTGACACCGCCTGGTATAGAGGTCCTGGTTGGCAGAGAGCCAACTATATGTGATATACTGGGCCGTATGCACTACCCTCTGTAGCTCCTTGCGGTCGGATGTCAAGCAGTTGTCATTCCAAGCAGTGATGCAGCCAGCCAAGATTCTCTCAATGGTGTAACTGTAGATGTTTTTGAGGATCTGAGCTTTTCAGCCTCCTGAGTGGGAAGAGGCATTGTGGTCCTCTCTTCACGAATGTGTTGGTGTGTGTGGACCATGATAGATCCTTAGTGATGTGGACACCGAAGAGCTCTCGACCCGCTCCACTACAGCCAAATGGACTATTTCCATCCACCCCCTTATTCTTCGTTTTTTAACCGACTCTCTTGCACAGGCTCGATGTACACTAACTGGACTCTAACCAGACAATCCAACACACCCACAGACGCATATTGACGCCACACACACATTCCTTCACATGCTGGTGGAAATGAGGTAAAACAGATTTCAGTTTCCTTGCATTAAAATCACCGGCGACTACATCATGAAGAGCATTTTCTTGTTTGCTTATGGCCCTTTACAGCTCGTTGAGTGTGGCCTTGGTGCCAGCATCAGTTTGTGGTGGTAAATAAGACAGCTACGAAAAATATTGATGAAAGAGAGTTTAATAGTACGGTCTACAGCTTATCATGAGGTATTCTAACTCAAGGCGAGCAGAACCTTGAGACTTCCTTAATATTAGATATGGCACACCAGCTGTTGTTAACAAAGACACACCACCTCCCCTGAGCTTCCCCGACGCAACCTTTCTGTCCTGCCGATGCAAAGAACTAGCTATACACTGAGTAAACAAAACATTAGGAACACCTGCTCTTTTCATGAAAGCTAGGATCCCTTATTGACGTCACTTGTTAAATCCACTTCAAATCAGTGTAGATGACGGAGAGGAGACAGGTTAAAGAAGGATTTTCAAGCCTTGAGACAATTGAAACATGGAATATGTATGCCTTTGAATGTGGAATGGTAGAAGGTTTCAGACGTACCGGTTTGACTGTGTGAACAACTGCAACTATGTTGGGTTTTTCACGCTCAACTGTTTCCTGTGTGTATCAAGAATGGTCCACCACCCAAAGGACATCCAGACATCTTTTCGGTCATAGGAAACAATAGCGGAAACATTATATAAAACAAAAAGTTAAGATCAGTGTTGAAAAAACACACAAAACAGCAGAATTGATCAGGAGCTCGTAAAACATTTCTGCTATCCATTCCAGAAACATTCTCTTCTCCTCTCATGGGTTCTCCCTGACCTCTGCCTTGTTCTTGATGACAGAGGAGAAGCGGACCAATTTAATCTCCTCGGCTTTCCCTTCTTTAGCGTCGTCCCACACATACTCCGGTGACAGCAGCTTGGTGGGCTTATTCTTCACCAGGTACCAGTTCAGGTGACTCTCCTCCTGCCACACAGCCTCCACACCCACAGACTTATCCACCTAGAGGGAGGGGGTGGGGAAGAGAGAAGCAGGGAGGAGGAAGAGGGAGGGAGGGAGGAAGGGGGTGGGGAGAGAGGGTGGAGATGGGGGGGTTGAGCGAGTAAGTAAGTGAGTGTGCGTTTGCCTGCCTGCCTGCTTGCATGCTTGCCTGAGTGCCTACCTCCAGGTGCTCCCTGCACGTCTTGGTCAGCCTGTGAACATCCTCCAGCGCTCCTCCGAATATGTTGGCCTGGTAGTAGAAGTCTCCCTGGTCCTGGGGTACAGAGGCTGTGGAGACGGTCCGCCGCTCGTAGGGGTACTCGCTCCGGGGGTACATGTAGAACCTGCAAGATACAAGACAATTTTGTATTGTTACTTTATTAACCAGAAACATATATCATTACTAAGGTCACGGTAAAACTTTACTTGGATAGTACATTCTTAGGGGCTCTACAGACTATCAGTAACATTTCAACTAACTATCTACTAACCCTAGCCCTGAACTTAGTCCATAGCCTCACCTCAACCCTTAACCTTATTCTAAACCTAACCGTAACGTTAGCAAGCAGTTGCTTATCAACAGATGGTTATAATATCAACAAACTATGTGTTGAGTAGCAACAGATGGAAAATCCTGTTGATACTCCATGTCACAGTTTCTGGCCTATCCAGACAAAGAATAGATTTCATCTGCCTCTGAGTGATGAGCCCAGCCTGGCAGACGGTATATTAAAGGGGGACAGTCTACTGAATTCAGCAAATACGGTTTTATCTCACTGTGATATTCTCAGCCGGATTTAGAGCTCTTAACATGGAAAAAATACGAAATAATTTAGTAGAATTGAAATACAACCACTTTCTCGTGGTCACAGAGGGACAAAATCACTTTGTAAGTAAAGTTTAAGTTTTAACGAGTCTGCAGACATTCAAATGGTGTCTCTTTGTCACTCAGAGGACTCTTCGTAGAAAATGATCTGTCGTCAGTTATATGAAATGGGGCCAAATTTGTACTGTCACTAAATACAATCATAATAATTTTACCGTTATAAGAAAGGTGAAATCTTATAGTAAGTCATTTATAATTTGATTGTTACTATATTTACAAAGCCTTTCAGTCATCCTCAACTTTTGTTGAATAGGGAAAACAAATCATATGATTTTTTTTATACTTAATAATTTTGTACTATGTACTTGAGCTTGTGTCCTTAAAAGTGAGCAATTTATAAATGATGTTTACCAGAACGGTGAGTTCCAGACCTTCCTGGAGCTATGCAGAATTACACAAATTAGTAGTTATTGTTTATGAAAAAGTTACTTTTGGATATGTCTACAATATTTAGGCGGAAATCTACATTTTGCAAAAACATTCAAGTTAAAAGAGAAACTATTTTTTGAAGCACATTTTTTGTCATTTCAAACTTACCCTAAAGAACAAATCACTTCCTCATCCTCGTTATGCAGTCTGGGGGCGCTGATAAAACATCAACGAAGCCTCACAAACCATCCAAATAAGTCATTTTAGAAACGGCAAAGCTCTCAATATAGTGATGCAGGTCTTTAGATGTTGTACACATGAAATTGAGTCATGCAGGTATTATTTTAAAAAATTTGAGGGGGTAGATCAGCTTTAATATTGCAGATAGTTTGTATCTTCCATCAATGTAATTGTCTACATAATTTCCAATCCTCAATATTTTTTTGTAAATGTATACAGTGGTTTCGGAAAGTATTCAGACCTCTTGACTTTTTCCACAATTTGTTGCGTTACAGCCTTATTCAAAATTGAAAAAATATATATATGCTCATCAATCTACACCATAAATGCAAAGCAAAAACAGTTTCTTTAAATGTTTGCAAATTTATTACATAAGTATTCAGACCCTTTGCTATGAGACTCATTTTGCTCAGGTGCATCCTATTTCCATTGATCATCCTTGAGATGTTTCTACAACTCTATGGGAGTCCACCTGTGGTAAATTCAATTGATTGGACATGATTTGAAAAGGCACACACCTGTCTATACATATGTCCCACAGTTGACAGTGCATGTCAGAGCAAAAACAAGCCGTGAGGTCGAAGGAATTGTCCATAGAGCTCTGAGATAGGATTGTGTCGAGGCAAAGATCTGGAGCATTGAAGGTCCCCAAGAACACAGTGGCCTCCATCAGTTTTAAATGGAAGAGGTTAGAACCACCAAGACTCTTCCTAGAGCTGGCTGCCTGGCCAAATTGAGCAATCAGGGGAGAAGGTTATTGGTCAGGGAGGTAACCAAGAACCCGACAGAGCTCCAGAGTTCCTCTGTGGAGATGGGAGAACCTTCCAGAAGGATATCAGTCTCAGACTAGTCAGGATAGAGGGAAAGATTAATGGAGCAAAGTACAGGGAGATCATTGATGAAAACCAGCTCCAGAGCACTCAGGACCTTGGACTGGGGCGAAGGTTCACCTTTCAACAGGACAACGACCCTAGGCTTCGGGACAAGTCTCTGAATGTCCTTGAGTGGCCCAGCCAAAGCCAGGACTTGAACCTGTTCGAACATCTCTGGAGAGACCTAAAACCCAACACTCCCCATCCAACCTGACAGAGCCTGAGAGGATCTGCAGAGAAGAATGGGAGAAACTCTTCAAATACAGGTGTGCCAAGCTTGTAGCGTCATACCCAAGAAGACTCAAGGCTGTAATCGATGCCAAATGTGCTTCAACAAAGTACTGAGTAAAGGGTCAGAATACTTATGTAAATGTAATACTTCAGTTTTTTTTTCTCACAAAAGTTCTTAACCTTTTTACACTCAATTGTTAAAGATTGTAAATCATTTTTTGCTTAGAGTATTAGTATATTATTGATCGAATTACTTTGACTTTTCAAATCCCCCAGCAGTGCAATTAGCAGGGTTAGCTCCAGGTAAATATTGACATTTTTCAGCCTTTCCTGAACCTGCAACAAAAAACAAGCTACATATGGACAGTACCAAGTAGTCATGCAGATCGTAGATGTTGTACACATGAAATTGTGTCATTCCAAACTTTATCCGCAACGTTATATTCCCTTTTTTGCGACTCAAGCCGTTTTCTCTATCCAGCTGTTCCATTGCCTGTGTAGCCTGCTGCTTCAGGTAGCTGCCAAAATAAAAAACACACCAACATAGTGTCCTAATAGGGCAATGCGCCCATTAACAACTTCAATGCGCCTAGGAACAGAGTCTACAAGTGTCTGAAACTTCCTGTGTGGAAGCACCTGCTTTCATTACACTTTGTATCCCTCATTTACTCAAATGTTTCCCATATTTTGGCATTTACCTGTAGAATGGATGGAGAGGTGTCGATCGACAAAATGGAATGTAATGTTGCGGATAAAGTTCGTAATGACACCATTTCATGTGTTCAACATCTAAAGACCTGCATCACTATACTGAGAGTTTTGACGTTTCTAAAAGGATGTATTTGGATGTTTTCGAAGCCTTTGTTCATGTTTTTTCAGGGACTTCATACTGCACAACGAGGATGAGGAAGTGATTCATTGTTTGGGGTACGTTTATCAAAAACAAGTGAAATCACAAAAAAGGTGTCCTTCTTTAACATTCCATTTACATACAAAATATAGATTTTTGGTTGTACCATTTTTTGCTGGCCCTTTAATTAAGCATTACCAGGGGTGGATGGCGGCCACCAGTCTCCCCAGCGCCTCGGACCCCACACGGCCATGGAACCTCATGTCTACATCCAGGCAGAAGATGTAGTGCGCCTCCCAGTGGATGTGATCCTCAATGGCAGTCTGCTCCCAAATAGATGGTTGGTGGCTGTTCAGTGGAACTTCAATCAATCGAATCAATATATCAGCCAAACAAATCAATCAAAAAATACATCTATCAAATTTGATTATCCTCATATGTAAATTTGGTTTGCAGACAGGGGTAACTTGATAAAAATACAGTCCATACAATCTACTGTCAACAACATTTAAACTAACTAGTATGCACTAACCTTAAAGGCATATCCTCTTAACTGTAACTCTAGAAAGCTGTTGCCTATTATCAACAGTTGATATTTTGTTGATTGTTGGGTCATCTGTAGATCACCTATAGGGAACTACTACTGCTACTTCAACTGCTGCTGCTACTAATAAACTCATAATAGTATTAATAGTTATTATGAATAATAATCTAAATAACTCATTATGAAGTAATACTATGAATAAAGTGTGACCTGGATGAGCTCCATGCGGCGGAGGGATATCTCCTGCCAGCGGTCGAACCTCGGCACCTTCACGATGCTGAGCAGCCTGCCGAGACCAAGAGTAATGTTGCCAGGCACATCGCCGGGCAGGTCGGTGAACACGTAGTAGTGCACATCCAGCCCCACCTGGAATCACATGGAATTTAATTTAATTCAAATTAAACCATTTGAATTTGATGGAATTTGTAACAAAATGGCATTTATATGAATTATTATTATCATCATCATCATCATCATCATCATCATCATCATTGGAATAATAATTATTATTATTATTATTCCCTCATCATCCCCGATCCTTCTTCATACTATACCAGTCAATCCATTTGATAGATAGTTCTGGATTCTCACCATGAAGTGCTTCTCAGCCGACTCTAAGAAGTCACGAATAAAACGAGTGTATCTGTAAGGATGGATAGAGATGACATTTTTTTACAGAACCAGTCAAAAGTTTCTTAACTGACTTTGCACACTCTTGGCATTCTCTCAACCTGAATGCATGTGGATAGGTGTGAGGTGAATGCATGTGGATAGGTGTGAGGTGAATGCATGTGGATAGGTGTGAGGTGAATGCATGTGGATAGGTGCGAGGTGAATGCATGTGGATAGGTGCGAGGTGAATGCATGTGGATAGGTGTGAGGTGAATGCATGTGGATAGGTGTGAGGTGAATGCATGTGGATAGGTGTGAGGTGAATGCATGTGGATAGGTGTGAGGTGAATGCATGTGGATAGGTGTGAGGTGAATGCATGTGGATAGGTGTGAGGTGAATGCATGTGGATAGGTGTGAGGTGAATGCATGTGGACAGGTGTGAGGTGATTGCATGTGGATAGGTGTGAGGTGAATGCATGTGGATAGGTGTGAGGTGAATGCATGTGGATAGGTGTGAGGTGAATGCATGTGGACAGGTGTGAGGTGAATGCACGTGGATAGGTGTGAGGTGAATGCATGTGGATAGGTGTGAGGTGAATGCATGTGGATAGGTGTGAGGTGAATGCATGTGGATAGGTGTGAGGTGAATGCATGTGGATAGGTGTGAGGTGAATGCATGTGGATAGGTGTGAGGTGAATGCATGTGGACAGGTGTGAGGTGAATGCATGTGGATAGGTGCGAGGTGAATGCATGTGGATAGGTGTGAGGTGAATGCATGTGGATAGGTGTGAGGTGAATGCATGTGGATAGGTGTGAGGTGAATGCATGTGGATAGGTGTGAGGTGAATGCATGTGGATAGGTGTGAGGTGAATGCATGTGGACAGGTGTGAGGTGAATGCATGTGGATAGGTGTGAGGTGAATGCATGTGGATAGGTGTGAGGTGAATGCATGTGGATAGGTGTGAGGTGAATGCATGTGGATAGGTGTGAGGTGAATGCATGTGGATAGGTGTGAGGTGAATGCATGTGGATAGGTGTGAGGTGAATGCATGTGGATAGGTGTGAGGTGAATGCATGTGGACAGGTGTGAGGTGAATGCATGTGGATAGGTGCGAGGTGAATGCATGTGGATAGGTGTGAGGTGAATGCATGTGGATAGGTGTGAGGTGAATGCATGTGGATAGGTGTGAGGTGAATGCATGTGGATAGGTGTGAGGTGAATGCATGTGGACAGGTGTGAGGTGAATGCATGTGGACAGGTGTGAGGTGAATGCATGTGGATAGGTGTGAGGTGAATGCATGTGGATAGGTGTGAGGTGAATGCATGTGGACAGGTGTGAGGTGAATGCATGTGGATAGGTGCATGCTTGTGTTAGTGGCAGCAGTCTTGACATTTCAAGTAGGTGTTATATATACACACACACACACACACACACACACACACACACACACACACACACACACACACACACACACACACACAAGGAAGTGATGTAACCATTGCCTTGGCAACAGGTTTCTACACGTGGAATCTGTGACTTACTTCCCTACAGCAAACACAGTTGTAGCGATGGTGAGGTTGTGGGACCTGAAGGCCTCATCTATGACCAGGGGGTCAAAGGTCCCCTCCCAGACTATAGGAGCCAGCCATGGGGTTACAGTCAGCACGTCAGTCCTCCTGAATAGTAAGAATAACAGTAATAATAATAATAATAACTAAAAAAGTACATTTCCTGAAGAAAATGTGTGTGCTTACTAGCTTGTTTTAAAGTATTTATGGTTTTGCAGTAAGTTATAGTAGTGGTAGTGACTGCAGTAGAAATGGTAGTGACTGGTTATAGTTGAAAAAGTAGGTATCCGAAAACGTTAATTAATTGATGATTGATTGATTGATTTGTTGGTTGATAGGATATGAAATTCTGAACATGTGAAAGTTGCTTTGGTGTCTAGCATCACAGTTCAAGAGGTACAATAATTGATGGTGGTTATTAAATGCTAATTTATGCACGTTCTTTATGTTAATTTATGCACATTTATAACGTTGTTATGTAGCTGGAATGGTAGCAGTAGCACTTAGTGTTTACCACTGTTCTTATGTTTAGCATTGAATCCATGAAATATGATAATTTATACAAATTAACATTGCTTAAAGTTCATAAAGATTTTAACGAATTTGACTTTAGGATAGCCTGGATGTTTTTAAAGTTGGTTTTGTAGCTTAAATGGCCATGGATCAGGACCATTTTGAATAGCTACAGCTGTATTCCTATAGTTCTCATTCAAATCTATGTTAATTTATGCAAAAGTTAAATTCAAAAGGCTCTTGCACATCTGAGCTATCTTGTATGCAGGTCCATGGTAACAGTTGAATAAAAGGAGAAAAAAAGAAGGAAGCCGCACACTGCTCTTGATAGTATCACTGCTCTTTAAAACGCTTTACGCATCGCAAGAAAACCGTCAGCGTAATCTGAAATAGGGGCATAATTCATGTCCACATTCACAACATAACATACGCAGGCATTTCAACATTAAGACCCTTAGGAAATAATATCTGGAGGGTGAAAATCCCAAAACATTCTCTTTTACTCAGAGTATTATTTATATAAAATCCCCCTATCTGATATCTTAACTTTCACCACCTGGGCCGGCCCTAGGTGGTGAGGGTAGGAAACAACATCTCCACCCTGCTGATCCTCAACACTGGGGCCCCACAAGGGTGCGTTCTCAGCCCTCTCCTGTACTCCCTGTTTACCCATGACTGCGTGGCCAGGCACGCATCCAACTCAAATCATCAAGTTTGCTGACGACACTACAGTGGTAGGCTTGATTACCAACAACAACGAGACGGCCTACAGGGAGGAGGTGAGGGCCCTCGGAGTGTGGTGTCAGGAAAATAACCTCTCACTCAATATCAACAAAACAAAGGAGATGATCGTGGACTTCAGGAAACAGGAGAGGGAGCACCCCCCTATCCACATCGACGGGACAGTAGTGGAGAAGGTGGAAAGTTAAGTTCCTCGGCGTACACATCACGGACAAACTGAAATGGTCCACCCACACAGACAGCGTGGTGAAGAAGGCGCAACAGCGCCTCTTCAACCTCAGGAGGCTGAAGAAATTCGGCTTGTCACCAAAAACACTCACAAACTTCTACAGATGCACAATCGAGAGCATCCTGTCGGGTCGTATCACCGCCTGGTACGGCAACTGCTCCGCCCACAACCGTAAGGCTCTCCAGAGGGTAGTGAGGACTGCACAGCGCATCACCGGGTAAACTACCTGCCCTTCAGGACACCTACACCACCCGATGTCACAGGAAGGCCAAAAAGATCATCAAAGACAACAACCACCTGCCTGAGCCACTGCCTGTTCACCCCCCTATCATCCAGAAGGCGAGGTCAGTACAGGTGCATCAAAGCTGGGACCGAGAGACTGAAAAACAGCTTTTATCTCAAGGCCATCAGACTGTTAAACAGCCATCACTAACATAGAGTGGCTGCTGCCAACATACTGACTTAAATGTCTAGCCACTTTAAATAATAGGAATTGGATGTAACAAATGTATCACTAGCCACTTTATTTTTTTATATATAGAATGTTTACATATCCGACATTATTCATATCAAATGTATACACTGTACTCTAAACCATCTACTGAATCTTGCCTATGCCGTTCGGCCATCGACTCAAATCTCTAGCCACTTTAATAATTATAATTGGATGAAATAAAATGTATTACTAGCCACTTTAAACGATGCCATTTATATAATGTTTACATATCCTACATTACTCATTTCATATGTATATACTGTACTCCATACCATCTACTGCATCTTGCCTACGCCGGTCAGCCATCTCTCATCCATATATTTATATGTACATACTTGTATTCATTCCTTTACTCGTGTGTGTATAAGGTAGTTGTTGTGAATTTGTTAGATTACTTGTTAGATACTACTGCATGGTCAGAACAGAAGCGCAAGCATTTCGCTACACTCGCATTAACATCTGCTAACCATGTGTATGTGACAAATAAAATTTGATTTGAAAATTTGATTTGATTTGATTTCTCTATGCCACAAAAAAAAAAAAAGTAGAAATGTTAAGTTTTAGGTCATTCAAATGTACTGCGGTGGATAATCCCTGTCGTTTCTCCTAATTTAACTTTTATGTTCACTGATTATGTGTTTGAGAGAACGAGAGGTTTTACCTACATAGCACAACCCACATGGACATTTAATAATGAAGATAACATGGGTGGTGGAGCACGCAATGATGTCATTTATTTGGAACCGTTTTCCTGTATGTGGGTGGCAGAAATATTCACACTTCATCATATTGTTGCATAAAAGAGGGCGTAAAGAGCCTGGCTGGTTTTATTTTGTGGCTGGCTGTTGGCATGGACCAATTTATCGCGTAAATTGCGACCTCACCTATATACAATAAGTGGTGGATTCTTAAATTCAGCTGGCAAAGCTGGGTCCGATGATAAAACATGCCAGTGTTTCTTGACAGCATCTCCGCTTTGTGAGTTCAAAGTATACGTGGTTGTGAATATTACAGAGTGTTCTTTAGATGTAGTGGGTCTTTTTTTGTAGCATTTCATCTCGTGTTTTCCCCAATGCCAAATGAAGAGCTTCATCCACACATTGTGGAGAGTAGCCTCTTCTTAGAAACCTGTTGGGCATCTCCGCTGATTTTTCTAGATAGTTCTCTGTGGATTGGCATATACGGCGCAGTCTGAAAAACGGGCTTCTTGGAAGTCCTCTTTTTAAATGGCTCAGGGTGGAAGCTGTCCCCTGTAATAGACTATTTCTGTCCAGTTCTTTTCTATACAGAGTTGTAAACAGGGTTACATTTGATTTCAATCCACATGTGGAGGTAATGAACACGTTTAGTGTTACATTCAATAGTGAACTTGAGATTGGGGTCAATGTCATTGAGAAATGCCATTAAATCTGACAGTCCTTTTCCCGTTCCTACCAATATGCAAAACATGTCGTCAATATATCGATACCACTTCAGGACTCAAAAAATTATTTTTGTTTTCATTATTGTTAAAATGTTCTTCAAACAGACACACGTGTTCCATTCGCTTGGAGATAGAATTCATTATCAGACCTGAAATAGTTTACGTCAAAACATATTCAGCCAGCTCTAGAATAAAAGTTGTTGGTGGGTATTTATTAGTATCTCTGTCTCTCAAATAGTGAGCTAGGGCTGCCAGCCCCCCGTATGGGGAATGCTGGTATATAGACTCTCGACATCTAATGTGACCAAAATAGTCTTGTGTTAAAGCTGTTATTGGTGAGATCTTGCTTATGAAGTCTATAGAGTCTTTCACATTTGATGGCAATGCTTGCACATGAGTTTAAAAAAATAGTCTACGAAGTTCACCAATGGCTCTGCATTGAGCCTATTCCTGCAACCACTGGTCTGCCTGGATAATTGCCTTGTTGTGTTTTAGATGTGTGTAATTTTGGCAAAATGTACAAGCATGGACGTATGGGACATTTGCAGCAAAGGTATTAATATTCAGGTTTTGAGATAAGGTTATTTAATAGGGCTCCAGATTAGAGAATATATCCCTTTGGAACATCTGTGTGGGATCAACAGTCAGTTTTCTATAGAAAAGTTCATTATTGAGAATCTTTCATTAGTTCATTAAGTGTCACAGTAACAGTTGAAAAATATGAGGAAAAATAAGAAACCTGCACACCGCTCTTGCTAGTATCACTGCTCTTGCTAGTATCGCTGCTCTTGCTAGTATCGCTGCTCTTGCTAGTATCGCTGCTCTTGCTAGTATCGCTGCTCTTGCTAGTATCGCTGCTCTTGCTAGTATCGCTGCTCTTGCTAGTATCGCTGCTCTTGCTAGTATCCCTGCTCTTGACAGTATCACTGCTCTTGATAGTATCACTGCTCTTTAATAAGCTTCACATGTCAGCCTCAAGGCCTTCCTCAGAGCTTTTGTGATTTAAAAAAAAATCATCCTTATGTAGACATAGCGCCACCAAATGCATCGAATGGGGTTGGAGTCGAGGGAAAATAATAAATTTTTACCAAATAAATGTATATGAATGGTAGGATAAAGCTGTGTTTATGCAATCTAATTTGAGTCAGTCTGCAAATGTCAACGTTTGGTGTTTGTAGCTTAAAACACAGAACCATGCATGAGAGCACCAGATATTCCGGACCCTGGGACTGAACACCTCCCTCTGCAACTGGAATCTGGACATTGACGGGCTGCCCCCAGGTGGTGAGGTTGGACAGCAACACATCCGCCACACTGACCCTCAACACGGGGGCCCCTCAGGGGTGCGTGCTTAGTCACTTCCTGTTCACCCACACCTGCGTGGCTGCACACGACTCCAACACCATCATTAGGTTTGCTGACCACACAACGGTGGTAAGCCTATTTACCGATGACGATGAGAGACCTGGATGTGTGGTGCCAGGACAACAACCTCTCTCTCTCAACGTCAGCAAGACAAAAGGAGCTGATCGTGGACCACAGGAATGGAGGGCCGAGCACGCCCTCATTCACATCGATGGGGCTGTAGTGGAGACGGTTGAGTGCTTCAAGTTCCTCGGTGTTCACATCACTAAGGACCGATCATGGTCCAAACACAACAACACAGTCATGAAGAGGGCACAACAACGCCTCTTCCTCCTCAGGAGTTTGACAAGATTTGGCATGGGCCCCATGACTACTGGCTGCATCACCGCTTGGTATGGCAACTGCTCGGCATCTGACCGCATGGCGCTACAGAGGGTGGTGAGTACAGCCCAGTACGTCACTGGGGCCAAGGTCCCTGCCATCCAGGACCTCTATACCAGGCAGTGTCAGAGGAAGGACCTAAAAATTGCCAAAGACTCCATCCACGCAAGTCACAGTCTGTTTTCTCTCCTACCGCACAGCAAGCAGTAGCGGAGTGCCAAGTCTGGGACCAAAAGGCTCCTGAATAGCTTCTCCACAAAGCCATAAGACTGCTGAACAGTTAATTAAATGGCTACCTGGACTCTCTGCTTTTCACCGACTACCTACATGTACAGTACATAGTACTTCAATCAATAACCTGAACAAACATGCATGTACATATGTGACCCGTTTCAAGAAGCTAGGCATACATTGCATGTCACAGTAGAAGCATTTTCTGTCAGAAATGCCTTCTGGAACATGTGAACTTTCATATTCCATCTGTAAATACAAATAAAATAGTTCAGTTATGAGCCTAGTTGGTTGAGCCACTGAAAAATACAGGAACCTCCCGCTAGCCATGATTGGCTGAGATAATGGATGGGCTGGACATGCCAAGGGATGAGTTTGGATTTGTCTGCCATGTAGCATGCTTCTGTCTATAACATGAGGATCATATTTTCTACCACAGCTTTTTTTTTTAAGATGTCCTGAAAACTGAAAAAGTGTTGCTACGACATTGCTGGCCTGAAGTTAATAGCACTAACGACAAAGATCAAGAAGAAAAGGTCCAGTACTTTCTGGAGGACGATCATGCCAATGCTGACTCTCTCTGACTCTGAAAATGAATCAAACAATGAGGAAATCCCTGATTTAGGTCAAAACTTTAATTGAACCAGACATTGTAGAGCCTTCTGATGACAGTGATGGGGAAGAAACGGCGATCAATAGTTTTGTTATCATGGAAGAAGTTGACCGAGTTTTGAAATCAGTGGAATGCCTGGTGGAAGCAGAGCGATGATTGGCAAATGCAGAGAGAGTCGAAAAGAGAACACAGAAAGCTGTTGTATAAAACACCTGTCTCCAGATTACATCTTCAAACTAAGGGCAACCATGGGATCCATGACAGAGAGGGTGAAGCATTCATCCATGTACACGGTTAACATTTTCAGATATTATACATTTCAAATAGTTAGAAAGTTGTTTTCATTGCAAGTTTAAGCATACTGTTAGCTAGCTAACGTTAGCTAGCTGGCTGGCTTTCTAACTAACATTACGTGCATGATCTGTGCAGTAATATTATTTGTATGTCAGAAAGCTATTTGCATTGCAATTTATAGCCTAATGTTAACTAGCTAGCTAACACTAAACCGAATTGTTTAGCTTTAGCTACCTACAGATTCATGCATGGTGGTATGAGTTGTTATTATGGTTCATTGTTTAGCTAGCTAGCTAGCTAGCTAGCTGTCTGGCCATCTACTTATCTAAACAAATGACTCCACTATGCAAGTATCAATTTCTCTGTACCATTTACACCTTCTGTATCCTGTGCATGTGACAAATAAACTTTTATTTTATTTGAGATAGTGTGTTTACCAGAGACGGTAAAGTGAACAACAACCTGCACAAAAGTCAAATTAGGATATAGCCCCAGGACTAGATAGTGTATTTTTACTAAAACCTTTGCTACTAATTTCACCATCTTTTGTTGTTTACTTATCTACCTTTTTCACTCTGGTCTAACATGTGAATCCTTAAAGACACGGGTGGAGCTAATCAAATGATAGTAAATTAGCTTTTTAGTACTTATGTTGATTGTAGTTTGACAAAAGTTGCACATTTTGATAATTTTTATTTCAGATAACATTATTTCCAAGTCTAATGATATTTTGATGAGAAATAAGTCGATATTTTTCTTTGATTGTTGATTTTTTTAATAGTTTCTTCTTGGGGTAAAAGTGACCACTGTTCGTAATCAAAGTATGTAATAAAAGTTGGTAGTTTGAGGGTTAGATAATGTTGTAGTACAAAAAGTATAAATGCAATCACAAATATTTTTCTAAAGCAATCTAAGTTGGGGCCGTCTGCACATTTAAAAGTTGGTTTCGTGGTTATAGATTAAATTGTTTAAGCCCTAGAGCAGGCAGAATGATAACAATATTTAGCTAGTGTAGCCTTGCCTTCAGAAAACATATATATATAATATATAAATCCTAAATGGAACACTAGTTACTTTAATAATGTTTACATATCTTGTATTACTCATCTCATATGTATATACCATATTCTATACTATTCTACTGTATCTTAGTCTATGCTGCTCTGACATTGCTCGTCCATATATTTATATATTCTTAATTCCATTCCTTTACTTAGATTTGTGTGTATTGGGTATATGTTGTGAAATTGTTAAATATTACTTGTTAGATATTGCTGCACTGTCAGAAGTAGAAGCACAAGCATTTTGCATCTGCTAAATACATGTATGGGACCAATTTGATTTGATACACCCAAAGTCACTTAACATAATCATCAAGATAAACATCCAATAGTGTTAGCACTTCATGAAAGACATTATGAAGTACGTTATAAAGCAAGTATATACTTCATAGTATTTACCATAATGGTATACAGTAATTAAGCAATAAGGCACAAGGGGGTGTGGTATATGGCCAATATACCACGGCAAAGGGCTGTTCTTAAGCGCAACACAACGCGTAGTGCCTGGATACATCCCTTAATTGTGGTATATTTGCCATACATCACAAACCACGAGGTGCCTTATTGCTATTATAAACTGATTACCAACGTATTTAGAACAGTAAAAATAAAATAAAGTGTCATACCAGTGGCTTTCAGCCAATCAGCATTCAGGGCTCGAACCACCCAGTTTATAATATAGAATTCAAACAATAGAATAAAGCTCTATTGTAACGCTGTCGTCTGCATGTGCTGCCACTTACACTGGTTCCATAAGCTTGGCTTGCTTGCCCTGTAATCTGAAAAACACAGGGAGCAGGTTTACTTTTTGCAGAAACAGACTGGCACTGAGATAATAATAAAATAGTTAGGACTTGCTTGTGTACCAGTCTGTTTGTGCCATCATGCCACTCCTTGTCATGTTTGGGATGAAAAGGAGTGGCATGATGGCACAAACAGATCTGGGTCCAGGCTACGGTTGGTTGATGAAGTAATGAAAAGTTATTAATAGTAGAAAAAGAACAGTGCAGTACGGTGCAGGTTCAACAGGTGTGTACAGTCAGTACCCACACGTACTCACTCACCTGTGATTCAGCACAACCTGGTGATTCACCTGGCGCCATTTTAACCCCTCATCATTCTCACTGGGACCCTCACTGACAGACAGACAGACAAGAAAGAGGTAGTAGAGCATGGCGCTTGCAACGCCAGGGTTGTGGATTTGATTCCCACGGGGGACCAGTATGAAAAGTTACAAGTATGCGCTCACTATTGTAAGTTGCTCTGGATAAGAGTGTCTGCTAAATGACAAAAAATGTAATATAACAGAGTTATTTCTGTTTAAGCAGAAGAAGGTGTCTAAGTAGACACCTTAGAGGCAGAGTAGAGTATTCCAGTCCATAGTTGAGTAATCCTGGTTTTATCCATGTAAAAATAATACACTGCTCAAAAAAATTAAGGGAACACTAAAATAACACATCATAGATCTGAATGAATGAAATAATCTTATTAAATACTTTTTTCTTTACATAGTTGAATGTGCTGACAACCAAATCACACAAAAATTATCAATGGAAATCAAATGTATCAACTCATGGAGGTCTGGATTTGGAGTCACACTCAAAATTAAAGTGGAAAACCACACTACAGGCTGATCCGACTTTGATGTAATGTCCTTAAAACAAGTCAAAATGAGGCTCAGTAGTGTGTGTGGCCTCCACGTGCCTGAATGACCTCCCTACAACGCCTGGGCATGCTCCTGATGAGGTGGCGGATGGTCTCCTGAGGGATCTCCTCCCAGACCTGGACTAAAGCATCCGCCAACTCCTGGACAGTCTGTGGTGCAACGTGGCGTTGGTGGATGGAGCGAGACATGATGTCCCAGATGTGCTCAATTGGATTCAGGTCTGGGGAATGGGCGGGCCAGTCCTTAGCATCAATGCCTTCCTCTTGCAGGAACTGCTGACACACTCCAGCCACATGAGGTCTAGCATTGTCTTGCATTAGGAGGAACCCAGGGCCAACCGCACCAGCATATGGTCTCACAAGGGGTCTGAGGATCTCATCTCGGTACCTAATGGCAGTCAGGCTACCTCTGGCGAGCACATGGAGGGCTGTGCGGCCCCCCAAAGAAATGCCACCCCACACCATGACTGACCCACCGCCAAACCGGTCATGCTGGAGGATGTTGCAGGCAACAGAACGTTCTCCACGGCGTCTCCAGACTCTGTCACGTCTGTCACGTGCTCAGTGTGAACCTGCTTTCATCTGTGAAGAGCACAGGGCGCCAGTGGCGAATTTGCCAATCTTGGTGTTCTCTGGCAAATGCCAAACGTCCTGCACGGTGTTGGGCTGTAAGCACAACCCCCACCTGTGGACGTTGGGCCCTCATACCACCCTCATGGAGTCTGTTTCTGACCGTTTGAGCAGACACATGCACATTTGTGGCCTGCTGGAGGTCATTTTGCAGGGCTCTGGCAGTGCTCCTCCTTGCACAAAGGCGGAGGTAGTGGTCCTGCTGCTGGGTTGTTGCCCTCCTACGGCCTCCTCCACGTCTCCTGATGTACTGGCCTGTCTCCTGGTAGCGCCTCCATGCTCTGGACACCACGCTGACAGACACAGCAAACCTTCTTGCCACAGCTCGCATTGATGTGCCATCCTGGATGAGCTGCACTACCTGAGCCACTTGTGTGGGTTGTAGACTCCGTCTCATGCTACCACTAGAGTGAAAGCACCGCCAGCATTCAAAAGTGACCAAAACATCAGCCAGGAAGCATAGGAACTGAGAAGTGGTCTGTGGTCACCACCTTCAGAACCACTCCTTTATTGGGGGTGTCTTGCTAATTGCCTATAATTTCCACCTGTTGTCTATTCCATTTGCACAACAGCATGTGAAATTTATTGTCAATCAGTGTTGCTTCCTAAGTGGACAGTTTGATTTCACAGAAGTGTGATTGACTTGGAGTTACATTGTGTTGTTTATGTGTTCCCTTTATTTTTTTGAGCAGTGTATATATGCCATTTAGCAGACACTTTTATCCAAAGCAACTTAATAAATCATACATTGTATTTCTTTTTCGTATGGGTGGCCCAGCAGGAATCAAACCCATTATACTCTGTGTTGAAAGCACCATGTTCTACCAACTAAGCAACACAGGACCACCACTACGCTAAATTAGGGCAGTATATGAAACTAAATAAATAAGAGAAAGGGGTGCCATTTGGGTTACCATAACACAGGAACACCTATGTGGCTCATTTGGTAGAGCACACCGCTTGTAATGTCACAACCAGTTTTGTGGGTTTGATTCCCACGAGAGGAGAGGGAGGGAGAGGGAGAGGGAGGGGGGAGTACAAAATTGTATGCATTCACTACTGTAAATCAATCTGGATCAGAGTGTCTGCTAAAATGTAAAGACTAAATAAATATTAGAACATTTTGTTTTTTGGTGTGTGCTGTCACGTCAAACAATGGAATCTGCAAGACAGCACCATAGAAGGTGCTATCTACAGGGTAAAAAAAAAGAGAAAAAAGCAGTTTAGCCAGTTCACTGTGCTGTCATTCAACTCCTTGACTAGAATGTAGCCACACATCACAACAGAGCTTTCACCCAGCTGTAGCCACACCTTACAACACAGCTTTCACCCAGTTTTAGCCACACCTTACAACACAGCTTTCACCCAGCTTTAGCCACACCTTACAACACAGCTTTCACCCAGCTTTGTTATATATATTTTCTTACTTGAGAGAGACAGATGCGCAGTGTAAGAAGACAAGCCTTTGATGAGGAGAATAAAAAAAATGAACAACAATAATGATGAAAACTCAGAATGTTACAATGTAGGCTACAGCTTCTCAAATGTCATTACCAGCAGAGAACCATTCCCCCAGCCATTACTGAAGCAAGTAGCCAGTGTTCACGTTCTGGAGAAGAAGACAAAATTATATTAACAACCAACAATAGCCTATGAGATTAAGGAAAATTAATATCTGCTAAATAAGAAGTACTGTAACTATATTTTACAGTAAGTATAATGCAATACAATATAAAACAATATAATGCAGACAGACACACACAGCCAGGTAGCCTGCTGGGTAGGAGCACTGGGCCAGTAACCGAAGTGAAAGACACATTTCAGTTGAATGCATTCAGTTGTACAGCTGACTAGGTACCCCCCTTTCCCTAAATCAAGAGCAGGAGAACAAAAACAATATTGATTGATAGCCTTATTAGATGTTCAGGATTTTCCTAATATTTGAATGTTTTCAATAAGTGCACAGGCACCGAATAGACCAACAGCTATCTTTAGATCTAAAATAAATAACCAAATCACTTTAAATTTGGCCCAAAATGTCACTTTCACCAAATGCACGCACACCCACACTAGCTAGGTTTCCATCCAATTGGCTATAGATTTTCATGCAAATATTCTAAAATCTGTAAAAAAAACTACAGTTGAAGTTGGAAGTTTACATACACTTAGTTTGGAGTCATTAAAACTTGTTTTTCAACCACTCCACAAATGTCTTGTTATTAAACTATAGTTTTGGCAAGTCGGTTAGGACATCTACTTTGTGCATGACACAAGTAACAATTGTTTAGACAGATTATTTCACTGTATCACAATTCCAGTGGGTCAGAAGTTTACATACACTAAGTTGACTGTTCCTTTAAACAGCTTGGAAATTTCCAGAAAATTATGTCATGGCTTTAGAAGCTTCTGATAGGCGAATGGACATAATTTGATTGAATTGGAGGAGTACCTGTGGATCATTTTCCCACCACAGAAGTTTCTAAGTAAATGGACATGTTGTAGATGAAATACTGTGCGTGATGACATAGCTCAAATAAAAATAACTTTTGAGATTAAATTCCCATTTTCAACTCTGCCGATGGTTTTCTCATTAGTTTGCGTTACTGTATGTAGTGTGCAAATGTGCCAACTGAAAATACTCAATTTCTTTTGTCCATAATAATCTCATAATGAAGGCTATTCATGCACTCAGCGCCAACAGCGCGCAGTGAAGAGTTGGCCAGAGGGCACATTTAGTTTACATGAGGTTATTATGGACAAAAGAGCTAGATTATATTTATTTGTCAAATAGCAGACAAGCATTGATGATCATTTCACCAGAATAACACCCTCTATATTAATTGGAAAGGAACTTTAAGATCACCGTGCTCTTTCACCACAGTGAAGTTCATCATCATTTATTTAATCTGTAACCTAATAAACTGCATGGTTTCCTGACAAGTCGTAGTGGGAGGACCACACAACATGTCATCATGTGACTCCAAGTTGACTTTGATATGATGGTTATTATAGCATTATTGCACATAAAAGCATTTCCACCAACATTTGCATAATTCCTTTTCCAACACAAAAATATCCCACCTTGTCTAGCATATTTGGTTATGTCGAAATTAGGAAAGTTTTCTGAAAATGTTTCTGTTTACATTGTGACTGCCTTTACTCACTATAAAAAAAGGTTGGATGGAAACCTGGTTACTCTCTGAATTAATAGCATACTAAAGCTGAATGCTGCCCAAAAAGCCTCACTTTACATTTACAGGGAGATCTACAGATTCACCACAGGAAATATAGATTTTTACACATATTTCAAAATGAAAATAACCAAACTTTAACTGAGTTTTTTTTTTTATATTCAGGATGCAAGCCCCATCCTGAATATGCTATCCACTCTTACAACATTCAACACCTAACCCATGCATGACCATGGGCTCGATTGAACCAGTAAGGCGTAAACAAAAGTTGGTCCTAAATTCTAGGTCGGGAGAAGACATGTCCATCACCTGTTGCACATAGCCAGAGCCATATACAGTGCATTCGGAAAGTATTCAGACCCCTTGACTTTTTCCACATTTTGTTACGTTACAGCCTTATTCTAAAATTTATTAAATAGTTTTTTTCTCATCAATCTACACACAATACTACATAATGACAAAGCGTTTTTAGAAATTGTATTTCCGTAAGTATTCAGACCCATTGCTATAAGACTCGAAATTGAGCTCAGGTGCATCCTGTTTCCATTGATATTCCTTGAGATGTTTCTACAACTTGATTGAAGTCCACCTGTGGTAAATTTAATTGATTGGACATGATCCAGGCTGTTTCACAACCGGCCGTGATTGGGAGTCCCATAGGGCGGCGCACAATTGGCCCAGCGTCGTCTGGGTTTGGTCGGTGTAGGCCGTCCTTGTAAATAAGACTTTGTTCTTAACTGACTTGTCTAGTTAAATAAAGGTTAAGTAAAAATTTGGAAAGGCACACACCTCTCTGTATAAGGTCCCACAGTTGACAGCTCATGTCAGAGCAAAAACCAAGCCATTAAGGTCAAAGAAATTGTCATTAGAGCTCCAAGACAGGATTGTGTCAAGGCACAGATCTGTGGAAGGGTACCATAAGATTTCTGCAGCATTGAAGGTCCACAAGAACACAGTGGCCTCCATCATTCTTAAATGGATTAAGTTGGGAACAGCGACTCTCCCCATCCAATCTGACAGAGCTTGAGAGGATATATAGAGAAGAATGGAAGAAACACCCCAAATACAAGTGTGCCAAGCTTGTAGCGCCATACCAAACAAGACCAGAGGCTGTAATCGCTGCTAAAGGTACCTCAATAAAGTACTGAGTAAAAGGTCTGAATACCTATAAAAATGTAATATTTTTTAATGCATTTGCAAACATTTCTGAAAACCTGTTTTTGCTTTGTCGTCATGGGGTATTGTGTGTAGATTGATGAGGGGGAAAAAAATAGAATCCATTTTAGAATAAGGCTGTAATGTGCCAAAATGTGGAGAAAGTCAAGGGCTCTGAATACTTTCAGAATGCACTGTATACAGTGAGCTCAAAGCAATGGGACAGTGACAAAAAAAAGTTTTGGGGCTCTTTACTCCAGCACTTGAAATGACACAGTGAGGACAAAGTGCTGACTGTCAACTTCAGTTTGAGGGTATTTTCATCCACATCAGGTCAACCGACCAAAAGTATTGGGAAAGATTATCTGATATGTGTATTAAAGTAGTCACAAAATTTTCAGACAATTATGTGGCTAATAGAAGTGCGTTCTCTGGAGTGATGAATCACGCTTTACCATCTGGCAGTCCGACAGACGAATCTGGGTTTAGTGGATGCCAGGAGAACACTACCTGCCCCAATGCATAGTGCCAACTGTAAAGTTTGGTGGAGGAGGAATAGTGGTATGGGGCTGTTTTTCATGGTTCGGGCTAGGCCCCTTCGTTCCGGTGAAGGGAAATCTTAACGCTACCACATACAATGACATTCTAGACAGTTTCTGTGCTTCAAACTTTGTGGCGACAGTTTAGGGAAGGCCCTTTTCTTTTTCAGCATGACAATGCCCCCGTGCACAAAGCAAGGTCCAAACAAAAATAATTTGTCAAGATTAGTGTGGAAGAACTTGACTGGCCTGCTCAGAGCCCTGACCTCAACCCCATCAAACAACTTTAGGATGAATTGGAACGCCGTCTGCGAGCCAGGCCTAATTGCCCAACATCAGTGCCCAACCTCACTAATTCTCTTGTGGCTGAAATTAAACCATTCCCTAATGTTCCAACATCTAGAGAAAAGCCTTCTCAGAAAAGCGGAGGCTGTTATAGCAGCAAAGGGGGGGCCGACTCCATAGTATGCCTGTGATTTTTGGAATGAGATGTTGAATGAGCAAGCAAACATGGCATACGTGACAGAGAGCGAGAAGCGTTCATCCATATATTCTGGTAGGAAAGTCTAGCTAGATACATTTTCAGATATAATACGTTTCTAATTTTGTTAGAAGGTCATTTTTATTGCAAGTAAAAGCGTACTGTTAGCTGGCTGGATGGCTGGCGCTAGCTAACGTTACAGGCATTATCTGTGTAGTAATATTATTCGTATCTCAGAGCCATTTTTCATTGATAGTTATAGCATAATGTTAGCTAGCTAGCTAACATTGAACCTAGTTGGTTCATTTTAGTTGCGTGTAGATTCATGCAGGGTTGTAACGTTATGAGTTGGGATAATGGTTCATTGTTAGCCAGATAGCTAGCTAGCTCTCTAAACAAAAAGACTCCACTATGCAACCATTTCTCTGTACCGTTTACACCTTCTGTATCCTGTGCATGTGACAAATAAACTTAGATTTTATTTGATATAGTGTGTTTACCAGAGATGGTAATGTGAAGAACAACACCTGCACAAAAGTCTAATTAAGATATAACGTTAGGCCAACAAGACAGTGTCCAAGTTCTAAAATTCTCCAGTAGAATGCCTTGCTTTTATTTAATCACACTCACAACCGTAAGCTATTTTCTGTCATTAACTCACCATTAACTTAAATAATGATCTGGTTGTGAGTTGGTACATACATTTAGTTATCTAAATGTGTCATTGTAGCAAAGTATTTATAAACAAAAAAATATATCTTAAACGGTTAGATCATTCATTGATTTTGGCCCAATAGGCCTGGCATATTCCCAAGTTCAAGGAGCTTTCTGTTTTGATTGAGTTATTTTGCCTAAAAACCTTTAGGCCTACCTATAGAAGAAAAACAACTGCATCTCTGCCCAGCCTGGCAAGGCCTGGCCAAAAGGGTGTTTAGCATCCCCAGTGGCTCTGCAAGTGTGGAGAGGATGTTCTCCGCTGCTGGCCGGCTCTCCAGGAACCAATGCATGAGCCTGAAGCCACAGATTGGCTAAATTCTTGTTTCTAAAAATGAATTCAAAGGCACTAAGACATTTTTTTTATTTGTATTTAATTCTAAGTAAGTTACAGCCTATATGCTTAATTTATAGAATATAATGATTTAATACAAAGAAATGTTGTTTAAATGCTGAGGGCTTTATGTCCCTACCAGCCTATTGTGTCGCACTCTCAAATCCTTCACAATGTAATCCTTTGTAGGCTATAGACTTAAAATAATTGAAATAATATAGCCTAAATACATTTATTTTCCTGTAATAATGAATACAAATTATGGCCATTATTTGAACTGGCTAGCCAGATAACGTTAGCTAGCTAGCTAACAAGCTAGAAACAAACCAAAACATTGTTTAGAAAGTTGGTTTTAGTTGCCTGTTTTACTAGATTGACATTTACTAAATTCATTTTGAAATAGATGGACTTATTGGGTCTAAAATACACCAGTTATTCTATTTTGGACCACCAGGCTGCTGATGTCATGCAGCCTGTCATTTCTGGGTTTATACTTTTTTATAACGACAATGACAAGTTTGATGTTGGATGACAACAGAATGTTCATGATGTCAAAGCGACAACCGTATAGATATCCCGATAGATGTAGTTTAACCAGCATTTAGTCATGAAATCTTTGGTTGTTTAGTACACTACAATACTCACTCTTTTTAGGACATTAACTCACGTGAATCCTTAAAGAGATGGGTGGGGCTACGGCTTAAGAGGGTGTGAAGGATGCTGAATGGGTGTCGACAAAGAAGAGCTCTCCAGTAGGTGTACCAAAACATTCAAGGGCCATTTTCTCATAACTATGGTTACAGGTTTATCAACTTTCAAAGCAGAATAACTTTCCCATTGTACCTCAACTGTAGTGTATGATATACAATTTTCTAGCTCAGAATCTCTACTTTTATCCAATGTAAAAAACACAATTTAACATTTTGCTACATAAGATCGAGCCAGTTGGTCACATTTTGTGTGCACTTGTCATCATGCACTGACTTTATCTGCAACAATTCCATTTGGTGGAAACACATCACTGGTGGTTAAATGCACCTATTTTCTTTATGTGGATTTTAGAATATTAGCATACAAATCTGTCACCAATTGGATGGAAACCTAGCTACAGTCCCAATACTTTTGGAGCTCACTGTATATTTTCATTCGTAAAATCACTCTGGCTATCTTCTCCGATTTCAGAGCGCACTCGTCTGAGCGCCAAAGCGCATAATAACTTGTGAATTTATGAATGCGCAACACCTGTTGAATAAGGCCGGTGTCAGTAAACATCGGAAAAAAGGTAAATAAAATTGTTACAGTCACCAACGCTCTGGATAACATGAACACAGCCTAACCAGCTATGCTAGGGCGAGTAAAATGGTCGGACTGATTTGTTCTCTCATTTGTATCTGGAAGTAGCTAGACTGCCGTTGTCCTTGACTGCCGATGTGAGGTCAGAACGCCAGGATCAACGCTACTCCTCGGCCAGAGCGTCCAGCGTGCGCTCCGAGTGCGAAACGCTCTGAATTTGCAAATGGACAATCTGACAACGCTCTGAATTTGATTTGTACTCACTTTGTATCATTTTTGCTGATGCTCATGAGAATCACCTGGTCCCAGTTTTCTCTATAGAAAAAAACTACAGCGGCTATCTATACCTGTCACCTCATACAAATAAATATTTCCGTTGAGCTTCCACGATCTCATCTCTCCTGAAGTGTGCACTTGTTCAGTCCCCCTCGTGTATTTAGAAGCATTGGATTTGTGCAAGCACGGTTGGAGGGAGGTTCCACCACATTCCTCTGATTCTTATTGTTATTCTTCTTCTTCTATGATATAATCAAGTGATTGTCAAAAGGGCTCTGATCTTACATTTGGCCTCACCTCAACCCAGTGGAACATTAATATCAATTATTTATAAACTCTTTTGGCTAACTGGTCCACAATTTCATTCCCTTCCACATCCGAACGGACTTGGACCCAGCAGAATCTCACTACTACATCCAGTCGCTCAATTCTCCATAATAACATGAATACCTCCAATAGTAGGTTACTCCTATTAGATTTACCAGATGATATATTCAATACAGACAAAGAATCTGAGCATACTATAATTCTGACAGGTTGTACGTCCTCCACCCGCTGGAGGGCAACTACTATCGCCAACAGTTCAACGGACTATACTGACAGTGTATCTGCTAGAATTATACATATCCGCTGTAGTGTCTTAGCTCTTACTTGTATAATAAGAAATATTTGGAACACCAGGAATAGAACTGGAGCTTCACATTTACTAACAGAATAACATAGAACAACACTGCGCATGTCCAAGGATGCTCAATTCTTAAAGGGGACATCAGTAATTAACAGAACATAACATCCGCACATCAAATTCAGGAATGTAAACGCCTGCTCCTGTGTGCCACCTATCTGGGTCCTTGGATCCATCTGTGAAAAGCATTAAAAATGCATAAAAACTTATACCAATGTAAATGTAAACCAGATTTTATGACCCTGCCCAATTTGACTGGAGCGAGATTCCCAAAGGCTGGAGCATCGCCATTCTCGCCCGTCCAATTTCGCTCCAGTAGCGCTCACTTCATGACCTGAGGGCATGCCCGCACCAGTATGCATTTGTAGTCTACTTGTGTGCTGCTATAGCCCCTTCCTTTAGCTACAGTCAAGGAGTTCGCTAAATATTTTCTTTAAGATAAAAGCACACAGGTGCTAAATGAAGTTGACTTACAAAGATGAGGATCAAGAGCAAGAGACGGAGTGCGGTGACTTAGTGTCCACAACTAAAGAATCATTGTGGAATCTGAAAAGACACGTATCCCAAAAGCATGCTACGTGCACATGTTAAAAGAAAGGAACGAGGTGGGTAGATAACTAAATGTGTCATTGTAGCAAAGTATTTATAAACAAAAAAATATGATATCTTAAACGTTTAGTTCCTTTTCGTTCTATTATCTATACAAAAAGCATTAATTGATTTTGGCCCAATAGGCCTGGCATATTCCCAAGTTCAAGGAGCTTTCTGTTTTGATTGGGTTATTTTGCCTAAAAACCTTTAGACCTACCTATAGAAGAAAAACAACTGCATCTCTGCCCAGTGAAGGGTTAACATTGATTTGGGGGCCTTCTAAAGGCCCCCACCATTGATTATGTTGTTATTAATTTGCTTAGTGCCATTGTACTTATGCTCACTGTATAGCTGAATATTGAGGCCTCTGTCTGTGTCTCTAGCTCTCTGCCAAAACCACAGCCCCACGTATGTGAGGAAAGGGACTGTGGGTGATAGCAAGACACAGAGAGACAGCGTCTGATTTGCAAACCGCTGACACAGGTTCTCAAAAACCTTGTGTTAAGAATAACTTGTTATTTTAGATGCACATGCAGGTTTTGACATAGGAGATCTTGGGTATATAAGATCCTGTCTTTCTTTTGTTCGTGGGCAGAACTCAGGAGAGACATAAGTTGTGTGTTGATCTTTGACTTCTGTCTACGCCTGCCAAATTCTTGTTTCTAACAATGAATTCAAAGGCACTAATAAGACATTCCTTCGTAGGCTCCCTGTCTGGCTCCTGACCTATTTAGAGTGTGTATATGCTGTTTAATATAACATGGAGCCTATTTGAAATGATGTTCGCTTCTTACATTCACCTTTTCATGTTTATTCAAATACTTTACATTGGTTTCAACACTTAAAAACAAATTGCTGGCCCAGGTAGTCACACAAATAGATGGGCGTTGGTTAAATTGTGATTTTAATGAATGGAGCGAATACGAGCAGCAGTGTTTTTCCTGTGAGGAGTGGTAGGAAAGCACATGCAGCGCCGGTGTGCTCCGCTCCATGAGCGATGAGCAGGATTTCCAACCGCTCAACTCCGCTCACATTCTCTGTTGTTAACCAGTTTCCCTATATCACTGACATCTGACCAATCTTTTCTTTTCTCTACCAAGGTTAAATTAACAACAGGACCCAGGATTAACCACAGAGGAACATCCCCTATCCCCACAGAAGGGCCAATCTCCAACTCCCTCAAACTGTCATCAGCAAGCTTCCAACCAAAACCACTGCCTTGTCTGCTAGTATACAGTGCATTCGGAAAGTATTCAAACCCCTTGACTTTTTACACATTTTGTGACGTTACAGCCTCATTCTAAAATGTATGTACATAAATGTTTTATCATGAATCTACACACAATACTCCATAATGACAAAGCAAAAACAGTTGAAAAAAAAATCACATTTACATAAGTATTCAGACCCTTTACTCAGTACTTTTGGCAGCGATTACAGCCTCGAGCCTTCATGGATATTACAGCCGCAGGACGACACCGGCCAGAGGGACGGCCCCGAGAAAGAGGAGCGTACCGGTCTGGGCTGCGAAGATGGAAATCACGGATGATGTTGGGATCCAGAATGTCCTCCACCGGAACCCAACACCACTCCTCTGGGCTGTACCCCTCCCAGTCCACCAGGTTCTGGGTTTTCAGCCAGCCCTGGTTCTGTGGACTCCGGGCCAGACGAGGCTCCTGCGGTTGATGAGTGGTTCCGGCGCGCAGAAGTGTGGAGCGACGCTCACGTGAGACTCCAGCGCGCCGTCCATCGTCAAAAAGAACATGCAGACCCTGGGGATCGCATCTGGCTCTCTACCAGGAACCTCCCACTCCGCCTGCCCTGCAAGAAGCTGAGCCCCCGGTGTGTGGGGCCATTCAAGGTTCTCCTGAGGGTCATCGAGGTGACCTAAAGGTTACAACTGCCCAGTCACTACAGTGTCTCACCCTCGTTTCATCAATCTGAGATGACACTATCCATTTCATTACAATGATCTATCAATTGATGCAACTGCTCAAAATGATAATTAACTGTTGCATTACTCTTAATGCATAGTTTTATGGAAACTGACAAACAATATTCCATGTTTAGATCATGAAAGTTTCAGGATAACGAGATCCGTTGACACCGATTACCATGGAACATGAACCAATTGGACTACATTATCTATGGATGCAATATTTCATCATCATTCTTTATCAGACACTGTTTCTATGGTCCCATGTACCACTTTTCCAGACCATGTTTTCAGATTTGACATTACTGTACACTCACCGCCACTTTATTAGGAACACCTATCTCCACAACAGCCTGAATTATTCACGGTGTTGTACGTTAAGAGATGCCCTTCTGCAAACCACTGTTTTAAATGGCTGTTATTTGAGCATTTGTGGCCTTTCTGTTAGCTTGAATGAGTCTGGACATTCTCCTCTGACCTCTCTCATTAACAAGGTGTTTTTGTCCACAGAACTGCCGCTCACTGAATGTATTTTATTTATCGCACCATTCTCTGTAAACTCTAGAGACTGTAGTGCGTAGAACTCCCAGGAGGGCAGCTGTTTCTGAGATGCTGGAACCACCATGTCTGGCACCAACAATCATACCACGGTCAAAGCTGCTTAGATTACGCATCTTGCCCGTTCTAATGTTTGGTCGAACAACAACTAAAGCTCTCTGCTCTATATACTCTATATAGAGTTTCAGGAAGCCACATGATTCACTGTTTGAAGGAGCAGGCTATTTGCGTTAACAAGCAGGTGTACCTAATAAAGTGGCCGGTGAGTGTATGTATGCAGGCCCTTGTAATTGCTTTTCCAATACTGCCAAATCGTTACTGATGATTGATTTCACATTGTGGTACGAGTATATAGTGAAATGAGTGGTATCCACCTACAACAACATAGCGATAACATGGAGCCGGCTGGTGATCCAGGTCACAATAGAGGTCAAGCAGTGGGAGGAGGAAGACGAGGAAGACGTGGTGGTCAAAGGAATGGCAGGGGACAAACACCCCTTCTGAGAGGTGGTCGTGGGCCTCGTTTGAGAGATGTGGGGGAACGTGGTAGAGGACAAGGCCACAGACCAAGACAGCGGCAGCAACAGCAAAGAGTGTCCAATGAAATCCGAGCAATAGTTGTAGACCGTGTCATAAATCATGGCATGACAATGACTGAGGCAGCCACAATGATTCAACTAAACCTCAGAAGATCAACCGTGGCCTCAATCATCGGAACTTTCCGCAATGAGAACCGGTAATTCTTCAGCATGCACTAAACATTAGGCTACTGTTAATTGTCAAATGCATGCCAATGTGTACCACAGAGTAGGTGATGTGACTAAATGTGTTCTTACTGTAATTTTCCCTGCAGAACTGAGACAAGGCCAAATAGGGGAGGCAGAGGCAAAATTCTAACTGACCAACAAGAGTGGGCTGTGGTCAATTTTTGTTCGGGCCAGAAATGATATTCGCCTTACAGAAGTTCGGCAGCACATCTTGGACAATGACGACATGTTCAACAATGTGGAAGCCATAAGTTTGCCGACTATTGCACGCATGCTGAAAAGGCACCAGGTGTCTCTAAAACCGTGTGCCTTTTGAAAGAAATGCAGACAGAGTGAAGCAAATGTTGCGGTTTGTTTCCTGGTTCCTTGTTCCTTTGTCAATCATTGGCTCATTGGAGAAATTAGACGATATCATGACAATATTATGACAATATCTTTAATTAAATCATTAGCTCATTTATTAATGCAATTGCAGACAGAAGTTGACCATCAGGAACATAGCACGCATGTTTCCGAGTTATGTTCTTCGAAATAGAAAAAGTCCCAAGTTGTTTTATTAAACCCCAAGTCCTGCCTTTAGTGATGTCACTGCCTATGTTGTTACTATCTACTTATCAGACCAAGCCCATGCATCCACAGCTACACAAACATAGAGTTTCCGTGTTTATCTAAAAGCTAGGCACTAAATGTTCACTCCCCAAAGTTGATTTATTGTGGAATGTCTGACTAGTCACTTATCTCCCATATTCCCCTGCAGAGCTCCTTCTTCACAGTCATACATTTCTCAGACGTATCTCTTTAAGAAGGAGAAAGAGAGAGAACTAAAAAACAATTGTGGAATAATACTAAACCTCTACAATGAATATATATTGTTAATCTGTAGTCTAGGACCCGTTGGACTTGTAACCGGAGGATTGCAAGTTCGAATCCCCGAGCTGACAAGTTAAAAATCTGTCGTTCTGCCCTGAACAAGGCAGTTAACCCACTGTTCCTGGGCGCCAAGACGTGGATGTCGATTAAGGCAGCCCCGCACCTCTCTGATTCAGAGGGTTTGGGTTAAATGCAGAAGACACATTTCAGTTGAAGGCATTTGGTTGTACAACTGACTAATAATGGTGACTTTGACTTTGACTAGGACCCTATAAATGTAAGGAGGAAGGGGTTATAACCCTTCCCCTTCTATTAATACAACATAAGCATAATCAATTATTATAATACATCAAACATTTAGTACAGCCTTATCATGACCTCTAGGTGATCTTCTAACATTTCCCCCTTTGAGGCTAATAAGTCTCACAGCTTCAATCCTAATTTTCTCCTCTGAAATCAAATAGATTAGGCAAATCCCCTGGATCTATTTGATCCCATGGATGGCCTGCTAAAGAGAGAAACAACTCCTGAGGTTCCTGGAATGTGTTGTGGAATATTTAATCAAAATATGACACCTTACTGGAACTTGTGAATTCAAAATAAGACCTTTAATACAAAATATCAGAGGCCGTGCTGAACCATGGAACAACCGAATTCTGAGCAGCAGAGCACGGTCTTTATAGTATTTCATCCTTACACTTCCCATATCCTGATACAATTTCCTCTTTTCTATAGGTCCTTTGTTACATTGTCTGCTGACATCCTGTTGCTACAAGTCTGTTTATCAGTTCCATATGTATTTTCTGCTGACATCCTGTTTCTTCTGGAGTCCACTGTTCAACTATCTAGCTTTGGCCATTTACCTGAGCTCAGCAGATATTCTGCTCATATATGTCTTATTCGTTATATATGTTTTCTGTCTCAATACTTCAAAGAGGTCAGTCAGAATACTGGAAGTGTAATCATTGTTGTGAGTTATTCTCCAACAAATGCTGGTGGGGGTGGGGTGAATCTGTCTATACTCCCATTCCTCCTGAGTCTTGGTAAGAACCCCACAAGTTGAATAAACAATGGGATTAAGAGAAACCAGAAATGCACCAGTATCATTTTCAGCACGATTTGTATCAGCTTCCACCAACACCATCATTCAAGCATGTTACAGTCATTTAGCATTAAAACAGTCACCAATTTAGTCAAAAACAGATTTTTCTGTTTTTGTTAGAGTTTTACTAAGATCAGCAATCTTATCAATTATTGCAGTCATATTCTCCGAGGAGTCAGGGAGGAGCATAACACAATCTTCAGGATCAACAATACCTAGTACGTTACAGTGTCCTCTTTCCTTCGCCAAAAGATAATCTAAAGCCAACTCATGGCGGCTGACGACTGCTTTCAGATTTTGGACATCTAATGAGAGTTAAATTCATATGGGCCTGTAAAGAGTAGGTTAAATTGTTTAGCCACTTTCCTAGGACAGCCACACCCCAGGAGGGTATGATTGACATACCAAAAATCTCACCCGGTTGTAGGACATGACCATAGGCTTCCTGATTGTCTGGGATGATTCGTTTGTCACGCTTTAGTACCCCAGAGTTGGTTTTACCTGTCAATTTGAAAAGATCGGTGACCGGAATTCTTAACATATACATATCTGTTCTTCCCATATAACAACATCCCCCACATCCAGGAGGTAAAGTGAGATACCGCTTGTCACTGCATACCCACATCCACCTACAAGGTGCTCCCATGCCTTCCCCTATCCTGGAAATGTTTACACTTGTCACCTGTTACTGTAAGTCTAACACACTAAAATCCCCTTTAGTATAGTTTCTCCTATTACTATACTCTTCTCTCAGTTGACCCATTATATACATGACAAGCTCTATTATCTCCCATATCTTCCCTCTTCCACGTTAGGTAAGTTTCCTCCCTTCTTGTAATCTCCCCAACATACATGTGTCCCATGATCCCCAAATGTTCAAAAGTATTTTTAGCCAAGCACTTTATTATACAGAAAGCAACAGCAAAACACAGAAGTCCTACCAGAAGTGGAATATCATGGCAGACAGGAACATCATTTCCGTACACATCATGTTTCCAAATACACCACAAACCAGTGTCCAATTTGGTCAAAGATGATGTTGACAGCTTTTCCCAGAGTACCTCCTAATTTAGCCAGGTCATTAATAATAGCTGTCATGTTGTCAGAGGAGTCAGGAAGCAACATAACACAGTACAACATAACACATCGTCTATTTCAAGGGACCTGTAGGCCCCTCTGTCTTTAGCCAATATATGCCATTTCGTCTCTGGTCACTACTGCCTTCAAATTCTGCACATTTAGTGACAACTGCGTAAAATCCTGTATTATCAAATTAGTAAGGGCCTGCATGGAGTATGTCAAATTGTTAATCCACTTACCCATTACTACAACTTCCCATGCTGCTTCCTTCCCCTTTGACCAAAAATCAGAATAGTATAATTGCTGGGTTTTTTCCCGAACCCTAGTATTGTTCCTTTGCCAATTGGTACTGCCTGGGTTCCCACAGAAAGGCTGTGGAGGTGGGTTTATGGGAAAATCATTACCCGTGTGCCAGATGTGTTCCCCTTCCCTGTAATCCTATGTCTGTCACTGCTTTCACCCATTTATTATTCTCCACATCCCCGTCCACAAAGGGAACAAGTAGGATTTGGAGAGCAATAAATACCCTGCATGTGTGTTTCCATGGTTGCGATATTCTTGTTTCCCAACCATAGTGTGTGTGTATGATGGTGACATCTGGTGACTCTTCAGGTTCTGTGGCTGAACCCTCTGTTGGTTCTTCTGGCCTTTGGTCTCGGCCCTCGTTTCTCCTCTGTTCCTTCCTCATCGATAGATGGTCACCTGGAAGGGACCCTCCATCTTGGCTGATTCCATTTTCTTTTTATTGACTCGTAGTTTCACCCAGTCTCCTACGCAGATGGTCAGAGCATCCATCTGGATCTTCACCAGGGATTAGTTCTGCTGCTTTCCTAGTGTGAGAGTGGAGAAAACTTACAACAGAAGTTAGTTCCTTCATGTACTCAAGATGGTCACACTATGTCTCAGTTATGTCTATCTGTCAGTCACTCACCCCTGGCGTGTTCATGGGTCGTCTAGTTAACATTTTATAAGGTGTACACCCAATACCTTTGTTAAGGCTTCTGCGCATTTTCATGAGGACAAGAGACAATCCCTCTACCCATGTCATTCCTGTGGAATGGCATAGTTTGGCAAGGGAGCCTTTCAGGGTCTGATTAGCCCTCTCAGTAACTCCCATTTCTCCGCAGGTTGATAGATGGACACAAACTTCTGGTCAACACCCAACATTTTGGCCATTTGGGTAACCACGTCCTCCTATGAGATGGGTCCCATTGTCTGCAGACAAACCTCAGGCACTCTGAACCTGAGTATAATTCCCTAACTAGCAATTTTGCAACTGTTTGCGCACAACTTGGGCGGATGTATTTGGTCTTCCAGTCTGTTCCTTTGTGTGTAGTGTGTTGGGGTGGCGAGGGAGAACTCCCTCCAGGAACTGTGCCTTGTTTTTTTCTTTTATCCCATTCTACTGTTCTCATGTCGCTTGTTGCTGCTGTTGTGCCATCCACCTCCTTTGTGGTTGCTTTTCCATTTTCTTCTGTCAGTGGCATGAGAGGGTAGATCTGTGTATAGTCACCCAGGGGTCCTCTGGGTTGATTCTCATACGGCAGCGGGGAGGTGGGGAGTACTCCTGTTCTGCCTTTGTCTTGACTCAGTTCTTGAAGATCTGTCCTTCCAGCATTATCATTCCTATCACAGTTTCTGATACATCGGTACTCTTCTTCATCACCTTCTTTTTGTCCATTTTTCTTGTCTGAATTATCTCCTTGACTAAATCCAACCGAGTCTTGTTGAATGAACCAGCTATTGGATATCTATTGTCTCCTGCCATCTCTGTCCAGACATGCCATTTCTTATATGCGAAGGGAAATTCCACAGCAGCAAACTTCTTTTGCATATATTCAACAGGCGTGACAGGCTTCATTGCTCCTATCTCCTCATTCTGGTTTGACTGTGCCATGGTGCTACGGCTTTTGTTTAGATGATCTGTGTGTAATTTCAGTTGAAGGCATTCAGTTGTACAACTGACTAGGTACCCCCTTTCCCTTTCCCTAATGTGTTTTCCAATTACTATAGGGTTATCCTAAAGTGGGTGTAATATGTATGAATATGCCTATATAAATTCCTCTCTATCTCCTTTCAGTGTGTGTTAAATAACCGTGGTTGATACTGTAATCCTAAATATACTCTCACATAATCCAGGCTATACTATATGGTTCTACTAAACTGAAATATAATTCACACACATGCCTCACAGAGAAACCCGCATGCCAGACTTCAATTCCTATTGTTATATCTTAAGGGTGTGGAGTAACAGTAATATGTTATACACCAGTGCCTTCTGGTGATAGAATCACACAGTAACTTTTTCCAAAGTAGCATTTCCAATACTATCCTATGGTAGGACAGTGACACTAACAAATACGTTCAACCTTTTATTCAAATAACTTCTGTCCTACTCCTAACTTTTTATTCCACTATTGGGCAATTACCCAACAACCCCCACACTAATCCACAGACAAACAAACAATGAAACATACAACGCACTATTCATAACAAACTCAACTCATTCACTGGGTACCTCTACAAAATAAAATAAAATTAACTGGTATCCAACAAATAAAATTAGGTGATTAACGCTGAATCACCTCTGCAAAACTAACTAGTATGTAACTTATAACCGGCCACACCTCCGTAGATAGGGCATACCTCAGAAGGCCTCGTCAAACCACCTCTGCAAAATAACAATCTAATAATACCGGCCACACATCCATAGATTGGGCATGCCTCAGATAGCCTCAGATAGCCTTTGAATTGCCTCTAACAAATTAAATGTATAAAACCGGGCAACTGTCGCTTTGAATTTCCTCTAACAAATAAAATTTATAAAACCGGGCAAATGTCGCATTGAATTAGGCCCATCCACAAATTTACCACCCTGTACTTACCTACATAATCTCCTTTCCTTCATCCGATTTGAGGATTTCTTTTCCACATGGAGGTGGAAGGTATATGATAGGCTCCCTCACAAACAAGCCACCCTTCTCCAGGCCATGGATGACGCATGCAATGACATCACAGCAGACCAGTGTCAGGCCTGGATTCGCCAAAGATATGAATGCACAATGCAATGTTTTGAACATTGGACAGCCTGTGTTATAAGTGATGACTGTTTTGAGTTTTGTGTCTAGAGTTTTTTTAAATGACCACAAGGTTCTGAAATTAGTGCCAAAGTGATTGTAAAAAACGGTATTAATAACCAGAGCTGCAACTCTAAAACATGCAGGGTGAATTTAAAACATGTAGGGTCAAATCTCTAGCCTCTTTAAATAATTTTGTATGTAATGTTTACATATCCGACATTACTCATATCAAATGTATACACTGTACTCTAAACCATCTACTGAATCTTGCCTATGCGGTTCGACCATCGACTCAAATCTCTAGCCACTTTAATAATTCTAATTGGATGAAATAAATGTATCACTAGCCACTTTAAACGATGCCATTTATATAATGTTTACATATCCTACATTACTCATCTCATATGTATATACTGTACTCTATACCATCTACTGCATTTTGCCTACACCGGTCAGCCATCTCTCATCCATATATTTATAGGTACATACTTGTATTCATTCCTTTACTCTTGTGTGTATAAGGTAGTTGTTGTGAATTTGTTAGATTACTTGTTAGATACTACTGCATGGTCGGAACTAGAAGCACAAGCATTTTGCTACACTCGCATTAACATCTGCTAACCATGTGTATGTGACAAATAAAATTTGATTCAGAATGGTTTCTGTCAAACTATTTGTCACACCTCATTGATTTATGAACACCACACCCCTGTTTGTTTACCTTTATTTTAGTCAGTTAAGAACAAATTAGTCCAACACTCTAACCACTAGGCTACCCTGCCGCGGTTGAGTGGTTAGGAATATAATACCAGACTATTTGCATTGCCCCTCTCCCCCTTTCTACACTGCTGCTACTCTCTGTTATCATCTATGCATAGTCACTTTAATAACTCTACCTACATGTACATATTACCTCAACACCGGTGCCCTGCACATTGATTCTGTACCAGTAACCCCTGTATTTAGCCCCGCTGTTGTTATTTACTGCTGCTCTTTAATTATTTGTTTTTCTTATCTCTTACTTTTTTTTGTATTTTCTTAAAACTGCATTGTTGGTAAAGGGCTTGTTAGTAAGCATTTCACTGTAAGGTTTACACCTGTTGTATTCGGCACATGTGACAAATAACATTTGATTTGATTTGAGTGGCCGGGGCATTACCACATTGTTGTATGTAAACATCACACCCATCGTTCTGAGTGGCTAGGATTGTAATATCACACCCAGTGAGTGGCCAGGGGCATTACCACATTGTTGTATGTAAACGTCACACCCCACTGTTCTGATTACAGTATTGTGGATGTGACGAGGGGGTCCTTGTGTCTGTGTGTAGATATGCCGCTCCTGTATTGGTGGGGAGGCCAGCTGATGTGGACTCCAGGCCTGGGTATGAAGCCTATACCATTTTCCTTAACCAGTCAAATCAGGGGGGTTGTGAAAGGTGTTGGTGGGGTGACAGAGACTGCTGTGTTGATCAAGGGGCAATTGTATTGAGGTCTATGGTTAAACGGTGGGTGTTTATGTGTTGGGTTAGTTAGGATGGAGCGTCCATGTCTGGGCATGACACCTACAGTATAACCAGTCAGAATGCTTGAAGTTGTGATGGGGTAGTCAGGATGGGGTAGTCAATATATGTATTTCCACGTAAAGTGTGTCTTTGGGCATTTTCTTTTTTTCATTAAGCAGAAGCTTCTTGTCCAGAGCAATTAGGATTGAGTGCCTTCCTCAATGGCACATCAGCTCAAGGATCGAACTAGCGACCTTCCGGTTACTGGCTCAAATCCGCCCCTATATTGGTTGTTTTTACAATCACTTCGGCACTAATTTCAGAACCTCGATGTCAATCACTTGAACACAGCTTGAATGAGTCTGGACATTCTCCTCTGACCTCTCTCATTAACAAGGTGTTTTTGCCCACAGAACTTCCGCTCACTGAATGTGTTTGGTTTATTACACCATTCTCTGTAAACTCTAGAGACTGTAGTGCGTAAAAATCCCAGGAAGGCAGCTGTTTCTGAGATGCTGGAACCACCATGTCTGGCACCAACAATCATACCACGGTCAAAGCTGCTTAGATTACGCATCTTGCCGTTCTAATGTTTGGTATCAAAGGCCGTGCTGAACCATGGAACAACCGAATTCTGAACAGCAGAGCACGGTCTTTATACTATTTCATCCTTACATGAGGCATATAGACACTTCCCATATCCTGATACAATTTCCCTCTTTTCTATAGGTCCTTTGTTACATTGTCTGCTGACATCCTGTTGCTACAAGTCTGTTTATCAGTTCCATATGTATTTTCTGCTGACATCCTGTTTCTTCTGGAGTCCACTGTTCAACTATCTAGCTTTGGCCATTTACCTGAGCTCAGCAGATATTCTGCTCATATATGTCTTATTCGTTATATATGTTTTTCTGTCTCAATACTTCAAAGAGGTCAGTCAGAATACTGGAAGTGTAATCATTGTTGTGAGTTATTCTCCAACAAATGCTGGTGGGGTGGGGTGAATCTGTCTATACTCCCATTCCTCCTGAGTCTTGGTAAGAACCCCACAAGTTGAATAAACAATGGGATTAAGAGAAACCAGAAATGCACCAGTATCATTTTCAGCACGATTTGTATCAGCTTCCACCAACACCATCATTCAAGCATGTTACAGTCATTTAGCATTAAAACAGTCACCAATTTTGTCAAAAACAGATTTTTCTGATTTTGTGAGAGTTTTACTAAGATCAGCAATCTTATCAATTATTGCAGTCATATTCTCCGAGGAGTCAGGGAGGAGCATAACACAATCTTCAGGATCAACAATACCTAATGCGTTACAGTGTCCTCTTTCCTTCGCCAAAAGATAATCTAAAGCCAACTCATGGCGGCTGACGACTGCTTTCAGATTTTGGACATCTAATGAGAGTTAAATTCATATGGGCCTGTAAAGAGTAGGTTAAATTGTTTAGCCACTTTCCTAGGACAGCCACACCCCAGGAGGGTATGATTGACATACCAAAAATCTCACCCGGTTGTAGGACATGACCATAGGCTTCCTGATTGTCTGGGATGATTCGTTTGTCACGCTTTAGTACCCCAGAGTTGGTTTTACCTGTCAATTTGAAAAGATCGGTGACCGGAATTCTTAACATATACATATCTGTTCTTCCCATATAACAACATCCCCCACATCCAGGAGGTAAAGTGAGATACCCCTTGTCACTGCATACCCACATCCATCCTAAAGGTGCTCCCATGCCTTCCCCTATCCTGGAAATGTTTACACTTGTCACCTGTTACTGTAAGTCTAACACACTAAAATCCCCTTTAGTATAGTTTCTCCTATTACTATACTCTTCTCTCAGTTGACCCATTATATACATGACAAGCTCTATTATCTCCCATATCTTCCCTCTTCCACGTTAGGTAAGTTTCCTCCCTTCTTGTAACCACCCCAACATACATGTGTCCCATGATCCCCAAATGTTCAAAAGTATTTTTAGCCAAGCACTTTATTATACAGAAAGCAACAGCAAAACACAGAAGTCCTACCAGAAGTGGAATATCATGGCAGACAGGAACATCATTTCCGTACACATCATGTTTCCAAATACACCACAAACCAGTGTCCAATTTGGTCAAAGATGATGTTGACAGCTTTTCCCAGAGTACCTCCTAATTTAGCCAGGTCATTAATAATAGCTGTCATGTTGTCAGAGGAGTCAGGAAGCAACATAACACAGTACAACATAACACATCGTCTATTTCAAGGGACCTGTAGGCCCCTCTGTCTTTAGCCAATATATGCCATTTCGTCTCTGGTCACTACTGCCTTCAAATTCTGCACATTTAGTGACAACTGCGTAAAATCCTGTATTATCAAATTAGTAAGGGCCTGCATGGAGTATGTCAAATTGTTAATCCACTTACCCATTACTACAACTTCCCATGCTGCTTCCTTCCCCCTTTGACCAAAATCAGAATAGTATAATTGCTGGGTTTTCCCGAACCCTAGTATTGTTCCTTTGCCAATTGGTACTGCCTGGGTTCCCCACAGAAAGGCTGTGGAGGTGGGTTTATGGGAAAATCATTACCCGTGTGCCAGATGTGTTCCCCTTCCCTGTAATCCTATGTCTGTCACTGCTTTCACCCATTTATTATTCTCCACATCCCCCGTCCACAAAGGGAACAAGTAGGATTTGGAGAGCAATAAATACCCTGCATGTGTGTTTCCATGGTTGCGATATTCTTGTTTCCCAACCATAGTGTGTGTGTATGATGGTGACATCTGGTGACTCTTCAGGTTCTGTGGCTGAACCCTCTGTTGGTTCTTCTGGCCTTTGGTCTCGGCCCTCGTTTCTCCTCTGTTCCTTCCTCATCGGTGGATCTCAGCCTCTTTTGTTGTCATGGTCACCTGGAAGGGACCCCTCCATCTTGGCTGATTCCATTTTCTTTTATTGACTCGTAGTTTCACCCAGTCTCCTACGCAGATGGTCAGAGCATCCATCTGGATCTTCACCAGGGATTAGTTCTGCTGCTTTCCTAGTGTGAGAGTGGAGAAAACTTACAACAGAAGTTAGTTCCTTCATGTACTCAAGATGGTCACACTATGTCTCAGTTATGTCTATCTGTCAGTCACTCACCCCTGGCGTGTTCATGGGTCGTCTAGTTAACATTTTATAAGGTGTACACCCAATACCTTTGTTAAGGCTTCTGCGCATTTTCATGAGGACAAGAGACAATCCCTCTACCCATGTCATTCCTGTGGAATGGCATAGTTTGGCAAGGGAGCCTTTCAGGGTCTGATTAGCCCTCTCAGTAACTCCCATTTCTCCGCAGGTTGATAGATGGACACAAACTTCTGGTCAACACCCAACATTTTGGCCATTTGGGTAACCACGTCTCCTATGAGATGGGTCCCATTGTCTGCAGACAAACCTCAGGCACTCTGAACCTGAGTATAATTCCCCTAACTAGCAATTTTGCAACTGTTTGCGCACAACTTGGGCGGATGTATTTGGTCTTCCAGTCTGTTCCTTTGTGTGTAGTGTGTTGGGGTGGCGAGGGAGAACTCCCTCCAGGAACTGTGCCTTGTTTTTTCTTTTATCCAATTCTACTGTTCTCATGTCGCTTGTTGCTGCTGTTGTGCCATCCACCTCCTTTGTGGTTGCTTTTCCATTTTCTTCTGTCAGTGGCATGAGAGGGTAGATCTGTGTATAGTCACCCAGGGGTCCTCTGGGTTGATTCTCATACGGCAGCGGGGAGGTGGGGAGTACTCCTGTTCTGCCTTTGTCTTGACTCAGTTCTTGAAGATCTGTCCTTCCAGCATTATCATTCCTATCACAGTTTCTGATACATCGGTACTCTTCTTCATCACCTTCTTTTTGTCCATTTTTCTTGTCTGAATTATCTCCTTGACTAAATCCAACCGAGTCTTGTTGAATGAACCAGCTATTGGATATCTATTGTCTCCTGCCATCTCTGTCCAGACATGCCATTTCTTATATGCGAAGGGAAATTCCACAGCAGCAAACTTCTTTTGCATATATTCAACAGGCGTGACAGGCTTCATTGCTCCTATCTCCTCATTCTGGTTTGACTGTGCCATGGTGCTCCGGCTTTTGTTTAGATGATCTTTGTGTAATTTCAGTTGAAGGCATTCAGTTGTACAACTGACTAGGTACCCCTTTTCCCTTTCACTAATGTGTTTTCCAATTACTATAGGGTTATCCTAAAGTGGGTGTAATATGTATGAATATGCCTATATAAATTCCTCTCTATCTCCTTTCAGTGTGAGTTAAATAACCATGGTTGATACTGTAATCCTAAATATACTCTCACATAATCCAGGCTATACTATATGATTCTACTAAACTGAAATATAATTCACACACATGCCTCACAGAGAAACCCGCATGCCAGACTTCAATTCCTATTGTTATATCTTAAGGGTGTGGAGTAACAGTAATATGTTATACACCAGTGCTTCCTGGTGATAGAATCACACAGTAACTTTTTCCAAAGTAGCATTTCCAATACTATCCTATGGTAGGACAGTGACACTAACAAATACGTTCAACCTTTTATTCAAATAACTTCTGTCCTACTCCTAACTTTTTATTCCACTATTGGGCCATTACCCAACAACCCCCACCCTAATCCACAGACAAACAAACAATGAAACATACAACGTACTATTCATAACAAACTCAACTCATTCACTGGGTACCTCTACAAAATAAAATAAAATTAACTGGTATCCAACAAATAAAATTAGGTGATTAACGCTGAATCACCTCTGCAAAACGAACTAGTATGTAACTTATAACCGGCCACCCCTCCGTAGATAGGGCATACCTCAGAAGGCCTCGTCAAACCACCTCTGCAAAATAACAATCGAATAATACCGGCCACACATCCATAGATAGGGCATGCCTCAGATAGCCTCAGATAGCCTTTGAATTGCCTCTAACAAATTAAATGTATAAAACCGGGCAACTGTCGCTTTGAATTGCCTCTAACAAATTAAATTATAAAACCATCAGAGCTCCTTCTTCACAGTCACACATTTCTCAGATGTGTCTCTATAAGAAGCAGAGAGAGAACTAAAAAAACAATTATGGAACAATACTAAACCTCTACAATGAATATATATTGTTAATCTGTAGTCTAGGACCCTATAAATGTAAGTAGGGAGGGGTCTTATATCCCCTCCCCTTCTATTAATACAACAGAAGCATAATCAATTATTATAATACATCAAACATTTAGTACAGCCTTATCATGACCCCTAGGTGAACTTCTAACACAACTGAGGACTGAGTATGTTCAGGTATGTTCAGTTTCAAGATGCCTGTTGTGAAAAATTCCCCCCAAAATTCTACATCATCGTAATCAGTAATTCTCTTTCCAAAATGTCTTTTTAGAGGGTGATGGAGCTGGATGCTGATGAAAACCATCACAAATTACTATTTTTGGATGAGGCAGGCTTTAACCTGGCCAAGACAAGGAGGAGAGGTCAGAATTTCATTGGCCAGCAGGCAACTATCCAAGTACCTGGACAACGTGGGGCTTTTGGAAATCGTTTTTTATATTTATAAAAAAGATATTTCCGCCTTTATTTAACCAGGTAGGCCAGTTGAGAAAAAGTTCTCATTTACAACTGCGACCTGGCCAAGATAAAGTAAAGCAGTGTGACAAAAACAACAACACAGAGTTACACATAAACAAACGTACAGTCAATAACACAATAGAAAAATATATGTACAGTGTGTGCAAATGTATACGAGTAGGGAGGTAAGGCAATAAATAGGCCATAGAGGCGAAATAATTACAATTTATCATTAACACTGGAGTGATAGATGTGCAGATGATGATGTGCAAGTAGAGATACTGGGGTGCAAAAGAGCATGAGGGTAAGTAATAATATGGGGATGAGGTAGTTGGGTGTGCTATTTACAGATTGGCTCTGTACAGGTACAGTGATTGATAAGCTGCTCTGACAGCTGATGCTTAAAGTTAGTGAGGAGATGTGAGTTTCCAGCTTCAGTGATTTTTGCAATTCGTTCCTGTCATTGGCAGCAGAGAACTGGAAGGAAAAGCGGCCAAAGGAAGGGTTGACTTTGGGGATGACCAGTGAAATATACCTGCTGGAGTGCATGCTACGGGTGGGTGTTCCTATGGTAACCAGTGAGCTGAGATAAGGCGGGGCTTTACCTAGCAAAGACTTATAGATGACCTGGAACCAGTGGGTTTGGCGACGAATATGTAGTGAGGGCCAGCCAACGAGAGCATATACAGTGGGGGAAAAAGTATTTAGTCAGCCACCAATTGTGCAAGTTCTCTCACTTAAAAAGATGAGAGAGGCCTGTAATTTTCATCATAGGTACACTTCAACTATGACAGACAAAATGAGGGAAGAAAATCCAGAAAATCACATTGTAGGATTTTTAATGAATTTATTTGCAAATTATGGTGGAAAATAAGTATTTGGTCACATACAAACAAGCAAGATTTCTGGCTCTCACAGACCTGTAACTTCTTCTTTAAGAGGCTCCTCTGTCCTCCACTCATTACCTGTATTAATGGCACCTGTTTGAACTTGTTATCAGTATAAAAGACACCTGTCCACAACCTCAAACAGTCACACTCCAAACTCCACTATGGCCAAGACCAAAGAGCTGTCAAAGGACACCAGAAACAAAATTGTAGACCTGCACCAGGTTGGGAAGACTGAATCTGCAATAGGTAAGCACCTTGGTTTGAAGAAATCAACTGTGGGAGCAATTATTAGGAAATGGAAGACATACAAGACCACTGATAATCTTCCTCGATCTGGGGCTCCACGCAAGATCTCACCCCGTGGGGTCAAAATGATCACAAAAATCCCAGAACCACACGGGGGGACCTAGTGAATGACCTGCAGAGAGCTGGGACCAAAGTAACAAAGCCTACCATCAGTAACACACTACGCCGCCAGGGACTCAAATCCTGCAGTGCCAGACGTGTCCCCCTGCTTAAGCCAGTACATGTTCAGGCCCATCTAAAGTTTGCTAGAGAGCATTTGGATGATCCAGATGAGGATTGGGAGAATGTCAGATGAAACCAAAATAGAACTTTTTGGTAAAAACTCAACTCGTTGTGTTTGGAGGACAAAGAATGCTGAGTTGCATCCAAAGAACACCATACCTACTGTGAAGCATGGGGGTGGAAACATCATGCTTTGGGGCTGTTTTTCTGCAAAGGGACCAGGACGACTGATCCGTGTAAAGGAAAGAATGAATGGGGCCATGTATCGTGAGATTTTGAGTGAAAACCTCCTTCCATCAGCAAGGGCATTGAAGATGAAACGTGGCTGGGTCTTTCAGCATGACAATGATCCCAAACACACCGCCCAGGCAACGAAGGAGTGGCCGTAGAAGCATTTCAAGGTCCTGGAGTGGCCTAGCCAGTCTCCAGATCTCAACCCCATAGAAAATCTTTGAAAGTCCGTGTTGCCCAGCTACAGCCCCAAAACATCACTGCTCTAGAGGAGATCTGCATGGAGGAATGGGCCAAAATACCAGCAACAGTGTGTGAAAACCTTGTGAAGACTTACAGAAAACGTTTGACCTCTGTCATTGCCAACAAAGGGTATATAACAAAGTATTGAGATAAACTTTTGTTATTGACCAAATGCTTACTTTCCACCATAATTTGCAAATAAATTCATAAAAAATCCTACAATGTGATTTTCTGGATTTTTTTCCCTCATTTTGGCTGTCATGGTTGAAGTGTACCTATGATGAAAATCACAGGCCTCTCTCATCTTTTTAAGTGAGAGAACTTGCACAATTGGTGGCTGACTAAATACTTTTTTTCCCCACTGTAGGTCGCAGTGGTGGGTAGTATATGGGGCTTTGGTGACAAAACGGATGGCACTGTAATGGACTGCATCCAGTTTGCTTAGTAGAGTGTTGGAGGCTAATACATCACCATGTGTGTGGCTATGTCAGAAGATGGTGTGATGGGACGCAGACCTCGTATTGGATCATATAATGCAGCTCTCCCTGTAACCTTCCTTGATGAGCTAAATCAGGTCTGTGGAGCTGATGGCGTGACCTATGTCATTGTGTGGGATAATGTCAGGTTCCACCATGCTCAAATGGTGCAAGCAGGGTTTCAGGCCCATCCACAATTTACCACCCTGTACTTACCCCCATACTCTCCTTTCCTTAACCCGATTTGAGGAATTTTTTTCCACATGGAGGTGGAAGGTATATGATAGGCTCCCTCACAAACAAGCCACCCTTCTCCAGGCCATGGATGGCGCATGCAATGACATCACGGCAGACCAGTGTCAGGCCTGGATTCGCCATGCCTGAAGATTCTTCCCAAGATGTTTGGCTAATGAAAACATCCATTGTGACATGGATGAGAACCTGTGGCCAAATCCACAAGACAGGGTTGATGAAAATATAGAAGTACAGTAACCAGCCTTTGTTTTGCTTTTTACAGTAAGCCAGGTGAGGAACACTGCAGTTTATGTTTTACTGTAGTTTTTTTTCTTTTTTGTAGCTAATTATTTTTGCTTTGATTCAAAGAAATCTATGTTGTGATTTTATTGTATTTCATCAATACATTTCAGATTTTGTTCAATGATTCCACTGTGTCTGTAGTATTCTCTCTTCTAGTTATTTTACAGTGATGTATTTACGTGTAGTACTATAATGAAACATGTATCACATTTTGTACTACAATATTTAATGATTGTTCGAACAACTACACAGTGAAACTATCGGTATCTTGTGTGTGGGTGATCTAAATGAATGTTCCTATGGTATTTCATAATAAATTTGTTATTTGAACCAATGATTCTGCAAGTGCAAGGATTCTTTAAAGATATGAATGCACAATGCAATGTTTTGAACATTGGACAGTCTGTGTCACAAGTGATGACTGTTTTGAGTTTTGTGTCTAGAGTTTTTTTTAAATGACCACAAGGTTCTAAAATTAGTGCCAAAGTGATTGTAAAAAAACTGTATTAATAACTGCAACTCTAAAATATGCAGGGTGAATTTAAAACATGCAGGGTGAATTTAAAACATGCAGGGTTAATTTAAAACATTTAAACTAGTTTGTGTGTATGTGTGTCTGTGTGTATGTCTGGCTGTGTGTGTGTGTGTCTGACTGTGTGTGTGTGTGTGTGTGTGTCTGGCTGTGTGTGTTTAGGGCTGTGACGGAGAGGACCAATGAAAGTCCTTAAAGAACAGTTCTTGTCCCAAGAGTTGTGTACTGGAGATGAGAATGTGTTGGACTACGTTAGTCGCTTTCGTGAGCGCCTACACCAAGCATGTGCTCTCGCAAAGGAAGCTCTGTCTTCCTCACAGAGGAGTATGAAAAGACACTATGATAAACAGGCTGTTTCTCGTCCACTACAGCCAGGTGACCAAGTTCTTGTGTTATTGCCTGTTCCAGGATCTTCACTGTCAGCTCGTTTCTCAGGTCCTTATTTAATTGAAAAGAAATTAAGTGAAACTGATTATGTGCTTCGAACTCCTGATAGGAAACGCCAATCTCGTGTGTGCCACATTAACATGTTGAAAGCATACCAAACCCGACCCATCACCCAGGTAGATAGTTCAGACACAGCGGTAGGTACTGCTGTCTCATCTGTTTCTGCTGCCATGATAGTAGATTGTCCTGTTAAGGATGTTGATGGAGATGGATTAGAGTTGCGCAATACTCAGCAACAGTGCGTTAGATTGCCCAACTCAGAAATGCTACTGTCTCTCCAGTCAAGTCTGGTTCATTTAACGGATGGACAGGCAGATGATATTGTGAGGCTACTACACGGTTTTCCATGTCTCTTTAATGACGTTCCTACTCGCACAAACGTGTTGGAACATGACATTAATGTTGGAAATGCTGCCCCTATCAAGCAACACCCATATCGTGTCAATGCTTCTAAGAGGAAGATAATGAAGGATGAGGTGAAATATTTGTTGGAGAATGACCTGGCTACGCCAAGTTCAAGCCCTTGGAGTTCTCCTTGTATTCTGGTTCCTAAACCTGATGGTACGTCCAGGTTATGTACGGATTATCGAAAGGTAAATTCTGTCACAATGCCAGATTCGTTTCCGTTACCCAGACTGGACGATTGTATCGACACTGTTGGTGCTGCTACTTATGTAACTAAGTTAGATCTTTTAAAAGGTTAACCTCACGGTTAACCTCACGTGCTTCTGTGCTTCTGAGATTTCTGCATTTGTGACCCCAGACAACTTTCTACAATACTCAGTTATGGCTTTTGGGATGCGGAATGCACCAGCCACTTTCCAGCGCCTGGTTAACTCAGTGTTAGCTGACGTTCCCAATTGTAGTGCCTACCTTGATGATCTAGTGATTTATTCGTGTGAATGGTCAGATCATGTTAACACTCTAAGGGAAGTATGTGAACGTTTGGCAGCTGCTTCTCTAACCCTAAACTTGGCAAAGTGCGAGTTTGGGAAGGCCACTGTTACAAGAGTGGAGTGGACCATCCTGTTTGTTATTTTTCTCGTAAGTTTAACAAATGTCAGGCTAATTATGCAACCATTGAACAAGAAGCTCTAGCTTTGTTGTTAGCTCTGCAATACTTTGAAGTATATATTGGTTCCAGTGCCCTACCAGGGATTGTATATACACTGATCATAACCCGTTAGTGTTTCTCCACCGTATGTACAGCCAGAACCAGCGCCTTATGCGTTGGGCACTTATTGTGCAGAATTATAATTTGGAGATCCGCCACAAAAAGGGTTCTGAAAATGTATTGGCAGATGCTTTGTCTCGTGTTTAAAAAAAAAAAAAAAAAAAAAAAAAAAATGAATATTTTCTTGTTGAACTTGTTGGTATTCATTGTAAATACTTTGGTTGCAATCCTTTATAGGTTTGCTCTTTTAAGGGTGGGAGTGTTACGGATACAGGTATCCTGTGTGTGTGTTTGTTTTCTCTCCTTCTGCCCTACTCACAGGTGTCACTCATCAGCCGTCATCAATCACCAATCAGTCCCCATCAGAAGACACACCTGCTCCTTTTCTCTTACCCAATCACATCCCTTTTCCCTTGGTTTAAAACCCAGTCAGTTATCTCTCTCTCTCTAGCTTGTTCTTGGTATGTAGCACTCTTGCTTTGTTACTGACTTTTGTGTATGCATTGCTCTCTATTGTTGTTTAGTAGTTGGCTTATTTTGTAGCTACAGAGCTTTAGCTTGGTGTAGTATCTGGGTGAGGCCTAGTTGATGTTGGTTTGGTTGTGTGCGCTATCGCTTTTGTGTAGGTGCCAACATCTCACATTAACTGTGAGTTTGTATAGTTGTGTTGTATTACTGTTTGTTGGTGGAAAAGGGGATAACCAGACAAGTCGCCCTTGGGCATACATTACCCGTAGGAAACCCTGTGTTAAATACATTAGTTAGAACTGGGCGGACCACCCACTGTATTTACTTAGTTAGTTAGCTAGCTGTTCGTGACGCAGGTAGATTAGCTTAGGGGTTTTTGAATATATATTATTTCTTTCCTTGGGTCCAGCTCAGCCCCTTTTCCCCAAACCACTTTACCGTGTGTTTAAAATAAACCTTTTGTGTTTGACGGTAGATTTAAGTTGTCTGTGTTTTTGTTCTCACTGTTCCCTTTTCACCATAGTAATTTGCACAAGATATGTTGCGGGTCTCTATTCCATTCCCCCCTAGACCACGGGGTAAAAGGGATTCGTAACAGACGGTCATTAAATTTTGTCGGACGGTGATTGTCAAGCAAATAACTACCAGTCTCACGGTAATTGACCGTTAATGAACATAAACACATTCAGCATCTCCTGGCTTCCACACACAGCCTAGAAGCCACTGATGCAGACCTTCGGAACATCTACGTTATAAAAAAGTCTAATAAATCCATATAGCCTACACCACAATAAATCCATTATTTATTTGAGACAGGTCTAAAGAAACATGATATGAAGAAAATGTAGTCTACTTCAGAAGAACAGAATAGCATACTCTGAGTTGTCCTTATGGTAGGCCGTTATCTGCTATGCCATATGGCTGTGGGCTACACTAGTTCATTTAAGAGTCAAGATTTGCTTAGAATTCCAGGGCATTATTTTATATTATTTTTATTTTTTATATTATTTTATTATTTCGCAGTTGTAAATGAGAACATGTTCTCAACTAGCCTACCTGGTTAAATAAACCTAAAATAAAAAATAAATAAAAAATGTAAAGAACTTGAACCTCCCAGCCTCCAGGAAAATCACCTTGTTCTTTATTCACAAGTTTGGATAGAAAGAGATCCACACGCTATTCTCTTCCATGTAGAATTGTAGCAAAGCTTGTAACTTGGGAAGCTCATTCAATAATACAGACATGGGCGATTTCTGTCCCAGGGGACTAAACTGTGCACGTTTTTGTTCAATTTAGACCACAATTAGTTGAATGAGGTGTTAGTGAAGTGCTGGAACAAAAACCTGTACACTCTCATGTAAAGAACCTATGGGTGTCATGACTTCAGTTGACTAAATATAGTTACCATTTTCTTTTGTTAATCTATGCAGGTTTGTCATGTGATTTCCAGGCGCCTGGTGGAGATGATACAACAATACTCCAAGGCAGGACATTTCCCTGCATCCAGGTTGAGGCCTGCTACCAGCAGGAACATGGAGAAGCCCTATGCACCATCAGCCTATCTACTCCTGGAGTAACTCCCTGTCAGAGAGACTGGGATTAGAGGTTTTTGCAGGAGGCCCTGGGCCAATGGAAGGTCAGGGGTGAGGGCTTAGGGGTCAGAGGGAGTGAGATGTTTTACTTTTTTTAATTGTTTAATGGATAGTCTTTGCAACTTTTCTGACGGACAGCACAACACAAACCAAGCCAAGCCTAGCCAACCCAAGCCCCCTACATGCCCATTGAAAACCCTTGACTGGCTCTGTTTTTTATGCATCCATTTGTCTGATTGTTGATTGAGGACTATAAGCGTCCAATGTAAATGTTAACTCTTGCTTTCTCCTTCAAGAGCATTCAGTACCTTTAACCATCTCTCTCCAGGTGCTGCAGAGACAGAATATTCCAAGGGCCTTCAGACCAACTACCTGCGATCTCTCCAGAGCACAGAGAAATAAGCTCTGCTGCTGGTAATATACTTTATACACTATGTAAACAACCTTCACTATGGCAGCCTGTGTGATGACATATAGCATATTATAAACCGAGTGGTTTGAGCCCTGAATGCTGATTGTCTGACAGCTGTGGTCTATCAGACCGTATACCACGGGTATAACAAACAGTTTATAAGGCATGAAGGCACCTCGGGTTTGTGGTTTATGGCCATTATACCACGGCTAAGGACTGTATCCAGGCACTCTGCGTTGCGTTGTGCATAAGAACAGCCCTTAGCCGTGGTTTATTGGCCATATACCACACCCCCTCGGGCCTTGCTTAAATATCCAGGGTCACTGGTTGGATTGGATTTACTCTACTCACTTAACTCATGCACTCTCCTGCCTCTAAGTCTCCCAGACTTTCATAAAAACTAACGTGTCATCCCCCTATTCCCAGGTGAGTCTGCTGGGTCATGGAACTCTAGAGCAGCACATGGAAAAACCTGCCACCCTGTTGTCAGCTACAATATTTCTTCACAGCCTTTCGTACAGTAACATTTCCCAAGCAAAAACGATTCAAAAGACCAAAGAGGATAGATGTGTTCAGTACAGCTGGCATTCAATTTAGAAAAAAACTAAATATTCCAAATCTGTTCCATTAAGTCGATGTTGAATGAGATTCAGCAGCAGGTACAAAAACACTGAAAAACAGCAAACAGAACAAAACCTGCAGTTCTCATGTCTATCATCAGACAAGGGTTACTGATATTAAGAGACAAAAGTTAACAAACTGATTCATTTCAATGTATTGCATTCAAAGTTTGTTAACAGTTTCCCCACAACCATCGTTAGTGTCAATTGCCTGTTAGCCTGTACTTTTGATGTGTGATGTTTTTTAAATATTATTCTTTAAGATAAATTAAACAGTCAAATCCTAGTGCAAAAGCAGGTGAGCTGGTTCTACTTTATTTGGCCATTTTCTGGTAGAAAACAACAGAGCGTCGAGTATAAAACGTCAAGCCTGAAATACTCACTGATATCATTACAGAAATTCACAATAGATTTAAAATTAAATAAAGTTACATATATATATATATATATATATATATATATATATAAAATGCCATAAACACGCCTTTTAAACATTTACACTTATCTATCATTTATCGTATTTATATGTAGTGACATCTAATTGTGTATTTTTTAAATACAGTTTTAACCATTTTGTATCATTTTGACTGCTGTTTGTGAAAATCACCTGGTCTCGGTTGTCTGTACAGTATAATGTGCACCTACAGTAGCTGTCTATACCTGTCACTTTCTACAACATGTTTCCATTTACCTCCAACACCTCTCTGCATGCAAAACCACAGGAATGACAGCACAGTAGTAACACCTGTCTGCCTCCCCCTCTCCTGCTGCTTTGTCTTTAATGAAATATGATATCCACTGTGCTCCCGACCAGCCCAAGATACAGTTCATCCCCTAGCAACCAACCACCTCCCCTATCAACAGAATCACAATAACAACCCCTGCCTCCCTGATCTCAAAACACAGAACACTTGTATGTGAAGAAGATTTACTTCCTGGAATTCAAAACAATAAAAAAAGATCAGGTTGCAAACATCTGCAATGTGTTCCTTCATATTAACTTGGTTGTCAAAAATCACTCTATAGTCCCACCTCATATGTAAACAGCATTTGCTTGAATGCAAAACAGTAAAAAGGGGAGTTTGTATGTGTCCAATTTGATATTATGCTGACTTCTTCTTTGACAATGGCTGTAGCCATAAGTAAATAATGGATTATTGTGGATTCTGTCACCATGAGAATTCAGACACAACTCAAGGTTAGGGTAATTTGACCCAAATATAGAGTTTGGATTACCTATCCCTTTAAAAACCTGTGCGGTTCAGTCCTATTACAGAAAGACAATGTCTCCCCCTACTGTCTGTCTGTGTGAACTGCTTGCTCTCCAGGACTGTCCTCAACCACTGTCATCGTTGTACCACTCTAGGGCCAGTTTCCCAAACACAGTCACAGGTTAAACCTAGTCCAGGTCAAAAAAGCATTCTCCATGGAGATTCTCTATTAAAATCGCTTTTTGGTCCAAGACTAGGATTCATCTTTGTCTGGGAAGCAGCCCATTGAGAATAAAACCCTGATACATTTTAATTTCAGACACCACGACCACAGATGTCAAAGATAAGTGTAATAATTTCATGTATAAAATGTAAACTGATTTAAAACATGATAGAATGGCCATAAAACATGACCAAGGTTTTAAACCAGGGATGGTCAACTGGTGTCCTCGGGCCCCCTTCTGAACGCCTTCGGATCAATTTCAATAATTTCTTTATTTGTATTTTTCAGAACTAAAAGTTAATGTTGTGAGTTAGAATAGTAGAATACACAAAGTGAAATTTCAAAATGTGGTTGTGCATCAGCAGTTTCTCTTTTTTTATGTCAGTCACTGAGTCAGTCAATTAGCCCATGTAATCATTATTATTTTCTTTTTGCCAAGTTAGCTGGCTGCTAAACTATCTAAACTTGTTAACATTGTGGAATTACCGGCCCGGGGGTCCCCATTGATTTTGTTAGTTAAACATCTCTCTCCACCAATGGCAAAATGTGTAGAATTGCACCCAACTTGTTTTAAACCTGCAACATTGTCTCTGCATCCAATGGCAAATTGTGTAGAGTTTGTGTAAAATATTTCTCTACTCTGTCAAGAGTGGGGGCCACAAAAATGTTTTGCTCACAATGTGTGTGGGGGGAGGGGAGGGTGGTATGGATGTGGGGCCGCAGATGCATGCGGGTCTGCATGATGAGTAAATGCTTTGTCCCCCACCCCCATCAAAGTTGCCCTTCCCTGTTTTAAACAATGCAGCAACACTGCATTCCACTAGATAAATAATAAGACAGGTGTCTTTTATACTGATAACAAGTTCAAACAGGTGCCATTAATACAGGTAACGAGTGGAGGACAGAGGAGCCTCTTAAAGAAGAAGTTACAGGTCTGTGAGAGCCAGAAATCTTGCTTGTTTGTATGTGACCAAATACTTATTTTCCACCATAATTTGCAAATAAATAAATTAAAAATCCTACAATGTGATTTTCTGGATTTCTTTTTCTCATTTCGTCTGTCATAGTTGAAGTGTACCTATGATGAAAATTACAGGCCTCTCTCATCTTTTTAAGTTGGAGAACTTGCACAATTAATGGCTGACTAAATACTTTTTTGCCCCACTGTATATCCTTCGCATTCGATTCTAGCGTCACCCCAGAGATGACACCTTTAATAGGTTCCATGCATTGAAGATCCACACACAACACATTCCAATCCGATATCTTCTAGAGGTGCAGAGCACTCTCCTTCTGTTCCATAGATGCACAGAAAACCAAAATAAGCCAATTTCTTGTTACTCTCACCGATGTCACCTTATCCAACGCATCCACGATTTTGATAGACTTCAAACTGATCTACTTAAGTAACATCTAACAAAAACGAATCAGAACTATGGTTGGATTTACTAGATTCCACCACCGCTTTACTTCTCTTTTTTTCCTTTTGTATTCACCACTGTAATCCAATTATTCTCAATCTCCACTCGACACGCCATCTGATTCAAACAGAACATTCACTTGCACCATTTTCCCTTCCAACATAACACCTCCGGCCCATTGACCTGCTTTGAACAGGTCCTAGTTTTGTCGCACCTAGACTTACTGTTCAGTAGTGTGGTCAGGTGCCACAAAGAAGGACTTGGGAAAATTGCAGTTGGTTCAGAACAGGGCAGCACGGCTGGTCTTTAAAAGTACACCGAGAGCTAACATTAATGACATGCATGTCAATCACTCATGGCTCAAAGTGGAAGAGAGATTGACTTCATCAATGCTTGTTTTTGTAAGAGGTGTTGACATGCTGAATGCACTGAGGTGTCTGTTAAACTACTAGCACACAGCTCGGACACCCATGCATACCCCACAAGACATGCCACCAAAGGTCTCTTCACAATCCCCAAGTCCAGAACAGACTATGGGAGACGCACAGTGCTACATAGAGCCATGACTACATGGAACTCTATTCCACATCAGGTAACGGATGCAAGAAGTAGAATAAGATTTTTTTAAACAGGTAAAAATACACCTTATGGAACAACGGGGACTGTGAGAGACAAGCACAAAGGTACAGACTCATGCTTACGCACACAGTGTGGTATTGTTGTATGGTGGTATTAAACATTCTGTATTGTAGATATGTAGTAGTTTAATAATGATTTACTGTTTTATCTTTTGTTTTATGTGTAATGTAAGTGCTTTAAGGCTTTCCTACTTGTATATTTAAAAAACAATTATAGATCGAACTTCATTGGAATATATATACAACAATTTCATCAACTTACCACAAAATAGTTTTGTTGAAATATCTCAAAGTTGTCATGACACAGAGGACATTTTTTGTTGATCAAGAGCAGTGGCAGCCGGGGAAAAAGTGTTGGGGAAATAATTTGGTGACGTCTTGTGGTCTTAATGTGAATTACAGGGTGGAGGCCAGTTACCACAGTGGGCTAGTTACCCCCTACTACCCTACAGGCAAACTTTTAGGTGAGTTTCGCTGCTAATTCAAAAGGACTTGCTTGCTGTTTCGTTATTGTTTGTAACACATGTAGCTTACATTTGAAACGTAGTAATATAATGAAGTGAACTTTATTCTTTGCTGTGAAGGCAAGAGAGCTGTGTTGTTATTGTGGCTCTTCTATAATTTTATCGCCATCCGCAAACAAACATTATTGATGTTGTTACCGCTCGATCTATCTATCACTTACCTCTGTGATGCATACAAGAATAATTAAGTACTTCCGGGTCACATATCTTTTGGGGTCACAGATTTTTGGAATCCTTCAGAATAAGAGTCCTGTTCTGTATACTTTGTAAATTCATAATTAGGGCAGAACGGGGGTATGATAGTGCTTTCAACAGGGTATGGTAGTAAGTGCCAGGTGCACTGGTTTGAGTGTGTCAAACTGCAACGCTGCTAGGCTTTTCACACTCAACAGTTTCCCGTGTGTATCAAGAATGGTCCACCACCCAAAGAACATCCAGTCAACTTAAAACAACTGTAGGAAGCATTGGAGTCAGCATCCCTGTGGAACGCATTCGACACCTTGTAGAGTCCATCTACTGACGAATTGAGGCTGTTCTGAGGGCAAAAAGGGGGTACAACATTAGGAAGGTGCTCCTAATGTTTTTTACACTCAGTGTATATTATCAATGTCCCTGTTCAGCCACGACTCAGAGGAGAAGCATAGGATATTACAGTTCTTCAGGTCCGGTTGATAGGATAGTCTTGAACGGAGCTCGTCCAACTGGTTTTCCAGTGATTGTACGTTTGCCACTAAAAAGGAGGGTAGAGAGGGTTTATGTACTTGCTGAAATAGTTTGGTCAGGGTGCACGACGGCCTCTCTTACGCCTCCTTTTTCTTTTCCGAGTCTCGGGGATCAGGGCCTGGTCCCGGGTGAGCAGCAGTAGCAGTGCATGGTTAAAATTACAGGGGAAGCCAATCCAGAGAAAAAAAGCCATATTACAACCTATGTGTTGTGGTAATAGGGTGCAGGCCAGGCAGCAGGCTGTTAGCCAGCCTGCCAGCTCAGTGGAGTCTGCCACTAGCACAGTCAGTGTAGTCAGCTCAGCTATCCCCATTGAGACCGTGTCTGTGCCTCGATCTAGGTTGGGCAAAACTAAACATGGCGGTGTTCGCTTTAGCAATCTCACTGGAATAAAGACCTCCTCCATTCCTGTCATTATTGAAAGAGATTGTGACATCTCACATCTCAAAATGGGGCTACTTATTGTTAGATCCCTCAAGGCAGTTATAGTCAATGAACTAATCACTGATCATAATCTTAAATTTCTCCAAAACACATTTTTCCTGAGTCTGCACAACACTGACAGGACCTAGGATCAAGGGATATAATCCTATATCTCTTGACACATACATGAAAATAGTCATGGCCTCTAAACCTTCAAGCTGCATACTGGAACCTATTCCAACTAAACTACAGAACGATTTCTTCCTGTGCTTGGCCCTCCTATGTTGAACATAATAAACGCTGTTGCGCAGCAACTCACTGCCTTCCTGAAGACAAACAATGTATACAAAACGCTTCAGTCTGGTTTTAGACCCCATCATAGCACAGAGACTGCACTCGTGAAGGTGGTAAATTACCTTTTAATGGTGTCAGACAGAGGCTCTGCATCTGTCCTTGTGCTCCTAGACTTTAGTGCTGCTTTTGATACCATCGTTCACCACATTCTTTTGGAGAGATTGGAAACCGAAATTGGTCTACATGGAAATGTTCTGGCCTGGTTTAGACTGTATCTGTCGGAAAGATATCAGTTTGTCTCTGTGGATGGTTTGTCCTCTGACAAATCAATTGTATGTTTCGGTGTTCCTCAAGGTTCCGTTTTAGGACCACTATTGTTTTCACTATATATTTTACCTCTTTGTGGTTTCATTCAGAAACATAATGCTAACTTTCACTGCTATGCGGATGATACATAGCTGTACATTTCGATGAAACATGGTGAAGCCCCAATATTGCCCTGGAAGCCTGTGTTTCAGACATAAGGAAGTGGATGGCGGCAAATGTTTTACTATTAAACTCGAACAGAACAGAGATGCTAGTTCTAGGTCCCAAGAAACAAAGAGATCTTCTGTTGGATCTGACAATTAATCTTGATGGTTGAACAGTCGTCTCAAATAAAACTGTGAAGGACCTCTGCGTTACTCTCTCTTTTGATTAACATATCAAGACTATTTCAAGGACAAATTTTTTCCATCTACGTAACATTGCAAAAATCAGAAACTTTCTGTCCGAAAATGATGCATAAAAATTAATCCATGCTTTTGTCGCTTCTAGATTAGACTACTGCAATGCTCTACTTTCCGGCTACCCAGATAAAGCACTAAATTAACTTCAGTGAGTGCTAAACACAGCTGCTACAATCTTGACTAGAAACAAAAAGATTTCATCATATTACTCAGGTGCTAGCCTCTCTACACTGACTTCCTGTTAAGGCTAGGGCTGATTTCAAGGTTTTACTGCTAACACACAAAGAATTACATGGGCTTGCTCCTACCTATCTTTCCGATTTGGTCCTGCCGTACATATGTACGCTACTGTCACAAGACGCAGGCCTCCTTATTGGCCCTAGAATTTCTAAGCAAACAGCTGGAGGCAGGGCTTTCTCCTATAGAGATCAATTTTTATGGAATGGTCTGCCTATCCATTGAGAGATGCAGACTCAGTCTCGACCGTTAAGTCTTCATTGAAGACTCTTCAGTAGGTCCTATGTTTGAGTGTAGTCTGGCCCAAGGGTGTGAAGGTGAACGGAAAGGCACTGGAGCGATGAACCGCCCTTGCTGTCTCTGCCTGGCCAGTTCCCCTCTCTCCACTGGGATTCTCTGCCTCTAACCCTATTACGGGGGCTGAGTCACTGGCTTACTGGTGCTCTTCCATGCCGTCCCTAGGAGTGGTGCCCCACTTGATTGGGTTGAGTGACTGATGTGATCTTCCTGTCTGGGTTGGCGCCCCCCTTGGGTTTGTGCCGTGGGGGAGATCTTTGTGGGATTTACCTTGTCTCAGGATGGTAAGTTGGTGGTTTGAAGATATCCCTCTAGTGGTGTGGGGGCTGTGCTTTGGCAAAAGTGGGGGTTATCTCCTGCCTGGTTGGCTCTGTCCGGGGGTATCGTCGGACAGGGCCACAGTGTCTCCCGACCCCTCCTGCCTCAGCCTACAGTATTTATGCTGCAGTAGTTTATGTAGGGGGGTTAGTGTCCGTCTGTCTTATCCGGTGTCCTGTGTGAATTTAAGTATAGTCCCTCTAATTCTCTCTCTCTCCCTCCCCTCTTGGAGGACCTGAGCCCTGGGACCATGCCTCAGGACTACCTGGCCTGATGACTCCTTGCTATCCCCAGTCCACGTGGTCGTGCTGCTGCTCCAGTTTCAACTGTTCTGCCTGCGGCTATGGAAACATGACCTGTTCACCAGACGTGCCACCTTGTCCCGGACCTGCTGTTTTTTACTCTCTCTCTGCCGCACCTGCTGTCTCTAACTCTGAATGCTCGGCTATGAAAAGCCAACTGACATTTACTCCTGAGGTGCTGACCTGTTGCACCCTCTACAATCACTGTGAACATTTGAACATCTTGGCCATGTACTTTTATAATCTACACCTGGCACAGCCAGAAGATGACTGGCCACCCCTCAGAGTCTGGTTGCTCTCTAGGTTTCTTCCTAGCTTCCCGCCTTTCTAGGGAGTTTTTCCTAGCCACCGTACTTCTACATCTGCATTGCTTGCTGTTTGAGGTTTTAGGCTGTGTTTCTGTATAAGCACTTTGTGACATCAGCTGATGGAAGAAGGGCTTTAGAAATAAATGTGATTGATTGATAATTGTGTTGTTTTCTCTATAACCTGTTACCTACAGCATGGTCAACCAAGGTAATGTTTCCAACATTTTCGGACTACTAAACAATTATTGATTTAAAACCACGGAGAGTTACCGCAAGTCGCGAGGAAAACGCTGCCTCCACTATTCCAGCACGGTTTTCGAGGGGGAGAATGTGGGAGGTAGTGACTGACAATGTGTGTGATGTAAATGTGGATGGTGATTCCAAAACAAAAATCTTAATCCTGGATGGACAATTTTATATCCTATTCTATTGTAGGTTTCGGCACCCAGGGGAAACAATCCCATCACTGGGGAAGAGGTGGTGGGAAATGTTCAGGAGGAGGCACAAGAACCTGAGCATGAGGAGGCCGGACACCCTAGACAGTTGGAGAGCTGAGTGTGCCACACGTCCAACGATGGACACCTTCTTTACTTCTTATGAGAAGCACTTGGAAGAGAGTGGATTGAGGGAGAAGCCCAAATAAATCTATAGCTGCGATGAGTCTGGGTTTCGTAGCGACCAGAGCAGGCACAAAGTGCAGGCTCCCCGTGGCGCAAAACCTGTGTACCAGCATGCTCCGGGAAACAAGGTGCACATCACAGCTGGGAGGATGTCCCCCGTTAATCATCTACCCCAAGTGTTTCCCCAGTGGACACTACACACAGGGAGGCCCCCCACAAGCCTTGTATGGACGGTCAAACAGTGGCTACATTGACGGGGACCTGTTCAGAAAGTGGTTTCAGCACTTCATTCAGCATGCAGTGAAGGAGCGCCCTCTTCTTCTCCTCTTCGATGGACACAAGAGCCTCATGGACCCGGAGGTGCTCGCGGCGGCACTAAGGGAAGGGGTTATACTTCTTTGTCTTCCACCGTACTGCACCCATGTCCTGCAGCCGCTTGACATGGCACTCCTACATTCAGAATATGTCAAGAGTATTCTGCTACCCATACCAGCGCTGTAAGGACATGCGCTATGTGGTGGAAGGGTTTAAGAAGTGTGGCCTCTTCCCTTTTGACCCTTAAACCATTGAAGGGTCCCGTTTAATGCCGTCTCGGTCCCTATCGGGTCCCACCACCGCCTCTCTTGGAACCAGCAGCACTGTACCGTCCACCTCCTCCCCAGCGACCACAGGAGGACCCTCAGCCCCTGCTCCAGACCCAGCTCTAGAAGAGCACCCCCTGATAGAGGGGGGGGGGCTGATAGGGAAGGAACTGGGGCACATCCTTACTGTTCTGAAGTATTGCTACACCGATACAGAAGACTCCCAGTGGTCACCACATGCCTTACCGGGGAGGAATACACGAGCCATTGGCAAGAGAGGGGTGAGAAGGTGAGGGCCAAGGCTGAGGACAAAGAGCGTCGGGAAGCTCTCAGAACACAGAGGGCCATGGATGAGACCATTGACGCCATCACCTCTGCTGGACTTCCCGCTGGGACCACTCCTGACAGCTGCATCACCACCACCAGTGCCTCCCAGTGTCTAACACCTGTAGGAGCCGCCGGAGCCCCCAGCTGCAGAAGAAGGCCACGTGCCTACGCTCCCGGCCACACCAGCGTTGTCTCCTCAACCCCACCATTACAAACAACATCTCCACCAAGCAATCACTACTTTTTCTCTTAACTGCAGCACAGAAAAGGAAGAGAAAAGCTCTGCCTGCCACCTCTGTCAGGCCACCCATGGCAGCACTCTCAGGTACTTCATAATCTTTGTTTTTCTCTCTCTCCGTTGTATCAATTACTGTTATTGCTGTAGTACTTCTACATTTTGCAAAACCATGTTGTTCAATTTGATGTGTTTTTTTTATTTAATATATTTTTTTCAAATAAAAGACACCACCTGCTGTGCTCACTACGGGGAGCGTGATCCACCTGCAAGCTCCCCGCAGGAGTGTGAGTCTGTGGTGCCATGGGTGTGCTGTGACTTCTGCCAGCACTGGTTCCACAGCAGATGTTCGCTGTGACTTCTGCCAGCACTGGTTCCACTGCAGGTGTGTGCTGTGACTTCTGCCAGCACTGGTTCCACTTCAGGTGTGTGCTGTGGGATCTAGAGGTGGGGGTGGATTTTTATTGTGATTTTTGTGACAATAAAGGGGTGAGATTTAATTGTTTGTTTTCTTTCTGTTCATGTGAAATTATTTATTTGTTAAAAAAAATAAAGTCTAAAATATTATATACAGTTGAAGTTGGAAGTTTATATACACAACGGTTGGAGTCATTCAAACTTGTTTTTTAACCACTCCACAAATTTCTTGTTAACAAACTATAGTTTTGGCAAGTTGGTTAGGACATCTACTTTCTGCATGACACAAGTAATTTTTCCAACAATTGTTTACAGACAGATTATTTCACGTATAATTCACTGTCACAATTCCAGTGGGTCAGAGGTTTACGTACTCTAAGTTGACTGTGCCTTTAAACAGCTTGAAAAATTCCAGAGGACAACTAATTCAAGATATTGGAGTGGCCATTACAAAGCCCTGACCTCAATCCCATAGAAAATCTGTGGGCAGAACTGAAAAAGTGTGTGCGAGCAAGGAGGCCTACAAACCTGACTCGGTTACACCAGCTCTGTCAGGAGGAATGGGCCAAAATTCACCCAACTTATTGTGGGAAGCTCGTGGAAGGCTACCTGAAACGTTTGACCCAAGTTTAAATTGTTTAAGGCAATGCTACCAAATACGAATTGAGTGTATGTAAACTTCTTACCCACTGGGAATGTGATGAAAGAAATACAAGCTGAAATAAATCACTCTACTATTATTCTGACATTTCACATTCTTAAAATAAAGTGGTGATCGGACCTAAAACAGGGAATTGTTACTAGGATTAAATGTCAGGAATTGTGAAACTGAGTTTAAATGTATTTGGCTAAGGTGTCTGTAATCTTCCGACTTCAACTGTACATTTATTCAACCCATCTTGTGTATTTCTTCCTTTACTTTCCAAGTGCATCTCTGCAACAGTGTTTTCATTGTTTATTTCAATGCACATGACTGAAATGAAAGTTGTATTTATGTAAACTCATTGATATTTTAGTATTAAACTGTTATCTACTTTCTCAAAACATAAGATTAATCTGTAAAACAAATTATGAGACATTATTTGGTTACAACACTGAATTTGTTGGTGAAGAACCATTTTTTAAGAGTCCACAGGAGGACGCACCGGGCTACGCAATGAAAAGTTGACATTCAAGTCATTTATTTTTTTACGAGAAGGTTAGCCAACTCGTCAACTATCTAGTAAACACTTCGGATACGAGGTTGATTTATTTTTTAACACAATTAAACAGATATATCTTGTAATTGAACAAAATAGTAAGGTGGCTGATAACTGGGGACTGTATGCCGATAATACGGGACTTATTTTGATTTTTTTATCAAAAAGCTAGTAGTAGTAGTAGTAGTAGTAGTAGTAGTAGTAGTAGTAGTAGTAGTAGTAGTAGTAGTATTCCCACTGAAATGCTAATTTCTGACCCGTTAGATAATTTTTTCACGACACTAATAATCACAAAACATTGATGCCTTGATCAGAAGATAACGCTGTTGAATATGCCAGGTTCCAATGCAGGGTTCCACGCTAATAATACAAGTAATAATAAATACACAATGAGTACCGATAACTTGGCTATATGAACGGGGCACCAGTACAGAATCGACGAGCAGGGGTACGAGGTCATTGAGGTAGATTTGTACAGTACCAGTCAAAAGTTTGGACACACCTACTCGTTCAAGGGTTTTTCTTTTGTACTATTTTCTACATTGTAGAATAATAGTGAAGACATCAAAACTATGAAATAACACATATGGAATCATGTAGTAGCCAAAAAAGTGTTAAATAAATCTTAATATATTTTATATTTGAGATTCTTCGAAGAAGCCACACTTTGCCTTTATGACAGCTTTGCACACTCTTGGCATTCTCTCAACCAGCTTCATAAGGTAGTCACCTGGAATGCATTTCAACTAACAGGTGTGCCTTGTTAAAAGTGAATTGGTGGAATTTATTTTCTTATTAATGCGTTTGAGACAATCAGTTGTGTTCTGACAAGGTAGGGGGGTATACAGAAGATAGCACTATTTGATAAAAGACCAAGTCCATATTATGGCAAGAACAGCTCAAAAAAGCAGAGAGAAACGACAGTCCATCATTACTTTAAGACATGAAGGTCAGTCAATCTGGAAAAGTTCAAGAACTTTGAAAGTTTCTTTAAGTGCAGTCTCAAAATCCATAAAGCACTATGATGAAACTGGCTCTCGTGAGGACCGCCACAGAGAAGGAAGACCCAGTGTTAACTCTGCTTCAGAGGATAAGTTCATTAGAGTTACCAGCCTCAGAAATTGCAGCCCAAATAAATGCTCCAAAGAGTTCAAGTAAGAGACATATCTCAACATCAATTGTTCATAGGAGACTGAGTGAATCAGGTCTTCATGGTCAAATTGCTGCCAAAAACCAGTACTAATGGGCACCCATAAGACGAAGAGACTTGCTTTTGCCAAGAAACACAAGCAATGGATTTTAGATCGGCCCTTTTTGTCCTTTGGTCTGATGAGTTCAAATTTGAGATTTTTGGTTCCAACTGCCGTGTCTTTGTGAGACGCAGAGTAGGTGAACGGATGATGCCCGCATGTGTGGTTCCCAACGTGAAGCATGGATGAGGAGGTGTGATGGTGCTTTGCTGATGACACTGTTGTGATTTATGTAGAATTCAAGGCGTAATAAACCAGTATGGCTACCACAGCAATACGCCATCCCATCCGGTTTGCGCTTAGTTGGACTATAATTTGTTTTTCAAAAGAACAATGACTCAACACATCTCCAGGCTGTGTAAGGTCTATTTGACTGAGAAGGAGAGTGATGGAGTGCTGCATCAGATGATCTGGCCTCCACAACCACCCGACCTCAACCCAATTGAGATGGTTTGGGATGAGTTGGACAGCAGAGTGAAAGAAAAGCAGCCAACAAGTGCTCAGCACATGTGGTAACTCCTTCAAGACTGTTGGAAAAGCATTCCAGGTGTAGCTGGTTGAGAGAATGCCAAAAGTGTGCAAATTGATCAAGGCAAAGGGTGGCTACTTTGCAGAATATAAAATATATTTTGATTTGTTTAACATTTTGTTGATTAATCCATGATTCCATATGTGTTAATTCATAGTTTTGATGTCTTCACTATTATTATACAATGTAGAAAATAGTACAAATAAAGAAAAACCCTTCAATGAGTAGGTGTCCAAACTTTTGACTGGTACTATCATATAACTAGGACGGATAAACAGTAGCAGCAGCGTATGTAATGAGCAAGAAAAGTTAGTGGAAAAGGGTCAATGCAGATAGTTAAATACTTAAACACCAAATAGCTACCTGGACTAACTATTTAGCAGTCTTATGGTTTGGGGTAGAAGCTGTTCAGGGTCCTGTTGGTTCCAGAGTTGGTGAATCGGTACCGCTTGCCATGCGATAGCAGAGAGAACAGTCTATGACTTGGGTGGCTGTAGTCTTTGACAATTTTTAGGGCCTTCCTCTGACACAGCCTGGTATAGAGGTCCTGGTTGGCAGAGAGCTCGGCACCAGTGATATACTGGGTCGTATTCACTACCCTCTGTAGCTCCTTGCGATCGGATGTCAAGCAGTTGTCATTCCAAGCCGTGATGCAGCCAGTCAAGATTCTCTCAATGGTGTAACAGTCAACATTTTTGAGGATCTGAGCTTTTCAGCCTCCTGAGTGGGAAGAGGCATTGTGGTCCTCTCTTCACGACTGTGTTGGTGTGTGTGGACCATGATAGATCCTTAGTGATGTGGACACCGAAGAGCTCTCGACCCGCTCCGCTACAGCCTATTGGACTATTTGCATTGACCCCCTTATTCTTAGTTTTTTAATTGACTGGCTTGCACAGGCTCGATGTACACTAACTGGACTCTAACCAGACAATCCAACACACACAGACGCATATTGACGCCACAGACACATTCCTTCACATGCTGGCGGAAATTAGGTAAGACAGATTTCAGTTTCCTTGCATTAAAATCACCGGTCACTAAGAGAGCCGCTCTGGATGAGCATTTTCTTGTTTGCATATGGCCCTTTACAGCTCGTTGAGTGTGGCCTTAGTGCCAGCATCAGTTTGTGGTGTTAAATAACACAGCTACAAAAAATATTGATGAAAGAGAGTTTAATAGTACGGTCTACAGCTTATCATGAGGAATTCTAACTCAGGTGAGCAGAACGTTTTTGTTAACAAAGACACACAACCCCTCCCCTGAGCTTCCCCAACGCAACCTCTCTGTCCTGCCGCAAAGAAGAACCAGCTATACACTGAGTAAACAAAATATTAGGAACACCTGATCTTTTCATGACATAGCCTGACCAGGTGAATCCAGGTGAAAGCTAGGATCCCTTATTGATGTCACTTGTTAAATCCACTTCAAATCAGTGTAGATGAAGGAGAGGAGACAGGTTAAAGAAGGATTTTCAAGCCTTGAGACAATTGAAACATGAATTATGTATGCCTTCGAACAAGGTATGGTAGAAGGTTCCAGCTGCACCGGTTTGAGTGTGTGAACAACTGCAACTCTGTTGGGTTTTTCCATGCTCAACTGTTTCCTGTGTGTATCAAGAATGGTCCACCACCCAAAGGACATCCAGACATCTTTTCGGTCATAGGAAACGATAGCGGAAACTTTATATAAAACAAAAAGTTAAGATCAGTGTTGAAAAAACACACAAAACAGCAGAATTGATCAGGAGCTCGTAAAACATTTCTGATATCCATTCCAGCAACATTCTCTTCTCCTCTCATGGGTTCTCCCTGACCTCTGCCTTGTTCTTGATGACAGAGGAGAAGCGGACCAGTTTAATCTCCTCGGCTTTCCCTCCTCTAGCGTCGTCCCACACATATTCAGGTGACAGCAGCTTGGTGGGCTTATTCTTCACCAGGTACCAGTTCAGGTGACTCTCCTCCTGCCACACAGCCTCCACACCCACAGACTTATCCACCTAGAAGGAGGGGGTGGGGAGGAGGGGAGATGGAGAGGAGGAGGAAGGGGTGGGGAGAGAGGGGTGGAGAGGGGGAGAGAAGGGGGAAGAGTGAGGTAGAGAAGGGGGGAGGTAGAGGCAGGAAGGGGGAGAGTGGCAGGAGGAAGGGGGTGGGGAGAGAGGGTGAGTAGATAAGTGTGTGTTTGCCTGCCTGCGTGCCTGCCTGCCTGCCTGCCTGCCTGAGGGCGTGAGTGCCTACCTCCAGGTGTTCCCTGCACGTCTTGGTCAGCCTGTGAACATCCTCCAGCGCTCCTCCGAATATGTTGGCCTGGTAGTAGAAGTCTCCTTGGTCATGGGGTACAGAGGCTGTGGAGACAGTCCGCCGCTCGTAGGGGTACTGGCTCCGGGGGTACATGTAGAACCTGCAAGATACAAGACAATTTTGTATTGTTACTTTATTTAACCAGAAACACACCCTTACTAAGGTCACGGTAAAACTTTACTTGGATAGTACATTCGTAGGTGCTCTACAGACTATCAGTAACATTTCAACTAACTATCTACTAACCCTAGCCCTTAGCCTCACCTTAACCCTTACCCTTATTCTAAACCTAACCGTAACGTTAGCAAGCAGTTGCTTATCAACAGATGGTTATAATATCAACAAACTATCTGTTGAGTAGCAACAGATGGAAAATCCTGTTGATACTCCATGTCAGTTTCTGGCCTATCCAGACAAAGAATAGATTTCATCTGCCTCTGAGTGATGAGCCCAGCCTGGGAGACGGTATATTAAAGGGGGACAGTCTACTGAATTCAGCAAATACGGTTTTATCTCACTGTGATATTTTCAGCCGGATTTAGAGCTCTTAACATGGAAAAAATACGAAATAATTTAGTAGAATTGAAACACAACCACTTTCTCGTGGTCACAGAGGGACAAAATCACTTTGTAAGTAAAGTTTAAGTTTTAACGAGTCTGCAGACATTCAAATGGTGTCTCTTTGTCACTCAGAGGACTCTTCGTAGAAAATGATCTGTCGTCAGTTATATGAAATGGGGCCAAATTTGTACTGTCACTAAATACAATCATAATAATTTTACCGTTATAAGAAAGGTGAAATCTTATAGTAAGTCATTTATAATTTGATTGTTACTATATTTACAAAGCCTTTCAGTCATCCTCAACTTTTGTTGAATAGGGGAAAACAAATCATATGATTTTTTTTATTTCATAATTTTGTAATATGTACTTGAGCTTGTGTCCTTAAAAATGAGCAATTTATAAATTATGTTTACCAGAACGGTGAGTTCTAAACCTTCCTGGAACTATGCAGAATTACACAAATTAGTAGTTATTGTTTATGAAAAACAGTTACTTTTGGATATGTCTACAATATTTAGGCGGAAATCTACATTTTGCAAAAAATGTATTTTTTCGAAGCACATTTTTGTGATTTCACTTGTTTTTGATAAACTTACCCTAAACAACAAATCACTTCCTCATCCTCGTTATGCAGTCTGGGGGCGCTGATAAAACATCAACGAAGGCTCAAAAAACATCCAAATAAGTCATTTTAGAAACGGCAAAGCTCTCAGTATAGTGATACAGGCAGGTCTTTAGATGTTGTACACATGAAATTGAGTCATGCAGGTATTATTTAAATTTTTTTTGAAGGGGTAGATCAGCTTTAATATTGCAGATAGTTTGTATCTTCCATCAATGTAATTGTCTACATAATTTCCAATCCTCCATATTTTTTTGTAAATACAGTGGGGCAAAAAAGTATTTAGTCAGCCACCAATTGTGCAAGTTCTCCAACTTAAAAAGATGAGAGAGGCCTGTAATTTTCATCATAGGTACACTTCAACTATGACAGACGAAATGAGAAAAAGAAATCCAGAAAATCACATTGTAGGATTTTTAATTTATTTATTTGCAAATCATGGTGGAAAATAAGTACTTGGTCAATAACAAAAGTTTCTCAATACTTTGTTATACACCCTTTGTTGGCAATGACAGAGGTCAAACGTTTTCTGTAAGTCTTCACAAGGTTTTCACACACTGTTGCTGGTATTTTGGCCCATTCCTCCATGCAGATCTCCTCTAGAGCAGTGATGTTTTGGGGCTGTCGCTGGGCAACACGGACTTTCAAAGATTTTCTATGGGGTTGAGATCTGGAGACTGGCTAGGCCACTCCAGGACCTTGAAATGCTTCTTACGAAGCCAATCCTTCGATGCCCAGGCGGTGTGTTTGGGATCATTGTCATGCTGAAAGACCCAGCCACGTTTCATCTTCAATGCCCTTGCTGATGGAAGGAGGTTTTCACTCAAAATCTCACGATACATGGCCCCATTCATTCTTTCCTTTACACGGATCAGTCGTCCTGGTCCCTTTGCAGAAAAACAGCCCCAAAGCATGATGTTTCCACCCCCATGCTTCACAGTAGGTATGGTGTTCTTTGGATGCAACTCAGCATTCTTTGTCCTCCAAACACGACGAGTTGAGTTTTTACTAAAAAGTTCTACTTTGGTTTCATCTGACCATATGACATTCTCCCAATCCTCATCTGGATCATCCAAATGCTCTCTAGCAAACTTCAGATGGGCCTGAACATGTACTGGCTTAAGCAGGGGTACACGTCTGGCACTGCAGGATTTGAGTCCCTGGCGGCGTAGTGTGTTACTGATGGTAGGCTTTGTTACTTTGGTCCCAGCTCTCTGCAGGTCATTCACTAGGTCCCCCCGTGTGGTTCTGGGATTTTTGCTCACCGTTCTTGTGATCATTTTGACCCCACGGGGTGAGATCTTGCGTGGAGCCCCAGATCGAGGAAGATTATCAGTGGTCTTGTATGTCTTCCATTTCCTAATAATTGCTCCCACAGTTGATTTCTTCAAACCAAGGTGCTTACCTATTGCAGATTCAGTCTTCCCAACCTGGTGCAGGTCTACAATTTTGTTTCTGGTGTCCTTTGACAGCTCTTTGGTCTTGGCCATAGTGGAGTTTGGAGTGTGACTGTTTGAGGTTGTGGACAGGTGTCTTTTATACTGATAACAAGTTCAAACAGGTGCCATTAATACAGGTAATGAGTGGAGGACAGAGGAGCCTCTAAAAGAAGAAGTTACAGGTCTGTGAGAGCCAGAAATCTTGCTTGTTTGTATGTGACCAAATACTTATTTTCCACCATAATTTGCAAATAAATTTATTAAAAATCCTACAATGTGATTTTCTGGATTTTTTTTCCTCATTTTGTCTGTCATAGTTGAAGTGTACCTATGATGAAAATTACAGGCCTCTCTCATCTTTTTAAGTGAGAGAACTTGCACAATTGGTGGCTGACTAAATACTTTTTTGCCCCACTGTATATACGGTGGTTTCGGAATGTATTCAGACCTCTTGACAGCCTTATTCAAAATTGAAAAAAATATATATGCTCACCAATCTACACCATAAATGCAAAGCAAAAACAGTTTCTTTAAATGTTTGCAAATTTATTACCAAAAAAAAAAAACATACCTTATTTGCATAAGTATTCAGACCCTTTGCTATGAGACTCATTTTGCTCAGGTGCATCCTATTTCCATTGATCATCCTTGAGATGTTTATACAATTCTATGGGAGTCCACCTGTGGTAAATTAAATTGATTGGACATGATTTGAAAAGGCACACACCTGTCTATACATATGTCCCACAGTTGACAGTGCATGTCAGAGCAAAAACAAGCCGTGAGGTCGAAGGAATTGTCCATAGAGCTCCGAGATAGGATTGTGTCGAGGCAAAGATCTGGAGCATTGAAGGTCCCCAAGAACACAGTGGCCTCCATCAGTTTTAAATGGAAGAGGTTAGTACCACCAAGAGTCTTCCTAGAGCTGGCTGCCTGGCCAAACTGAGCAATCGGGGGAGAAGGTTATTGGTCAGGGAGGTGACCAAGAACCCGACAGAGCTCCAGAGTTCCTCTGTGGAGATGGGAGAACCTTCCAGAAGGATATCAGTCTTTGCAGCACTCCACCAATCAGGCCTTCATGGTAGAGTGGCCAGACAGAAGCCACTCCCCAGTAAAAGGAACATGACAGCCCACTTGGAGTTTGCCAAAAGGCACCTAAAGGACTCTCAGACCATGAGAAACAAGATGCTCTCGTCTGATGAAACCAAGATTGAACTCTTTGGCCTGAATGCCAAGCGTCATGTCTGGAGGAAACCTGTCACCATCCCTACGGTGAAGCATGTTGGTGGCAGCATCATGCTGTGGGTAGATTTTTCAGCGCCAGGGACTGGGAGACTAATTAGGATAGAGGGAAAGATTAATGGAGCAAAGTACAGGGAGATGAAAACCTGCTCCAGATCACTCAGGACCTTGGACTGGGGCGAAGGTTCACCTTTCAACAGGACAACGACCCTAAGCACACAGCAAAGACAACGCAGGAGTGGCTTCGGGACAGGTCTCTGAATATCCTTGAGTGGCCCAGCCAAAGCCAGGACTTGAACCTGTTCGAACATCTCTGGAGAGACCTAAAAAAAAGCTGTGCACCAACACTCCCCATCCAACCTGACAGAGCTTGAGAGGATCTGCAGAGAAGAATGGGAGAAACTCTTCAAATACAGGTGTGCCAAGCTTGTAGCGTCATACCCAAGAAGGCTCAAGGCTGTAATCGCTGCCAAATGTGCTTCAACAAAGTACTGAGTAAAGGGTCAGAATACTTATGTAAATGTAATACTTCCTGTTTTTTTTCTCTCACAAAAGTTCTTAACCTTTTTACTGTCATAATTGTTAAAGATTGTAAATATTTTTTTGCTTAGAGTATTATTATATTATTGATCGAATGACTGACTTTTCAAATCCCCCAGCAGTGCAATTAGCAGGGTTAGCTCCAGGTAAATATTGACATTTTTCAGCCTTTCCTGAACCTGCAACAAAAAACAAGCTACATATGGACAGTACCAAGTAGTCATGCAGATCGTAGATGTTGTACACATGAAATTGTGTCATTCCAAACTTTATCCGCAACGTTATATTCCCTTTTTTGCGACTCAAGCCGTTTTCTCTATCCAGCTGTTCCATTGCCTGTGTAGCCTGCTGCTTCAGGTAGCTGCCAAAATAAAAAACACACCAACATAGTGTCCTAATAGGGCAATGCGCCCATTAACAACTTCAATGCGCCTAGGAACAGAGTCTACAAGTGTCTGAAACTTCCTGTGTGGAAGCACCTGCTTTCAATACACTTTGTATCCCTCATTTACTCAAATGTTTCCCATATTTTGGCATTTACCTGTAGAATGGATGGAGAGGTGTCGATCGACAAAATGGAATGTAATGTTGCGGATAAAGTTCGTAATGACACCATTTCATGTGTTCAACATCTAAAGACCTGCATCACTATACTGAGAGTTTTGACGTTTCTAAAATGATGTATTTGGATGTTTTCCGAAGCCTTTGTTCATGTTTTTTCAGGGACTTCATACTGCACAACGAGGATGAGGACGTGATTCATTGTTTGGAGTACGTTTATCAAAAACAAGTGAAATCACAAAAAAGGTGTCCTTCTTTAACATTCCATTTACATACAAAATATAGATTTTTGGTTGTACCATTATTTGCTGACCCTTTAATTAAGCATTACCAGGGGTGGATGGCGGCCACCAGTCTCCCCAGCGCCTCGGACCCCACACGGCCATGGAACCTCATGTCTACATCCAGGCAGAAGATGTAGTGCGCCTCCCAGTGGATGTGATCCTCAATGGCAGTCTGCTCCCAAATAGATGGTTGGTAGCCACCAGTTCAGTGGAACTTCAATCAATCGAATCAATATATCAGCCAAACAAATCAATCAAAAAATACATCTATCAAATTTGATTATCCTCATATGTAAATTTGGTTTGCAGACAGGGGTAACTTGATAAAAATACAGTCCATACAATCTACTGTCAACAACATTTAAACTAACTAGTATGCACTAACCTTAAAGGCATATCCTCTTAACTGTAACTCTAGAAAGCTGTTGCCTATTATCAACAGTTGATATTTTGTTGATTGTTGGGTCATCTGTAGATCACCTATAGGGAACTACTACTGCTACTTCAACTGCTGCTGCTACTAATAAACTCATAATAGTATTAATAGTTATTATGAATAATAATCTAAATAACTCATTATGAAGTAATACTATGAATAAAGTGTGACCTGGATGAGCTCCATGCGGCGGAGGGATATCTCCTGCCAGCGGTCGAACTTCGGCACCTTCACGATGCTGAGCAGCCTGCCGAGACCAAGAGTAATGTTGCCAGGCACATCGCCGGGCAGGTCGGTGAACACGTAGTAGTGCACATCCAGCCCCACCTGGAATCACATGGAATTTAATTTAATTCAAATTAAACCATTTGAATTTGATGGAATTTGTAACAAAATGGCATTTATATGAATTATTATTATCATCATCATCATCATAATCATCATTGGAATAATAATAATTATTATTATTATTCCCTCATCATCCCCGATCCTTCTTCATACTATACCAGTCAATCCATTTGATAGATAGTTCTGGATTCTCACCATGAAGTGCTTCTCAGCCGACTCTAAGAAGTCACGAATAAAACGAGTGTATCTGTAAGGATGGATAGAGATGAAATTTTTTTACAGAACCAGTCAAAAGTTTCTTAACTGACTTTGCACACTCTTGGCATTCTCTCAACCTGAATGCATGTGGATAGGTGTGAGGTGAATGCATGTGGATAGGTGCGAGGTGAATGCATGTGGATAGGTGCGAGGTGAATGCATGTGGATAGGTGTGAGGTGAATGCATGTGGATAGGTGTGAGGTGAATGCATGTGGATAGGTGTGAGGTGAATGCATGTGGATAGGTGTGAGGTGAATGCATGTGGACAGGTGTGAGGTGAATGCATGTGGATAGGTGTGAGGTGAATGCATGTGGATAGGTGTGAGGTGAATGCATGTGGACAGGTGTGAGGTGAATGCATGTGGATAGGTGTGAGGTGAATGCATGTGGATAGGTGTGAGGTGAATGCATGTGGATAGGTGTGAGGTGAATGCATGTGGATAGGTGTGAGGTGAATGCATGTGGATAGGTGTGAGGTGAATGCATGTGGACAGGTGTGAGGTGAATGCATGTGGATAGGTGCGAGGTGAATGCATGTGGATAGGTGTGAGGTGAATGTATGTGGATAGGTGTGAGGTGAATGCATGTGGATAGGTGTGAGGTGAATGCATGTGGATAGGTGTGAGGTGAATGCATGTGGATAGGTGTGAGGTGAATGCATGTGGACAGGTGTGAGGTGAATGCATGTGGATAGGTGTGAGGTGAATGCATGTGGATAGGTGTGAGGTGAATGCATGTGGACAGGTGTGAGGTGAATGCATGTGGATAGGTGGGAGGTGAAGGCATGTGGATAGGTGCATGCTTGTGTTAGTGGCAGCAGTCTTGACATTTCAAGTAGGTGTTATATATACACACACACACACACACACACACACGGAAGTGATGTAACCATTGCCTTGGCAACAGGTTTCTACACGTGGAATCTGTGACTTACTTCCCTACAGCAAACACAGTTGTAGCGATGGTGAGGTTGTGGGACCTGAAGGCCTCATCTATGACCAGGGGGTCAAAGGTCCCCTCCCAGACTATAGGAGCCAGCCATGGGGTTACAGTCAGCACGTCAGTCCTCCTGAATAGTAAGAATAACAGTAATAATAATAATAATAACTAAAAAAGTACATTTCCTGAAGAAAATGTGTGTGCTTACTAGTATTTATGGTTTTGCAGTAAGTTATAGTAGTGGTAGTGACTGCAGTAGAAATGGTAGTGACTGGTTATAGTTGAAAAAGTAGGTATCCGAAAACGTTAATTAATTGATGATTGATTGATTGATTTGTTGGTTGATAGGATATGAAATTCTGAACATGTGAAAGTTGCTTTGGTGTCTAGCATCACAGTTCAAGAGGTACAATAATTGATGGTGGTTATTAAATGCTAATTTATGCACGTTCTTTATGTTAATTTATGCACATTTATAACGTTGTTATGTAGCTGGAATGGTAGCAGTAGCACTTAGTGTTTACCACTGTTCTTATGTTTAGCATTGAATCCATGAAATATGATAATTTATACAAATTAACATTGCTTAAAGTTCATAAAGATTTTAACGAATTTGACTTTAGGATAGCCTGGATGTTTTTAAAGTTGGTTTTGTAGCTTAAATGGCCATGGATCAGGACCATTTTGAATAGCTACAGCTGTATTCCTATAGTTCTCATTCAAATCTATGTTAATTTATGCAAAAGTTAAATTCAAAAGGCTCTTGCACATCTGAGCTATCTTGTATGCAGGTCCATGGTAACAGTTGAATAAAAGGAGAAAAAAAGAAGGAAGCCGCACACTGCTCTTGATAGTATCACTGCTCTTTAATACGTTTTACGTATCGCAAGAAAACCGTCAGCGTAATCTGAAATAGGGGCATAATTCATGTCCACATTCACAACATAACATACGCAGGCATTTCAACATTAAGACCCTTAGGAAATAATATCTGGAGGGTGAAAATCCCAAAACATTCTCTTTTACTCAGAGTATTATTTATATAAAATCCCCTATCTGATATCATAACTTTCACCACCTGGGCCGGCCCTAGGTGGTGAGGGTAGGAAACAACATCTCCACCCTGCTGATCCTCAACACTGGGGCCCCACAAGGGTGCGTTCTCAGCCCTCTCCTGTACTCCCTGTTTACCCATGACTGCGTGGCCAGGCACGCATCCAACTCAAATCATCAAGTTTGCTGACGACACTACAGTGGTAGGCTTGATTACCAACAACAACGAGACGGCCTACAGGGAGGAGGTGAGGGCCCTCGGAGTGTGGTGTCAGGAAAATAACCTCTCACTCAATATCAACAAAACAAAGGAGATGATCGTGGACTTCAGGAAACAGGAGAGGGAGCACCCCCCTATCCACATCGACGGGACAGTAGTGAAGAAGGTGGAAAGTTAAGTTCCTCGACGTACACATCACGGACAAACTGAAATGGTCCACCCACACAGACAGCGTGGTGAAGAAGGCGCAACAGCGCCTCTTCAACCTCAGGAGGCTGAAGAAATTCGGCTTGTCACCAAAAACACTCACAAACTTCTACAGATGCACAATCGAGAGCATCCTGTCGGGCCGTATCACCGCCTGGTACGGCAACTGCTCCGCCCACAACCGTAAGGCTCTCCAGAGGGTAGTGAGGACTGCACAACGCATCACCGGGGGTAAACTACCTGCCCTTCAGGACACCTACACCACCCGATGTCACAGGAAGGCCAAAAAGATCATCAAAGACAACAACCACCTGCCTGAGCCACTGCCTGTTCACCCCCCTATCATCCAGAAGGCGAGGTCAGTACAGGTGCATCAAAGCTGGGACCGAGAGACTGAAAAACAGCTTTTATCTCAAGGCCATCAGACTGTTAAACAGCCATCACTAACATAGAGTGGCTGCTGCCAACATACTGACTTAAATGTCTAGCCACTTTAAATAATAGGAATTGGATGTAACAAATGTATCACTAGCCACTTTATTTTTTTATATATAGAATGTTTACATATCCGACATTATTCATATCAAATGTATACACTGTACTCTAAACCATCTACTGAATCTTGCCTATGCCGTTCGGCCATCGACTCAAATCTCTAGCCACTTTAATAATTATAATTGGATGAAATAAAATGTATTACTAGCCACTTTAAACGATGCCATTTATATAATGTTTACATATCCTACATTACTCATTTCATATGTATATACTGTACTCCATACCATCTACTGCATCTTGCCTACGCCGGTCAGCCATCTCTCATCCATATATTTATATGTACATACTTGTATTCATTCCTTTACTCGTGTGTGTATAAGGTAGTTGTTGTGAATTTGTTAGATTACTTGTTAGATACTACTGCATGGTCAGAACAGAAGCGCAAGCATTTCGCTACACTCGCATTAACATCTGCTAACCATGTGTATGTGACAAATAAAATTTGATTTGAAAATTTGATTTGATTTGATTTCTCTATGCCACAAAAAAAAAAAAAGTAGAAATGTTAAGTTTTAGGTCATTCAAATGTACTGCGGGTGGATAATCCCTGTCGTTTCTCCTAATTTAACTTTTATGTTCACTGATTATGTGTTTGAGAGAACGAGAGGTTTTACCTACATAGCACAACCCACATGGACATTTAATAATGAAGATAACATGGGTGGTGGAGCACGCAATGATGTCATTTATTTGGAACCGTTTTCCTGTATGTGGGTGGCAGAAATATTCACACTTCATCATATTGTTGCATAAAAGAGGGCGTAAAAGAGCCTGGCTGGTTTTATTTTGTGGCTGGCTGTTGGCATGGACCAATTTATCGCGTAAATTGCGACCTCACCTATATACAATAAGTGGTGGATTCTTAAATTCAGCTGGCAAAGCTGGGTCCGATGATAAAACATGCCAGTGTTTCTTGACAGCATCTCCCGCTTTTCGTGAGTTCAAAGTATACGTGGTTGTGAATATTACAGAGTGTTCTTTAGATGTAGTGGGTCTTTTTTTGTAGCATTTCATCTCGTGTTTTCCCCAATGCCAAATGAAGAGCTTCATCCACACATTGTGGAGAGTAGCCTCTTCTTAGAAACCTGTTGGGCATCTCCGCTGATTTTTCTAGATAGTTCTCTGTGGATTGGCATATACGGCGCAGTCTGAAAAACGGGCTTCTTGGAAGTCCTCTTTTTAAATGGCTCAGGGTGGAAGCTGTCCCCTGTAATAGACTATTTCTGTCCAGTTCTTTTCTATACGGAGTTGTAAACAGGGTTACATTTGATTTCAATCCACATGTGGAGGTAATGAACACGTTTAGTGTTACATTCAATAGTGAACTTGAGATTGGGGTCAATGTCATTGAGAAATGCCATTAAATCTGACAGTCCTTTTCCCGTTCCTACCAATATGCAAAACATGTCGTCAATATATCGATACCACTTCAGGACTCAAAAAATTATTTTTGTTTTCATTATTGTTAAAACGTTCTTCAAACAGACACACGTGTTCCATTCGCTTGGAGATAGAATTCATTATCAGACCTGAAATAGTTTACGTCAAAACATATTCAGCCAGCTCTAGAATAAAAGTTGTTGGTGCGTATTCGTTAGTATCTCTGTCTCTCAAATAGTGAGCTAGGGCTGCCAGCCCCCCGTATGGGGAATGCTGGTATATAGAGTCTCGACATCTAATGTGACCAAAATAGTCTTGTGTTAAAGCTGTTATTGGTGAGATCTTGCTTATGAAGTCTATAGAGTCTTTCACATTTGATGGCAATGCTTGCACATGAGTTTTAAAAAATAGTCTACGAAGTTCACCAATGGCTCTAGCATTGAGCCTATTCCTGCAACCACTGGTCTGCCTGGATAATTGCCTTGTTGTGTTTTAGATGTGTGTAATTTTGGCAAAATGTACAAGCATGGACGTATGGGACATTTTCAGCAAAGGTATTAATATTCAGGTTTTGAGATAAGGTTATTTAATAGGGCTCCAGATTAGAGAATATATCCCTTTGGAACACCTGTGTGGGATCAACAGTCAGTTTTCTATAGAAAAGTTCATTATTGAGAATCTTTCATTAGTTCATTAAGTGTCACAGTAACAGTTGAAAAATATGAGGAAAAATAAGAAACCTGCACACCGCTCTTGCTAGTATCGCTGCTCTTGCTAGTATCGCTGCTCTTGCTAGTATCGCTGCTCTTGCTAGTATCGCTGCTCTTGCTAGTATCGCTGCTCTTGCTAGTATCCCTGCTCTTGACAGTATCACTGCTCTTGATAGTATCACTGCTCTTGATAGTATCACTGCTCTTGCTAGTATCGCTGCTCTTGCTAGTATCGCTGCTCTTGCTAGTATCGCTGCTCTTGCTAGTATCGCTGCTCTTGCTAGTATCACTGCTCTTGATAGTATCACTGCTCTTGATAGTATCACTGCTCTTTAATAAGCTTCACATGTCAGCCTCAAGGCCTTCCTCAGAGCTTTTGTGATTTAAAAAAAAATCATCCTTATGTAGACATAGCGCCACCAAATGCATCGAATGGGGTTGGAGTCGAGGGAAAATAATAAATTTTTACCAAATAAATGTATATGAATGGTAGGATAAAGCTGTGTTTATGCAATCTAATTTGAGTCAGTCTGCAAATGTCAACGTTTGGTGTTTGTAGCTTAAAACACAGAACCATGCATGAGAGCACCAGATATTCCGGACCCTGGGACTGAACACCTCCCTCTGCAACTGGAATCTGGACATTGACGGGCTGCCCCCAGGTGGTGAGGTTGGACAGCAACACATCCGCCACACTGACCCTCAACACGGGGGCCCCTCAGGGGTGCGTGCTTAGTCACTTCCTGTTCACCCACACCTGCGTGGCTGCACACGACTCCAACACCATCATTAGGTTTGCTGACCACACAACGGTGGTAAGCCTATTTACCGATGACGATGAGAGACCTGGATGTGTGGTGCCAGGACAACAACCTCTCTCTCTCAATGTCAGCAAGACAAAAGGAGCTGATCGTGGACCACAGGAATGGAGGGCCGAGCACGCCCTCATTCACATCGATGGGGCTGTAGTGGAGACGGTTGAGTGCTTCAAGTTCCTCGGTGTTCACATCACTAAGGACCGATCATGGTCCAAACACAACAACACAGTCATGAAGAGGGCACAACAACGCCTCTTCCTCCTCAGGAGTTTGACAAGATTTGGCATGGGCCCCATGACTACTGGCTGCATCACCGCTTGGTATGGCAACTGCTCGGCATCTGACCGCATGGCGCTACAGAGGGTGGTGAGTACAGCCCAGTACGTCACTGGGGCCAAGGTCCCTGCCATCCAGGACCTCTTATACCAGGCAGTGTCAGAGGAAGGACCTAAAAATTGCCAAAGACTCCATCCACGCAAGTCACAGTCTGTTTTCTCTCCTACCGCACGGCAAGCAGTAGCGGAGTGCCAAGTCTGGGACCAAAAGGCTCCTGAATAGCTTCTCCACAAAGCCATAAGACTGCTGAACAGTTAATTAAATGGCTACCTGGACTCTCTGCTTTTCACCGACTACCTACATGTACAGTACATAGTACTTCAATCAATAACCTGAACAAACATGCATGTACATATGTGACCCGTTTCAAGAAGCTAGGCATACATTGCATGTCACAGTAGAAGCATTTTCTGTCAGAAATGCCTTCTGGAACATGTGAACTTTCATATTCCATCTGTAAATACAAATAAAATAGTTCAGTTATGAGCCTAGTTGGTTGAGCCACTGAAAAATACAGGAACCTCCCGCTAGCCATGATTGGCTGAGATAATGGATGGGCTGGACATGCCAAGGGATGAGTTTGGATTTGTCTGCCATGTAGCGTGCTTCTGTCTATAACATGAGCTGCTCAGTACGTGAGGATCATATTTTCTACCACAGCTTTTTTTTTTTAAGATGTCCTGAAAACTGAAAAAGTGTTGCTACGACATTGCTGGCCTGAAGTTAATAGCACTAACGACAAAGATCAAGAAGAAAAGGTCCAGTACTTTCTGGAGGACGATCATGCTAATGCTGACTCTCTCTGACTCTGAAAATGAATCAAACAATGAGGAAATCCCTGATTTAGGTCAAAACTTTAATTGAACCAGACATTGTAGAGCCTTCTGATGACAGTGATGGGGAAGAAACAGCGATCAATAGTTTTGTTATCATGGAAGAAGTTGACCGAGTTTTGAAATCAGTGGAATGCCTGGTGGAAGCAGAGCGATGATTGGCAAATGCAGAGAGAGTCGAAAAGAGAACACAGAAAGCTGTTGTATAAAACACCTGTCTCCAGATTACATCTTCAAACTAAGGGCAACCATGGGATCCATGACAGAGAGGGTGAAGCATTCATCCATGTACACGGTTAACATTTTCAGATATTATACATTTCAAATAGTTAGAAAGTCGTTTTCATTGCAAGTTTAAGCATACTGTTAGCTAGCTAACGTTAGCTAGCTGGCTGGCTTTCTAACTAACATTACGTGCATGATCTGTGCAGTAATATTATTTGTATGTCAGAAAGCTATTTGCATTGCAATTTATAGCCTAATGTTAACTAGCTAGCTAACACTAAACCGAATTGTTTAGCTTTAGCTACCTACAGATTCATGCATGGTGGTATGAGTTGTTATTATGGTTCATTGTTTAGCTAGCTAGCTAGCTGTCTGGCCATCTACTTATCTAAACAAATGACTCCACTATGCAAGTATCAATTTCTCTGTACCATTTACACCTTCTGTATCCTGTGCATGTGACAAATAAACTTTTATTTTATTTGAGATAGTGTGTTTACCAGAGACGGTAAAGTGAACAACAACCTGCACAAAAGTCAAATTAGGATATAGCCCCAGGACTAGATAGTGTATTTTTACTAAAACCTTTGCTACTAATTTCACCATCTTTTGTTGTTTACTTATCCACCTTTTTCACTCTGGTCTAACATGTGAATCCTTAAAGACACGGGTGGAGCTAATCAAATGATAGTAAATTAGCTTTTTAGTACTTATGTTGATTGTAGTTTGACAAAAGTTGCACATTTTGATAATTTTTATTTCAGATAACATTATTTCCAAGTCTAATGATATTTTGATGAGAAATAAGTCGATATTTTTCTTTGATTGTTGATTTTTTTAATAGTTTCTTCTTGGGGTAAAAGTGACCACTGTTCGTAATCAAAGTATGTAATAAAGGTTGGTAGTTTGAGGGTTAGATAATGTTGTAGTACAAAAAGTATAAATGCAATCACAAATATTTTTCTAAAGCAATCTAAGTTGGGGCCGTCTGCACATTTAAAAGTTGGTTTCGTGGTTATAGATTAAATTGTTTAAGCCCTAGAGCAGGCAGAATGATAACAATATTTAGCTAGTGTAGCCTTGCCTTCAGAAAACATATATATATATATATATATATAATATATAAATCATAAATGGAACACTAGTTACTTTAATAATGTTTACATATCTTGTATTACTCATCTCATATGTATATACCGTATTCTATACTATTCTACTGTATCTTAGTCTATGCTGCTCTGACATTGCTCGTCCATATATTTATATATTCTTAATTCCATTCCTTTACTTAGATTTGTGTGTATTGGGTATATGTTGTGAAATTGATAGATATTACTTGTTAGATATTGCTGCACTGTCAGAAGTAGAAGCACAAGCATTTTGCATCTGCTAAACACATGTATGGGACCAATTTGATTTGATACACCCAAAGTCACTTAACATAATCATCAAGATAAACATCCAATAGTGTTAGCACTTCATGAAAGACATTATGAAGTACGTTATAAAGCAAGTATATACTTCATAGTATTTACCATAATGGTATACAGTAATTAAGCAATAAGACACAAGGGGGTGTGGTATATGGCCAATATACCACGGCAAAGGGCTGTTCTTAAGCGCAACACAACGCGTAGTGCCTGGATACATCCCTTAATTGTGGTATATTTGCCATACATCACAAACCACGAGGTGCCTTATTGCTATTATAAACTGATTACCAACGTATTTAGAACAGTAAAAATAAAATAAAGTGTCATACCAGTGGCTTTCAGCCAATCAGCATTCAGGGCTCGAACCACCCAGTTTATAATATAGAATTCAAACAATAGAATAAAGCTCTATTGTAACGCTGTCGCCTGCATGTGCTGCCACTTACACTGGTTCCATAAGCTTGGCTTGCTTGCCCTGTAATCTGAAAAACACAGGGAGCAGGTTTACTTTTTGCAGAAACAGACTGGCACTGAGATAATAATAAAATAGTTAGGACTTGCTTGTGTACCAGTCTGTTTGTGCCATCATGCCACTCCTTGTCATGTTTGGGATGAAAAGGAGTGGCATGATGGCACAAACAGATCTGGGTCCAGGCTACGGTTGGTTGATGAAGTAATGAAAAGTTATTAATAGTAGAAAAAGAACAGTGCAGTACGGTGCAGGTTCAACAGGTGTGTACAGTCAGTACCCACACGTACTCACTCACCTGTGATTCAGCACAACCTGGTGATTCACCTGGCGCCATTTTAACCCCTCATCATTCTCACTGGGACCCTCACTGACAGACAGACAGACAAGAAAGAGGTAGTAGAGCATGGCGCTTGCAACGCCAGGGTTGTGGATTTGATTCCCACGGGGGACCAGTATGAAAAGTTACAAGTATGCGCTCACTATTGTAAGTTGCTCTGGATAAGAGTGTCTGCTAAATGACAAAAAATGTAATATAACAGAGTTATTTCTGTTTAAGCAGAAGAAGGTGTCTAAGTAGACACCTTAGAGGCAGAGTAGAGTATTCCAGTCCATAGTTGAGTAATCCTGGTTTTATCCATGTAAAAATAATACACTGCTCAAAAAAAAATTAAGGGAACACTAAAATAACACATCATAGATCTGAATGAATGAAATAATCTTATTAAATACTTTTTTCTTTACATAGTTGAATGTGCTGACAACCAAATCACACAAAAATTATCAATGGAAATCAAATTTATCAACTCATGGAGGTCTGGATTTGGAGTCACACTCAAAATTAAAGTGGAAAACCACACTACAGGCTGATCCGACTTTGATGTAATGTCCTTAAAACAAGTCAAAATGAGGCTCAGTAGTGTGTGTGGCCTCCACGTGCCTGAATGACCTCCCTACAACGCCTGGGCATGCTCCTGATGAGGTGGCGGATGGTTGGCATCTGCCAACTCCTGGACAGTCTGTGGTGCAACGTGGCGTTGGTGGATGGAGCGAGACATGATGTCCCAGATGTGCTCAATTGGATTCAGGTCTGGGGAACGGGCGGGCCAGTCCATAGCATCAATGCCTTCCTCTTGCAGGAACTGCTGACACACTCCAGCCACATGAGGTCTAGCATTGTCTTGCATTAGGAGGAACCCAGGGCCAACCGCACCAGCATATGGTCTCACAATGGGTCTGAGGATCTCATCTCGGTACCTAATGGCAGTCAGGCTACCTCTGGCGAGCACATGGAGGGCTGTGCGGCCCCCCAAAGAAATGCCACCCCACACCATGACTGACCCACCGCCAAACCGGTCATGCTGGAGGATGTTGCAGGCAGCAGAACGTTCTCCACGGCGTCTCCAGACTCTGTCACGTCTGTCACATGTGCTCAGTGTGAACCTGCTTTCATCTGTGAAGAGCACAGGGCGCCAATGGCGAATTTGCCAATCTTGGTGTTCTCTGGCAAATGCCAAACGTCCTGCACAGTGTTGGGCTGTAAGCACAACCCCCACCTGTGGACGTCGGGCCCTCATACCACCCTCATGGAGTCTGTTTCTGACCGTTTGAGCAGACACATGCACATTTGTGGCCTGCTGGAGGTCATTTTGCAGGGCTCTGGCAGTGCTCCTCCTTGCACAAAGGCGGAGGTAGTGGTCCTGCTGCTGGGTTGTTGCCCTCCTACGGCCTCCTCCACGTCTCCTGATGTACTGGCCTGTCTCCTGGTAGCGCCTCCATGCTCTGGACACCACGCTGACAGACACAGCAAACCTTCTTGCCACAGCTCGCATTGATGTGCCATCCTGGATGAGCTGCACTACCTGAGCCACTTGTGTGGGTTGTAGACTCCGTCTCATGCTACCACTAGAGTGAAAGCACCGCCAGCATTCAAAAGTGACCAAAACATCAGCCAGGAAGCATAGGAACTGAGAAGTGGTCTGTGGTCACCACCTTCAGAACCACTCCTTTATTGGGGGTGTCTTGCTAATTGCCTATAATTTCCACCTGTTGTCTATTCCATTTGCACAACAGCATGTGAAATTTATTGTCAATCAGTGTTGCTTCCTAAGTGGACAGTTTGATTTCACAGAAGTGTGATTGACTTGGAGTTACATTGTGTTGTTTATGTGTTCCCTTTATTTTTTTGAGCAGTGTATATATGCCATTTAGCAGACACTTTTATCCAAAGCAACTTAATAAATCATACATTGCATTTCTTTTTCGTATGGGTGGCCCAGCAGGAATCAAACCCATTATACTCTGTGTTGAAAGCACCATGTTCTACCAACTAAGCAACACAGGACCACCACTACGCTAAATTAGGGCAGTATATGAAACTAAATAAATAAGAGAAAGGGGTGCCATTTGGGTTACCATAACACAGGAACACCTATGTGGCTCATTTGGTAGAGCACACCGCTTGTAATGTCACAACCAGTTTTGTGGGTTTGATTCCCACGAGAGGAGAGGGAGGGAGAGGGAGGGGGGAGTACAAAATTGTATGCATTCACTACTGTAAATCAATCTGGATCAGAGTGTCTGCTAAAATGTAAAGACTAAATAAATATTAGAACATTTTGTTTTTTGGTGTGTGCTGTCACGTCAAACAATGGAATCTGCAAGACAGCACCATAGAAGGTGCTATCTACAGGGTAAAAAAAAAGAGAAAAAAGCAGTTTAGCCAGTTCACTGTGCTGTCATTCAACTCCTTGACTAGAATGTAGCCACACATCACAACAGAGCTTTCACCCAGCTGTAGCCACACCTTACAACACAGCTTTCACCCAGTTTTAGCCACACCTTACAACACAGCTTTCACCCAGTTTTAGCCACACCTTACAACACAGCTTTCACCCAGTTTTAGCCACACCTTACAACACAGCTTTCACCCAGCTTTAGCCACACCTTACAACACAGCTTTCACCCAGCTTTGTTATATATATTTTCTTACTTGAGAGAGACAGATGCGCAGTGTAAGAAGACAAGCCTTTGATGAGGAGAATAAAAAAAATGAACAACAATAATGATGAAAACTCAGAATGTTACAATGTAGGCTCCAGCTTCTCAAATGTCATTACCAGCAGAGAACCATTCCCCCAGCCATTACTGAAGCAAGTAGCCAGTGTTCACGTTCTGGAGAAGAAGACAAAATTATATTAACAACCAACAATAGCCTATGAGATTAAGGAAAATTAATATCTGCTAAATAAGAAGTACTGTAACTATATTTTACAGTAAGTATAATGCAATACAATATAAAACAATATAATGCAGACAGACACACACAGCCAGGTAGCCTGCTGGGTAGGAGCACTGGGCCAGTAACCGAAGTGAAAGACACATTTCAGTTGAATGCATTCAGTTGTACAGCTGACTAGGTACCCCCCTTTCCCTAAATCAAGAGCAGGAGAACAAAAACAATATTGATTGATAGCCTTATTAGATGTTCAGGATTTTCCTAATATTTTAATGTTTTCAATAAGTGCACAGGCACCGAATAGACCAACAGCTATCTTTAGATCTAAAATAAATAACCAAATAACTTTTTAAATTTGGCCCAAAATGTCACTTTCACCAAATGCACGCACACCCACACTAGCTAGGTTTCCATCCAATTGGCTATAGATTTTCATGCAAATATTCTAAAATCTGTAAAAAAAACTACAGTTGAAGTCGGAAGTTTACATACACTTAGTTTGGAGTCATTAAAACTTGTTTTTCAACCACTCCACAAATGTCTTGTTATTAAACTATAGTTTTGGCAAGTTGGTTAGGACATCTACTTTGTGCATGACACAAGTAACAATTGTTTAGACAGATTATTTCACTGTATCACAATTCCAGTGGGTCAGAAGTTTACATACACTAAGTTGACACTATATGGACTTGTTGTAGATTAAATACTGTGCGTGATGACATAGCTCACATAAAAATAACTTTTGTGATTAAATTCCCATTTTCAACTCTGCCGATGGTTTTCTCATTAGTTTGCGTTACTGTATGTAGTGTGCAAATGTGCCAACTGAAAATACTCAATTTCTTTTGTCCATAATAATCTCATAATGAAGGCTATTCATGCACTCAGCACCAACAGCGCGCAGTGAAGAGTTGGCCAGAAGGCACATTTAGTTTACATGAGGTTATTATGGACAAAAGAGCTAGATTATATTTATTTGTCAAATAGCAGACAAGCATTGATGATCATTTCACCAGAATAACACCCTCTATATTAATTGGAAAGGAACTTTAAGATCACCGTGCTCTTTCACGATCACCGTGCTCACCGTGCTCTTTCATCATCATTTATTTAATCTGTAACCTAATAAACTGCATGGTTTCCTGACAAGTCGTAGTGGGAGGACCACACAACATGTCATCATGTGACTCCAAGTTGACTTTGATATGATGGTTATTATAGCATTATTTGCACATAAAAGCATTTCCACCAACATTTGCATAATTCACTTTAATGTTGCATAATTCCTTTGCATAATTCCTTTTCCAGTGTCTCTGCAAGTGTGGAGAGGATGTTCTCCGCTGCTGGCCGGCTCTCCAGGAACCAATGCATGAGCCTGAAGCCACAGATTGGCTAAATTCTTGTTTCTAAAAATGAATTCAAAGGCACTAAGACATTTTTTTTATTTGTATTTAATTCTAAGTAGGTTACAGACTATATGCTTAATTTATAGAATATAATGATTTAATACAAAGAAATGTTGTTTAAATGCTGAGGGCTTTATGTCCCTACCAGCCTATTGTGTCGTACTCTCAAATCCTTCACAATGTAATCCTTTGTAGGCTATAGACTTAAAATAATTGAAATAATATAGCCTAAATACATTTATTTTCCATTTAACGCTCTGGATAACATGAACACAGCCTAACCAGCTATGCTAGGGCGAGTAAAATGGTCGGACTGATTTGTTCTCTCATTTGTATCTGGAAGTAGCTAGACTGCCGTTGTCCTTGACTGCCGATGTGAGGTCAGAACGCTAGGATCAACGCTACTCCTCGGCCAGAGCGTCCAGCGTGCGCTCCGAGTGCGAAACGCTCTGAATTTACAAATGGACAATCTGACAACGCTCTGAATTTGATTTGTACTCACTTTGTATCATTTTTGCTGATGCTCATGAGAATCACCTGGTCCCAGTTTTCTCTATAGAAAAAAACTACAGCGGCTATCTATACCTGTCACCTCATACAAATAAATATTTCCGTTGAGCTTCCACGATCTCATCTCTCCCGAAGTGTGCACTTGTTCAGTCCCCCTCGTGTATTTAGAAGCATTGGATTTGTGCAAGCACGGTTGGAGGGAGGTTCCACCACATTCCTCTGATTCTTATTGTTATTCTTCTTCTTCTATGATATAATCAAGTGATTGTCAAAAGGGCTCTGATCTTACATTTGGCCTCACCTCTACCCAGTGGAACATTAATATCAATTATTTATAAACTCTTTTGGCTAACTGGTCCACAATTTCATTCCCTTCCACATCCGAACGGACTTGGACCCAGCAGAATCTCACTACTACATCCAGTCGCGCAATTCTCCATAATAACATTAATACCTCCAATAGTAGGTTACTCCTATTAGATTTACCAGATTATATATTCAATACAGACAAAGAATCTGAGCATACTATAATTCTGACAGGTTGTACGTCCTCCACCCGCTGGAGGGCAACTACTATCGCCAACAGTTCAACGGACTATACTGACAGTGTATCTGCTAGAATTATACATATCCGCTGTAGTGTCTTAGCTCTTACTTGTATAATAAGAAATACTCGAAACACCAGGAATAGAACTGGAGCTTCACATTTACTAACCAGAATAACATAGAACAACACTGTGCATGTCCAAGGATGCTCAATTCTTAAAGGGGACATCAGTAATTAACAGAACATAACATCCGCACATCAAATTCAGGAATGTAAACGCCTGCTCCTGTGTGCCCACTATCTGGGTCCTTGGATCCATCTGTGAAAAGCAGTAAAAATGCATAAAAACTTATACCAATGTAAATGTCAACCAGATTTTATGACCCGGCCCAATTTGACTGGAGCGAGATTCCCAAAGGCTGGAGCATCGCCATTCTCGCCCGTTCCAATTTCGCTCCAGTAGCGCTCACTTCATGACCTGAGGGCATGCCCGCACCAGCATGCATTTGTAGTCTACTTGTGTGCTGCTATAGCCCCTTCCTTTAGCTACAGTCAAGGAGTTAGCTAAATATTTTCATTAAGATAAAAGCACACAGGTGCTAAATGAAGTTGACTTATAAAGATGAGGATCAAGAGCAAGAGACGTAGTGCGGTGACTTAGTGTCCACAACTAAAGAATCATTGTGGAATCTGAAAAGACACGTATCCCAAAAGCATGCTACGTGCACATGTTAAAAGAAAGGAACGTGGTGGGTAGATAACTAAATGTGTCATTGTAGCAAAGTATTTATAAACAAAAAAATATGATATCTTAAACGTTTAGTTCCTTTTCGTTCTATTATCTATACAAAAAGCATTAATTGATTTTGGCCCAATAGGCCTGGCATATTCCCAAGTTCAAGGAGCTTTCTGTTTTGATTGGGTTATTTTGCCTAAAAACCTTTAGACCTACCTATAGAAGAAAAACAACTGCAGGGTTAACATTGATTTGGGGGCCTTCTAAAGGCCCCCACCATTGATTATGTTGTTATTAATTTGCTTAGTGCCATTGTACTTATGCTCACTGTATAGCTGAATATTGAGGCCTCTGTCTGTGTCTCTAGCTCTCTGCCAAAACCACAGCCCCACGTATGTGAGGAAAGGGACTGTGGGTGATAGCAAGACACAGAGAGACAGCGTCTGATTTGCAAACCGCTGACACAGGTTCTCAAAAAACCTTGAAACCTGACCTATTTAGAGTGTGTATATACTGTTTAAATGACATGGAGCCTATTTGAAATTATGTTCGATTCTTACATGCACCTTTTCATGTTTATTAAAATAGTTTTCATTGGTTTCAACACTTAAAAACAAATTGCTGGCCCAGGTAGTCACACAAATAGATGGGTGTTGGTTAAATTGTGATTTTAATGAATGGAGCGAATATGGAGCTCTGGACACCACGCTGATAGACACAGCAAACCTTCTTGCCACAGCTCGCATTGATGTGCCATCCTGGATGAGCTGCACTACCTGAGCCACTTGTGTGGGTTGTAGACTCCGTCTCATGCTACCACTAGAGTGAAAGCACCGCCAGCATTCAAAAGTAACCAAAACATCAGCCAGGAAGCATAGGAACTGAGAAGTGGTCTGTGGTCACCACCTTCAGAACCACTCCTTTATTGGGGGTGTCTTGCTAATTGCCTATAATTTCCACCTGTTGTCTATTCCATTTGCACAACAGCATGTGAAATTTATTGTCAATCAGTGTTGCTTCCTAAGTGGACAGTTTGATTTCACAGAAGTGTGATTGACTTGGAGTTACATTGTGTTGTTTATGTGTTCCCTTTATTTTTTGAGCAGTGTATATATGCCATTTAGCAGACACTTTTATCCAAAGCAACTTAATAAATCATACATTGCATTTCTTTTTCGTATGGGTGGCCCAGCAGGAATCAAACCCATTATACTCTGTGTTGAAAGCACCATGTTCTACCAACTAAGCAACACAGGACCACCACTACGCTAAATTAGGGCAGTATATGAAACTAAATAAATAAGAGAAAGGGGTGCCATTTGGGTTACCATAACACAGGAACACCTATGTGGCTCATTTGGTAGAGCACACCGCTTGTAATGTCACAACCAGTTTTGTGGGTTTGATTCCCACGAGAGAGGGAGGGGGGAGTACAAAATTGTATGCATTCACTACTGTAAATCAATCTGGATCAGAGTGTCTGCTAAAATGTAAAGACTAAATAAATATTAGAACATTTTGTTTTTGGTGTGTGCTGTCACGTCAAACAATGGAATCTGCAAGACAGCACCATAGAAGGTGCTATCTACAGGAGTAAAAAAAAAAGAAAAAGCAGTTTAGCCAGTTCACTGTGCTGTCATTCAACTCCTTGACTAGAATGTAGCCACACATCACAACAGAGCTTTCACCCAGCTGTAGCCACACCTTACAACACAGCTTTCACCCAGTTTTAGCCACACCTTACAACACAGCTTTCACCCAGCTTTAGCCACACCTTACAACACAGCTTTCACCCAGCTTTGTTATATATATTTTCTTACTTGAGGGAGACAGATGCGCAGTGTAAGAAGACAAGCCTTTGATGAGGAGAATAAAAAAAATGAACAACAATAATGATGAAAACTCAGAATGTTACAATGTAGGCTCCAGCTTCTCAAATGTCATTACCAGCAGAGAACCATTCCCCCAGCCATTACTGAAGCAAGTAGCCAGTGTTCACGTTCTGGAGAAGAAGACAAAATTATATTAACAACCAACAATAGCCTATGAGATTAAGGAAAATTAATATCTGCTAAATAAGAAGTACTGTAACTATATTTTACAGTAAGTATAATGCAATACAATATAAAACAATATAATGCAGACAGACAGACACACACAGCCAGGTAGCCTGCTGGGTAGGAGCACTGGGCCAGTAACCGAAGTGAAAGACACATTTCAGTTGAATGCATTCAGTTGTACAGCTGACTAGGTACCCCCCTTTCCCTAAATCAAGAGCAGGAGAACAAAAACAATATTGATTGATAGCCTTATTAGATGTTCAGGATTTTCCTAATATTTTAATGTTTTCAATAAGTGCACAGGCACCGAATAGACCAACAGCTATCTTTAGATCTAAAATAAATAACCAAATAACTTTTTAAATTTGGCCCAAAATGTCACTTTCACCAAATGCACGCGACACCCACACTAGCTAGGTTTCCATCCAATTGGCTATAGATTTTCATGCAAATATTCTAAAATCTGTAAAAACTACAGTTGAAGTCGGAAGTTTACATACACTTAGTTTGGAGTCATTAAAACTTGTTTTTCAACCACTCCACAAATGTCTTGTTATTAAACTATAGTTTTGGCAAGTTGGTTAGGACATCTACTTTGTGCATGACACAAGTAACAATTGTTTAGACAGATTATTTCACTGTATCACAATTCCAGTGGGTCAGAAGTTTACATACACTAAGTTGACACTATATGGACTTGTTGTAGATTAAATACTGTGCGTGATGACATAGCTCACATAAAAATAACTTTTGTGATTAAATTCCCATTTTCAACTCTGCCGATGGTTTTCTCATTAGTTTGCGTTACTGTATGTAGTGTGCAAATGTGCCAACTGAAAATACTCAATTTCTTTTGTCCATAATAATCTCATAATGAAGGCTATTCATGCACTCAGCACCAACAGCGCAGTAGTGAAGAGTTGGCCAGAAGGCACATTTAGTTTACATGAGGTTATTATGGACAAAAGAGCTAGATTATATTTATTTGTCAAATAGCAGACAAGCATTGATGATCATTTCACCAGAATAACACCCTCTATATTAATTGGAAAGGAACTTTAAGATCACCGTGCTCTTTCACGATCACCGTGCTCACCGTGCTCTTTCATCATCATTTATTTAATCTGTAACCTAATAAACTGCATGGTTTCCTGACAAGTCGTAGTGGGAGGACCACACAACATGTCATCATGTGACTCCAAGTTGACTTTGATATGATGGTTATTATAGCATTATTTGCACATAAAAGCATTTCCACCAACATTTGCATAATTCACTTTAATGTTGCATAATTCCTTTGCATAATTCCTTTTCCAGTGTCTCTGCAAGTGTGGAGAGGATGTTCTCCGCTGCTGGCCGGCTCTCCAGGAACCAATGCATGAGCCTGAAGCCACAGATTGGCTAAATTCTTGTTTCTAAAAATGAATTCAAAGGCACTAAGACATTTTTTTTATTTGTATTTAATTCTAAGTAAGTTACAGCCTATATGCTTAATTTATAGAATATAATGATTTAATACAAAGAAATGTTGTTTAAATGCTGAGGGCTTTATGTCCCTACCAGCCTATTGTGTCGCACTCTCAAATCCTTCACAATGTAATCCTTTGTAGGCTATAGACTTAAAATAATTGAAATAATATAGCCTAAATACATTTATTTTCCTGTAATAATGAATACAAATTATGGCCATTATTTGAACTGGCTAGCCAGATAACGTTAGCTAGCTAGCTAACAAGCTAGAAACAAACCAAAACATTGTTTAGAAAGTTGGTTTTAGTTGCCTGTTTTACTAGATTGACATTTACTAAATTCATTTTGAAATAGATGGACTTATTGGGTCTAAAATACACCAGTTATTCTATTTTGGACCACCAGGCTGCTGATGTCATGCAGCCTGTCATTTCTGGGTATATACTTTTTATAACGACAATGACAAGTTTGATGTTGGATGACAACAGAATGTTCATGATGTCAAAGCGACAACCGTATAGATATCCCGATAGATGTAGTTTAAACCAGCATTTAGTCATGAAATCTTTGGTTGTTTAGTACACTACAATACTCACTCTTTTTAGGACATTAACTCACGTGAATCCTTAAAGAGATGGGTGGGGCTACGGCTTAAGAGGGTGTGAAGGATGCTGAATGGGTGTCGACAAAGAAGAGCTCTCCAGTAGGTGTACCAAAACATTCAAGGGCCATTTTCTCATAACTATGGTTACAGGTTTATCAACTTTCAAAGCAGAATAACTTTCCCATTGTACCTCAACTGTAGTGTATGATATACAATTTTCTAGCTCAGAATCTCTACTTTTATCCCATGTAAAAAACACAATTTAACATTTTGCTACATAAGATCGAGCCAGTTGGTCACATTTTGTGTGCACTTGTCATCATGCACTGACTTTATCTGCAACAATTCCATTTGGTGGAAACACATCACTGGTGGTTAAATGCACCTATTTTCTTTATGTGGATTTTAGAATATTAGCATACAAATCTGTCACCAATTGGATGGAAACCTAGCTACAGTCCCAATACTTTTGGAGCTCACTGTATATTTTCATTCGTAAAATCACTCTGGCTATCTTCTCCGATTTCAGAGCGCACTCGTCTGAGCGCCAAAGCGCATAATAACTTGTGAATTTATGAATGCGCAACACCTGTTGAATAAGGCCGGTGTCAGTAAACATCGGAAAAAAGGTAAATAAAATTGTTACAGTCACCAACGCTCTGGATAACATGAACACAGCCTAACCAGCTATGCTAGGGCGAGTAAAATGGTCGGACTGATTTGTTCTCTCATTTGTATCTGGAAGTAGCTAGACTGCCGTTGTCCTTGACTGCCGATGTGAGGTCAGAACGCTAGGATCAACGCTACTCCTCGGCCAGAGCGTCCAGCGTGCGCTCCGAGTGCGAAACGCTCTGAATTTGCAAATGGACAATCTGACAACGCTCTGAATTTGATTTGTACTCACTTTGTATCATTTTTGCTGATGCTCATGAGAATCACCTGGTCCCAGTTTTCTCTATAGAAAAAAACTACAGCGGCTATCTATACCTGTCACCTCATACAAATAAATATTTCCGTTGAGCTTCCACGATCTCATCTCTCCTGAAGTGTGCACTTGTCAGTCCCCCTCGTGTATTTAGAAGCATTGGATTTGTGCAAGCACGGTTGGAGGGAGGTTCCACCACATTCCTCTGATTCTTATTGTTATTCTTCTTCTTCTATGATATAATCAAGTGATTGTCAAAAGGGCTCTGATCTTACATTTGGCCTCACCTCAACCTAGTGGAACATTAATATCAATTATTTATAAACTCTTTTGGCTAACTGGTCCACAATTTCATTCCCTTCCACATCCGAACGGACTTGGACCCAGCAGAATCTCACTACTACATCCAGTCGCTCAATTCTCCATAATAACATGAATACCTCCAATAGTAGGTTACTCCTATTAGATTTACCAGATGATATATTCAATACAGACAAAGAATCTGAGTATACTATAATTCTGACAGGTTGTACGTCCTCCACCCGCTGGAGGGAAACTACTATCGCCAACAGTTCAACGGACTATACTGACAGTGTATCTGCTAGAATTATACATATCCGCTGTAGTGTCTTAGCTCTTACTTGTATAATAAGAAATATTTGGAACACCAGGAATAGAACTGGAGCTTCACATTTACTAACAGAATAACATAGAACAACACTGCGCATGTCCAAGGATGCTCAATTCTTAAAGGGGACATCAGTAATTAACAGAACATAACATCCGCACATCAAATTCAGGAATGTAAACGCCTGCTCCTGTGTGCCACCTATCTGGGTCCTTGGATCCATCTGTGAAAAGCATTAAAAATGCATAAAAACTTATACCAATGTAAATGTAAACCAGATTTTATGACCCTGCCCAATTTGACTGGAGCGAGATTCCCAAAGGCTGGAGCATCGCCATTCTCGCCCGTCCAATTTCGCTCCAGTAGCGCTCACTTCATGACCTGAGGGCATGCCCGCACCAGTATGCATTTGTAGTCTACTTGTGTGCTGCTATAGCCCCTTCCTTTAGCTACAGTCAAGGAGTTCGCTAAATATTTTCATTAAGATAAAAGCACACAGGTGCTAAATGAAGTTGACTTACAAAGATGAGGATCAAGAGCAAGAGACGGAGTGCGGTGACTTAGAGTCCACAACTAAAGAATCATTGTGGAATCTGAAAAGACACGTATCCCAAAAGCATGCTACGTGCACATGCTAAAAGAAAGGAACGTGGTGGGTAGATAACTAAATGTGTCATTGTAGCAAAGTATTTATAAACAAAAAAATATGATATCTTAAACGTTTAGTTCCTTTTCGTTCTATTATCTATACAAAAAGCATTAATTGATTTTGGCCCAATAGGCCTGGCATATTCCCAAGTTCAAGGAGCTTTCTGTTTTGATTGGGTTATTTTGCCTAAAAACCTTTAGACCTACCTATAGAAGAAAAACAACTGCAGGGTTAACATTGATTTGGGGGCCTTCTAAAGGCCCCCACCATTGATTATGTTGTTATTAATTTGCTTAGTGCCATTGTACTTATGCTCACTGTATAGCTGAATATTGAGGCCTCTGTCTGTGTCTCTAGCTCTCTGCCAAAACCACAGCCCCACGTATGTGAGGAAAGGGACTGTGGGTGATAGCAAGACACAGAGAGACAGCGTCTGATTTGCAAACCGCTGACACAGGTTCTCAAAAACCTTGTGTTAAGAATAACTTGTTATTTTAGCTGCACATGCAGGTTTTGACATAGGAGATCTTGGGTATATAAGATCCTGTCTTTCTTTTGTTCGTGGGCAGAACTCAGGAGAGACATAAGTTGTGTGTTGATCTTTGACTTCTGTCTACGCCTGCCAAATTCTTGTTTCTAACAATGAATTCAAAGGCACTAATAAGACATTCCTTCGTAGGCTCCCTGTCTGGCTCCTGACCTATTTAGAGTGTGTATATGCTGTTTAATATGACATGGAGCCTATTTGAAATGATGTTCGCTTCTTACATTCACCTTTTCATGTTTATTCAAATACTTTACATTGGTTTCAACACTTAAAAACAAATTGCTGGCCCAGGTAGTCACACAAATAGATGGGCGTTGGTTAAATTGTGATTTTAATGAATGGAGCGAATACGGAGCAGCAGTGTTTTCCTGTGAGGAGTGGTAGGAAAGCACATGCAGCGCCGGTGTGCTCCGCTCCATGAGCGATGAGCAGGATTTCCAACCTCTCAACTCCGCTCACATTCTCTGTTGTTAACCAGTTTCCCTATATCACTGACATCTGACCAATCTTTTCTTTTCTCTACCAAGGTTAAATTAACAACAGGACCCAGGATTAACCACAGAGGAACATCCCCTATCCCCACAGAAGGGCCAATCTCCAACTCCCTCAAACTGTCATCAGCAAGCTTCCAACCAAAACCACTGCCTTGTCTGCTAGTATACAGTGCATTCGGAAAGTATTCAAACCCCTTGACTTTTTACACATTTTGTGATGTTACAGCCTCATTCTAAAATGTATGTACATTTTTTTTATCATGAATCTACACACAATACTCCATAATGACAAAGCAAAAACAGTTGAAAAAAAAATCACATTTACATAAGTATTCAGACCCTTTACTCAGTACTTTTGGCAGCGATTACAGCCTCGAGCCTTCTTGGATATTACAGCCGCAGGACGACACCGGCCAGAGGGACGGCCCCGAGAAAGAGGAGCGTACCGGTCTGGGCTGCGAAGATGGAAATCACGGATGATGTTGGGATCCAGAATGTCCTCCACCGGAACCCAACACCACTCCTCTGGGCTGTACCCCTCCCAGTCCACCAGGTTCTGGGTTTTCAGCCAGCCCTGGTTCTGTGGACTCCGGGCCAGACGAGGCTCCTGCGGTTGATGAGTGGTTCCGGCGCGCAGAAGTGTGGAGCGACGCTCACGTGAGACTCCAGCGCGCCGTCCATCGTCAAAAAGAACATGCAGACCCTGGGGATCGCATCTGGCTCTCTACCAGGAACCTCCCACTCCGCCTGCCCTGCAAGAAGCTGAGCCCCCGGTTTGTGGGCCCATTCAAGGTTCTCCTGAGGGTCATCGAGGTGACCTAAAGGTTACAACTGCCCAGTCACTACAGTGTCTCACCCTCGTTTCATCAATCTGAGATGACACTATTCATTTCATTACAATGATCTATCAATTGATGCAACTGCTCAAAATGATAATTAACTGTTGCATTACTCTTAATGCATAGTTTTATGGAAACTGACAAACAATATTCCATGTTTAGATAATGAAAGTTTCAGGATAACGAGATCCGTTGACACCGATTACCATGGAACATGAACCAATTGGACTACATTATCTATGGATGCAATATTTCATCATCATTCTTTATCAGACACTGTTTCTATGGTCCCATGTACCACTTTTCCAGACCATGTTTTCAGATTTGACATTACTGTACACTCACCGGCCACTTTATTAGGAACACCTATCTCCACAACAGCCTGAATTATTCACGGTGTTGTACGTTAAGAGATGCCCTTCTGCAAACCACTGTTTTAAATGGCTGTTATTTGAGCATTTGTGGCCTTTCTGTTAGCTTGAATGAGTCTGGACATTCTCCTCTGACCTCTCTCATTAACAAGGTGTTTTTGTCCACAGAACTGCCGCTCACTGAATGTATTTTATTTATCGCACCATTCTCTGTAAACTCTAGAGACTGTAGTGCGTAGAACTCCCAGGAGGGCAGCTGTTTCTGAGATGCTGGAACCACCATGTCTGGCACCAACAATCATACCACGGTCAAAGCTGCTTAGATTACGCATCTTGCCCGTTCTAATGTTTGGTCGAACAACAACTAAAGCTCTCTGCTCTATATACTCTATATAGAGTTTCAGGAAGCCACATGATTCACTGTTTGAAGGAGCAGGCTATTTGCGTTAACAAGCAGGTGTACCTAATAAAGTGGCCGGTGAGTGTATGTATGCAGGCCCTTGTAATTGCTTTTCCAATACTGCCAAATCGTTACTGATGATTGATTTCACATTGTGGTACGAGTATATAGTGAAATGAGTGGTATCCACCTACAACAACATAAGCGATAACATGGAGCCGGCTGGTGATCCAGGTCACAATAGATGTCAAGCAGTGGGAGGAGGAAGACGAGGAAGGCGTGGTGGTCAAAGGAATGGCAGGGGACAAACACCCCTTCTGAGAGGTGGATGTGGGCCTCGTTTGAGAGATGTGGGGGAACGTGGTAGAGGACAAGGCCACGGACCAAGACAGCGGCAGCAACAGCAAAGAGTGTCCAATGAAATCCGAGCAATAGTTGTAGACCGTGTCATAAATCATGGCATGACAATGACTGAGGCAGCCACAATGATTCAACTAAACCTCAAGATCAACCGTGGCCTCAATCATCGGAACTTTCCGCAATGAGAACCGGTAATTCTTCAGCATGCACTAAACATTAGGCTACTGTTAATTGTCAAATGCATGCCAATGTGTACCACAGAGTAGGTGATGTGACTAAATGTGTTCTTACTGTAATTTTCCCTGCAGAACTGAGACAAGGCCAAATAGGGGAGGCAGAGGCAAAATTCTAACTGACCAACAAGAGTGGGCTGTGGTCAATTTTGTTCGGGCCAGAAATGATATTCGCCTTACAGAAGTTCGGCAGCACATCTTGGACAATGACGACATGTTCAACAATGTGGAAGCCATAAGTTTGCCGACTATTGCACGCATGCTGAAAAGGCACCAGGTGTCTCTAAAACAGTTATACCGTGTGCCTTTTGAAAGAAATGCAGACAGAGTGAAGCAAATGTTGCGGTTTGTTTCCTGGTTCCTTGTTCCTTTGTCAATCATTGGCTCATTGGAGAAATTAGACAATATCATGACAATATTATGACAATATCTTTAATTAAATCATTAGCTCATTTATTAATGCAATTGCAGACAGAAGTTGACCATCAGGAACATAGCACGCATGTTTTCGAGTTATGTTCTTCGAAATAGAAAAAGTCCCAAGTTGTTTTATTAAACCCCAAGTCCTGCCTTTAGTGATGTCACTGCCTACGTTGTTACTATCTACTTATCAGACCAAGCCCATGCATCCACAGCTACACAAACATAGAGTTTCAGTGTTTATCTAAAAGCTAGGCACTAAATGTTCACTCCCCAAAGTTGATTTATTGTGGAATGTCTGACTAGTCACTTATCTCCCATATTCCCCCCTGCAGAGCTCCTTCTTCACAGTCACACATTTCTCAGACGTATCTCTTTAAGAAGGAGAAAGAGAGAGAACTAAAAAACAATTGTGGAATAATACTAAACCTCTACAATGAATATATATTGTTAATCTGTAGTCTAGGACCCGTTGGACTTGTAACCGGAGGATTGCAAGTTCGAATCCCCGAGCTGACAAGTTAAAAATCTGTCGTTCTGCCCTGAACAAGGCAGTTAACCCACTGTTCCCTGGGCGCCGAAGACGTGGATGTCGATTAAGGCAGCCCCCCGCACCTCTCTGATTCAGAGGGTTTGGGTTAAATGCAGAAGACACATTTCAGTTGAAGGCATTTGGTTGTACAACTGACTAATAATGGTGACTTTGACTTTGACTAGGACCCTATAAATGTAAGGAGGAAGGGGTTTTAACCCTTCCCCTTCTATTAATACAACATAAGCATAATCAATTATTATAATACATCAAACATTTAGTACAGCCTTATCATGACCTCTAGGTGATCTTCTAACATTTCCCCCTTTGAGGCTAATAAGTCTCACAGCTTCAATCCTAATTTTCTCCTCTGAAATCAAATAGATTAGGAAAATCCCCTGGATCTATTTGATCCCATGGATGGCCTGCTAAAGAGAGAAACAACTCCTGAGGTTCCTGGAATGTGTCGTGGAATATTTAATCAAAATATGACACCTTACTGGAACTTGTGAATTCAAAATAAGACCTTTAATACAAAATATCAGAGGCCGTGCTGAACCATGGAACAACCGAATTCTGAGCAGCAGAGCACGGTCTTTATAGTATTTCATCCTTACACTTCCCATATCCTGATACAATTTCCCTCTTTTCTATAGGTCCTTTGTTACATTGTCTGCTGACATCCTGTTGCTACAAGTCTGTTTATCAGTTCCATATGTATTTTCTGCTGACATCCTGTTTCTTCTGGAGTCCACTGTTCAACTATCTAGCTTTGGCCATTTACCTGAGCTCAGCAGATATTCTGCTCATATATGTCTTATTCGTTATATATGTTTTTCTGTCTCAATACTTCAAAGAGGTGAGTCAGAATACTGGAAGTGTAATCATTGTTGTGAGTTATTCTCCAACAAATGCTGGTGGGGGTGGGGTGAATCTGTCTATACTCCCATTCCTCCTGAGTCTTGGTAAGAACCCCACAAGTTGAATAAACAATGGGATTAAGAGAAACCAGAAATGCACCAGTATCATTTTCAGCACGATTTGTATCAGCTTCCACCAACACCATCATTCAAGCATGTTACAGTCATTTAGCATTAAAACAGTCACCAATTTTGTCAAAAACAGATTTTTCTGATTTTGTGAGAGTTTTACTAAGATCAGCAATCTTATCAATTATTGCAGTCATATTCTCCGAGGAGTCAGGGAGGAGCATAACACAATCTTCAGGATCAACAATACCTAGTACGTTACAGTGTCCTCTTTCCTTCGCCAAAAGATAATCTAAAGCCAACTCATGGCGGCTGACGACTGCTTTCAGATTTTGGACATCTAATGAGAGTTAAATTCATATGGGCCTGTAAAGAGTAGGTTCAATTGTTTAGCCACTTTCCTAGGACAGCCACACCCCAGGAGGGTATGATTGACATACCAAAAATCTCACCCGGTTGTAGGACATGACCATAGGCTTCCTGATTGTCTGGGATGATTCGTTTGTCACGCTTTAGTACCCCAGAGTTGGTTTTACCTGTCAATTTGAAAAGATCGGTGACCGGAATTCTTAACATATACATATCTGTTCTTCCCATATAACAACATCCCCCCACATCCAGGAGGTAAAGTGAGATACCACTTGTCACTGCATACCCACATCCACCTAAAAGGTGCTCCCATGCCTTCCCCTATCCTGGAAATGTTTACACTTGTCACCTGTTACTGAAAGTCTAACACACTAAAATCCCCTTTAGTATAGTATCTCCTATTACTATACTCTTCTCTCAGTTGACCCATTATATACATGACAAGCTCTATTATCTCCCATATCTTCCCTCTTCCACGTTAGGTAAGTTTCCTCCCCTTCTTGTAACCACCCCAACATACATGTGTCCCATGATCCCCAAATGTTCAAAAGTATTTTTAGCCAAGCACTTTATTATACAGAAAGCAACAGCAAAACACAGAAGTCCTACCAGAAGTGGAATATCATGGCAGACAGGAACATCATTTCCGTACACATCATGTTTCCAAATACACCACAAACCAGTGTCCAATTTGGTCAAAGATGATGTTGACAGCTTTTCCCAGAGTACCTCCTAATTTAGCCAGGTCATTAATAATAGCTGTCATGTTGTCAGAGGAGTCAGGAAGCAACATAACACAGTACAACATAACACATCGTCTATTTCAAGGGACCTGTAGGCCCCTCTGTCTTTAGCCAATATATGCCATTTCGTCTCTGGTCACTACTGCCTTCAAATTCTGCACATTTAGTGACAACTGCGTAAAATCCTGTATTATCAAATTAGTAAGGGCCTGCATGGAGTATGTCAAATTGTTAATCCACTTACCCATTACTACAACTTCCCATGCTGCTTCCTTCCCCCTTTGACCAAAATCAGAATAGTATAATTGCTGGGTTTTTTCCCGAACCCTAGTATTGTTCCTTTGCCAATTGGTACTGCCTGGGTTCCCCACAGAAAGGCTGTGGAGGTGGGTTTATGGGAAAATCATTACCCGTGTGCCAGATGTGTTCCCCTTCCCCTGTAATCCTATGTCTGTCACTGCTTTCACCCATTTATTATTCTCCACATCCCCCGTCCACAAAGGGAACAAGTAGGATTTGGAGAGCAATAAATACCCTACATGTGTGTTTCCATGGTTGCGATATTCTTGTTTCCCAACCATAGTGTGTGTGTATGATGGTGACATCTGGTGACTCTTCAGGTTCTGTGGCTGAACCCTCTGTTGGTTCTTCTGGCCTTTGGTCTCGGCCCTCGTTTCTCCTCTGTTCCTTCCTCATCGATAGATGGTCACCTGGAAGGGACCCCTCCATCTTGGCTGATTCCATTTTCTTTTATTGACTCGTAGTTTCACCCAGTCTCCTACGCAGATGGTCAGAGCATCCATCTGGATCTTCACCAGGGATTAGTTCTGCTGCTTTCCTAGTGTGAGAGTGGAGAAAACTTACAACAGAAGTTAGTTCCTTCATGTACTCAAGATGGTCACACTATGTCTCAGTTATGTCTATCTGTCAGTCACTCACCCCTGGCGTGTTCATGGGTCGTCTAGTTAACATTTTATAAGGTGTACACCCAATACCTTTGTTAAGGCTTCTGCGCATTTTCATGAGGACAAGAGACAATCCCTCTACCCATGTCATTCCTGTGGAATGGCATAGTTTGGCAAGGGAGCCTTTCAGGGTCTGATTAGCCCTCTCAGTAACTCCCATTTCTCCGCAGGTTGATAGATGGACACAAACTTCTGGTCAACACCCATCATTTTGGCCATTTGGGTAACCACGTCTCCTATGAGATGGGTCCCATTGTCTGCAGACAAACCTCAGGCACTCTGAACCTGAGTATAATTCCCCCTAACTAGCAATTTTGCAACTGTTTGCGCACAACTTGGGCGGATGTATTTGGTCTTCCAGTCTGTTCCTTTGTGTGTAGTGTGTTGGGGTGGCGAGGGAGAACTCCCTCCAGGAACTGTGCCTTGTTTTTTTCTTTTATCCAATTCTACTGTTCTCATGTCGCTTGTTGCTGCTGTTGTGCCATCCACCTCCTTTGTGGTTGCTTTTCCATTTTCTTCTGTCAGTGGCATGAGAGGGTAGATCTGTGTATAGTCACCCAGGGGTCCTCTGGGTTGATTCTCATACGGCAGCGGGGAGGTGGGGGGAGTACTCCTCTTGTCTTGACTCAGTTCTTGAAGATCTGTCCTTCCAGCATTATCATTCCTATCACAGTTTCTGATACATCGGTACTCTTCTTCATCACCTTCTTTTTGTCCATTTTTCTTGTCTGAATTATCTCCTTGACTAAATCCAACCGAGTCTTGTTGAATGAACCAGCTATTGGATATCTATTGTCTCCTGCCATCTCTGTCCAGACATGCCATTTCTTATATGCGAAGGGGAAATTCCACAGCAGCAAACTTCTTTTGCATATATTCAACAGGCGTGACAGGCTTCATTGCTCCTATCTCCTCATTCTGGTTTGACTGTGCCATGGTGCTCCGGCTTTTGTTTAGATGATCTGTGTGTAATTTCAGTTGAAGGCATTCAGTTGTACAACTGACTAGGTACCCCCTTTCCCTTTCACTAATGTGTTTTCCAATTACTATAGGGTTATCCTAAAGTGGGTGTAATATGTATGAATATGCCTATATAAATTCCTCTCTATCTCCTTTCAGTGTGAGTTAAATAACCATGGTTGATACTGTAATCCTAAATATACTCTCACATAATCCAGGCTATACTATATGATTCTACTAAACTGAAATATAATTCACACACATGCCTCACAGAGAAACCCGCATGCCAGACTTCAATTCCTATTGTTATATCTTAAGGGTGTGGAGTAACAGTAATATGTTATACACCAGTGCTTCCTGGTGATAGAATCACACAGTAACTTTTTCCAAAGTAGCATTTCCAATACTATCCTATGGTAGGACAGTGACACTAACAAATACGTTCAACCTTTTATTCAAATAACTTCTGTCCTACTCCTAACTTTTTATTCCACTATTGGGCCATTACCCAACAACCCCCACCTAATCCACAGACAAACAAACAATGAAACATACAACGTACTATTCATAACAAACTCAACTCATTCACTGGGTACCTCTACAAAATAAAATAAAATTAACTGGTATCCAACAAATAAAATTTGGTGATTAACGCTGAATCACCTCTGCAAAACGAACTAGTATGTAACTTATAACCGGCCACCCCTCCGTAGATAGGGCATACCTCAGAAGGCCTCGTCAAACCACCTCTGCAAAATAACAATCGAATAATACCGGCCACACATCCATAGATAGGGCATGCCTCAGATAGCCTCAGATAGCCTTTGAATTGCCTCTAACAAATTAAATGTATAAAACCGGGCAACTGTCGCTTTGAATTGCCTCTAACAAATTAAATTATAAAACCATCAGAGCTCCTTCTTCACAGTCACACATTTCTCAGATGTGTCTCTATAAGAAGCAGAGAGAGAACTAAAAAACAATTATGGAACAATACTAAACCTCTACAATGAATATATATTGTTAATCTGTAGTCTAGGACCCTATAAATGTAAGTAGGGAGGGGTCTTATATCCCCTCCCCTTCTATTAATACAACAGAAGCATAATCAATTATTATAATACATCAAACATTTAGTACAGCCTTATCATGACCCCTAGGTGAACTTCTAACACAACTGAGGACTGAGTATGTTCAGGTATGTTCAGTTTCAAGATGCCTGTTGTGAAAAATTCCCCCAAAATTCTACATCATCGTAATCAGTAATTCTCTTTCCAAAATGTCTTTTTAGAGGGTGATGGAGCTGGATGCTGATGAAAACCATCACAAATTACTATTTTTGGATGAGGCAGGCTTTAACCTGGCCAAGACAAGGAGGAGAGGTCAGAATTTCATTGGCCAGCAGGCAACTATCCAAGTACCTGGACAACGTGGGGCTTTTGGAAATCGTTTTTTATATTTATAAAAAAAAAAGATATTTCCGCCTTTATTTAACCAGGTAGGCCAGTTGAGAAAAAGTTCTCATTTACAACTGCGACCTGGCCAAGATAAAGTAAAGCAGTGTGACAAAAACAACAACACAGAGTTACACATAAACAAACGTACAGTCAATAACACAATAGAAAAATATATGTACAGTGTGTGCAAATGTATACGAGTAGGGAGGTAAGGCAATAAATAGGCCATAGAGGCGAAATAATTACAATTTATCATTAACACTGGAGTGATAGATGTGCAGATGATGATGTGCAAGTAGAGATACTGGGGTGCAAAAGAGCATGAGGGTAAGTAATAATATGGGGATGAGGTAGTTGGGTGTGCTATTTACAGATTGGCTCTGTACAGGTACAGTGATTGATAAGCTGCTCTGACAGCTGATGCTTAAAGTTAGTGAGGGAGATGTGAGTTTCCAGCTTCAGTGATTTTTGCAATTCGTTCCTGTCATTGGCAGCAGAGAACTGGAAGGAAAGGCGGCCAAAGGAAGGGTTGACTTTGGGGATGACCAGTGAAATATACCTGCTGGAGTGCATGCTACGGGTGGGTGTTCCTATGGTAACCAGTGAGCTGAGATAAGGCGGGGCTTTACCTAGCAAAGACTTATAGATGACCTGGAACCAGTGGGTTTGGCGACGAATATGTAGTGAGGTCCAGCCAACGAGAGCATATACAGTGGGGAAAAAGTATTTAGTCAGCCACCAATTGTGCAAGTTCTCTCACTTAAAAAGATGAGACAGGCCTGTAATTTTCATCATAGGTACACTTCAACTATGACAGACAAAATGAGGAAAAAATCCAGAAAATCACATTGTAGGATTTTTAATGAATTTATTTGCAAATTATGGTGGAAAATAAGTATTTGGTCACATACAAACAAGCAAGATTTCTGGCTCTCACAGACCTGTAACTTCTTCTTTAAGAGGCTCCTCTGTCCTCCACTCATTACCTGTATTAATGGCACCTGTTTGAACTTGTTATCAGTATAAAAGACACTTGTCCACAACCTCAAACAGTCACACTCCAAACTCCACTATGGCCAAGACCAAAGAGCTGTCAAAGGACACCAGAAACAAAATTGTAGACCTGCACCAGGTTGGGAAGACTGAATCTGCAATAGGTAAGCACCTTGGTTTGAAGAAATCAACTGTGGGAGCAATTATTAGGAAATGGAAGACATACAAGACCACTGATAATCTTCCTCGATCTGGGGCTCCACGCAAGATCTCACCCGTGGGGTCAAAATGATCACAAGAACGGTGAGCAAAAATCCCAGAACCACACGGGGACCTAGTGAATGACCTGCAGAGAGCTGGGACCAAAGTAACAAAGCCTACCATCAGTAACACACTACGCCGCCAGGACTCAAATCCTGCAGTGCCAGACGTGTCCCCCTGCTTAAGCCAGTACATGTTCAGGCCCATCTAAAGTTTGCTAGAGAGCATTTGGATGATCCAGATGAGGATTGGGAGAATGTCAGATGAAACCAAAATAGAACTTTTTGGTAAAAACTCAACTCGTCGTGTTTGGAGGACAAAGAATGCTGAGTTGCATCCAAAGAACACCATACCTACTGTGAAGCATGGGGGTGGAAACATCATGCTTTGGGGCTGTTTTTCTGCAAAGGGACCAGGACGACTGATCCGTGTAAAGGAAAGAATGAATGGGGCCATGTATCGTGAGATTTTGAGTGAAAACCTCCTTCCATCAGCAAGGGCATTGAAGATGAAACGTGGCTGGGTCTTTCAGCATGACAATGATCCCAAACACACCGCCCGGCAACGAAGGAGTGGCCGTAAGAAGCATTTCAAGGTCCTGGAGTGGCCTAGCCAGTCTCCAGATCTCAACCCCATAGAAAATCTTTGAAAGTCCGTGTTGCCCAGCTACAGCCCCAAAACATCACTGCTCTAGAGGAGATCTGCATGGAGGAATGGGCCAAAATACCAGCAACAGTGTGTGAAAACCTTGTGAAGACTTACAGAAAACGTTTGACCTCTGTCATTGCCAACAAAGGGTATATAACAAAGTATTGAGATAAACTTTTGTTATTGACCAAATGCTTATTTTCCACCATAATTTGCAAATAAATTCATAAAAAATCCTACAATGTGATTTTCTGGATTTTTTTCCCTCATTTTGGCTGTCATGGTTGAAGTGTATCTATGATGAAAATCACAGGCCTCTCTCATCTTTTTAAGTGAGAGAACTTGCACAATTGGTGGCTGACTAAATACTTTTTTTCCCCACTGTAGGTCGCAGTGGTGGGTAGTATATGGGGCTTTGGTGACAAAACGGATGGCACTGTAATGGACTGCATCCAGTTTGCTTAGTAGAGTGTTGGAGGCTAATACATCACCATGTGTGCGGCTATGTCAGAAGATGGTGTGATGGGACGCAGACCTCGTATTGGATCATATAATGCAGCTCTCCCTGTAACCTTCCTTGATGAGCTAAATCAGGTCTGTGGAGCTGATGGCGTGACCTATGTCATTGTGTGGGATAATGTCAGGTTCCACCATGCTCAAATGGTGCAAGCAGGGTTTCAGGCCCATCCACAATTTACCACCCTGTACTTACCCGCATACTCTCCTTTCCTTAACCCGATTTGAGGAATTTTTTTCCACATGGAGGTGGAAGGTATATGATAGGCTCCCTCACAAACAAGCCACCCTTCTCCAGGCCATGGATGGCGCATGCAATGACATCACGGCAGACCAGTGTCAGGCCTGGATTCGCCATGCCTGAAGATTCTTCCCAAGATGTTTGGCTAATGAAAACATCCATTGTGACATGGATGAGAACCTGTGGCCAAATCCACAAGACAGGGTTGATGAAAATATAGAAGTACAGTAACCAGCCTTTGTTTTGCTTTTTACAGTAAGCCAGGTGAGGAACACTGCAGTTTATGTTTTACTGTAGTTTTTTTCCTTTTTTGTAGCTAATTATTTTGCTTTGATTCAAAGAAATCTATGTTGTGATTTTATTGTATTTCATCAATACATTTCAGATTTTGTTCAATGATTCCACTGTGTCTGTAGTATTCTCTCTTCTAGTTATTTTACAGTGATGTATTTACGTGTAGTACTATAATGAAACATGTATCACATTTTGTACTACAATATTTAATGATTGTACAAACAACTGCACAGTGAAACTATCGGTATCTTGTGTGTGGGTGATCTAAATGAATGTTCCTATGGTATTTCATAATAAATTTGTTATTTGAACCAATGATTCTGCAAGTGCAAGGATTCTTTAAAGATATGAATGCACAATGCAATGTTTTGAACATTGGACAGTCTGTGTCACAAGTGATGACTGTTTTGAGTTTTGTGTCTAGAGTTTTTTTAAATGAAGGTTCTAAAATTAGTGCCAAGGTGATTGTAAAAAACTGTATTAATAACCAGAGCTGCAACTCTAAAACATGCAGGGTGAATTTAAAACATGCAGGGTGAATTTAAAACATGCAGGGTGAATTTAAAACACGCAGGGTTAATTTAAAACATTTCAACTAGTTTGTGTGTATGTGTGTCTGTGTGTATGTCTGGCTGTGTGTGTGTGTGTCTGGCTGTGTGTGTGTGTGTGTGTCTGGCTGTGTGTGTTTAGGGCTGTGACGGTCATGAAATTTTGTCGGACGGTGATTGTCAAGCAAATAACTACCAGTCTCACGGTAATTGACCGTTAATGAACATAAACACATTCAGCATCTCCTGGCTTCCACACACAGCCTAGAAGCCACTGATGCAGACCTCCGGAACATCTACATTATAAAAAGTCTAATAAATCCATATAGCCTACACCACAATAAATCCATTATTTATTTTAGACAGGTCTAAAGAAACATGATATGAAGAAAATGTAGTCTATTTCAGAAGAACAGAATAGCATACTCGGAGTTGTCCTTATGGTAAGCCGTTATCTGCTATGCCATATGGCTGTGGGCTACACTAGTTCATTTAGCAGTCAAGATTTGCTTAGAATTCCAGGGCATTATTTTATAGTATGAAAAATACAATTTAACAAAGCTGAATAAAATAGAATGCATATTTTCTCCAAGCAATTTGAGGGAGTGTGCCCATGCGGCTATTTTGTGTTGAGCGGTTAACAAAGAAACTGGTCCTCCTACATGCTTAATTTAGAGTTATTGAAGCAACTTTAGTTGTGATACAAACATTGGGCTATATGTTTTGATTTTTAATACATTTTAAGGCTGCATGATGCGACTCTAACGATGATTTGAAAAAAAGTTGCATGAAAGGCATAAACTCTGCTTTTAGTTTTTTTTCAGTCTCTCATTCACAATTTGACAAAAGTTTTACAACACCTACTCATTCAAGGGTTTTTCTTTATTTGTACTATTTTCTACATTGTAGAATAATAGTGAAGACATCAAAACTATGAAATAACACACTTTTTATTTGAGATTCTTCAAAGTAGCCACCCTTTCCCATGATGACAGCTTTGAACACTCTTGGCATTCTCTCAACCAGCTTCATAAGGTTGTCACCTGGAATGCATTTCAATTAACAAGTGTGCCTTGTTAAAAGTTAATTTGTGGAATTTCTTTCCTTCTTAATGCGTTTGAGCCAATCATCTGTATTGTGACAAGGTAGGAGTGATATACAGAAGATAGCCGTATTTGGTAAAAGACCAAGTCCATATTATGGCAAGAACAGCTCAAATAAGCAGAGATAAATGACAGTCCATCATTACTTTAAGACATGAAGGTCAGTCAAGAACTTTGAAAGTTTCTTCAAGTGCTGTCACAAAAACCATTACGCTATGATGAAACTGGCTCTCGTGAGGAACTCCACAGGAAAGGAATACCCAGAGTTACCTCTGCTGCAGAGAATAAGTTCATTAGAGTTAACTGCACATTAGATTGCAGCCCAAATAAATGCTTCACAGAGTTCAAGTAACAGACACATCTCAACATCAACTGTTCAGAGGAGTCTGTGTGAATCAGGCCTTCATAGTCGAACTGCTGCAAAGAACCACTACTAAAGGACACCAATCAGGAGAAGAGACTTGCTTGGGCCAAGAAACATGAGCAATGGACATTAGACCAGTGGAAATCTGTCCTTTGGTCTGATGTGAGTTTTTGGTTCCAACTGCCGTGTCTTTGTGAGATGCAGAGTAGGTGAACGGATGATCTCCGCATGTGTAGTTCTCACCATGAAGCATGGAGGAGGAAGTGTACAGTACAGAGAGATCCTTGATTAAAAACCTACTCCAGAGCGCTCAGGACCTCAGACTGGGGCGAAGGTTCACCTTCCAACAGGACAACGACCCTAAGCACACAGCCGAGACAACGTAGGAGTGGCTTCGAGACAAGTCTCTGAAGGTCCTTGAGTGGCCCAGCCAGAGTCCTGGCTTGAACCCGATCGAACATCTCTGGAGAGACTTGAAAATAGCTGTGTGGTGACGCTCCCCATCCAACCTGACAGATCTTTAGAGGATATGCAGAGAAGAATGGGAGAAACTCCCCAAATACAGGTGTGCCAAGCTTGTAGCGTCATACCCAAGAACATTCAAGGCTGTAATTGCTGCCAAAGGTGCTTCAACAAAGTACTGAGTAAAGGGTATGAATACTTATGTAAATGGGATATTTCAGTTTTTTTTTTTTTAATTAGCAAACATTTAGTTATTATTGGGTATTGTGTGTAGCTAAAACAAAACATTTGAATCCAAATTTGACTGTAACGTAACAAGATGTGGAAAAAGTCAGGGTTCTGAATGCTTTCTGAATGCACTGTAGTTGTGGTTCTTAGCAAATTGAACCAGCACTGAAATTTGAGGAGTGATGTTCATTTCTTCCTCTTCTCTGCTCTTTTCCTCAAGTTGAAGCACATTCCTAACACCCAGACGGATGTAGCATCGAATAGCCCACGCGATATGCAACTTTTCAGGGATGTCAGGAACCAATATGCACAGGCAGTTAGGAAAGCTAAGGCTAGCTTTTTCAAGCAGGAATGTGCATCCTGTAGCACAAACTCAAAAAGTTCTGGGACACTAAAGTCTATGGAGAATAAGAGCACCTCCTCTCAGCAGCCCACTGCATTGAGGCTAGGAAATACTGTCACCACTGACAAATCCACTACAATTGAGAACAACATTAAGCATTTTTCTACGGCTGGCCATGCTTTCCACCTGGCTACCCCTACCCCGGTCAACAGCCCCACACTCCCCACAGCATCTCGCCCAAGCCTCCCCATTTCTCATTCACCTAAATCTGGTTTCAGAGCTTGTCTCGGGTGCACCTCAGCCACACTCAAAGTCCTAAACGATATCATAACCGCTATCGATAAAAGACATTACTGTGCAACCGTATTCATTGACCTGGCCAAGGCTTTCGACTCTGTCAATCACCACATTCTTATTGGCAGACTCAACAGCCTTGGTTTCTCAAATGATTGCCTCACCTGGTTCACCAACTACTTCTCTGATAGAGTTCAGTGTGTCAAATCGGAGGGCCTGTTGTTCGGACCTCTGGCAGGCTCTATGGGGGTGCCTCAGGGTCATTTCTCGGGCCGACTCTCTTCTCTGTATACATCAATGATGTCGCTCTTGCTGCCGGTGATTCTCTGATCCACCTCTACGCAGATGACACCATTCTGTATACTTCTGGCCCTTCTTTGGACACTGTGTTAACTAACCTCCAAACGAGCTTCAATGCCATACAACTCTCCTTCCGTGGCCTCCAACTGCTCTTAAATGCAAGTAAAACTAAATGTATGCTTTTCAACCGTTCACTGCCGCACCTGCCCGCCCATCCAGCATCACTACTCTGGACGGCTCTGACTTAGAACATGTGGACAACTACAAATACCTAGGTGTCTGGCTAGACTGTAAACTTTCCTTCCAGACTCACATTAAATATCTCCAATCCAAATTTAAATCTAGAATCTGCTTCCTATTTCGCAACAAAGCACCTTCACTCATGCTGCCAAACATACCCTCGTAAAACTGACCATCCTACCGATCCTCGACTTTGACGATGTCCTTTATAAAATAGCCTCCAACACTCTACTCAACAAATTGGATGTAGTCTATCACAGTGCCATCCGTTTTGTCACCAAATCCCCATATACTACCCACCACTGCGACCTGTACTCTCTCGTTGGCTGGCCCTTGCTTCATACTCTTTGCCAATCCCACTGGCTCCAGGTCATCTACAAGTCTCTGATAGGTAAAACCCCGCCTTATCTCAGCTCACTGGTCACCATAGCAGCACCCACCTGCAGCACGCGCTCCAGCCGGCATATCTCACTGGTCACTCCAAAAGCCAATTCCTCCTTTGGCCTCCTTTCCTTCCAGTTCTCTGCTGCCAATGACTGGAACGAACTACAGAAATCACTGAAGCTGGAGTCTCATATCTCCCTCACTAGCTTTAAGCACCAGCTATCAGTGCAGCTCACAGATCTCTGCACCTGCACATAGCCCATATGTAAACAGCCCATCCTACTACCTCATCCCCATACTGTATTTATTTATTTATCTTGGTCCTTTGCACCCCAGTAACTTGCACATTTATCTCCTGCACAGCTACCATCCCAGTGTTGAATTGCTATATTGTAATTACCTCTCCACCATGGCCTATTTGTTGCCCTACCTCCCTTATCTTACCTCATTTGCACTCACTGTATATAGACTTGTTATTTAATTTTATATGATTTCTTTCATTTTTCTACTGTATTATTGGCTGTATGTCTGTGTATTCCATGTGTAACTCTGTGTTGTTGTATGTGTCGAACTGCTGTGCTTTATCTTGGCCAGGTCACAGTTGTAAATGAGAACATGTTCTCAACTAGCCTACCTGGTTAAATAAAGCTAAAATAAAAAATAAATAAAAAATGTAAAGAACTTGGGAACCTCCCAGCCTCCAGGAAAATCACCTTGTTCTTTATTCACAAGTTTGGATAGAAATTGATCCACATGTTATTCTCTTCCATGTAGAATTGTAGCAAAGCTTGTAACTTGGGAAGCTCATTCAATAATACAGACATGGGCGATTTCTGTCCCAGGGGACTGAACTGTGCAAGTTTTTGTTCAATTTAGACCACAATTAGTTGAATGAGGTGTTAGTGAAGTGCTGGAACAAAAACCTGTACACTCTCATGTAAAGAACCTATGGGTGTCATGACTTCAGTTGACTAAATATAGTTACCATTTTCTTTTGTTAATCTATGCAGGTTTGTCATGTGATTTCCAGGCGCCTGGTGGAGATGATACAACAATACTCCAAGGCAGGACATTTCCCTGCATCCAGGTTGAGGCCTGCTACCAGCAGGAACATGGAGAAGCCCTATGCACCATCAGCCTATCTACTCCTGGAGTAACTCCCTGTCAGAGAGACTGGGATTAGAGGTTTTTGCAGGAGGCCCTGGGCCAATGGAAGGTCAGGGGTGAGGGCTTAGGGGTCAGAGGGAGTGAGATGTTTTACTTTTTAATTGTTTAATGGATAGTCTTTGCAACTTTTCTGACGGACAGCACAACACAAACCAAGCCAAACCTAGCCAACCCAAGCCCCCTACATGCCCATTGAAAACCCTTGACTGGCTCTGTTTTTACGCATCCATTTGTCTTATTGTTGATTGAGGACTATAAGCGTCCAATGTAAATGTTAACTCTTGCTTTCTCCTTCAAGAGCATTCAGTACCTTTAACCATCTCTCTCCAGGTGCTGCAGAGACAGAATATTCCAAGGACCTCCAGAGCCTTCAGACCAACTACCTGCAATCTCTCCAAAGCACAGAGAAATAAGCTCTGCTGCTGGTAATATACTTTATACACTATGTAAACAACCTTCACTATGGCAGCCTGTGTGATGACATATAGCATATTATAAACCGAGTGGTTTGAGCCCTGAATGCTGATTGTCTGACAGCTGTGGTCTATCAGACCGTATACCACGGGTATAACAAACAGTTTATAAAGCATGAAGGCACCTCGGGTTTGTGGTTTATGGCCATTATACCACGGCTAAGGACTGTATCCAGGCACACTGCGTTGCGTTGTGCATAAGAACAGCCCTTAGCCGTGGTTTATTGGCCATATACCACACCCCCTCGGGCCTTCTTGCTTAAATATCCAGGGTCACTGGTTGGATTGGATTTACTCTACTCACTTAACTCATGCACTCTCCTGCCTCTAAGTCTCCCAGACTTTTATAAAAACTAACGCGTCATCCCCCTATTCCCAGGTGAGTCTGCTGGGTCATGGAACTCTAGAGCAGCACATGGAAAAACCTGCCACCCTGTTGTCAGCTACAATATTTCTTCACAGCCTTTCGTACAGTAACATTTCCCAAGCAAAAACGATTCAAAAGACCAAAGAGGATAGATGTGTTCAGTACAGCTGGCATTCAATTTAGAAAAAACGAAATATTCCAAATCTGTTCCATTAAGTCGATGTTGAATGAGATTCAGCAGCAGGTACAAAAACACTGAAAAACAGCAAACAGAACAAAACCTGCAGTTCTCATGTCTATCATCAGACAAGGGTTACTGATATTAAGAGACAAAAGTTAACAACAAACTGATTCATTTCAATGTATTGCATTCAAAGTTTGTTAACAGTTTCCCCACAACCATCGTTAGTGTCAATTGCCTGTTAGCCGGTACTTTTGATGTGTGATGTTTTTTAAATATTATTCTTTAAGATAAATTAAACATAGTCAAATCCTAGTGCAAAAGCAGGTGAGCTGGTTATTTGGCCATTTTCTGGTAGAAAACAACTGAGAGCGTCGAGTATAAAACGTCAAGCCTGAAATACTCACTGATATCATTACAGAAATTCACAATAGATTTAAAATTAAATAAATAAAGTTACATATATATATATAAAATGCCATAAACACGCCTTTTAAACATTTACACTTATCTATCATTAATCGTATTTATATGTAATGACATCTAATTGTGTATTTTTTAAATACAGTTTTAACCATTGTGTATCATTTTGACTGCTGTTTGTGAAAATCACCTGGTCTCGGTTGTCTGTACAGTATAATGTGCACCTACAGTAGCTGTCTATACCTGTCACTTTCTACAACATGTTTCCATTTAGCTCCAACACCTCTCTGCATGCAAAACCACAGGAATGACAGCACAGTAGTAACACCTGTCTGCCTCCCCCTCTCCTGCTGCTTTGTCTTTAATGAAATATGATATCCACTGTGCTCCCGACCAGCCCAAGATACAGTTCATCCCCTAGCAACCAACCACCTCCCCTACCAACAGAATCACAATAACAACCCCTGGCTCCCTGCTCTCAAAACACAGAACCAAATCTTGCAGACGTTGGGACTGCCCGACTACTGCCTCCCCAAGGACACGCTGCAGGCAGGGCCTTTGTTTACCAGTCTCATCTTCTTATCCTCTACTTTTTCTGTTCATTTTTTCTTCTTAAAACTGCTCCCATGATTATTCCTCTATGATGGTGTTCTGCATGCTGTGAATCTGCATAGCCCTCTATGTCATATTTCATTGTGCCACAAGCTACTGCCGTATAAATAGACTATTGTTGATCTGTGTTACTTCCTCTACACTAAATGAATTTAGTCAACAATCAATGTTCTGCATTCTTTCATAAGACTGGGGTGTATTCACTAGGAACCAAACGGAAGCAAACAGACAAAACAGGGAGGGACTCATCTAAACTTGTCCAATAAGAAACAATGTTTTCTATTGTAAAACGTTTTGTTACGATGTGCACTAATGAATACATCTCCTGCTGTAGTGTACCTGGGTTACTGCTACAAGGGTTACTGCTATTAAGAGACAAGAGGTGACAATAAACTGATTAATTTCAATGTATGCATTCAAAAACCGGTTCGGTGTACACTAATGAATACACCCCTGCTGTAGGGTACCTGGTGTTTTGCACTGGTTAATGCACCTGTAACACAGGAGGCTGCTGAGGGTGGGCGGCTCATAATAATGGCTGGAATGGAGTCAATGGAATTGTATCAACCATGTGTTTGATGTGTTCGATACTATTCAATTTATTCCGTTCCAGCCATTACTATGAGCCCGTCCTCCCAATTAAGGTGCCACCAGCCGCCTGTGACCTGTAAGGATTATGTTATGTGCTTACTTTGGATCCTCCTTTCCCCAAATTTCCCAGCTTTCCAGATATCCTGGTTGGAAAACTCCTGGAATTACAAGGGAATATGCAGGAAATCCGTGAATGCTCCAGCCAGGAGGATTTTGGGAAAGTTCCCGGAATTATGCAACCCTAATGCTCAGGCCCTCCGTCGTTCAAGACAACCATCAGTTTTGATGAAGCTAACTTGGTTGTCAGTCATCACTCATCAGTGTTATTTACATTATAGCCCCACTTGTATGTGAAGAAGATTTACTTCCTGGAATTCAAAACAATAAAAAAAGATCAGGTTGCAAACATCTGCAATGTGTTCCTTCATATTAACTTGGTTGTCAAAAATCACTCTATAGTCCCACCTCATATGTAAACAGCATTTGCTTGAATGCAAAACAGTAAAAAGGGGAGTTTGTATGTGTCCAATTTGATATTATGCTGACTTCTTCTTTGACAATGGCTGTAGCCATAAGTAAATAATGGATTATTGTGGATTCTGTCACCATGAGAATTCAGACACAACTCAAGGTTAGGGTAATTTGACCCAAATATAGAGTTTGGATTACCTATCCCTTTAAAAACCTGTGCGGTTCAGTCCTATTACAGAAAGACAATGTCTCCCCCTACTGTCTGTCTGTGTGAACTGCTTGCTCTCCAGGACTGTCCTCAATCACTGTCATCGTTGTACCACTCTAGGGCCAGTTTCCCAAACACAGTCACAGGTTAAACCTAGTCCAGGTCAAAAAAGCATTCTCCATGGAGATTCTCTATTAAAATCGCTTTTGGTCCAGGACTAGGATTCATCTTTGCCTGGGAAAGCAGCCCATTGAGAATAAAACCCTGATACATTTTAATTTCAGACACCACGACCACAGATGTCAAAGATAAGTGTAATAATTTCATGTATAAAATGTAAACTGATTTAAAACATGATAGAATGGCCATAAAACATGACCAAGGTTTTAAACCAGGGATGGTCAACTGGTGTCCTCGGGCCCCCTTCTGAACGCATGTGGATCAATTTCAATAATTTATTTATTTGTATTTTCAGAACTAAAAGTTAATGTTGTGAGTTAGAATAGTAGAATACACAAAGTGAAATTTCAAAATGTGGTTGTGCATCAGCAGTTTCTCTTTTTTTATGTCAGTCACTGAGTCAGTCAATTAGCCCATGTAATCATTATTATTTTCTTTTTGCCAAGTTAGCTGGCTGCTAAACTATCTAAACTTGTTAACATTGTGGAATTACCGGCCGGGGTCCCCATTGATTTTGTTAGTTAAACATCTCTCTCCACCAATGGCAAAATGTGTAGAATTGCACCCAACTTGTTTTAAACCTGCAACATTGTCTCTGCACCCAATGGCAAATTGTGTAGAGTTTGTGTAAAATATTTCTCTCCTCTGTCAAGAGTGGGGGCCACTAAAATGTTTTGCTCACAATGTGTGTGGGGGAGGAGGGTGGTATGGATGTGGGGCCGCAGATGCTTGCGGGTCTGCATGATGAGTAAATGCTTTGTCCCCACCCCCATCAAAGTTGCCCTTCCCTGTTTTAAACAATGCAGCAACACTGCATTCCACTAGAACGCCGTAGCACACTTCACAGACAGATACAGCAACCGTCTGAGCGGTTGGCTTCTGAGTCCTCACCCGCTACGGACTTATACCGACTCTACTTTGGTCTGACCCACTACAGGCGGTCCGGCAAGAACCAGGCAGATGTGTTCACATCCAGAGTTTTGTCCTCTGGTTTAATTCACACATTACCACACACACATAGAAGAAGTGATCTTTGTGATACCTAGGATGGACTTGAGGTTCTAAAGGTGTTAAATATATACACACATGACCGTATTAATATAGTTATATATATTTCTATTGCATGTACAACAGGAATGAAGAGGATATTCACATAGCAGCATATACACATCAACAAACATGTCTATCACAGGAGGTTGGTGGCACCTTAATTGGGGAGGAAGGGCTCGTGGTAATGGCTGGAGCAGAATGGTATCAAATACAAACACATGGTTTGATGCCTTAATTATGAGCCGTCCTCCCCTCAGCAGCATCCACTAATGTACAGTGCAGTCAGACCCCTTGACTTTTGCCAGCATTTTGTTACGTTACAGCCGCATTCTAATGGGGCGGCAGGTAGCCTAGAGGTTAGAGCGTTGGACTAGTAACCGAAAGGTTGCAAGATCGAATCCTGGAGCTGACAGGGTAAAAATCTGTAGTTCTGCCCATGAACAAGGCAGTTAACCCACTGTCCCTAGGTCATCATTGAAAATAAGAATTTGTTCTTAACGGACTTGCCTAGTTAAATAAAGGTAAACAAAAATATTGATTAAACAGTCTTTTTTTTCATTATCAATGTACACACAATACCCAATGACAAAGCATAAACACGGTTTTAGACAATTTTGCTAATTTATAAAAAAATTAAACTGAAATATTAAATTGACATAAGTATTCAGACCCTTTACTCAGTACTTTCGTAAAGCACCATTTGGTAGCGATTACAGCCTTGATTCTTCTTGGGCGGCCAAACTCCAAGCGGACTGTCATGTGCCTTTTACTGAGGAGTGGCTTCTGTCTTGCCACTCTACCATAAAGGCCTGATTGGTGGACTGCTGCAGAGATGGTTGTCCTACTGGAAGGTTCTCTCATCTCCACAGAGGTACTCTGGAGGTCTTTCAGAGTGATCATCAGGTTCTTGATCACCTCCCTGACAAAGGCTCTTCTCCCCAGATTGCTGTTTGGCCAGGCTGCCAGCTCTAGGAAGAGTCTTCGTGGTTCCAAACTTCTTCCATTTAAGAATGATGGAGGCCACTGTGTTCTTGGGGACCTTCAATGCTGCAGGAACGTTTTGGTACCCTTCCCCAGATCTGAAGCCTCGACACAATCCGGTCTCGGAGCTCTACGGACAATTCCTTCCACCTCATGGCTTGGATTTTGCTCTGACGTGCACTGTCAACTGTGGAACCTTATATAGACAGGTGTGTGCCTTTCCAAATCATGTCCAATCAATTGAATTTACCACAGGTGGACTCCAATCAAGTTGTAGAAACATCTCAAGGATGATCAATGGAAACCGCATGCACCTGAGCTCAATTGCAGGTCTCCAGGCAAAGGGTCTGAATAATTTGCAAACATAAAAAAAGTTTTTGCTTTGTCAATTTTGGCAAGTGTGTAGACCGATATAGAATATGTAGAATAGAATAGAACCGTAACAAAATGTGGAATCTACAGATTTTTACCTTGTCAGCTTGGGTATTCGATCTAGAAACCTTTCGGTTACTGGCCTAACACTCTAACCACTAGGCTACCTGCGGCCCCATATTTGATCTATGAATGGTGCCAACCAGCCATTATTGTGAGCCATCCTCCCTCAGCAGCCTCCACTGACATATATAAACATCTCTCTCTAGGCGAGAGAAACAAATCACTCAACATGCTAGATGCATGGTCCTCTCTCCAGCCTGGTGGGGATCTTATCTGATCTGTGTCAGGTGCCACCCAGTTGTACATCTTACTGTGCATGCTAGAGCTCAGAGGACCATCTCCAAGATGTCTAGCAGGTTCTAGAACGCACCATGGCATAACAGTAGTGGCTATACAAATAACCATCTCTTAACAATAACATCTACTGTGCAAATACTTATGTAATTATTTAAAGGTAATTCTGGCACTTTGTGCATGTTGTCTATCTAAAATATACACAAACCTGCAAGATAACAGTACTATCACAATACAGTTACACTGGTAGGAAAGTAGCAACAAGTACTATTAGTAACTAAGCATTGTTTAGCAGCACTAAAACCCCAACTGTAGACCCCACAACTCACACTCTCTTAGATGCATACTATCTTCCTAATTAACACAATCAACTTGGTCACCAGCCAAAGTCAAAGTCAGTCAGAGTCAAAATGTCCATTCGGGCACGCTGATTGGTGAAAACCAGGAGGCTAGGATAAAAGACAGCTGAGAAGGGGAGAAATCACCTTACCTGAACTGTGTGGAAGGTCACGTGCACAGGCATCGGTTTAAAACATGACATAAAGGCCATAGAACATGACCAAGATTTTAAACAATGTAGCAATAACATAGAATTACATTAGAATGCCATAGCACACTTCACAGACTGACGGGCAGACTGTTAAACGATGGGCAAGGGATCTTTTAAAATCACTAGCCAGGCAGTGGGTAAAATCACTGGGGAAGCCAAGCCCAAAATATAAGCCATTTTAAAACCTGTATTGTGATATATTGCGTTGTTTGCTCTTTAACCTGTTAATTCATATGTCTTGCGACCGTGATATACAGGCCTAAAGGCCGAGACAATAAGAATACAGTGGCAGAATGTCTGTTGGCTTCCCTTGCCTTCAATGCTACGGGCGGCTCCAATGTCATACTCATTTGGACCAGACAGTATCAGATAGATGGCGTCCACGTAGAGAGACAGAGGCGCTGTTTCACTCGCTCAACGCTTTGTCCTGTGAGATACATTCAGCCTCTTGCGAATTGAAGGAAAATTATGAAACAGAGACAAAAATCTACATGTATTTTTTATTGGGAAATTTTGGGAAGCCTGCCTTCTCTTGGCCTCTATGAATACACACCCCTGTGAAAAAGCTAATTAATAATGAAACGACAAATGGAAATAAAAATCTGAAAGATCAGATATGGAAGTCAGAATCAAAGCAGTTCTTTGCTTGGGAGGGAGTGGGATCTCTGTTACAGCCAGGTTGTAGATGTAATATGGTCCTGGTCAGTTCTTTGCTTGGGAGGGAGTGGGATCTCTGTTACAGCCAGGTAGTAGATGTAATATGGTCCTGGTCAGTTCTTTGCTTGGGAAAGAGTTGGATCTCTGTTACAGCCAGGTAGTAGATGTAATATGGTCCTGGTCAGTTCTTTGCTTGGGAAAGAGTTGGATCTCTGTTACAGCCAGGTAGTAGATGTAATATGGTCCTGGTCAACATTAGTGCACTATATAGGGAATATAAGATGCCGTTTGGAAAATTTGGGTAACTTCCCAGTTTACCAGAAATATTGGTTGGAAGATACCTGGAATTGAGAGGGAATAAGGTGGAAATCCAGTAATCCTCCAACCAGGATTTCTAGAAAACCAGGCAATTTTGTAACCCTACTATTGTTATTCTTTAAGGTCATACGGTTCATCCACAAATCCAGGGAACTAAGGGAAACTTAGCCAGCAGATATGACCCGCTTGCTTACAGCTGCACTATGGTCAGACAGGCCTCCTGGTTAGGTCAAGACACCGCAGAGTCGGTGGGAGATATGGCTCAGAAAACATACCTCAACCCATGGATGAAAAATGCCTTGTACTCCGAATTATACCATCTGTTACAGCGAGGAGATTGAGCGACTTCTAGTTTTCCGGAAAACTGTAATTTTTGTCCTCATGCCATTTTGGAATGGCAGTGTCAGCCTATCAGCTACTTTGTTGTTTTTATTTGTATTTATTAGAGATCCCCATTAGATGTGCCAAGGCAGCAGCTACTCTTCCTGTGGTCTAAACATATTAAAGCACTTACATTACACATAAAACAAAACAGTAAATCATTATTAAACTACTACATATCTACAATACAGACTGTTTAATACCCCCATACAACAATACCACACTGTGTGCGTATGCATGAGTCTGTACCTTTTGTGCTTGTCTCTCACAGTCCCGTTGTTCCATAAGGTGTATTTTTATCTGTTTAAAAAAAAAAATCATATTCTACTTCTTGCATCCGTTACCTGATGTGGAATAGAGTTCCATTTAGTCATGGCTCTATGTAGCACTGTGCGTCTCCCATAGTCTGTTCTGGACTTGGGGATTGTGAAGAGACCTTTGGTGGCATGTCTTGTGGGGTATGCATGGGTGTCCGAGCTGTGTGCTAGTAGTTTAACAGACACCTCAGTGCATTCAGCATGTCAACACCTCTTACAAAAACAAGTATTGATGAAGTCAATCTCTCTTCCACTTTCAGCCATGAGTGATTGACATGCATGTCATTAATGTTAGCTCTCCGTGTACTTTTAAAGACCAGCCGTGCTGCCCTGTTCTGAACCAACTGCAAATTTCCCAAGTCCTCCTTTGTGGAACCTGACCACATTCATTCATAAGACTGGGGTGTATTCACTAGGAACCAAACGGAAGCAAACAGACAAAACAGGGAGGGACTCATCTAAACTTGTCCAATAAGAAACAATGTTTTCTATTGTAAAACGTTTTGTTACGATGTGCACTAATGAATACATCTCCTGCTGTAGTGTACCTGGGTTACTGCTACAAGGGTTACTGCTATTAAGAGACAAGAGGTGACAATAAACTGATTAATTTCAATGTATGCATTCAAAAACCGGTTCGGGGTGTACACTAATGAATACACCCCTGCTGTAGGAGTACCTGGTGTTTTGCACTGGTTAATGCACCTGTAACACAGGAGGCTGCTGAGGGGTGGACGGCTCATAATAATGGCTGGAATGGAGTCAATGGAATTGTATCAACCATGTGTTTGATGTGTTCGATACTATTCAATTTATTCCGTTCCAGCCATTACTATGAGCCCGTCCTCCCAATTAAGGTGCCACCAGCCGCCTGTGACCTGTAAGGATTATGTTATGTGCTTACTTTGGATCCTCCTTTCCCCAAATTTCCCAGCTTTCCAGATATCCTGGTTGGAAAACTCCTGGAATTACAAGGAATATGCAGGAAATCCGTGAATGCTCCAGCCAGGAGGATTTTGGGAAAGTTCCCGAATTATGCAACCCTAATGCTCAGGCCCTCCGTCGTTCAAGACAACCATCAGTTTTGATGAAGCTAACTTGGTTGTCAGTCATCACTCATCAGTGTTATTTACATTATAGCCCCACTTGTATGTGAAGAAGATTTACTTCCTGGAATTCAAAACAATAAAAAGATCAGGTTGCAAACATCTGCAATGTGTTCCTTCATATTAACTTGGTTGTCAAAAATCACTCTATAGTCCCACCTCATATGTAAACAGCATTTGCTTGAATGCAAAACAGTAAAAGGGGAGTTTGTATGTGTCCAATTTGATATTATGCTGACTTCTTCTTTGACAATGGCTGTAGCCATAAGTAAATAATGGATTATTGTGGATTCTGTCACCATGAGAATTCAGACACAACTCAAGGTTAGGGTAATTTGACCCAAATATAGAGTTTGGATTACCTATCCCTTTAAAAACCTGTGCGGTTCAGTCCTATTACAGAAAGACAATGTCTCCCCCTACTGTCTGTCTGTGTGAACTGCTTGCTCTCCAGGACTGTCCTCAATCACTGTCATCGTTGTACCACTCTAGGGCCAGTTTCCCAAACACAGTCACAGGTTAAACCTAGTCCAGGTCAAAAAAGCATTCTCCATGGAGATTCTCTATTAAAATCGCTTTTGGTCCAGGACTAGGATTCATCTTTGCCTGGGAAAGCAGCCCATTGAGAATAAAACCCTGATACATTTTAATTTCAGACACCACGACCACAGATGTCAAAGATAAGTGTAATAATTTCATGTATAAAATGTAAACTGATTTAAAACATGATAGAATGGCCATAAAACATGACCAAGGTTTTAAACCAGGGATGGTCAACTGGTGTCCTCGGGCCCCCTTCTGAACGCCGGATCAATTTCAATAATTTATTTATTTGTATTTTTCAGAACTAAAAGTTAATGTTGTGAGTTAGAATAGTAGAATACACAAAGTGAAATTTCAAAATGTGGTTGTGCATCAGCAGTTTCTCTTTTTTTATGTCAGTCACTGAGTCAGTCAATTAGCCCATGTAATCATTATTATTTTCTTTTTGCCAAGTTAGCTGGCTGCTAAACTATCTAAACTTGTTAACATTGTGGAATTACCGGCCCGGGGGTCCCCATTGATTTTGTTAGTTAAACATCTCTCTCCACCAATGGCAAAATGTGTAGAATTGCACCCAACTTGTTTTAAACCTGCAACATTGTCTCTGCACCCAATGGCAAATTGTGTAGAGTTTGTGTAAAATATTTCTCTCCTCTGTCAAGAGTGGGGGCCACTAAAATGTTTTGCTCACAATGTGTGTGGGGGGAGGGGAGGGTGGTATGGATGTGGGGCCGCAGATGCTTGCGGGTCTGCATGATGAGTAAATGCTTTGTCCCCCACCCCCATCAAAGTTGCCCTTCCCTGTTTTAAACAATGCAGCAACACTGCATTCCACTAGAACGCCGTAGCACACTTCACAGACAGATACAGCAACCGTCTGAGCGGTTGGCTTCTGAGTCCTCACCCGCTACGGACTTATACCGACTCTACTTTGGTCTGACCCACTACAGGCGGTCCGGCAAGAACCAGGCAGATGTGTTCACATCCAGAGTTTTGTCCTCTGGTTTAATTCACACATTACCACACACACATAGAAGAAGTGATCTTTGTGATACCTAGGATGGACTTGAGGTTCTAAAGGTGTTAAATATATACACACATGACCGTATTAATATAGTTATATATATTTCTATTGCATGTACAACAGGAATGAAGAGGATATTCACATAGCAGCATATACACATCAACAAACATGTCTATCACAGGAGGTTGGTGGCACCTTAATTGGGGAGGAAGGGCTCGTGGTAATGGCTGGAGCAGAATGGTATCAAATACAAACACATGGTTTGATGCCTTAATTATGAGCCGTCCTCCCCCTCAGCAGCATCCACTAATGTACAGTGCAGTCAGACCCCTTGACTTTTGCCAGCATTTTGTTACGTTACAGCCGCATTCTAATGGGGCGGCAGGTAGCCTAGAGGTTAGAGCGTTGGACTAGTAACCGAAAGGTTGCAAGATCGAATCCTGGAGCTGACAGGGTAAAAATCTGTAGTTCTGCCCATGAACAAGGCAGTTAACCCACTGTCCCTAGGTCATCATTGAAAATAAGAATTTGTTCTTAACTGACTTGCCTAGTTAAATAAAGGTAAACAAAAATATTGATTAAACAGTCTTTTTTTCATTATCAATGTACACACAATACCCAATGACAAAGCATAAACACGGTTTTAGACAATTTTGCTAATTTATAAAAAATTAAACTGAAATATTAAATTGACATAAGTATTCAGACCCTTTACTCAGTACTTTCGTAAAGCACCATTTGGTAGCGATTACAGCCTTGATTCTTCTTGGGGCGGCCAAACTCCAAGCGGACTGTCATGTGCCTTTTACTGAGGAGTGGCTTCTGTCTTGCCACTCTACCATAAAGGCCTGATTGGTGGACTGCTGCAGAGATGGTTGTCCTACTGGAAGGTTCTCTCATCTCCACAGAGGTACTCTGGAGGTCTTTCAGAGTGATCATCAGGTTCTTGATCACCTCCCTGACAAAGGCTCTTCTCCCCAGATTGCTGTTTGGCCAGGCTGCCAGCTCTAGGAAGAGTCTTCGTGGTTCCAAACTTCTTCCATTTAAGAATGATGGAGGCCACTGTGTTCTTGGGGACCTTCAATGCTGCAGGAACGTTTTGGTACCCTTCCCCAGATCTGAAGCCTCGACACAATCCGGTCTCGGAGCTCTCACGGACAATTCCTTCCACCTCATGGCTTGGATTTTGCTCTGACGTGCACTGTCAACTGTGGAACCTTATATAGACAGGTGTGTGCCTTTCCAAATCATGTCCAATCAATTGAATTTACCACAGGTGGACTCCAATCAAGTTGTAGAAACATCTCAAGGATGATCAATGGAAACCGCATGCACCTGAGCTCAATTGCAGGTCTCCAGGCAAAGGGTCTGAATAATTTGCAAACATAAAAAAAAAAGTTTTTGCTTTGTCAATTTTGGCAAGTGTGTAGACCGATATAGAATATGTAGAATAGAATAGAACCGTAACAAAATGTGGAATCTACAGATTTTTACCTTGTCAGCTTGGGTATTCGATCTAGAAACCTTTCGGTTACTGGCCTAACACTCTAACCACTAGGCTACCTGCGGCCCCATATTTGATCTATGAATGGTGCCAACCAGCCATTATTGTGAGCCATCCTCCCCCTCAGCAGCCTCCACTGACATATATAAACATCTCTCTCTAGGCGAGAGAAACAAATCACTCAACATGCTAGATGCATGGTCCTCTCTCCAGCCTGGTGGGGATCTTATCTGATCTGTGTCAGGTGCCACCCAGTTGTACATCTTACTGTGCATGCTAGAGCTCAGAGGACCATCTCCAAGATGTCTAGCAGGTTCTAGAACGCACCATGGCATAACAGTAGTGGCTATACAAATAACCATCTCTTAACAATAACATCTACTGTGCAAATACTTATGTAATTATTTAAAGGTAATTCTGGCACTTTGTGCATGTTGTCTATCTAAAATATACACAAACCTGCAAGATAACAGTACTATCACAATACAGTTACACTGGTAGGAAAGTAGCAACAAGTACTATTAGTAACTAAGCATTGTTTAGCAGCACTAAAACCCCAACTGTAGACCCCACAACTCACACTCTCTTAGATGCATACTATCTTCCTAATTAACACAATCAACTTGGTCACCAGCCAAAGTCAAAGTCAGTCAGAGTCAAAATGTCCATTCGGGCACGCTGATTGGTGAAAACCAGGAGGCTAGGATAAAAGACAGCTGAGAAGGGGAGAAATCACCTTACCTGAACTGTGTGGAAGGTCACGTGCACAGGCATCGGTTTAAAACATGACATAAAGGCCATAGAACATGACCAAGATTTTTAAACAATGTAGCAATAACATAGAATTACATTAGAATGCCATAGCACACTTCACAGACTGACGGGCAGACTGTTAAACGATGGGCAAGGGATCTTTTAAAATCACTAGCCAGGCAGTGGGTAAAATCACTGGGGAAGCCAAGCCCAAAATATAAGCCATTTTAAAACCTGTATTGTGATATATTGCGTTGTTTGCTCTTTAACCTGTTAATTCATATGTCTTGCGACCGTGATATACAGGCCTAAAGGCCGAGACAATAAGAATACAGTGGCAGAATGTCCGTTGGCTTCCCTTGCCTTCAATGCTACGGGCGGCTCCAATGTCATACTCATTTGGACCAGACAGTATCAGATAGATGGCGTCCACGTAGAGAGACAGAGGGGCGCTGTTTCACTCGCTCAACGCTTTGTCCTGTGAGATACATTCAGCCTCTTGCGAATTGAAGGAAAATTATGAAACAGAGACAAAAATCTACATGTATTTTTTTTATTGGGAAATTTTGGGGGGAAGCCTGCCTTCTCTTGGCCTCTATGAATACACACCCCTGTGAAAAAGCTAATTAATAATGAAACGACAAATGGAAATAAAAATCTGAAAGATCAGATATGGAAGTCAGAATCAAAGCAGTTCTTTGCTTGGGAGGGAGTGGGATCTCTGTTACAGCCAGGTTGTAGATGTAATATGGTCCTGGTCAGTTCTTTGCTTGGGAGGGAGTGGGATCTCTGTTACAGCCAGGTAGTAGATGTAATATGGTCCTGGTCAGTTCTTTGCTTGGGAAAGAGTTGGATCTCTGTTACAGCCAGGTAGTAGATGTAATATGGTCCTGGTCAGTTCTTTGCTTGGGAAAGAGTTGGATCTCTGTTACAGCCAGGTAGTAGATGTAATATGGTCCTGGTCAACATTAGTGCACTATATAGGGAATATAAGATGCCGTTTGGAAAATTTGGGTAACTTCCCCAGTTTACCAGAAATATTGGTTGGAAGATACCTGGAATTGAGAGGGAATAAGGTGGAAATCCAGTAATCCTCCAACCAGGATTTCTAGAAAACCAGGCAATTTTGTAACCCTACTATTGTTATTCTTTAAGGTCATACGGTTCATCCACAAATCCAGGGAACTAAGGGAAACTTAGCCAGCAGATATGACCCGCTTGCTTACAGCTGCACTATGGTCAGACAGGCCTCCTGGTTAGGTCAAGACACCGCAGAGTCGGTGGGAGATATGGCTCAGAAAACATACCTCAACCCATGGATGAAAAATGCCTTGTACTCCGAATTATACCATCTGTTACAGCGAGGAGATTGAACGACTTCTAGTTTTCCGGAAAACTGTAATTTTTTTTGTCCTCATGCCATTTTGGAATGGCAGTGTCAGCCTATCAGCTACTTTGTTGTTTTTTATTTGTATTTATTAGAGATCCCCATTAGATGTGCCAAGGCAGCAGCTACTCTTCCTGTGGTCTAAACATATTAAAGCACTTACATTACACATAAAACAAAACAGTAAATCATTATTAAACTACTACATATCTACAATACAGACTGTTTAATACCCCCATACAACAATACCACACTGTGTGCGTATGCATGAGTCTGTACCTTTTGTGCTTGTCTCTCACAGTCCCGTTGTTCCATAAGGTGTATTTTTATCTGTTTAAAAAAATCATATTCTACTTCTTGCATCCGTTACCTGATGTGGAATAGAGTTCCATTTAGTCATGGCTCTATGTAGCACTGTGCGTCTCCCATAGTCTGTTCTGGACTTGGGGATTGTGAAGAGACCTTTGGTGGCATGTCTTGTGGGGTATGCATGGGTGTCCGAGCTGTGTGCTAGTAGTTTAACAGACACCTCAGTGCATTCAGCATGTCAACACCTCTTACAAAAACAAGTATTGATGAAGTCAATCTCTCTTCCACTTTCAGCCATGAGTGATTGACATGCATGTCATTAATGTTAGCTCTCCGTGTACTTTTAAAGACCAGCCGTGCTGCCCTGTTCTGAACCAACTGCAAATTTCCCAAGTCCTCCTTTGTGGAACCTGACCACATTCATTCATAAGACTGGGGTGTATTCACTAGGAACCAAACGGAAGCAAACAGACAAAACAGGGAGGGACTCATCTAAACTTGTCCAATAAGAAACAATGTTTTCTATTGTAAAACGTTTTGTTACGATGTGCACTAATGAATACATCTCCTGCTGTAGTGTACCTGGGTTACTGCTACAAGGGTTACTGCTATTAAGAGACAAGAGGTGACAATAAACTGATTAATTTCAATGTATGCATTCAAAAACCGGTTCGGTGTACACTAATGAATACACCCCTGCTGTAGGGTACCTGGTGTTTTGCACTGGTTAATGCACCTGTAACACAGGAGGCTGCTGAGGGTGGGCGGCTCATAATAATGGCTGGAATGGAGTCAATGGAATTGTATCAACCATGTGTTTGATGTGTTCGATACTATTCAATTTATTCCGTTCCAGCCATTACTATGAGCCCGTCCTCCCAATTAAGGTGCCACCAGCCGCCTGTGACCTGTAAGGATTATGTTATGTGCTTACTTTGGATCCTCCTTTCCCCAAATTTCCCAGCTTTCCAGATATCCTGGTTGGAAAACTCCTGGAATTACAAGGGAATATGCAGGAAATCCGTGAATGCTCCAGCCAGGAGGATTTTGGGAAAGTTCCCGGAATTATGCAACCCTAATGCTCAGGCCCTCCGTCGTTCAAGACAACCATCAGTTTTGATGAAGCTAACTTGGTTGTCAGTCATCACTCATCAGTGTTATTTACATTATAGCCCCACTTGTATGTGAAGAAGATTTACTTCCTGGAATTCAAAACAATAAAAAGATCAGGTTGCAAACATCTGCAATGTGTTCCTTCATATTAACTTGGTTGTCAAAAATCACTCTATAGTCCCACCTCATATGTAAACAGCATTTGCTTGAATGCAAAACAGTAAAAAGGGGAGTTTGTATGTGTCCAATTTGATATTATGCTGACTTCTTCTTTGACAATGGCTGTAGCCATAAGTAAATAATGGATTATTGTGGATTCTGTCACCATGAGAATTCAGACACAACTCAAGGTTAGGGTAATTTGACCCAAATATAGAGTTTGGATTACCTATCCCTTTAAAAACCTGTGCGGTTCAGTCCTATTACAGAAAGACAATGTCTCCCCCTACTGTCTGTCTGTGTGAACTGCTTGCTCTCCAGGACTGTCCTCAATCACTGTCATCGTTGTACCACTCTAGGGCCAGTTTCCCAAACACAGTCACAGGTTAAACCTAGTCCAGGTCAAAAAAGCATTCTCCATGGAGATTCTCTATTAAAATCGCTTTTTGGTCCAGGACTAGGATTCATCTTTGCCTGGGAAAGCAGCCCATTGAGAATAAAACCCTGATACATTTTAATTTCAGACACCACGACCACAGATGTCAAAGATAAGTGTAATAATTTCATGTATAAAATGTAAACTGATTTAAAACATGATAGAATGGCCATAAAACATGACCAAGGTTTTAAACCAGGGATGGTCAACTGGTGTCCTCGGGCCCCCTTCTGAGCATGTGGATCAATTTCAATAATTTATTTATTTGTATTTTCAGAACTAAAAGTTAATGTTGTGAGTTAGAATAGTAGAATACACAAAGTGAAATTTCAAAATGTGGTTGTGCATCAGCAGTTTCTCTTTTTATGTCAGTCACTGAGTCAGTCAATTAGCCCATGTAATCATTATTATTTTCTTTGCCAAGTTAGCTGGCTGCTAAACTATCTAAACTTGTTAACATTGTGGAATTACCGGCCGGGGGTCCCCATTGATTTTGTTAGTTAAACATCTCTCTCCACCAATGGCAAAATGTGTAGAATTGCACCCAACTTGTTTTAAACCTGCAACATTGTCTCTGCACCCAATGGCAAATTGTGTAGAGTTTGTGTAAAATATTTCTCTCCTCTGTCAAGAGTGGGGGCCACTAAAATGTTTTGCTCACAATGTGTGTGGGGAGGGAGGGTGGTATGGATGTGGGGCCGCAGATGCTTGCGGGTCTGCATGATGAGTAAATGCTTTGTCCCCACCCCCATCAAAGTTGCCCTTCCCTGTTTTAAACAATGCAGCAACACTGCATTCCACTAGAACGCCGTAGCACACTTCACAGACAGATACAGCAACCGTCTGAGCGGTTGGCTTCTGAGTCCTCACCCGCTACGGACTTATACCGACTCTACTTTGGTCTGACCCACTACAGGCGGTCCGGCAAGAACCAGGCAGATGTGTTCACATCCAGAGTTTTGTCCTCTGGTTTAATTCACACATTACCACACACACATAGAAGAAGTGATCTTTGTGATACCTAGGATGGACTTGAGGTTCTAAAGGTGTTAAATATATACACACATGACCGTATTAATATAGTTATATATATTTCTATTGCATGTACAACAGGAATGAAGAGGATATTCACATAGCAGCATATACACATCAACAAACATGTCTATCACAGGAGGTTGGTGGCACCTTAATTGGGGAGGAAGGGCTCGTGGTAATGGCTGGAGCAGAATGGTATCAAATACAAACACATGGTTTGATGCCTTAATTATGAGCCGTCCTCCCCTCAGCAGCATCCACTAATGTACAGTGCAGTCAGACCCCTTGACTTTTGCCAGCATTTTGTTACGTTACAGCCGCATTCTAATGGGGCGGCAGGTAGCCTAGAGGTTAGAGCGTTGGACTAGTAACTCAAAGGTTGCAAGATCGAATCCTGGAGCTGACAGGGTAAAAATCTGTAGTTCTGCCCATGAACAAGGCAGTTAACCCACTGTCCCTAGGTCATCATTGAAAATAAGAATTTGTTCTTAACTGACTTGCCTAGTTAAATAAAGGTAAACAAAAATATTGATTAAACAGTCTTTTTCATTATCAATGTACACACAATACCCAATGACAAAGCATAAACACGGTTTTAGACAATTTTGCTAATTTATAAAAATTAAACTGAAATATTAAATTGACATAAGTATTCAGACCCTTTACTCAGTACTTTCGTAAAGCACCATTTGGTAGCGATTACAGCCTTGATTCTTCTTGGGCGGCCCAAACTCCAGCGGACTGTCATGTGCCTTTTACTGAGGAGTGGCTTCTGTCTTGCCACTCTACCATAAAGGCCTGATTGGTGGACTGCTGCAGAGATGGTTGTCCTACTGGAAGGTTCTCTCATCTCCACAGAGGTACTCTGGAGGTCTTTCAGAGTGATCATCAGGTTCTTGATCACCTCCCTGACAAAGGCTCTTCTCCCCAGATTGCTGTTTGGCCAGGCTGCCAGCTCTAGGAAGAGTCTTCGTGGTTCCAAACTTCTTCCATTTAAGAATGATGGAGGCCACTGTGTTCTTGGGGACCTTCAATGCTGCAGGAACGTTTTGGTACCCTTCCCCAGATCTGAAGCCTCGACACAATCCGGTCTCGGAGCTCTACGGACAATTCCTTCCACCTCATGGCTTGGATTTTGCTCTGACGTGCACTGTCAACTGTGGAACCTTATATAGACAGGTGTGTGCCTTTCCAAATCATGTCCAATCAATTGAATTTACCACAGGTGGACTCCAATCAAGTTGTAGAAACATCTCAAGGATGATCAATGGAAACCGCATGCACCTGAGCTCAATTGCAGGTCTCCAGGCAAAGGGTCTGAATAATTTGCAAACATAAAAAAAAAAGTTTTTGCTTTGTCAATTTTGGCAAGTGTGTAGACCGATATAGAATATGTAGAATAGAATAGAACCGTAACAAAATGTGGAATCTACAGATTTTTACCTTGTCAGCTTGGGTATTCGATCTAGAAACCTTTCGGTTACTGGCCTAACACTCTAACCACTAGGCTACCTGCGGCCCCATATTTGATCTATGAATGGTGCCAACCAGCCATTATTGTGAGCCATCCTCCCTCAGCAGCCTCCACTGACATATATAAACATCTCTCTCTAGGCGAGAGAAACAAATCACTCAACATGCTAGATGCATGGTCCTCTCTCCAGCCTGGTGGGGATCTTATCTGATCTGTGTCAGGTGCCACCCAGTTGTACATCTTACTGTGCATGCTAGAGCTCAGAGGACCATCTCCAAGATGTCTAGCAGGTTCTAGAACGCACCATGGCATAACAGTAGTGGCTATACAAATAACCATCTCTTAACCTCTTAGCGAGCCGATCCCTTTAGCGGGATCGTTTTCAGAGCAAACATAACGCCAAATTCAAAATACATATTCGTAATACATATTCGTAATATTTAACTTCGATATACAAGTGTTGCATAGTGTTGCATAGCCATCAAAAGCTCTGCTTCTTGGCAATATCACTGCGTTGTCAGATTTTAAAAAGGCTTTACGGCGAAAGCACTACATTTGATTGTTTGAGGCTAGTACCTCACATATTTTCCACATTAGCATAAATTCATATCCAGCTCGGTTCTCAAAATATCCATATCACAGCTAATATAAATCGCTTACCTTTCAAATAACTTCTTCTGAGGTCTTCCCAAGTGTCCAAACAAGATAATCCATGGTTCTTTTGTTAGAAAAAGTAAATAATTATATCCATAAATATCCGTTGTTTTTGGCACGTTACGTTCAGCTACTCCACCAAGCATTGTCAGTCTACTCGCCCGTTTTACAGTGAAGGGATCGCGTTCAAATTATACCTCTCATCTTTTCACAAACAAATCAAATATCATTAATAATGCATCCTTATGTATTCTTTTATGAATAATAGCGATCATATTTTACAAGAACGGTAAGTGAAACGTTAAAAGAAAAAAGTTGGTCGCTGGTAGCGTTCACGTTCGTGAGCGTGCACGTCTGTTTACCTTTTTCCCTACCCGTAGTAATTCTCTCTCTCTAAGGATCTGGTCAGAGCTTTTTCCTCCATACCCTTTCCAGAGACTGTTGACATCTAGTGGAAGCCATAAGTACTGCAACCTCGGTCCTATTCCCCATAGAAAAATATTACATGGGCTTCAAAATGAGAGGAGAGCAACAGAAAAATAAATTCCGGACAGAAATCTCTCTGGTTTTTGCCTGCTAAATCTGTTCTGGAATAGCCACAGACTATATCTTAATGGTTTTATAAACTTCAGAGTGTTTCCTATCCAATAGTACTAAATATGTAAATATCCTAGTTTCTGGCCATGAGTGGTAGGCATTTAACTTTGGGCACGTCAGACAGGCGAAAATTTGGAAAATGGGACCCTAGCTGGAAGAGGTTAACAATAACATCTACTGTGCAAATACTTATGTAATTATTTAAAGGTAATTCTGGCACTTTGTGCATGTTGTCTATCTAAAATATACACAAACCTGCAAGATAACAGTACTATCACAATACAGTTACACTGGTAGGAAAGTAGCAACAAGTACTATTAGTAACTAAGCATTGTTTAGCAGCACTAAAACCCCAACTGTAGACCCCACAACTCACACTCTCTTAGATGCATACTATCTTCCTAATTAACACAATCAACTTGGTCACCAGCCAAAGTCAAAGTCAGTCAGAGTCAAAATGTCCATTCAGACACGCTTGATTGGTGAAAACCAGGAGGCTAGGATAAAAGACAGCTGAGAAGGGAGAAATCACCTTACCTGAACTGTGTGGAAGGTCACGTGCTGAGGCATCGGTTTTAAAAACATGACATAAAGGCCATAGAACATGACCAAGATTTTAAACAATGTAGCAATAACATAGAATTACATTAGAATGCCATAGCACACTTCACAGACTGACGGGCAGACTGTTAAACGATGGGCAAGGGATCTTTTAAAATCACTAGCCAGGCAGTGGGTAAAATCACTGGGAAGCCAAGCCCAAAATATAATCCATTTTAAAACCTGTATTGGGATATATTGCGTTGTTTGCTCTTTAACCTGTTAATTCATATGTCTTGCGACTGTGATATACAGGCCTAAAGGCCGAGACAATAAGAATACAGTGGCAGAATGTCCGTTGGCTTCCCTTGCCTTCAATGCTACGGGCGGCTCCAATGTCATACTCATTTGGACCAGACAGTATCAGATAGATGGCGTCCACGTAGAGAGACAGAGGGGCGCTGTTTCACTCGCTCAACGCTTTGTCCTGTGAGATACATTCAGCCTCTTGCGAATTGAAGGAAAATTATGAAACAGAGACAAAAATCTACATGTATTTTTTTATTGGGAAATTTTGGGAAGCCTGCCTTCTCTTGGCCTCTATGAATACACACCCTGTGAAAAAGCTAATTAATAATGAAACGACAAATGGAAATAAAAATCTGAAAGATCAGATATGGAAGTCAGAATCAAAGCAGTTCTTTGCTTGGGAGGGAGTGGGATCTCTGTTACAGCCAGGTTGTAGATGTAATATGGTCCTGGTCAGTTCTTTGCTTGGGAGGGAGTGGGATCTCTGTTACAGCCAGGTAGTAGATGTAATATGGTCCTGGTCAGTTCTTTGCTTGGGAAAGAGTTGGATCTCTGTTACAGCCAGGTAGTAGATGTAATATGGTCCTGGTCAGTTCTTTGCTTGGGAAAGAGTTGGATCTCTGTTACAGCCAGGTAGTAGATGTAATATGGTCCTGGTCAACATTAGTGCACTATATAGGGAATATAAGATGCCGTTTGGAAAATTTGGGTAACTTCCCAGTTTACCAGAAATATTGGTTGGAAGATACCTGGAATTGAGAGGGAATAAGGTGGAAATCCAGTAATCCTCCAACCAGGATTTCTAGAAAACCAGGCAATTTTGTAACCCTACTATTGTTATTCTTTAAGGTCATACGGTTCATCCACAAATCCAGGGAACTAAGGAAACTTAGCCAGCAGATATGACCCGCTTGCTTACAGCTGCACTATGGTCAGACAGGCCTCCTGGTTAGGTCAAGACACCGCAGAGTCGGTGGGAGATATGGCTCAGAAAACATACCTCAACCCATGGATGAAAAATGCCTTGTACTCCGAATTATACCATCTGTTACAGCGAGGAGATTGAGCGACTTCTAGTTTTCCGGAAAACTGTAATTTTTTGTCCTCATGCCATTTTGGAATGGCAGTGTCAGCCTATCAGCTACTTTGTTGTTTTTTATTTGTATTTATTAGAGATCCCCATTAGATGTGCCAAGGCAGCAGCTACTCTTCCTGTGGTCTAAACATATTAAAGCACTTACATTACACATAAAACAAAACAGTAAATCATTATTAAACTACTACATATCTACAATACAGACTGTTTAATACCCCCATACAACAATACCACACTGTGTGCGTATGCATGAGTCTGTACCTTTTGTGCTTGTCTCTCACAGTCCCGTTGTTCCATAAGGTGTATTTTTATCTGTTTAAAAAAATCATATTCTACTTCTTGCATCCGTTACCTGATGTGGAATAGAGTTCCATTTAGTCATGGCTCTATGTAGCACTGTGCGTCTCCCATAGTCTGTTCTGGACTTGGGGATTGTGAAGAGACCTTTGGTGGCATGTCTTGTGGGGTATGCATGGGTGTCCGAGCTGTGTGCTAGTAGTTTAACAGACACCTCAGTGCATTCAGCATGTCAACACCTCTTACAAAAACAAGTATTGATGAAGTCAATCTCTCTTCCACTTTCAGCCATGAGTGATTGACATGCATGTCATTAATGTTAGCTCTCCGTGTACTTTTAAAGACCAGCCGTGCTGCCCTGTTCTGAACCAACTGCAAATTTCCCAAGTCCTCCTTTGTGGAACCTGACCACATTCATTCATAAGACTGGGGTGTATTCACTAGGAACCAAACGGAAGCAAACAGACAAAACAGGGAGGGACTCATCTAAACTTGTCCAATAAGAAACAATGTTTTCTATTGTAAAACGTTTTGTTACGATGTGCACTAATGAATACATCTCCTGCTGTAGTGTACCTGGGTTACTGCTACAAGGGTTACTGCTATTAAGAGACAAGAGGTGACAATAAACTGATTAATTTCAATGTATGCATTCAAAAACCGGTCGGGTGTACACTAATGAATACACCCCTGCTGTAGGGTACCTGGTGTTTTGCACTGGTTAATGCACCTGTAACACAGGAGGCTGCTGAGGGGTGGACGGCTCATAATAATGGCTGGAATGGAGTCAATGGAATTGTATCAACCATGTGTTTGATGTGTTCGATACTATTCAATTTATTCCGTTCCAGCCATTACTATGAGCCCGTCCTCCCAATTAAGGTGCCACCAGCCGCCTGTGACCTGTAAGGATTATGTTATGTGCTTACTTTGGATCCTCCTTTCCCCAAATTTCCCAGCTTTCCAGATATCCTGGTTGGAAAACTCCTGGAATTACAAGGGAATATGCAGGAAATCCGTGAATGCTCCAGCCAGGAGGATTTTGGGAAAGTTCCCGGAATTATGCAACCCTAATGCTCCAGGCCCTCCGTCGTTCAAGACAACCATCAGTTTTGATGAAGCTAACTTGGTTGTCAGTCATCACTCATCAGTGTTATTTACATTATAGCCCCACTTGTATGTGAAGAAGATTTACTTCCTGGAATTCAAAACAATAAAAAGATCAGGTTGCAAACATCTGCAATGTGTTCCTTCATATTAACTTGGTTGTCAAAAATCACTCTATAGTCCCACCTCATATGTAAACAGCATTTGCTTGAATGCAAAACAGTAAAAGGGAGTTTGTATGTGTCCAATTTGATATTATGCTGACTTCTTCTTTGACAATGGCTGTAGCCATAAGTAAATAATGGATTATTGTGGATTCTGTCACCATGAGAATTCAGACACAACTCAAGGTTAGGGTAATTTGACCCAAATATAGAGTTTGGATTACCTATCCCTTTAAAAACCTGTGCGGTTCAGTCCTATTACAGAAAGACAATGTCTCCCTACTGTCTGTCTGTGTGAACTGCTTGCTCTCCAGGACTGTCCTCAATCACTGTCATCGTTGTACCACTCTAGGGCCAGTTTCCCAAACACAGTCACAGGTTAAACCTAGTCCAGGTCAAAAAAGCATTCTCCATGGAGATTCTCTATTAAAATCGCTTTTGGTCCAGGACTAGGATTCATCTTTGCCTGGGAAAGCAGCCCATTGAGAATAAAACCCTGATACATTTTAATTTCCAGACACCACGACCACAGATGTCAAAGATAAGTGTAATAATTTCATGTATAAAATGTAAACTGATTTAAAACATGATAGAATGGCCATAAAACATGACCAAGGTTTTAAACCAGGGATGGTCAACTGGTGTCCTCGGGCCCCCTTCTGAACGCCTTCGGATCAATTTCAATAATTTATTTATTTGTATTTTTCAGAACTAAAAGTTAATGTTGTGAGTTAGAATAGTAGAATACACAAAGTGAAATTTCAAAATGTGGTTGTGCATCAGCAGTTTCTCTTTTTTTATGTCAGTCACTGAGTCAGTCAATTAGCCCATGTAATCATTATTATTTTCTTTTTGCCAAGTTAGCTGGCTGCTAAACTATCTAAACTTGTTAACATTGTGGAATTACCGGCCCGGGGGTCCCCATTGATTTTGTTAGTTAAACATCTCTCTCCACCAATGGCAAAATGTGTAGAATTGCACCCAACTTGTTTTAAACCTGCAACATTGTCTCTGCACCCAATGGCAAATTGTGTAGAGTTTGTGTAAAATATTTCTCTCCTCTGTCAAGAGTGGGGGCCACTAAAATGTTTTGCTCACAATGTGTGTGGGGGGAGGGTGGTATGGATGTGGGGCCGCAGATGCTTGCGGGTCTGCATGATGAGTAAATGCTTTGTCCCCACCCCCATCAAAGTTGCCCTTCCCTGTTTTAAACAATGCAGCAACACTGCATTCCACTAGAACGCCGTAGCACACTTCACAGACAGATACAGCAACCGTCTGAGCGGTTGGCTTCTGAGTCCTCACCCGCTACGGACTTATACCGACTCTACTTTGGTCTGACCCACTACAGGCGGTCCGGCAAGAACCAGGCAGATGTGTTCACATCCAGAGTTTTGTCCTCTGGTTTAATTCACACATTACCACACACACATAGAAGAAGTGATCTTTGTGATACCTAGGATGGACTTGAGGTTCTAAAGGTGTTAAATATATACACACATGACCGTATTAATATAGTTATATATATTTCTATTGCATGTACAACAGGAATGAAGAGGATATTCACATAGCAGCATATACACATCAACAAACATGTCTATCACAGGAGGTTGGTGGCACCTTAATTGGGGAGGAAGGGCTCGTGGTAATGGCTGGAGCAGAATGGTATCAAATACAAACACATGGTTTGATGCCTTAATTATGAGCCGTCCTCCCCTCAGCAGCATCCACTAATGTACAGTGCAGTCAGACCCCTTGACTTTTGCCAGCATTTTGTTACGTTACAGCCGCATTCTAATGGGGCGGCAGGTAGCCTAGAGGTTAGAGCGTTGGACTAGTAACCGAAAGGTTGCAAGATCGAATCCTGGAGCTGACAGGGTAAAAATCTGTAGTTCTGCCCATGAACAAGGCAGTTAACCCACTGTCCCTAGGTCATCATTGAAAATAAGAATTTGTTCTTAACTGACTTGCCTAGTTAAATAAAGGTAAACAAAAATATTGATTAAACAGTCTTTTTTTCATTATCAATGTACACACAATACCCAATGACAAAGCATAAACACGGTTTTAGACAATTTTGCTAATTTATAAAAAATTAAACTGAAATATTAAATTGACATAAGTATTCAGACCCTTTACTCAGTACTTTCGTAAAGCACCATTTGGTAGCGATTACAGCCTTGATTCTTCTTGGGCGGCCAAACTCCAAGCGGACTGTCATGTGCCTTTTACTGAGGAGTGGCTTCTGTCTTGCCACTCTACCATAAAGGCCTGATTGGTGGACTGCTGCAGAGATGGTTGTCCTACTGGAAGGTTCTCTCATCTCCACAGAGGTACTCTGGAGGTCTTTCAGAGTGATCATCAGGTTCTTGATCACCTCCTGACAAAGGCTCTTCTCCCCAGATTGCTGTTTGGCCAGGCTGCCAGCTCTAGGAAGAGTCTTCGTGGTTCCAAACTTCTTCCATTTAAGAATGATGGAGGCCACTGTGTTCTTGGGGACCTTCAATGCTGCAGGAACGTTTTGGTACCCTTCCCCAGATCTGAAGCCTCGACACAATCCGGTCTCGGAGCTCTCACGGACAATTCCTTCCACCTCATGGCTTGGATTTTGCTCTGGCGTGCACTGTCAACTGTGGAACCTTATATAGACAGGTGTGTGCCTTTCCAAATCATGTCCAATCAATTGAATTTACCACAGGTGGACTCCAATCAAGTTGTAGAAACATCTCAAGGATGATCAATGGAAACCGCATGCACCTGAGCTCAATTGCAGGTCTCCAGGCAAAGGGTCTGAATAATTTGCAAACATAAAAAAAAAAGTTTTTGCTTTGTCAATTTTGGCAAGTGTGTAGACCGATATAGAATATGTAGAATAGAATAGAACCGTAACAAAATGTGGAATCTACAGATTTTTACCTTGTCAGCTTGGGTATTCGATCTAGAAACCTTTCGGTTACTGGCCTAACACTCTAACCACTAGGCTACCTGCGGCCCCATATTTGATCTATGAATGGTGCCAACCAGCCATTATTGTGAGCCATCCTCCCCTCAGCAGCCTCCACTGACATATATAAACATCTCTCTCTAGGCGAGAGAAACAAATCACTCAACATGCTAGATGCATGGTCCTCTCTCCAGCCTGGTGGGGATCTTATCTGATCTGTGTCAGGTGCCACCCAGTTGTACATCTTACTGTGCATGCTAGAGCTCAGAGGACCATCTCCAAGATGTCTAGCAGGTTCTAGAACGCACCATGGCATAACAGTAGTGGCTATACAAATAACCATCTCTTAACAATAACATCTACTGTGCAAATACTTATGTAATTATTTAAAGGTAATTCTGGCACTTTGTGCATGTTGTCTATCTAAAATATACACAAACCTGCAAGATAACAGTACTATCACAATACAGTTACACTGGTAGGAAAGTAGCAACAAGTACTATTAGTAACTAAGCATTGTTTAGCAGCACTAAAACCCCAACTGTAGACCCCACAACTCACACTCTCTTAGATGCATACTATCTTCCTAATTAACACAATCAACTTGGTCACCAGCCAAAGTCAAAGTCAGTCAGAGTCAAAATGTCCATTCGACACGCTTGATTGGTGAAAACCAGGAGGCTAGGATAAAAGACAGCTGAGAAGGGGAGAAATCACCTTACCTGAACTGTGTGGAAGGTCACGTGCACAGGCATCGGTTTAAAACATGACATAAAGGCCATAGAACATGACCAAGATTTTAAACAATGTAGCAATAACATAGAATTACATTAGAATGCCATAGCACACTTCACAGACTGACGGGCAGACTGTTAAACGATGGGCAAGGGATCTTTTAAAATCACTAGCCAGGCAGTGGGTAAAATCACTGGGGAAGCCAAGCCCAAAATATAAGCCATTTTAAAACCTGTATTGGGATATATTGCGTTGTTTGCTCTTTAACCTGTTAATTCATATGTCTTGCGACCGTGATATACAGGCCTAAAGGCCGAGACAATAAGAATACAGTGGCAGAATGTCCGTTGGCTTCCCTTGCCTTCAATGCTACGGGCGGCTCCAATGTCATACTCATTTGGACCAGACAGTATCAGATAGATGGCGTCCACGTAGAGAGACAGAGGGGCGCTGTTTCACTCGCTCAACGCTTTGTCCTGTGAGATACATTCAGCCTCTTGCGAATTGAAGGAAAATTATGAAACAGAGACAAAAATCTACATGTATTTTTTTATTGGGAAATTTTGGGGAAGCCTGCCTTCTCTTGGCCTCTATGAATACACACCCCTGTGAAAAAGCTAATTAATAATGAAACGACAAATGGAAATAAAAATCTGAAAGATCAGATATGGAAGTCAGAATCAAAGCAGTTCTTTGCTTGGGAGGGAGTGGGATCTCTGTTACAGCCAGGTTGTAGATGTAATATGGTCCTGGTCAGTTCTTTGCTTGGGAGGGAGTGGGATCTCTGTTACAGCCAGGTAGTAGATGTAATATGGTCCTGGTCAGTTCTTTGCTTGGGAAAGAGTTGGATCTCTGTTACAGCCAGGTAGTAGATGTAATATGGTCCTGGTCAGTTCTTTGCTTGGGAAAGAGTTGGATCTCTGTTACAGCCAGGTAGTAGATGTAATATGGTCCTGGTCAACATTAGTGCACTATATAGGGAATATAAGATGCCGTTTGGAAAATTTGGGTAACTTCCCAGTTTACCAGAAATATTGGTTGGAAGATACCTGGAATTGAGAGGGAATAAGGTGGAAATCCAGTAATCCTCCAACCAGGATTTCTAGAAAACCAGGCAATTTTGTAACCCTACTATTGTTATTCTTTAAGGTCATACGGTTCATCCACAAATCCAGGGAACTAAGGGAAACTTAGCCAGCAGATATGACCCGCTTGCTTACAGCTGCACTATGGTCAGACAGGCCTCCTGGTTAGGTCAAGACACCGCAGAGTCGGTGGGAGATATGGCTCAGAAAACATACCTCAACCCATGGATGAAAAATGCCTTGTACTCCGAATTATACCATCTGTTACAGCGAGGAGATTGAACGACTTCTAGTTTTCCGGAAAACTGTAATTTTTTTTGTCCTCATGCCATTTTGGAATGGCAGTGTCAGCCTATCAGCTACTTTGTTGTTTTTTATTTGTATTTATTAGAGATCCCCATTAGATGTGCCAAGGCAGCAGCTACTCTTCCTGTGGTCTAAACATATTAAAGCACTTACATTACACATAAAACAAAACAGTAAATCATTATTAAACTACTACATATCTACAATACAGACTGTTTAATACCCCCATACAACAATACCACACTGTGTGCGTATGCATGAGTCTGTACCTTTTGTGCTTGTCTCTCACAGTCCCGTTGTTCCATAAGGTGTATTTTTATCTGTTTAAAAAATCATATTCTACTTCTTGCATCCGTTACCTGATGTGGAATAGAGTTCCATTTAGTCATGGCTCTATGTAGCACTGTGCGTCTCCCATAGTCTGTTCTGGACTTGGGGATTGTGAAGAGACCTTTGGTGGCATGTCTTGTGGGGTATGCATGGGTGTCCGAGCTGTGTGCTAGTAGTTTAACAGACACCTCAGTGCATTCAGCATGTCAACACCTCTTACAAAAACAAGTATTGATGAAGTCAATCTCTCTTCCACTTTCAGCCATGAGTGATTGACATGCATGTCATTAATGTTAGCTCTCCGTGTACTTTTAAAGACCAGCCGTGCTGCCCTGTTCTGAACCAACTGCAAATTTCCCAAGTCCTCCTTTGTGGAACCTGACCACATTCATTCATAAGACTGGGGTGTATTCACTAGGAACCAAACGGAAGCAAACAGACAAAACAGGGAGGGACTCATCTAAACTTGTCCAATAAGAAACAATGTTTTCTATTGTAAAACGTTTTGTTACGATGTGCACTAATGAATACATCTCCTGCTGTAGTGTACCTGGGTTACTGCTACAAGGGTTACTGCTATTAAGAGACAAGAGGTGACAATAAACTGATTAATTTCAATGTATGCATTCAAAAACCGGTTCGGTGTACACTAATGAATACACCCCTGCTGTAGGGTACCTGGTGTTTTGCACTGGTTAATGCACCTGTAACACAGGAGGCTGCTGAGGGTGGGCGGCTCATAATAATGGCTGGAATGGAGTCAATGGAATTGTATCAACCATGTGTTTGATGTGTTCGATACTATTCAATTTATTCCGTTCCAGCCATTACTATGAGCCCGTCCTCCCAATTAAGGTGCCACCAGCCGCCTGTGACCTGTAAGGATTATGTTATGTGCTTACTTTGGATCCTCCTTTCCCCAAATTTCCCAGCTTTCCAGATATCCTGGTTGGAAAACTCCTGGAATTACAAGGGAATATGCAGGAAATCCGTGAATGCTCCAGCCAGGAGGATTTTGGGAAAGTTCGGAATTATGCAACCCTAATGCTCAGGCCCTCCGTCGTTCAAGACAACCATCAGTTTTGATGAAGCTAACTTGGTTGTCAGTCATCACTCATCAGTGTTATTTACATTATAGCCCCACTTGTATGTGAAGAAGATTTACTTCCTGGAATTCAAAACAATAAAAAGATCAGGTTGCAAACATCTGCAATGTGTTCCTTCATATTAACTTGGTTGTCAAAAATCACTCTATAGTCCCACCTCATATGTAAACAGCATTTGCTTGAATGCAAAACAGTAAAAAGGGGAGTTTGTATGTGTCCAATTTGATATTATGCTGACTTCTTCTTTGACAATGGCTGTAGCCATAAGTAAATAATGGATTATTGTGGATTCTGTCACCATGAGAATTCAGACACAACTCAAGGTTAGGGTAATTTGACCCAAATATAGAGTTTGGATTACCTATCCCTTTAAAAACCTGTGCGGTTCAGTCCTATTACAGAAAGACAATGTCTCCCTACTGTCTGTCTGTGTGAACTGCTTGCTCTCCAGGACTGTCCTCAATCACTGTCATCGTTGTACCACTCTAGGGCCAGTTTCCCAAACACAGTCACAGGTTAAACCTAGTCCAGGTCAAAAGCATTCTCCATGGAGATTCTCTATTAAAATCGCTTTTGGTCCAGGACTAGGATTCATCTTTGCCTGGGAAAGCAGCCCATTGAGAATAAAACCCTGATACATTTTAATTTCAGACACCACGACCACAGATGTCAAAGATAAGTGTAATAATTTCATGTATAAAATGTAAACTGATTTAAAACATGATAGAATGGCCATAAAACATGACCAAGGTTTTAAACCAGGGATGGTCAACTGGTGTCCTCGGGCCCCCTTCTGAGCGCTTCGGATCAATTTCAATAATTTATTTATTTGTATTTTTCAGAACTAAAAGTTAATGTTGTGAGTTAGAATAGTAGAATACACAAAGTGAAATTTCAAAATGTGGTTGTGCATCAGCAGTTTCTCTTTTTTTTATGTCAGTCACTGAGTCAGTCAATTAGCCCATGTAATCATTATTATTTTCTTTTTGCCAAGTTAGCTGGCTGCTAAACTATCTAAACTTGTTAACATTGTGGAATTACCGGCCCGGGGGTCCCCATTGATTTTGTTAGTTAAACATCTCTCTCCACCAATGGCAAAATGTGTAGAATTGCACCCAACTTGTTTTAAACCTGCAACATTGTCTCTGCACCCAATGGCAAATTGTGTAGAGTTTGTGTAAAATATTTCTCTCCTCTGTCAAGAGTGGGGGCCACTAAAATGTTTTGCTCACAATGTGTGTGGGGGGAGGGGAGGGTGGTATGGATGTGGGGCCGCAGATGCTTGCGGGTCTGCATGATGAGTAAATGCTTTGTCCCCCCACCCCCATCAAAGTTGCCCTTCCCTGTTTTAAACAATGCAGCAACACTGCATTCCACTAGAACGCCGTAGCACACTTCACAGACAGATACAGCAACCGTCTGAGCGGTTGGCTTCTGAGTCCTCACCCGCTACGGACTTATACCGACTCTACTTTGGTCTGACCCACTACAGGCGGTCCGGCAAGAACCAGGCAGATGTGTTCACATCCAGAGTTTTGTCCTCTGGTTTAATTCACACATTACCACACACACATAGAAGAAGTGATCTTTGTGATACCTAGGATGGACTTGAGGTTCTAAAGGTGTTAAATATATACACACATGACCGTATTAATATAGTTATATATATTTCTATTGCATGTACAACAGGAATGAAGAGGATATTCACATAGCAGCATATACACATCAACAAACATGTCTATCACAGGAGGTTGGTGGCACCTTAATTGGGGAGGAAGGGCTCGTGGTAATGGCTGGAGCAGAATGGTATCAAATACAAACACATGGTTTGATGCCTTAATTATGAGCCGTCCTCCCCTCAGCAGCATCCACTAATGTACAGTGCAGTCAGACCCCTTGACTTTTGCCAGCATTTTGTTACGTTACAGCCGCATTCTAATGGGGCGGCAGGTAGCCTAGAGGTTAGAGCGTTGGACTAGTAACCGAAAGGTTGCAAGATCGAATCCTGGAGCTGACAGGGTAAAAATCTGTAGTTCTGCCCATGAACAAGGCAGTTAACCCACTGTCCCTAGGTCATCATTGAAAATAAGAATTTGTTCTTAACTGACTTGCCTAGTTAAATAAAGGTAAACAAAAATATTGATTAAACAGTCTTTTTCATTATCAATGTACACACAATACCCAATGACAAAGCATAAACACGGTTTTAGACAATTTTGCTAATTTATAAAAATTAAACTGAAATATTAAATTGACATAAGTATTCAGACCCTTTACTCAGTACTTTCGTAAAGCACCATTTGGTAGCGATTACAGCCTTGATTCTTCTTGGCGGCCAAACTCCAAGCGGACTGTCATGTGCCTTTTACTGAGGAGTGGCTTCTGTCTTGCCACTCTACCATAAAGGCCTGATTGGTGGACTGCTGCAGAGATGGTTGTCCTACTGGAAGGTTCTCTCATCTCCACAGAGGTACTCTGGAGGTCTTTCAGAGTGATCATCAGGTTCTTGATCACCTCCTGACAAAGGCTCTTCTCCCCAGATTGCTGTTTGGCCAGGCTGCCAGCTCTAGGAAGAGTCTTCGTGGTTCCAAACTTCTTCCATTTAAGAATGATGGAGGCCACTGTGTTCTTGGGGACCTTCAATGCTGCAGGAACGTTTTGGTACCCTTCCCCAGATCTGAAGCCTCGACACAATCCGGTCTCGGAGCTCTACGGACAATTCCTTCCACCTCATGGCTTGGATTTTGCTCTGACGTGCACTGTCAACTGTGGAACCTTATATAGACAGGTGTGTGCCTTTCCAAATCATGTCCAATCAATTGAATTTACCACAGGTGGACTCCAATCAAGTTGTAGAAACATCTCAAGGATGATCAATGGAAACCGCATGCACCTGAGCTCAATTGCAGGTCTCCAGGCAAAGGGTCTGAATAATTTGCAAACATAAAAAAAAAGTTTTGCTTTGTCAATTTTGGCAAGTGTGTAGACCGATATAGAATATGTAGAATAGAATAGAACCGTAACAAAATGTGGAATCTACAGATTTTTACCTTGTCAGCTTGGGTATTCGATCTAGAAACCTTTCGGTTACTGGCCTAACACTCTAACCACTAGGCTACCTGCGGCCCCATATTTGATCTATGAATGGTGCCAACCAGCCATTATTGTGAGCCATCCTCCCTCAGCAGCCTCCACTGACATATATAAACATCTCTCTCTAGGCGAGAGAAACAAATCACTCAACATGCTAGATGCATGGTCCTCTCTCCAGCCTGGTGGGGATCTTATCTGATCTGTGTCAGGTGCCACCCAGTTGTACATCTTACTGTGCATGCTAGAGCTCAGAGGACCATCTCCAAGATGTCTAGCAGGTTCTAGAACGCACCATGGCATAACAGTAGTGGCTATACAAATAACCATCTCTTAACAATAACATCTACTGTGCAAATACTTATGTAATTATTTAAAGGTAATTCTGGCACTTTGTGCATGTTGTCTATCTAAAATATACACAAACCTGCAAGATAACAGTACTATCACAATACAGTTACACTGGTAGGAAAGTAGCAACAAGTACTATTAGTAACTAAGCATTGTTTAGCAGCACTAAAACCCCAACTGTAGACCCCACAACTCACACTCTCTTAGATGCATACTATCTTCCTAATTAACACAATCAACTTGGTCACCAGCCAAAGTCAAAGTCAGTCAGAGTCAAAATGTCCATTCGGGCACGCTTGATTGGTGAAAACCAGGAGGCTAGGATAAAAGACAGCTGAGAAGGGGAGAAATCACCTTACCTGAACTGTGTGGAAGGTCACGTGCACAGGCATCGGTTTAAAACATGACATAAAGGCCATAGAACATGACCAAGATTTTTAAACAATGTAGCAATAACATAGAATTACATTAGAATGCCATAGCACACTTCACAGACTGACGGGCAGACTGTTAAACGATGGGCAAGGGATCTTTTAAAATCACTAGCCAGGCAGTGGGTAAAATCACTGGGAAGCCAAGCCCAAAATATAAGCCATTTTAAAACCTGTATTGGGATATATTGCGTTGTTTGCTCTTTAACCTGTTAATTCATATGTCTTGCGACCGTGATATACAGGCCTAAAGGCCGAGACAATAAGAATACAGTGGCAGAATGTCCGTTGGCTTCCCTTGCCTTCAATGCTACGGGCGGCTCCAATGTCATACTCATTTGGACCAGACAGTATCAGATAGATGGCGTCCACGTAGAGACAGAGAGGCGCTGTTTCACTCGCTCAACGCTTTGTCCTGTGAGATACATTCAGCCTCTTGCGAATTGAAGGAAAATTATGAAACAGAGACAAAAATCTACATGTATTTTTTTATTGGGAAATTTTGGGGGGAAGCCTGCCTTCTCTTGGCCTCTATGAATACACACCCCTGTGAAAAAGCTAATTAATAATGAAACGACAAATGGAAATAAAAATCTGAAAGATCAGATATGGAAGTCAGAATCAAAGCAGTTCTTTGCTTGGGAGGAGTGGGATCTCTGTTACAGCCAGGTTGTAGATGTAATATGGTCCTGGTCAGTTCTTTGCTTGGGAGGGAGTGGGATCTCTGTTACAGCCAGGTAGTAGATGTAATATGGTCCTGGTCAGTTCTTTGCTTGGGAAAGAGTTGGATCTCTGTTACAGCCAGGTAGTAGATGTAATATGGTCCTGGTCAGTTCTTTGCTTGGGAAAGAGTTGGATCTCTGTTACAGCCAGGTAGTAGATGTAATATGGTCCTGGTCAACATTAGTGCACTATATAGGGAATATAAGATGCCGTTTGGAAAATTTGGGTAACTTCCCCAGTTTACCAGAAATATTGGTTGGAAGATACCTGGAATTGAGAGGGAATAAGGTGGAAATCCAGTAATCCTCCAACCAGGATTTCTAGAAAACCAGGCAATTTTGTAACCCTACTATTGTTATTCTTTAAGGTCATACGGTTCATCCACAAATCCAGGGAACTAAGGGAAACTTAGCCAGCAGATATGACCCGCTTGCTTACAGCTGCACTATGGTCAGACAGGCCTCCTGGTTAGGTCAAGACACCGCAGAGTCGGTGGGAGATATGGCTCAGAAAACATACCTCAACCCATGGATGAAAAATGCCTTGTACTCCGAATTATACCATCTGTTACAGCGAGGAGATTGAACGACTTCTAGTTTTCCGGAAAACTGTAATTTTTTTTGTCCTCATGCCATTTTGGAATGGCAGTGTCAGCCTATCAGCTACTTTGTTGTTTTTTATTTGTATTTATTAGAGATCCCCATTAGATGTGCCAAGGCAGCAGCTACTCTTCCTGTGGTCTAAACATATTAAAGCACTTACATTACACATAAAACAAAACAGTAAATCATTATTAAACTACTACATATCTACAATACAGACTGTTTAATACCCCCATACAACAATACCACACTGTGTGCGTATGCATGAGTCTGTACCTTTTGTGCTTGTCTCTCACAGTCCCCGTTGTTCCATAAGGTGTATTTTTATCTGTTTAAAAAAAAAATCATATTCTACTTCTTGCATCCGTTACCTGATGTGGAATAGAGTTCCATTTAGTCATGGCTCTATGTAGCACTGTGCGTCTCCCATAGTCTGTTCTGGACTTGGGGATTGTGAAGAGACCTTTGGTGGCATGTCTTGTGGGGTATGCATGGGTGTCCGAGCTGTGTGCTAGTAGTTTAACAGACACCTCAGTGCATTCAGCATGTCAACACCTCTTACAAAAACAAGTATTGATGAAGTCAATCTCTCTTCCACTTTCAGCCATGAGTGATTGACATGCATGTCATTAATGTTAGCTCTCCGTGTACTTTTAAAGACCAGCCGTGCTGCCCTGTTCTGAACCAACTGCAAATTTCCCAAGTCCTCCTTTGTGGAACCTGACCACATTCATTCATAAGACTGGGGTGTATTCACTAGGAACCAAACGGAAGCAAACAGACAAAACAGGGAGGGACTCATCTAAACTTGTCCAATAAGAAACAATGTTTTCTATTGTAAAACGTTTTGTTACGATGTGCACTAATGAATACATCTCCTGCTGTAGTGTACCTGGGTTACTGCTACAAGGGTTACTGCTATTAAGAGACAAGAGGTGACAATAAACTGATTAATTTCAATGTATGCATTCAAAAACCGGTTCGGGGTGTACACTAATGAATACACCCCTGCTGTAGGGTACCTGGTGTTTTGCACTGGTTAATGCACCTGTAACACAGGAGGCTGCTGAGGGGTGGACGGCTCATAATAATGGCTGGAATGGAGTCAATGGAATTGTATCAACCATGTGTTTGATGTGTTCGATACTATTCAATTTATTCCGTTCCAGCCATTACTATGAGCCCGTCCTCCCAATTAAGGTGCCACCAGCCGCCTGTGACCTGTAAGGATTATGTTATGTGCTTACTTTGGATCCTCCTTTCCCCAAATTTCCCAGCTTTCCAGATATCCTGGTTGGAAAACTCCTGGAATTACAAGGGAATATGCAGGAAATCCGTGAATGCTCCAGCCAGGAGGATTTTGGGAAAGTTCCCGGAATTATGCAACCCTAATGCTCAGGCCCTCCGTCGTTCAAGACAACCATCAGTTTTGATGAAGCTAACTTGGTTGTCAGTCATCACTCATCAGTGTTATTTACATTATAGCCCCACTTGTATGTGAAGAAGATTTACTTCCTGGAATTCAAAACAATAAAAAGATCAGGTTGCAAACATCTGCAATGTGTTCCTTCATATTAACTTGGTTGTCAAAAATCACTCTATAGTCCCACCTCATATGTAAACAGCATTTGCTTGAATGCAAAACAGTAAAAAGGGGAGTTTGTATGTGTCCAATTTGATATTATGCTGACTTCTTCTTTGACAATGGCTGTAGCCATAAGTAAATAATGGATTATTGTGGATTCTGTCACCATGAGAATTCAGACACAACTCAAGGTTAGGGTAATTTGACCCAAATATAGAGTTTGGATTACCTATCCCTTTAAAAACCTGTGCGGTTCAGTCCTATTACAGAAAGACAATGTCTCCCTACTGTCTGTCTGTGTGAACTGCTTGCTCTCCAGGACTGTCCTCAATCACTGTCATCGTTGTACCACTCTAGGGCCAGTTTCCCAAACACAGTCACAGGTTAAACCTAGTCCAGGTCAAAAAGCATTCTCCATGGAGATTCTCTATTAAAATCGCTTTTGGTCCAGGACTAGGATTCATCTTTGCCTGGGAAAGCAGCCCATTGAGAATAAAACCCTGATACATTTTAATTTCAGACACCACGACCACAGATGTCAAAGATAAGTGTAATAATTTCATGTATAAAATGTAAACTGATTTAAAACATGATAGAATGGCCATAAAACATGACCAAGGTTTTAAACCAGGGATGGTCAACTGGTGTCCTCGGGCCCCCTTCTGAACGCATGTGGATCAATTTCAATAATTTATTTATTTGTATTTTTCAGAACTAAAAGTTAATGTTGTGAGTTAGAATAGTAGAATACACAAAGTGAAATTTCAAAATGTGGTTGTGCATCAGCAGTTTCTCTTTTTTTATGTCAGTCACTGAGTCAGTCAATTAGCCCATGTAATCATTATTATTTTCTTTTTGCCAAGTTAGCTGGCTGCTAAACTATCTAAACTTGTTAACATTGTGGAATTACCGGCCCGGGGTCCCCATTGATTTTGTTAGTTAAACATCTCTCTCCACCAATGGCAAAATGTGTAGAATTGCACCCAACTTGTTTTAAACCTGCAACATTGTCTCTGCACCCAATGGCAAATTGTGTAGAGTTTGTGTAAAATATTTCTCTCCTCTGTCAAGAGTGGGGGCCACTAAAATGTTTTGCTCACAATGTGTGTGGGGGAGGGGAGGGTGGTATGGATGTGGGGCCGCAGATGCTTGCGGGTCTGCATGATGAGTAAATGCTTTGTCCCCCACCCCATCAAAGTTGCCCTTCCCTGTTTTAAACAATGCAGCAACACTGCATTCCACTAGAACGCCGTAGCACACTTCACAGACAGATACAGCAACCGTCTGAGCGGTTGGCTTCTGAGTCCTCACCCGCTACGGACTTATACCGACTCTACTTTGGTCTGACCCACTACAGGCGGTCCGGCAAGAACCAGGCAGATGTGTTCACATCCAGAGTTTTGTCCTCTGGTTTAATTCACACATTACCACACACACATAGAAGAAGTGATCTTTGTGATACCTAGGATGGACTTGAGGTTCTAAAGGTGTTAAATATATACACACATGACCGTATTAATATAGTTATATATATTTCTATTGCATGTACAACAGGAATGAAGAGGATATTCACATAGCAGCATATACACATCAACAAACATGTCTATCACAGGAGGTTGGTGGCACCTTAATTGGGGAGGAAGGGCTCGTGGTAATGGCTGGAGCAGAATGGTATCAAATACAAACACATGGTTTGATGCCTTAATTATGAGCCGTCCTCCCCTCAGCAGCATCCACTAATGTACAGTGCAGTCAGACCCCTTGACTTTTGCCAGCATTTTGTTACGTTACAGCCGCATTCTAATGGGGCGGCAGGTAGCCTAGAGGTTAGAGCGTTGGACTAGTAACCGAAAGGTTGCAAGATCGAATCCTGGAGCTGACAGGGTAAAAATCTGTAGTTCTGCCCATGAACAAGGCAGTTAACCCACTGTCCCTAGGTCATCATTGAAAATAAGAATTTGTTCTTAACTGACTTGCCTAGTTAAATAAAGGTAAACAAAAATATTGATTAAACAGTCTTTTTTTCATTATCAATGTACACACAATACCCAATGACAAAGCATAAACACGGTTTTAGACAATTTTGCTAATTTATAAAAATTAAACTGAAATATTAAATTGACATAAGTATTCAGACCCTTTACTCAGTACTTTCGTAAAGCACCATTTGGTAGCGATTACAGCCTTGATTCTTCTTGGCGGCCAAACTCCAAGCGGACTGTCATGTGCCTTTTACTGAGGAGTGGCTTCTGTCTTGCCACTCTACCATAAAGGCCTGATTGGTGGACTGCTGCAGAGATGGTTGTCCTACTGGAAGGTTCTCTCATCTCCACAGAGGTACTCTGGAGGTCTTTCAGAGTGATCATCAGGTTCTTGATCACCTCCCTGACAAAGGCTCTTCTCCCCAGATTGCTGTTTGGCCAGGCTGCCAGCTCTAGGAAGAGTCTTCGTGGTTCCAAACTTCTTCCATTTAAGAATGATGGAGGCCACTGTGTTCTTGGGGACCTTCAATGCTGCAGGAACGTTTTGGTACCCTTCCCCAGATCTGAAGCCTCGACACAATCCGGTCTCGGAGCTCACGGACAATTCCTTCCACCTCATGGCTTGGATTTTGCTCTGACGTGCACTGTCAACTGTGGAACCTTATATAGACAGGTGTGTGCCTTTCCAAATCATGTCCAATCAATTGAATTTACCACAGGTGGACTCCAATCAAGTTGTAGAAACATCTCAAGGATGATCAATGGAAACCGCATGCACCTGAGCTCAATTGCAGGTCTCCAGGCAAAGGGTCTGAATAATTTGCAAACATAAAAAAAAAGGTTTTTGCTTTGTCAATTTTGGCAAGTGTGTAGACCGATATAGAATATGTAGAATAGAATAGAACCGTAACAAAATGTGGAATCTACAGATTTTTACCTTGTCAGCTTGGGTATTCGATCTAGAAACCTTTCGGTTACTGGCCTAACACTCTAACCACTAGGCTACCTGCGGCCCCATATTTGATCTATGAATGGTGCCAACCAGCCATTATTGTGAGCCATCCTCCCCTCAGCAGCCTCCACTGACATATATAAACATCTCTCTCTAGGCGAGAGAAACAAATCACTCAACATGCTAGATGCATGGTCCTCTCTCCAGCCTGGTGGGGATCTTATCTGATCTGTGTCAGGTGCCACCCAGTTGTACATCTTACTGTGCATGCTAGAGCTCAGAGGACCATCTCCAAGATGTCTAGCAGGTTCTAGAACGCACCATGGCATAACAGTAGTGGCTATACAAATAACCATCTCTTAACAATAACATCTACTGTGCAAATACTTATGTAATTATTTAAAGGTAATTCTGGCACTTTGTGCATGTTGTCTATCTAAAATATACACAAACCTGCAAGATAACAGTACTATCACAATACAGTTACACTGGTAGGAAAGTAGCAACAAGTACTATTAGTAACTAAGCATTGTTTAGCAGCACTAAAACCCCAACTGTAGACCCCACAACTCACACTCTCTTAGATGCATACTATCTTCCTAATTAACACAATCAACTTGGTCACCAGCCAAAGTCAAAGTCAGTCAGAGTCAAAATGTCCATTCGACACGCTGATTGGTGAAAACCAGGAGGCTAGGATAAAAGACAGCTGAGAAGGGGAGAAATCACCTTACCTGAACTGTGTGGAAGGTCACGTGCACAGGCATCGGTTTAAAACATGACATAAAGGCCATAGAACATGACCAAGATTTTAAACAATGTAGCAATAACATAGAATTACATTAGAATGCCATAGCACACTTCACAGACTGACGGGCAGACTGTTAAACGATGGGCAAGGGATCTTTTAAAATCACTAGCCAGGCAGTGGGTAAAATCACTGGGAAGCCAAGCCCAAAATATAAGCCATTTTAAAACCTGTATTGGGATATATTGCGTTGTTTGCTCTTTAACCTGTTAATTCATATGTCTTGCGACCGTGATATACAGGCCTAAAGGCCGAGACAATAAGAATACAGTGGCAGAATGTCCGTTGGCTTCCCTTGCCTTCAATGCTACGGCGGCTCCAATGTCATACTCATTTGGACCAGACAGTATCAGATAGATGGCGTCCACGTAGAGAGACAGAGGGGCGCTGTTTCACTCGCTCAACGCTTTGTCCTGTGAGATACATTCAGCCTCTTGCGAATTGAAGGAAAATTATGAAACAGAGACAAAAATCTACATGTATTTTTTTTATTGGGAAATTTTGGGGGGAAGCCTGCCTTCTCTTGGCCTCTATGAATACACACCCCTGTGAAAAAGCTAATTAATAATGAAACGACAAATGGAAATAAAAATCTGAAAGATCAGATATGGAAGTCAGAATCAAAGCAGTTCTTTGCTTGGGAGGGAGTGGGATCTCTGTTACAGCCAGGTTGTAGATGTAATATGGTCCTGGTCAGTTCTTTGCTTGGGAGGGAGTGGGATCTCTGTTACAGCCAGGTAGTAGATGTAATATGGTCCTGGTCAGTTCTTTGCTTGGGAAAGAGTTGGATCTCTGTTACAGCCAGGTAGTAGATGTAATATGGTCCTGGTCAGTTCTTTGCTTGGGAAAGAGTTGGATCTCTGTTACAGCCAGGTAGTAGATGTAATATGGTCCTGGTCAACATTAGTGCACTATATAGGGAATATAAGATGCCGTTTGGAAAATTTGGGTAACTTCCCCAGTTTACCAGAAATATTGGTTGGAAGATACCTGGAATTGAGAGGGAATAAGGTGGAAATCCAGTAATCCTCCAACCAGGATTTCTAGAAAACCAGGCAATTTTGTAACCCTACTATTGTTATTCTTTAAGGTCATACGGTTCATCCACAAATCCAGGAACTAAGGGAAACTTAGCCAGCAGATATGACCCGCTTGCTTACAGCTGCACTATGGTCAGACAGGCCTCCTGGTTAGGTCAAGACACCGCAGAGTCGGTGGGAGATATGGCTCAGAAAACATACCTCAACCCATGGATGAAAAATGCCTTGTACTCCGAATTATACCATCTGTTACAGCGAGGAGATTGAACGACTTCTAGTTTTCCGGAAAACTGTAATTTTTTTTGTCCTCATGCCATTTTGGAATGGCAGTGTCAGCCTATCAGCTACTTTGTTGTTTTTTATTTGTATTTATTAGAGATCCCCATTAGATGTGCCAAGGCAGCAGCTACTCTTCCTGTGGTCTAAACATATTAAAGCACTTACATTACACATAAAACAAAACAGTAAATCATTATTAAACTACTACATATCTACAATACAGACTGTTTAATACCCCCATACAACAATACCACACTGTGTGCGTATGCATGAGTCTGTACCTTTTGTGCTTGTCTCTCACAGTCCCCGTTGTTCCATAAGGTGTATTTTTATCTGTTTAAAAAAATCATATTCTACTTCTTGCATCCGTTACCTGATGTGGAATAGAGTTCCATTTAGTCATGGCTCTATGTAGCACTGTGCGTCTCCCATAGTCTGTTCTGGACTTGGGGATTGTGAAGAGACCTTTGGTGGCATGTCTTGTGGGGTATGCATGGGTGTCCGAGCTGTGTGCTAGTAGTTTAACAGACACCTCAGTGCATTCAGCATGTCAACACCTCTTACAAAAACAAGTATTGATGAAGTCAATCTCTCTTCCACTTTCAGCCATGAGTGATTGACATGCATGTCATTAATGTTAGCTCTCCGTGTACTTTTAAAGACCAGCCGTGCTGCCCTGTTCTGAACCAACTGCAAATTTCCCAAGTCCTCCTTTGTGGAACCTGACCACATTCATTCATAAGACTGGGGTGTATTCACTAGGAACCAAACGGAAGCAAACAGACAAAACAGGGAGGGACTCATCTAAACTTGTCCAATAAGAAACAATGTTTTCTATTGTAAAACGTTTTGTTACGATGTGCACTAATGAATACATCTCCTGCTGTAGTGTACCTGGGTTACTGCTACAAGGGTTACTGCTATTAAGAGACAAGAGGTGACAATAAACTGATTAATTTCAATGTATGCATTCAAAAACCGGTTAGGGTGTACACTAATGAATACACCCCTGCTGTAGGGTACCTGGTGTTTTGCACTGGTTAATGCACCTGTAACACAGGAGGCTGCTGAGGGGTGGACGGCTCATAATAATGGCTGGAATGGAGTCAATGGAATTGTATCAACCATGTGTTTGATGTGTTCGATACTATTCAATTTATTCCGTTCCAGCCATTACTATGAGCCCGTCCTCCCAATTAAGGTGCCACCAGCCGCCTGTGACCTGTAAGGATTATGTTATGTGCTTACTTTGGATCCTCCTTTCCCCAAATTTCCCAGCTTTCCAGATATCCTGGTTGGAAAACTCCTGGAATTACAAGGGAATATGCAGGAAATCCGTGAATGCTCCAGCCAGGAGGATTTTGGGAAAGTTCCCGGAATTATGCAACCCTAATGCTCAGGCCCTCCGTCGTTCAAGACAACCATCAGTTTTGATGAAGCTAACTTGGTTGTCAGTCATCACTCATCAGTGTTATTTACATTATAGCCCCACTTGTATGTGAAGAAGATTTACTTCCTGGAATTCAAAACAATAAAAAAAGATCAGGTTGCAAACATCTGCAATGTGTTCCTTCATATTAACTTGGTTGTCAAAAATCACTCTATAGTCCCACCTCATATGTAAACAGCATTTGCTTGAATGCAAAACAGTAAAAAGGGGAGTTTGTATGTGTCCAATTTGATATTATGCTGACTTCTTCTTTGACAATGGCTGTAGCCATAAGTAAATAATGGATTATTGTGGATTCTGTCACCATGAGAATTCAGACACAACTCAAGGTTAGGGTAATTTGACCCAAATATAGAGTTTGGATTACCTATCCCTTTAAAAACCTGTGCGGTTCAGTCCTATTACAGAAAGACAATGTCTCCCCCTACTGTCTGTCTGTGTGAACTGCTTGCTCTCCAGGACTGTCCTCAATCACTGTCATCGTTGTACCACTCTAGGGCCAGTTTCCCAAACACAGTCACAGGTTAAACCTAGTCCAGGTCAAAAAAGCATTCTCCATGGAGATTCTCTATTAAAATCGCTTTTTGGTCCAGGACTAGGATTCATCTTTGCCTGGGAAAGCAGCCCATTGAGAATAAAACCCTGATACATTTTAATTTCAGACACCACGACCACAGATGTCAAAGATAAGTGTAATAATTTCATGTATAAAATGTAAACTGATTTAAAACATGATAGAATGGCCATAAAACATGACCAAGGTTTTAAACCAGGGATGGTCAACTGGTGTCCTCGGGCCCCCTTCTGAACGCCTTCGGATCAATTTCAATAATTTATTTATTTGTATTTTTCAGAACTAAAAGTTAATGTTGTGAGTTAGAATAGTAGAATACACAAAGTGAAATTTCAAAATGTGGTTGTGCATCAGCAGTTTCTCTTTTTTTATGTCAGTCACTGAGTCAGTCAATTAGCCCATGTAATCATTATTATTTTCTTTTTGCCAAGTTAGCTGGCTGCTAAACTATCTAAACTTGTTAACATTGTGGAATTACTGCCCGGGGTCCCCATTGATTTTGTTAGTTAAACATCTCTCTCCACCAATGGCAAAATGTGTAGAATTGCACCCAACTTGTTTTAAACCTGCAACATTGTCTCTGCACCCAATGGCAAATTGTGTAGAGTTTGTGTAAAATATTTCTCTCCTCTGTCAAGAGTGGGGGCCACTAAAATGTTTTGCTCACAATGTGTGTGGGGGGAGGGGAGGGTGGTATGGATGTGGGGCCGCAGATGCTTGCGGGTCTGCATGATGAGTAAATGCTTTGTCCCCCACCCCCATCAAAGTTGCCCTTCCCTGTTTTAAACAATGCAGCAACACTGCATTCCACTAGAACGCCGTAGCACACTTCACAGACAGATACAGCAACCGTCTGAGCGGTTGGCTTCTGAGTCCTCACCCGCTACGGACTTATACCGACTCTACTTTGGTCTGACCCACTACAGGCGGTCCGGCAAGAACCAGGCAGATGTGTTCACATCCAGAGTTTTGTCCTCTGGTTTAATTCACACATTACCACAAACACATAGAAGAAGTGATCTTTGTGATACCTAGGATGGACTTGAGGTTCTAAAGGTGTTAAATATATACACACATGACCGTATTAATATAGTTATATATATTTCTATTGCATGTACAACAGGAATGAAGAGGATATTCACATAGCAGCATATACACATCAACAAACATGTCTATCACAGGAGGTTGGTGGCACCTTAATTGGGGAGGAAGGGCTCGTGGTAATGGCTGGAGCAGAATGGTATCAAATACAAACACATGGTTTGATGCCTTAATTATGAGCCGTCCTCCCCTCAGCAGCATCCACTAATGTACAGTGCAGTCAGACCCCTTGACTTTTGCCAGCATTTTGTTACGTTACAGCCGCATTCTAATGGGGCGGCAGGTAGCCTAGAGGTTAGAGCGTTGGACTAGTAACCGAAAGGTTGCAAGATCGAATCCTGGAGCTGACAGGGTAAAAATCTGTAGTTCTGCCCATGAACAAGGCAGTTAACCCACTGTCCCTAGGTCATCATTGAAAATAAGAATTTGTTCTTAACTGACTTGCCTAGTTAAATAAAGGTAAACAAAAATATTGATTAAACAGTCTTTTTTTCATTATCAATGTACACACAATACCCAATGACAAAGCATAAACACGGTTTTAGACAATTTTGCTAATTTATAAAAATTAAACTGAAATATTAAATTGACATAAGTATTCAGACCCTTTACTCAGTACTTTCGTAAAGCACCATTTGGTAGCGATTACAGCCTTGATTCTTCTTGGCGGCCAAACTCCAAGCGGACTGTCATGTGCCTTTTACTGAGGAGTGGCTTCTGTCTTGCCACTCTACCATAAAGGCCTGATTGGTGGACTGCTGCAGAGATGGTTGTCCTACTGGAAGGTTCTCTCATCTCCACAGAGGTACTCTGGAAGTCTTTCAGAGTGATCATCAGGTTCTTGATCACCTCCCTGACAAAGGCTCTTCTCCCCAGATTGCTGTTTGGCCAGGCTGCCAGCTCTAGGAAGAGTCTTCGTGGTTCCAAACTTCTTCCATTTAAGAATGATGGAGGCCACTGTGTTCTTGGGGACCTTCAATGCTGCAGGAACGTTTTGGTACCCTTCCCCAGATCTGAAGCCTCGACACAATCCGGTCTCGGAGCTCTACGGACAATTCCTTCCACCTCATGGCTTGGATTTTGCTCTGACGTGCACTGTCAACTGTGGAACCTTATATAGACAGGTGTGTGCCTTTCCAAATCATGTCCAATCAATTGAATTTACCACAGGTGGACTCCAATCAAGTTGTAGAAACATCTCAAGGATGATCAATGGAAACCGCATGCACCTGAGCTCAATTGCAGGTCTCCAGGCAAAGGGTCTGAATAATTTGCAAACATAAAAAAAAAAGTTTTTGCTTTGTCAATTTTGGCAAGTGTGTAGACCGATATAGAATATGTAGAATAGAATAGAACCGTAACAAAATGTGGAATCTACAGATTTTTACCTTGTCAGCTTGGGTATTCGATCTAGAAACCTTTCGGTTACTGGCCTAACACTCTAACCACTAGGCTACCTGCGGCCCCATATTTGATCTATGAATGGTGCCAACCAGCCATTATTGTGAGCCATCCTCCCTCAGCAGCCTCCACTGACATATATAAACATCTCTCTCTAGGCGAGAGAAACAAATCACTCAACATGCTAGATGCATGGTCCTCTCTCCAGCCTGGTGGGGATCTTATCTGATCTGTGTCAGGTGCCACCCAGTTGTACATCTTACTGTGCATGCTAGAGCTCAGAGGACCATCTCCAAGATGTCTAGCAGGTTCTAGAACGCACCATGGCATAACAGTAGTGGCTATACAAATAACCATCTCTTAACAATAACATCTACTGTGCAAATACTTATGTAATTATTTAAAGGTAATTCTGGCACTTTGTGCATGTTGTCTATCTAAAATATACACAAACCTGCAAGATAACAGTACTATCACAATACAGTTACACTGGTAGGAAAGTAGCAACAAGTACTATTAGTAACTAAGCATTGTTTAGCAGCACTAAAACCCCAACTGTAGACCCCACAACTCACACTCTCTTAGATGCATACTATCTTCCTAATTAACACAATCAACTTGGTCACCAGCCAAAGTCAAAGTCAGTCAGAGTCAAAATGTCCATTCGGGCACGCTGATTGGTGAAAACCAGGAGGCTAGGATAAAAGACAGCTGAGAAGGGGAGAAATCACCTTACCTGAACTGTGTGGAAGGTCACGTGCACAGGCATCGGTTTAAAACATGACATAAAGGCCATAGAACATGACCAAGATTTTTAAACAATGTAGCAATAACATAGAATTACATTAGAATGCCATAGCACACTTCACAGACTGACGGGCAGACTGTTAAACGATGGGCAAGGGATCTTTTAAAATCACTAGCCAGGCAGTGGGTAAAATCACTGGGGAAGCCAAGCCCAAAATATAAGCCATTTTAAAACCTGTATTGGGATATATTGCGTTGTTTGCTCTTTAACCTGTTAATTCATATGTCTTGCGACCGTGATATACAGGCCTAAAGGCCGAGACAATAAGAATACAGTGGCAGAATGTCCGTTGGCTTCCCTTGCCTTCAATGCTACGGCGGCTCCAATGTCATACTCATTTGGACCAGACAGTATCAGATAGATGGCGTCCACGTAGAGAGACAGAGGGGCGCTGTTTCACTCGCTCAACGCTTTGTCCTGTGAGATACATTCAGCCTCTTGCGAATTGAAGGAAAATTATGAAACAGAGACAAAAATCTACATGTATTTTTTTTATTGGGAAATTTTGGGGGGAAGCCTGCCTTCTCTTGGCCTCTATGAATACACACCCTGTGAAAAAGCTAATTAATAATGAAACGACAAATGGAAATAAAAATCTGAAAGATCAGATATGGAAGTCAGAATCAAAGCAGTTCTTTGCTTGGGAGGGAGTGGGATCTCTGTTACAGCCAGGTTGTAGATGTAATATGGTCCTGGTCAGTTCTTTGCTTGGGAGGGAGTGGGATCTCTGTTACAGCCAGGTAGTAGATGTAATATGGTCCTGGTCAGTTCTTTGCTTGGGAAAGAGTTGGATCTCTGTTACAGCCAGGTAGTAGATGTAATATGGTCCTGGTCAGTTCTTTGCTTGGGAAAGAGTTGGATCTCTGTTACAGCCAGGTAGTAGATGTAATATGGTCCTGGTCAACATTAGTGCACTATATAGGGAATATAAGATGCCGTTTGGAAAATTTGGGTAACTTCCCCAGTTTACCAGAAATATTGGTTGGAAGATACCTGGAATTGAGAGGGAATAAGGTGGAAATCCAGTAATCCTCCAACCAGGATTTCTAGAAAACCAGGCAATTTTGTAACCCTACTATTGTTATTCTTTAAGGTCATACGGTTCATCCACAAATCCAGGGAACTAAGGGAAACTTAGCCAGCAGATATGACCCGCTTGCTTACAGCTGCACTATGGTCAGACAGGCCTCCTGGTTAGGTCAAGACACCGCAGAGTCGGTGGGAGATATGGCTCAGAAAACATACCTCAACCCATGGATGAAAAATGCCTTGTACTCCGAATTATACCATCTGTTACAGCGAGGAGATTGAACGACTTCTAGTTTTCCGGAAAACTGTAATTTTTTGTCCTCATGCCATTTTGGAATGGCAGTGTCAGCCTATCAGCTACTTTGTTGTTTTTTATTTGTATTTATTAGAGATCCCCATTAGATGTGCCAAGGCAGCAGCTACTCTTCCTGTGGTCTAAACATATTAAAGCACTTACATTACACATAAAACAAAACAGTAAATCATTATTAAACTACTACATATCTACAATACAGACTGTTTAATACCCCATACAACAATACCACACTGTGTGCGTATGCATGAGTCTGTACCTTTTGTGCTTGTCTCTCACAGTCCCGTTGTTCCATAAGGTGTATTTTTATCTGTTTAAAAAAAAATCATATTCTACTTCTTGCATCCGTTACCTGATGTGGAATAGAGTTCCATTTAGTCATGGCTCTATGTAGCACTGTAGTCTCCCATAGTCTGTTCTGGACTTGGGGATTGTGAAGAGACCTTTGGTGGCATGTCTTGTGGGGTATGCATGGGTGTCCGAGCTGTGTGCTAGTAGTTTAACAGACACCTCAGTGCATTCAGCATGTCAACACCTCTTACAAAAACAAGTATTGATGAAGTCAATCTCTCTTCCACTTTCAGCCATGAGTGATTGACATGCATGTCATTAATGTTAGCTCTCCGTGTACTTTTAAAGACCAGCCGTGCTGCCCTGTTCTGAACCAACTGCAAATTTCCCAAGTCCTCCTTTGTGGAACCTGACCACACTACTGAACAGTAAGTCTAGGTGCGACAAAACTAGGACCTGTTCAAAGCAGGTCAATGGGCCGGAGGTGTTATGTTGGAAGGGAAAATGGCGCAAGTGAATGTTCTGTTTGAATCAGATGGCGTGTCGAGTGGAGATTGAGAATAATTGGATTACAGTGGTGAATACAAAAGGAAAAAAAGAGAAGTGAAGCTGTGGTGGAATCTAGTAAATCCAACCATAGTTCTGATTCGTTTTTGTTAGATGTTACTTGCGAGATCAGTTTGAAGTCTATCAAAATCGTGGATGCGTTGGATAAGGTGGCATCGGTGAGAGTAACAAGAAATTGGCTTATTTTGGTTTTCTGTGCATCTATGGAACAGAAGGAGAGTGCTCTGCACCTCTAGAAGATATCGGATTGGAATGTGTTGTGTGTGGATCTTCAATGCATGGAACCTATTAAGGGTGTCATCTCTGGGGTGACGCTAGAATCGAATGCGAAGGATATACGTGGCGAATTGGATGAAGTGGTTTGTGCACACCCAATGACACTAGCGTTTATTTTCATTGGTTATCAACTGCACAGCAGAAACAGGAAATCTGAGAAAACAGGCATCGTTGTGAATGCAGTGTTTTGGGGGATTTTACAGCAGAAGGAATCCTGTCGATGAATGCTTTGTCCTCGCAGGCCTCTGCAAGAGGAATATGATTTGAATGGTGACTGAAGGAGTGGTATGGGTTTTTGATGAATATTTTTTATGATGTATGGGTTTCTTGCCCCTTCCCTTTCCCGTAATGGAATAGTTTTGTATCAGTAACCCGTACAGTAGGTGGCGGTAAAACACCAGTAGGTTGTAGTCTACCATAAAACCTCAAAGAAGATTAAGGAACACAACGTGCCATGCCACAATGGCTTCTGTTGATAATGCTAGTTAGGATGAGGACAACAACAGCAGTTTACTTAAAAACCAGCAGTCGTACCATCTACTCAGTGGAACAGTTGGGATAATAGGACAATTCGGAGTGTAACTAGATTGAAGTACATTTTGTGAGCCATATATCGCGCCGGCTCTGCGGTGTCTTAATCTACACAGGAAGCCTGTCCGACAGTTGCGCAGCTGTAAGCAAGCGGGTCAAATCTGCTGGCTGAGGGAAACTCTACTACAGAAACATTAAATCCAAAAGCCACTCAGCTTTCTTACCGTGGTAGTAAGTTTGACTGTCTGCCTTGAGGACTTCCAGTTTGTTTTGTAGGAGCTTCAGCACAGACTCCTGGAATGAAACAGGAAAATGCTCAAATATATCAGTTTACTGAGAAGACATTTTCTCTAAAGGGAAAGATCTGGTAGTAAGGTTGCTAGCTAGCACTACTAACAGCTTATTATAACTAGCTAGCTGGCTAGCATTTACTGCTAGTGAAGTTGCTAGTTAGAAAGTTAGCACAAACTAGCACTAACTGGGATAGTCTTTCTCTAAATAACAGGTAGAAACACATTCATAACCATAAAGGGGTAAATAGCCCCCAGGGGGGGGGACGAGTTGCCCCCAACACACTCATCCAACATATTACTACTTTACTCAAAAATGATCTACATTTTTCTTTCTAAACAAGTGGATTATTTATCTTAAGGCTTTCCTACTTGTATATTTAAAAAACAATTATAGATCGAACTTCATTGGAATATATCTACAACAATTTCATCAACTTACCACAAAATCGTTTTGTTGAAATATCTCAAAGTTGTCATGACACAGACGACATTTTTTGTTGATCAAGAGCAGTGGCAGCCGGGGAAAAAGTGTTGGGGAAATAATTTGGTGACGTCTTGTGGTCTTAATGTGAATTACAGGGTGGAGGCCAGTTACCACAGTGGGCTAGTTACCCTCTACTACCCTACAGGCAAACTTTTAGGTGAGTTTCGCTGCTAATTCAAAAAGGACTTGCTTCGTTATTGTTTGTTGACATATTGTTTGTAACACATGTAGCTTACATTTGAAACGTAGTAATATAATGAAGTGAACTTTATTCTTTGCTGTGAAGGCAAGCGAGCTGTGTTGTTATTGTGGCTCTTCTATAATTTTATCGCCATCCGCAAACAAACATTATTGATGTTGTTACCGCTCGATCTATCTATCACTTACCTCTGTGATGCATACAAGAATAACTAAGTACTTCCAGGTCACATATCTTTTGGGGTCACAGATTCTTGGAATCCTTCAGAATAAGAGTCCTGTTCTGTATACTTTGTAAATTCATAATTAGGGCAGAACGGGGTATGGTAGTGCTTTCAACAGGGTATGGTAGTAAGTGCCAGGTGCACCGGTTTGAGTGTCAAAAACTACACGCTGCTAGGATTTTCACGCTCAACAGTTTCTCGTGTGTATCAAGAATGGTCCACCACCCAAAGAACATCCAGCCAACTTAAAACACCTGTAGGAAGCATTGGAGTCAGCATCCCTGTGGAACGCATTCGACACCTTGTAGAGTCCATCTCCAGACGAAGAGGCTGTTCTGAGGGCAAAAGGGGAAGGTGCTCCGAATGATTTTAACACTCAGTGTATATTATCCATGTCCCTGTTCAGCCACGACTCAGAAGAGAAGCATAGGATATTACAGTTCTTCAGGTCCGGTTGATAGGATAGTCTTGAATGGAGCTTGTCCAATTGGTTTTCCAGTGATTGTATGTTTGCCACTAAAAAGGAGGGTAGAGAGGGTTTATGTACTTGCTGAAATAGTTTGGTCAGGGTGCACGACAGCCTCTCTTACGCCTCCTTTTTCTTTTCCGAGTCTCGGGGATCAGGGCCTGGTCCCGGGTGAGCAGCAGTAGCAGTGCATGGGTAAAATCATAGGGGAAGCCAATCCAGAGAAAAAAAGCCATATTACAACCTGTGTTGTGATAATAGGGTGCAGGCCAGGCAGCTCAGTGGAGTCTGCCACTAGCACAGTCAGTGTAGTCAGCTCAGCTATCCCCATTGAGACCGTGTCTGTGCCTCGATCTAGGTTGGGCAAAACTAAACATGGCGGTGTTCGCCTTATCAATCTCACTGGAATAAAGACCTCCTCCATTCCTGTCATTATTGAAAGAGATTGTGACATCTCACATCTCAAAATAGGGCTACTTCATGTTAGATCCCTCAAGGCAGTTATAGTCAATGAACTAATCACTGATCATCATCTTAATGTGATTGGCCTGACTTAAACATGGCTTAAGCCTGTTAAATGAGGCCTCTCCTCCTGGTTACACTAGTGACCATATCCCCTGGTGTTGCTAACATGTACGATAGCAAATTTCAATTTGCAAAAAAAAAAAAATACTGCGTTTTCGTCTTTTGAGCTTCTAGTCATGAAATCTATGCAGCCTACTCAATCACTTTTTATAACTACTGTTTACAGGCCTCCTGGGCCGTATACAGCATTCTTCACTGAGTTCCCTGAATTCCTATCGGACCTTGTAGTCATGGCATATGATATTCAAAGTTTTGGTGACTTCACATGGAAAAGTCACTCCAAGAGGCTTTCGGAGCCATCATCGACTGTGGATTTTGTCCAACATGTCTCCGGACCTACTCACTGCCACAGTCATACTCTGACCTTAAATATTATAATAAATAAATCTTAATGTTTTTCCTCATAATCCTGGACTATCGGAACACCGTTTTATTACGTTTGCAATCACAACAAATAATCTGCTCAGACCCCAACCAAGGATCATCAAAAGCCGTGCTATAAATTCTCAGACAACCCAAAGATTCCTAGATGCCCTTCTAGACACCCTCCACCTACCCAAGGACGTCAGAGTACAAAAATAAGTTAACCACCTAGCTGAGGTACTCAATTTAAACTTGCGTAATACCCTAGATGCAGTCGCACCCCTAAAAACATTTGTCATAAGAAACTATCTCCCTGCTATACAGAAAATACCAGAGCCCTGAAGCAAGCTTCCAAAAAATTGGAACGGAAATGGCGCTCCACCAAACTGGAAGTCTTCCGACTAGCTTGTAAAGACAGTACTGTGCAATATCGAAGAGCCCTCACTGCTGCTCCATCATCCTATTTTTCAAGCTTAATTGAGATGAGTAAGAACAATCCAAAATGTATTTTTGAGACTGTCGCAAAGCTAACTAAAAAAAGCAGCATTCCCCAAGACAGGATGGCTTTCACTTCAGCAGTGATAAATTCCTGAACTTCTTTGATGAAAAGATCATGATCATTAGAAAGCAAATTACGGACTCCTCTTTAAATTTCGTATTTCTCCAAAACTCATTTTTCCTGAGTCTGCACAACACTGACAGGACCTAGGATCAAGGGATATAATCCTATATCTCTTGACACATACATGAAAATAGTCATGGCCTCTAAACCTTCAAGCTGCATACTGGAACCTATTCCAACTAAACTACTGAAAGAGTTGCTTCCTGTGCTTGGCCCTCCTATGTTGAACATAATAAATGGCTCCCTATCCAACGGATGTGTACAAAACTCACTAAAAGTGGCAGTAATAAAGCCTCTCTTGAAAAATCCAAACCCTGACCCAGAAAATATTTTAAAAACTATCGGCCTATATCGAATCTCCCATTCCTCTCAATTTTGGGGGAAAATGCTGTTGTGCAGCAACTCACTGCCCTCCTGAAGACAAACAATGTATACGAAACGCTTCAGTCTGGTTTTAGACCCCATCATAACAATGAGACTGCACTCGTGAAGGTGGTAAATTACCTTTTAATGGCGTCAGACAGAGGCTCTGCATCTGTCCTCGTGCTCCTAGACTTTAGTGCTGCTTTTGATACCATCGATCACCACATTCTTTTGGAGAGATTGGAAACCCAAATTGTTCTACACGGACATGTTCTGGCCTGGTTCAGACTGTATCTGTCAGAAAGATAACAGTTTGTCTCTGGTTGGTTTGTCCTCTGACAAATCAATTGTATGTTTCGGTGTTCCTCAAGGTTCAGTTCACTATATATTTTACCTCTTGGTGATGTCATTCAGAAACATAATGCTAACTTTCACTGCTATGCGGATGATACATAGCTGTACATTTCGATGAAAAATGGCGAAGCCCCAAAATTGCCCTGGAAGCCTGTGTTTCAGACATAAGGAAGTGGATGGTGGCAAATGTTTTACTTTTAAACTCGAACAGAACAGAGATGCTAGTTCTAGGTCCCAAGAAACAAAGAGATCTTCTGTTGGATCTGACAATTAATCTTGATGGTTGAACAGTCGTCTCAAATAAAACTGTGAAGGACCTCAGCGTTACTCTCTCTTTTGATGAACATATCAAGACTATTTCAAGGACAGATTTTTTCCATCTACGTAACATTTCAAAAATCAGAAACTTTCTGTCCGAAAATGATGCATAAAAGTTAATCCATGCTTTTGTCGCTTCTAGATTAGACTACTGCAATGCTCTACTTTCCGGCTACCCAGATAAAGCACTAAATTAACTTCAGTGAGTGCTAAACACAGCTGCTAGAATCTTGACTAGAAACAAAAGATTTCATCATATTACTCAGGTGCTAGCCTCTCTACACTGACTTCCTGTTAAGGCTAGGGCTGATTTCAAGGTTTTACTGCTAACCTACAAAGAATTACATGGGTTTGCTCCTACCCATCTTTCTGATTTGGTCCTGCCATACATATGTACGCTACTGTCACAACGCAGGCCTCCTTATTGGCCCTAGAATTTCTAAGCAAACAGCTGGAGGCAGGGCCTATCCATTGAGAGATGCAGACTCAGTCTCGACCGTTAAGTCTTCATTGAAGACTCTTCAGTAGGTCCTATGATTGAGTGTAGTCTGGCCCAAGGGTGTGAAGGTGAACGGAAAGGCACTGGAGCGATGAACCGCCCTTGCTGTCTCTGCCTGGCCAGTTCCCCTCTCTCCACTGGGATTCTCTGCCTCTAACCCTATTACGGGGGCTGAGTCACTGGCTTACTGGTGCTCTTCCATGCCGTCCCTAGGAGTGGTGCCCCACTTGATTGGGTTGAGTCACTGATGTGATCTTCCTGTCTGGGTTGGCGCCCCCCTTGTGTTTGTGCCGTGGGGGAGATCTTTGTGAGCTATACCTTGTCTCAGGATGGTAAGTTGGTGGTTTGAAGATATCCCTCTAGTGGTGTGGGGGCTGTGCTTTGGCAAAGGTGGGGGGGTTATCTCCTGCCTGGTTGGCTCTGTCCGGGGGTATCGTCGGACAGGGCCACAGTGTCTCCCGACCCCTCCTGTCTCAGCCTCCAGTATTTATGCTGCAATAGTTTGTGTAGGGGGGTTAGTGTCCGTTTGTCTTATCCAGTGTCCTGTGTGAATTTAACTACAGTCCCTCTAATTCTCTCTCTCTCTCCCTCCCCTCTTGGAGGACCTGAGCCCTGGGACCATGCCTCAGGACAACCTGGCCTGATGACTCCTTTCTATCCCCAGTCCACGTGGTCGTGCTGCTGCTCCAGTTTCAACTGTTCTGCCTGCGGCTATGGAAACATGACCTGTTCACCGGACGTGCCACCTTGTCCCGGACCTGCTGTTTTACTCTCTCTCTACCGCACCTGCTGTCTCTAACTCTGAATGCTCGGCTATGAAAAGCCAACTGACATTTACTCCTGAGGTGCTGACCTGTTGCACCCTCTACAACCACTGTGATTATTATTATTTGACGCTGCTGGCCATCAATGAACGTTTGAACATCTTGGCCATGTACTGTTATAATCTACACCTGGCACAGTCAGAAGATGACTGGCCACCCCTCAGTGTCTGGTTCCTCTCTAGGTTCCCGCCTTTCTAGGGAGTTTTTCCTAGCCACCGTGCTTCTACATCTGCATTGCTTGCTGTTTGAGGTTTTAGGCTGGGTTTCTGTATAAGCACTTTGTGACATCAGCTGATGGAAGAAGGGCTTTAGAAATAAATGTGATTGATTGATAATTGTGTTGTTTTCTCTATAACCTGTTACCTACAGCATGGTCAACCAAGGTAATGCTTCCAACATTTTCGGAATACTAAACAATTATTGATTTATTAAAACCACGGAGAGTTACCGCAAGTCGCGAGGAAAAGACTCTGCCTCCACTATTCCAGCAATGTATTAATTTATGGTTGGATCAAAATCGCCGTAATAATCATTAGCCTGTACAGAGAATAAGTAAAACCAGAAGTCCAAATCCCTATCTCCATCCATGGCTAATGTAGGAAAGGGCTGATTATAGCTAGCTAGCCACCAGAGGACAACAACACAACGAGATGTAACAATTGACGTTTTTTTCAATGCTATGGGTGGCAACAATGTCATTCTCTTTCTGACCAGGCAGCATCAGTTAGACGCTCTACACATACTGAGACAGAGCGCTGTGGTTTCATTTGCTCGGATGCTTTCTCCGGTGAAATACATTCAGCCTCTTGCAAATTGAAGGAAATGTATGAAACACAGAGACCCCAATTTGTTTTTGTATGTTTCTTTCTTTTTTCTTGGCACATTTTTAGGGGAAGCATAGCTTCCCTTGGCATCCATGAATACACACCACTGGTGAGCAGTATGTCCTGTGCCTCCGACTCGTTGAAGTAGAAATCTTCATCCAAATTGAAGTTAGTTTTCGCTGTTCTGATGTCCAGAAGCTCTGTTCAGTCATAGGAAATGATGGCGGAAACATTATGTAAAAGTTAATGATCAGTGTTAAAAAAAACACACAAAGTAGCAGAATTGGTCAGCAGCCCATAAAACATGCTATTAATTCCAGCACTATTCTCTTCTCCTCTCAAAGCTTCTCCCTGACCTCTGCCTTGTTCTTGATGACAGAGGAGAAGTGGACCAGTTTTATTTCCTTGGCGTCCTCTAGCGTTGTCCCACACATATTCAGGTGACATCAGTTTGGTGGGATTATTCTTCACCAGGTACCAGTTCAGGTGACTCTCCTCCTGCCACACAGCCCCCACACCCGCAGAGTTATCCACTTTGGGGGAGGGGGGGGGGAGAATGTGGGAGGTAGTGACTGACAATGTGTGTGATGTAAATGTGAATGGTGATAACAAAACAAAAATCTTAATCCTGGATGGACAATTTTATATCCTATTGTAGGTTTCGGCACCCAGGGGAAACAATCCCATCACTGGGGAAGAGGTGGTGGGAAATGTTCAGGAGGAGGCACAATAACCTGAGCATGAGGAGGCCGGACACCCTAGACAGTGGGAGAGCTGAGTGTGCCACACGTCCAACGATGGACACCTTCTTTACTTCTTATGAGAAGCACTTGGAAGAGAGTGGATTGAGGGAGAAGCCCAGATAAATCTATAGCTGCGAGGAGTCTGGGTTTCGTAGCGACCAGAGCAGGCACAAAGTGCTGGCTCCCAATGGTGCAAAACATGTGTGCCAGCAGGCTCTGGGAAACAAGGTGCACATACCAGTGCTGGCCTGCTTCAACACAGCTGGGAGGATGTCCCCCGTTTATCATCTACCCCAAGTGTTTCCCCAGTGGCCACTACACACAGGGAGGCCCCCCACAAGCCTTGTATGGACGGTCAAACCGTGGCTACATTGACGGGGACCTGTTCAGAAAGTGGTTTCAGCACTTCATTCAGCATGCAGTGAAGCAGCGCCCTCTTCTTCTCCTCTTCGCTGGACAAGAGCCTCATGGACCCAGAGGTGCTCGCGGCAGCACTAAGGGAAGGGGTTATACTTCTTTGTCTTCCACCATACTGCACCCATGTCCTGCAGCCACTCGACATGGTATACTTTGAAGCACTCCTACATTCAGAATATGTCAAGAGTATTTTGCTACCCGTACCAGCGCTGTAAGGACATGAGCTATGTGGTGGAAGGGTTTAAGAAGTGTGGCCCCTTCCCTTTTGACCCTTAAACCATTGAAGGGTCCCATTTAATGCTGTCTCGGTCCCTATCGGGTCCCACCACCGCCTCTCCTGGAACCAGCAGCACTGTGCCGTCCACCTCCTCCCTAGCAACCACAGGAGGATCCTCAGCCCCTGCTCCAGTCCCAGCCCCAGCCCCAGCTCTAGAAGAGCACCCCCTAATAGAGGGGGGGCTGATAGAGAAGGAACTGGGGCACATCCTTACTGTCCTGAAATATCGGCTAGACCGATACAGAAGACTCCCAGTGGTCGCCACATGCCTTACCGGGGAGGAATACACGAGTCATTGGCAAGAGAGGGGTGAGAAGGTGAGGGCCAAGGCTGAGGACAAAGAGCGTCGGGAAGCTCTCAGATCACAGAGGGCCATGGATGAGACCATTGACGCCATCACCTCTGCTGGACTTCCCGCTGGGACCCCTCCTGACAGCTGCATCACCACCACCAGTGCCTCCCAGTGTGCAACACCTGTAGGAGCCGCCGGAGCCCCCAGCTGCAGAAGGCGGCCACGTGCCTACGCTCCCGGCCACACCATCGTTGTCTCCTCAACCCCACCATTACAAACAACATCTCCACCAAGCCATCACTGGCGTTTCCAAGCCATCACTACTTTTTCTCTTAACTGCAGCACAGAAAAGGAAGAGAAAAGCTCTGCCTGCCACCTCTGTCAGGCCACCCATGGCAGCACTCTCAGGTACTTCAGAATCTTTGTTTTTCTCTCTCTCAGTTGTATCAATTACTATTATTGCTGTAGTACTTCTACATTGTGCAAAACCATGTTATTCAATTTGATGTGTTTTTGGGGGGGTTGCTCGCTATGGGGAGCGTGATCCACCCGCAAGCTCCCCGCACGAGTGTGAGTCTGAGGTGCCATGGGTGTGCTGTGACTTCTGCCAGCACTGGTTCCACTGCAGGTGTGTGCTGTGACTTCTGCCAGCACTGGTTCCACTGCAGGTGTGTGCTGTGGGATCTAGAGGTGGGGGTGGAGCTGGATTTTTATTGTGAGCTTTGTGAGAATACAGGGGTGGAGGTCGAGATTTAATTGTTTGTTTTGTTTCTGTTCATGTGAAATTATTTATTTGTTAAAAAAAATACATGTCTAAAATATTATATACAGTTGAAGTCGGAAGTTTACATACACAAAGGTTGGAGTCATTAAAACTTGTTTTTCAACCACTCCACAAATTTCTTGTTAACAAACTATAGTTTTGGCAAGTCGGTTAGGACGTCTACTTTGTGCATGACACAAGTAATTTTTCCAACAATCGTTTACAGACAGATTATTTCACTTATAATTCACTGTCACAATTCCAGTGGGTCATAAGTTTACATACACTAAGTTGACTGTGCCTTTTAACAGCTTGGAAAATTCCAGAAAATTATGCCATGGCTTTAGAAGCTTCTGATAGGCTAATTTACATCTTTTGAGTCAATTGGAGGTGTACCTGTGGATGTATTTCAAGGCCTACCTTCAAACTCAGTGCCTCTTTGTTTGACATCATGGGAAAATCAAAAGAAGTCAGCCAAGACCTCAGGAAAAAAAATGGAGACCTCCACAAGTCTGGTTCATCCTTGGGAGCAATTTCCAAACGCCTGAAGGTACCACGTTCATCTGTACAAACAATAGTACGCAAGTATAAACACCATGGGACCACGCAGCCGTCATACCGCTCAGGAAGTAGACTCGTTCTGTCTCCTAGAGATGAATGTACTTTGGTGCGAACTGACTGAATTAAAGTTGTATTTATTTAAACTAATTTATATTTTAGTATTAAACTCTTATCTACTTTCTCAAAACATAAGATTAAGCTCTTTTTAAGAGTCCACAGGAGGGAGCACCGGGCTACGCAATGAAGTTGACATGCAAGTCATTTATTTTTTACGGGAAGGTTAGCCAACTCGTCAACTATCTAGTAAACACCTTAGATACGAGGCTGATTTCAAATATTTGAGCTGTTCTTGCCATAATATGGACTTGGTCTTTTACCAAATAGGGCTATCTTCTGTATACGCCCCTAACTTGTCACTTCAACTGATTGGCTCAAACGCATTAAGAAGGAAAAAAATTCCACCAATTCACTTTTAACAAGGCACACCTGTTAATTGAAATGCATTCCAGGCGACTACATCATGAAGCTGGTTGAGAGAATGCCAAAAGTGTGCAAATTGCTGTCATCAAGGCAAAGGGTGGTTACTTTGAAGAATATAAAATATATTTTGATTTGTTTAACACTTTGTTACTACATGATTCCATATGTGTTATTTCATAGTTTTGATGACTTCACTATTATTCTACAATGTAGAAAATAGTACAAATAAAGAAAAACCCTTCAATGAGTAGGTGTCCAAACTTTTGACTGGTACTATCATATAACTAGGACAGATAAACAGTAGCAGCAGCGTATGTAATGAGCAAGAAAAGTTAGTGGAAAATGGTCAATGCAGATAGTTAAATACTTAAATACCAAATAGCTACCCGGATTAACTATTTAGCAGTCTTATGGCTTGGGTTAGAAGCTGTTCAGGGTCCTGTTGGTTCCAGAGTTGGTGAATCGGTACTGCTTGCCATGCGGTAGCAGAGAGAACAGTCTATGACTTAGGTGGCTGTAGTCAGAATATTTTTAGGGCCTTCCTCTGACACCGCCTGGTATAGAGGTCCTGGTTGGCAGAGAGCCAACCAGGACCTCTATATGTGATATACTGGGCCGTATGCACTACCCTCTGTAGCTCCTTGCGGTCGGATGTCAAGCAGTTCTCATTCCAAGCAGTGATGCAGCCAGCCAAGATTCTCTCAATGGTGTAACTGTAGACGTTTTTGAGGATCTGAGCTTTTCAGCCTCCTGAGTGGGAAGAGGCATTGTGGTCCTCTCTTCACGACTGTGTTGGTGTGTGTGGACCATGATAGATCCTTAGTGATGTGGACACCGAAGAGCTCTCGACCCGCTCCACTACAGCCAAATGGACTATTTCCATCCACCCCCTTATTCTTAGTTTTTTAACCGACTCTCTTGCACAGGCTCGATGTACACTTAGTGGACTCTAACCAGACAATCCAACACACCCACAGACGCATATTGACGCCACACACACACATTCCTTCACATGCTGGTAGAAATGAGGTAAAACAGATTTCAGTTTCCTTGCATTAAAATCACCGGTCACTAAGAGAGCCGCTCTGGATGAGCATTTTCTTGTTTGCTTATGGCCCTTTACAGCTCGTTGAGTGTGGCCTTAGTGCCAGCATCAGTTTGTGGTGGTAAATAAGACTGCTACGAAAAATATTGATGAAAGAGAGTTTAATAGTACGGTCTACAGCTTATCATGAGGTATTCTAACTCAGGTGAGCAGAACCTCGAGACTTCCTTAATATTAGATATGGCACACCAGCTGTTGATAACAAAGACACACCACCTCCCCTGAGCTTCCCCGACGCAACCTTTCTGTCCTGCCGATGCAAAGAACTAGCTATACACTGAGTAAACAAAACATTAGGAACTGCTCTTTTCATGAAAGCTAGGATCCCTTATTGATGTCACTTATTAAATCCACTTCAAATCAGTGTAGATGACGGAGAGGAGACAGGTTAAAGAAGGATTTTCAAGCCTTGAGACAATTGAAACATGGATTATGTATGCCTTTGAACGTGGTATGGTAGGTTTCAGACATACCGGTTTGAGTGTGTGAACAACTGCAACTATGTTGGGTTTTTCACGCTCAACTGTTTCCTGTGTGTATCAAGAATGGTCCACCACCCAAAGGACATCCAGACATCTTTTCGGTCATAGGAAACGATAGCGGAAACATTATACACTGCTCAAAAAAATAAAGGGAACACTTAAACAACACAATGTAACTCCAAGTCAATCACACTTCTGTGAAATCAAACTGTCCACTTAGGAAGCAACACTGATTGACAATACATTTCACATGCTGTTGTGCAAATGGAAATGACCTCCAGCAGGCCACAAATGTGCATGTGTCTGCTCAAACGGTCAGAAACAGACTCCATGAGGGTGGTATGAGGGCCCAACGTCCACAGGTGGGGGTTGTGCTTACAGCCCAACACCGTGCAGGACGTTTGGCATTTGCCAGAGAACACCAAGATTGGCAAATTCGCCACTGGCGCCCTGTGCTCTTCACAGATGAAAGCAGGTTCACACTGAGCACGTGACAGACGTGACAGAGTCTGGAGACGCCGTGGAGAACGTTCTGCTGCCTGCAACATCCTCCAGCATGACCGGTTTGGCGGTGGGTCAGTCATGGTGTGGGGTGGCATTTCTTTGGGGGGCCGCACAGCCCTCCATGTGCTCGCCAGAGGTAGCCTGACTGCCATTAGGTACCGAGATGAGATCCTCAGACCCCTTGTGAGACCATATGCTGGTGCGGTTGGCCCTGGGTTCCTCCTAATGAAAGACAATGCTAGACCTCATGTGGCTGGAGTGTGTCAGCAGTTCCTGCAAGAGGAAGGCATTGATGCTAAGGACTGGCCCGCCCGTTCCCCAGACCTGAATCCAATTGAGCACATCTGGGACATCATGTCTCGCTCCATCCACCAACGCCACGTTGCACCACAGACTGTCCAGGAGTTGGCGGCTGCTTTAGTCCAGGTCTGGGAGGAGATCCTCAGGAGACCATCCGCCACCTCATCAGGAGCATGCCCAGGCGTTGTAGGGAGGTCATTCAGGCACGTGGAGGCCACACACACTACTGAGCCTCATTTTGACTTGTTTTAAGGACATTACATCAAAGTTGGATCAGCCTGTAGTGTGGTTTTCCACTTTAATTTTGAGTGTGACTCCAAATCCAGACCTCCATGGGTTGATAAATTTGATTTCCATTGATAATTTTTGTGTGATTTTGTTGTCAGCACATTCAACTATGTAAAGAAAAAAGTATTTAATAAGATTATTTCATTCATTCAGATCTATGATGTGTTATTTTAGTGTTCCCTTTATTTTTTTGAGCAGTGTATAAAACAAAAAGTTAAGATCAGTGTTAAAAAACACACAAAACAGCAGAATTGATCAGGAGCTCGTAAAACATTTCTGCTATCCATTCCAGCAACATTCTCTTCTCCTCTCATGGGTTCTCCCTGACCTCTGCCTTGTTCTTGATGACAGAGGAGAAGCGGACCAGTTTAATCTCCCCGGCTTTCCCTCCTTTAGCGTCGTCCCACACATACTCAGGTGACAGCAGCTTGGTGGGCTTATTCTTCACCAGGTACCAGTTCAGGTGACTCTCCTCCTGCCACACAGCCTCCACACCCACAGACTTATCCACCTAGAGGGAGGGGGTGGGGGGAAGGGGGGATGGAGAGGAGGAGGAGGAAGGGGGTGGGGAGAGAGGGTGGAGAGGAGGAGGAAGGGGTGGGGAGAGAGAAGCGGGGAGGAGGAAGAGGGAGGGAGGAAGGGGTTGGGGAGAGGGGTGAAGATAGGGGGAAGAGTGAGGGAGAGATGGGGGAAGAGCGAGGGAGAGAAGGGGGTGGGAAGAGAGGGTGGAGATGGGGGGTTGAGCGAGTAAGTAAGTGAGTGTGCGTTTGCTTGCCTGCCTGCTTGCCTGAGTGCCTACCTCCAGGTGCTCCGTGCACGTCTTGGTCAGCCTGTGAACATCCTCCAGCGCTCCTCCGAATATGTTGGCCTGGTAGTAGAAGTCTCCCTGGTCCTGGGGTACAGAGGCTGTGGAGACGGTCCGCCGCTCGTAGGGGTACTGGCTCCGGGGGTACATGTAGAACCTGCAAGATACAAGACAATTTGGTATTGTTACTTTATTAACCAGAAACATATATCATTACTAAGGTCACGGTAAAACTTTACTTGGATAGTACATTCTTAGGGGCTCTACAGACTATCAGTAACATTTCAACTAACTATCTACTAACCCTAGCCCTGAACTTAGTCCATAGCCTCACCTCAACCCTTAACCTTATTCTAAACCTAACCGTAACGTTAGCAAGCAGTTGCTTATCAACAGATGGTTATAATATCAACAAACTATCTGTTGAGTAGCAACAGATGGAAAATCCTGTTGATACTCCATGTCACAGTTTCTGGCCTATCCAGACAAAGAATAGATTTCATCTGCCTCTGAGCGATGAGCCCAGCCTGGGAGACGGTATATTAAAGGGGGACAGTCTACTGAATTCAGCAAATACGGTTTTATCTCACTGTGATATTCTCAGCCGGATTTAGAGCTCTTAACATGGAAAAAATACGAAATAATTTTGTGGAATTGAAACACGACCACTTTCTCGTGGTCACAGAGGGACAAAATCACTTTGTAAGTAAAGTTTAAGTTTTAACGAGTCTGCAGACATTCAAATGGTGTCTCTTTGTCACTCAGAGGACTCTTCGTAGAAAATGATCTGTCGTCAGTTATATGAAATGGGGCCAAATTTGTACTGTCACTAAATACAATCATAATAATTTTACCGTTATAAGAAAGGTGAAATCTTATAGTAAGTCATTTATAATTTGATTGTTACTATATTTACAAAGCCTTTCAGTCATCCTCAACTTTTGTTGAATAGGGAAAACAAATCATTTGATTTTTTTTTATTTCATAATTTTGTACTATGTACTTGAGCTTGTGTCCTTAAAAATGAGCAATTTATAATTATGTTTACCAGAACGGTGAGTTCCAGATCTTCCTGGAACTATGCAGAATTACACAAATTAGTAGTTATTGTTTATGAAAAACAGTTACTTTTGGATATGTCTACAATATTTAGGCGGAAATCTACATTTTGCAAAAACGTTCAAGTTAAAGGAGAAGGTATTTTTTAGAAGCACATTTTTGTGATTTCACTTGTTTTTGATAAACTTACCCTAAACAACAAATAATTTCCTCATCCTCGTTATGCAGTCTGGGGGCGCTGATAAAACATCAACGAAGGCTCAAAAACCATCCAAATAAGTCATTTTAGAAACGGCAAAGCTCTCAGTATAGTGATGCACTATTGAGGGGGTAGATCAGCTTTAATATTGCAGATAGTTTGTATCTTCCATCAATGTATTTGTCTACATAATTTCCAATCCTCCAAATTGTTTTGTAAATATATACGGTGGTTTCGGAAAGTATTCAGACCCCTTGACTTTTTCCACATTTTGTTGCGTTACAGCCTTATTCAAAATTGAAATATGCTCATCAATATACACACAATGCCCCATAATTACAAAGCAAATGTATTACAAAAAAAAAAACATACCTCATTTACATAAGTATTCAGACCCTTTGCTATGAGACTCATTTTGCTCAGGTGCATCTTATTTCCATTGATCATCTTTGAGATGTTTCTACAACTCTATGGGAGTCCACCTGTGGTAAATTCAATTGATTGGACATGATTTGAAAAGGCACACACCTGTCTATATATATGTCCCACAGTTGACAGTGCAGAGCAAAAACCAAGCCATGAGGTCGAAGGAATTGTCCATAGAGCTCCGAGATAGGATTGATAGGAAAGATCTGGAGCATTGAAGGTCCCCAAGAATACAGTGGCCTCCATCGTTTTTAAATGGAAGAGGTTAGAACCACCAAGACTCTTCCTCGAGCTGGCTGCCTGGCCAAAATGAGCAATCGGGGGAGAAGGGCCTTGGTCAGGGAGGTGACCAAGAACCAGACAGAGCTCCAGAGTTTCTCTGTGGAGATGGAAGAACCTTCCAGAAGGATATCCGTCTTTGCAGCACTCCACCAATTAGGCCTTCGTGGTAGAGTGGCCAGACGGAAGCCACTCCTCAGTAAAAAAGGAACATGACAGCCCACTTGGAGTTTGCCAAAAGGCCCTCAAAAGGACTCTCAGACCATGAGAAACAATATTCTCTGGTTTGATGAAACCAACTCTTTGGCCTGAATGCCAAGTGTCATGTCTGGAGGAAACCTGGCACCATCCCTACGGTGAAGTATGTTTCTGGCAGCATCATGCTGTAGAGAGATTTTTCAGCGACAGGGACTGGGAGACTAGTCAGGATAGAGGGAAAGATTAATGGACAAAGATTGTATATTAGTTTTTGCTAAGAGTATTATTATATTATTGATCGAATTACTTTGACTTTTCAAATCCCCCAGCAGTGCAATTAGCAGGGTTAGCTCCAGGTAAATATTGACATTTTTCAGCCTTTCCTGAACCTGCAACAAAAAACAAGCTACATATGGACAGTACCAAGTAGTCATGCAGATCGTAGATGTTGTACACATGAAATTGTGTCATTCCAAACTTTATCCGCAACGTTATATTCCCTTTTTTGCGACTCAAGCCGTTTTCTCTATCCAGCTGTTCCATTGCCTGTGTAGCCTGCTGCTTCAGGTAGCTGCCAAAATAAAAAACACACCAACATAGTGTCCTAATAGGGCAATGCGCCCATTAACAACTTCAATGCGCCTAGGAACAGAGTCTACAAGTGTCTGAAACTTCCTGTGTGGAAGCACCTGCTTTCAATACAATTTGTATCCTCATTTACTCAAATGTTTCCCATATTTTGGCATTTACCTGTAGAATGGATGGAGAGGTGTCGATCGACAAAATGGAATGTAATGTTATGGATAAAGTTCGTAATGACACCATTTCATGTGTTCAACATCTAAAGACCTGCATCACTATACTGAGAGTTTTGACGTTTCTAAAATGATGTATTTGGATGTTTTCGAAGCCTTTGTTCATGTTTTTTCAGGGCCTTCATACTGCACAACGAGGATGAGGAAGTGATTCATTGTTTGGGGTACGTTTGTCAAAAACAAGTGAAATCACAAAAAAGGTGTCCTTCTTTAACATTCCATTTACATACAAAATATAGATTTTTGGTTGTACCATTATTTGCTGGCCCTTTAATTAAGCATTACCAGGGGTGGATGGCGGCCACCAGTCTCCCCAGCGCCTCGGACCCCACACGACCATGGAACCTCATGTCTACATCCAGGCAGAAGATGTAGTGCGCCTCCAGGTGGATGTGATCCTCAATGGCAGTCTGCTCCCAAATAGATGGTTGGTGGATGTTCAGTAGAACTTTAATCAATATATCAACCAAGCAAATCAATCAATCAAAAATAAATCAACCTATCAAATTTGATAGTCCTCATATGTAAATTTGGTTTGCAGGTAGGGGTAACTTGATAAAAATACAGTCCATACAATCTACTGTCAACAACATTTAAAAACTAACTAGTATGCACTAACCATGAAGGCATATCCTCTTAACTGTAACTCTAGAAAGCTGTTGCCTATTATCAACAGTTGATATTTTGTTGATAGTTGGGTTATCTGAAGATCACCTATAGGGAACTACTACTGCTACTGCTGCTGCTACTAATAAACTCATAATAATATTAATAGTTATTATGAATAATAAACTAAATAACTCATAATGAAGTAACAATATGAATAAAGTGTGACCTGGATGAGCTCCATGCGGCGGAGGGATATCTCCTGCCAGCGGTCGAACTTCGGCACCTTCACGATGCTGAGCAGCCTGCCGAGACCAAGAGTAATGTTGCCAGGCACATCGGTGAACACGTAGTAGTGCACATCCAGCCCCACCTGGAATCACATGGAATTTAATTGAATTCAAATTAAACCATTTGAATTTGATGGAATTTGTAACAAAATGGCATTTATATGAATTATTATTATCATCATCATCACCATCATCGGAATAATAAAATTAATTATTATTATTATTATTATTCCCTCATCATCCCCGATCCTTCTTTATACTATACCAGTCAATCCATTTGATAGATAGTTCTGGATTCTCACCATGAAGTGCTTCTCAGCTGACTCTAAGAAGTCACGGAGAAAACGAGTGTATCTGTAAGGATGGATAGAGATGAAAAAAATTTACAGAACCAGTCCAAAGTTTCTTAACTGACTTGCCTAGTTAAATAAAGGTTAAATAAATTTAAAAAATAACATACAAATGACAGCTTTGCACACTCTTGGCATTCTCTCAACCTGAATGCATGTGGATAGGTGTGAGGTGAATGCATGTGGATAGGTGTGAGGTGAATGCATGTGGACAGGTGTGAGGTGAATGCATGTGGATAGGTGTGAGGTGAATGCATGTGGATAGGTGTGAGGTGAATGCATGTGGATAGGTGTGAGGTGAATGCATGTGGATAGGTTTGAGGTGAATGCATGTGGATAGGTGTGAGGTGAATGCATGTGGACAGGTGTGAGGTGAATGCATGTGGATAGGTGTGAGGTGAATGCATGTGGATAGGTGCGAGGTGAATGCATGTGGATAGGTGTGAGGTGAATGCATGTGGATAGGTGTGAGGAATGCATGTGGCTAGGTGTGAGGAATGCATGTGGATAGGTGCGTGGTGAATGCATGTGGATAGGTGTGAGGTGAATGCATGTGGATAGGTGTGAGGTGAATGCATGTGGATAGGTGTGAGGTGAATGCATGTGGATAGGTGTGAGGTGAATGCATGTGGATAGGTGCGTGGTGAATGCATGTGGATAGGTGCATGCTTGTGTTAGTGGCAGCAGTCTTGACATTTCAAGTAGGTGCTACACACACACACACACACAAGGAAGTAACCATTGCCTTGGCAACAGGTTTCTACAAGTGGAATCTGTGACTTACTTCCCTACAGCAAACACAGTTGTAGCGATGGTGAGGATGTGGGACCTGAAGGTCTCGTCTATGACCAGGGGGTCGAAGGTCCCCTCCCAGACTATAGGAGCCAGCCATGGGGTTACAGTCAGCACGTCAGTCCTCCTGAATAGTAATAATAACAGTAATAATAATAATAACTAAAAAAGTACATTTCCTGAAGAAAATGTGTGTGCTTACTAGCTTGTTTTAAAGTATTTATGGTTTTGCAGTAAGTTATAGTAGTGGTAGTGACTGCAGTAGAAATGGTAGTGACTGGTTATAGTTGAAAAAGTAGGTATCCGAAAACATTAATTGATTGATTTGTTGGTTGATAGGATAGGAAATTCTGAATTCAGAAAAAAAAGGAACACGCACACTGCTCTTGATAGTATCACTGCTCTTTAATATGCTTTACTTATCACCTCACGGCCTTAGTCAGAGTTTCTGTGAGTTTTTGTAATTAACACCCTTGTGTAAACATAGCCCCAGCCACATCCGTTCCACGCATCGAATGGGGTTGGAGGCGAAGGACAAACAAATAAGTGCTACCAAATATAACAATGTGTATTTCATAAATATTCAAATAAAGTGTGTCCATAAAACGTATTAAACACGTCTGTAAAACCACTATAAGGACATCGACCTAAAGTACCAAGCTAGTTTTCATAGATCATTGGGTACAGGGCAAGAAAAACGTCAGCGTAATCTGAAATAGGGGCATAATTCATGTCCACATTCATAACATACGTAGGCATTTCAACATTAAGACCCGTAGGAAATAATGTCTGGAGGGTGAAAATCCCAAAACATTCTCTTTTACTCAGAGTATTATTTATATCAAATCACCTATCTGATATCTTCACTTTCTCTCTGCCACAAAATTTTTAAAAGGTAGAAATGTCATGTTTTAGGTCATTCAAATGTACTGCGACTGGATAATCACTGTCGTTTCTCCTAATTCAACTTTTATGTTCACTGATTATCGGTTTGAGAGAACGAGAGGTTTTACCTACATAGCACAGCCCACATGGACATTTAATAATGTAGATAACATGGGTGGTGGAGCACATAAATGTCATTTATTTTGAATGTTTTCCTGTATGTGGGTGGCAGAAATATTCACACTTCATCATATTGTTGCGCTGTGCGCAACCTCTGCATGTATGGCTACCATTCTGAAGAGGGCGTAAAAGTTGTGGCAGGCTGTTGGCATGGACCAATTTATCGCGTAAATTGCGACCTCTCCTATATACAATAAGTGGTGGATTCTTAAATTCAGCTGGCAAAGCTGGGTCCGATGATAAAACATGCCAGTGTTTCTTGACAGCATCTCCCGCTTTTCTTAGAAACCTATTGTGCATCGCCCCTGCTTTTTATAGATAGTTCTCTGTGGAGTGGCATATACGGCGCAGTCTGAAAAACTGGCTTCTTGGAAGTCCTCTTTTTAAATGGCTCAGGGTGGAAGCTGTCTCCTGTAATATAGTATTTCTGTCCGGTTCTTTTCTATACAGAGTTGTAAACAGGGTTACATTTGATTTCAATCCACATGTGGAGGTAATGAACACGTTTAGTGTCACATTCAATAGTGAATTTGAGATTGGGGTCAATGTCATTGAGAAATGCCATTAAATCTGACAGTCCTTTTCCCGTTCCTACCCATATGCAAAACATGTCGTCAATGTCGATACCGCTTCAGGACTCAAACATTTATTTTCGTTTTCATTATTAATAAAATGTTCTTCAAACAGACACACGTGTTCCATTCGCTTGGAGATATAATTCATTATCTGACCTGAAATAGTTTACGTCAAAACATATTCAGCCAGCTCTAGAATAAAAGTTGTTGGTGGGTATTCGTTAGTATCTCTGTCTCTCAAATAGTGAGCTAGGGCTTGTGACAATACAGAGGCGGATGCAAGATGCAAGCAACGATGGTTTAATGAATACAGTTTACAGCAGCAACAGGACAGACAGACTATACTCAGACGGAATCCGACCCAGGGACTAGGGCGCATCTTCCGAGGATAGCGTGCTGAGAAATCCAGGGGAGTGTGTCCGGATGGGTAGGAAGGAGCACAGCAGATAATCCACACAAGGGCGGCGAGAGATGAGCACGGACACACGACACAACCTCAGGGAAGTAACAACGATCTGACAACAAGAAACACTGGTCACAGAACATATAAAGGGAAGATAAGTGGTTCCAGCTGGCGCAGACAATCAGGCCGAGATTGGGAACCACGCCCACACAAACACGGGAGAGAGAGAGAGAGAGAGAGAGAGAGAGAGAGAGAGGAGGCAGTGGATTCATGAACCGTGACAATACCCTAGGCGAATTTACCTGTCGATTGAAATCATCGATAAGGGAGTGATCCAGAATGTCCCTAGCAGGTACCCAACTTCTCTCCTCCGGCGTCAGAACCCTCCCAGTCCACCAGGTACTGGAATCGCGTCCCCTCCTTCTAGAGTCCAAAATACGATTAACAGAATAAGTGGGTTCCCCATCAACAAGTCGTGGCGGCGGGGGAACCGGGACCGGCGGGTTAATTCGTGCCTGAAACACAGGTTTTATTTTAGACACATGAAAGGTAGGATGAATTCTCCTATACGCCGGAGGAAGCTTGAGCCGGACCGCCACCGGACTAATGATCCTGGTGACTTTGAGCGGGCCGATAAATTTGGGGGCAAGCTTGTTGAAACGGATCGGAGTGGAATGTTCTTAGTAGAAAGCCACACTCTTTGGCCAACAGCGTATACAGGAGGCTTCGACCGTGGCGATCGGCCTTAGCCTTGGTGCGCGCCTCACCCGGAGAAGAGTCTCACGGGCTCTGCTCCATGCGTGACGGCACCTCTGGATGAAAGCGTGAGCGGAGGGAACAGTGACCTCGGACTCCGTGCTGGGAAAGATAGGTGGCTGGTAACCTAAACTACACTCAAGCGGAGAGAGACCCGTGGCTGCCACTGGCAACGTGTGGCGTACTCAACCATAGAGAGTTGTTGACTCCAGGAAGAGGGATTCTTAGAAACCAAACATCGCAACACTCTCTCCAAATCTTGGTTTAGCCCTCTCCGTTTGACCCGTTGCTTTGGGGATGAAACCCTGAAGACAGGTTGACACTCGCCTCCCAGTAACCTACAAAACTCTTGCCAAAACTTGGACACAAATTGGGGCCCCCTGTCAGAAACTACGTCCATCGGCAGGCCATGTAAGCGAAAGACGTGATCCACGACAGTTACCGCTGTCTCCTTGGCAGATGGTAATTTAGGCAAGGGAATAAAATGAGCCGCCGAGAACCGGTCCACCACGGTCAAAACAACCGTCTTGCCCTGGGAGGGCGGGAGGGCGATAACAAAATCTAGCGCGATGTGGGACCAGGGTCTCGAAGGGACCGACAGCGGTTGGAGTAACCCATCTGGGGTCGATTAGAAGTCTTCCCAGTGGCACAAACCGAGCAAGCCAAGACAAAACTGTGAATGTCACGAGCCATCAGTGGCCACCAAAAGCGTTGCTTAACCAAAAAGCTAGTGCGGCTGACTCCTGGATGACACGCATACGTTGGAGCAATGCCCCACCGAATAACATCGGACCGACACCCCTCCGGCACAAACAACCGATTAGGCGGGCAACCGGCGGGCGTTACCTTCTAAGGCCGTCTTGACCCTCGATTCAACCTCCCATGTGAGTGTGCTGCAGGAGACCACTAGGGTCCCGGGTAGGATGCACTCGGGAGTGGATGGGCGTTCGGAATGGTCAAAAATGCGAGATAGGGAATCGGGTTTGACATTCTTGGAACCCGGCGATCTGAGAGAGAAGTCAAAACGTCCGAAAAAGAGTGCCCACCGCGCCTGCCTGGAGTTGAGTCGCTTGGCGGTTCTGATATATTCCAAATTTTTGTGATCGGTCCAAACTATAAAAGGTACCCCCGAACCCTCTAACCAATGGCGCCACTCCTCCAGTGCTAACTTCACTGCCAACAACTCTCTGTTGCCAATGTCGTAGTTGCGTTCCGCAGGTGATAACCGATGGGAAAGGAACGCGCAAGGGTGCATCTTGTCGTCAGAAGAGGAACGTTGGGAAAGTACCGCACCTACCCCCACCTCTGAAGCGTCCACCTCCACCACGAGACTGGCGTGAGGATCGGGAGCTATGAGGATGGGAGCGAAACAAAGCGGCTCTTGAGTTTGGCGAATGCAGCCTCGGCTGTATCGGACCACCTGAACGTCACTCTGGGGAGGTCAAGGCGGTAAGAGGAGCGACTATCTGGCTAAAGTTGCTTGAATGAAGCGCCCGGTAGAAATTGGCGAATCCCAGAAACCTCTGTAGGGCCGTGACGGAAATCTGGGCTTGGCCAATCTACCACAGCCGTAACCTTGTCAGGATCCATGCGAATACCTTCAGTCGAGACGATGTAACCTAGGAATGGAACGGATTGTGCATGAAAAATGCATTTCTCCGCCTTGACAAAAGTCCATTCTCCAACAACCTCTGAAGCACTCGTCTGGCGTGCTGAGCGTGTTCCTGGAGAGAAGAAGAAAAAATCAGTATGTCATCCAGGTAAACATATATGAACTGATCAATCATATCTCTCAGCACGTCATTGGCGAGTGCCTGGAAAACCGCTGGGGAGTTGGATAGCCCAAAAGGCATGACCAAATATTCGAAGTGCCCTCTGGGAGTGTTAAACGCGGTCTTCCATTCGTCCCCCTTATGCGAACCAAATGATATGCATTACGTAAATCCAACTTAGTGAACACGGATGCTCCCTGTAACCTTTCAAAGGCTGAGGACATCAACGGCAAGGGATAGGTATTCTTCACTGTGATGTTATTCAACCCACAGTAATCAATGCAAGGACGCAGAGATCCGTCCTTCTTCCCCACAAAGAAGAACCCCGCCCCCGCTGGAGAAGAGGAAGGACGAATGAATCCAGATGCCAGAGAATCAGAGATGTATCTCTCCATAGCCTCCCTCTCAGGAACAGAGAGTGAATATAACTTGCCTTTAGGCGGAGACTCACCTGGCAATAATTCTATTGCACAGTCATAGGGACAATGCAGCACGGGAAGAAGCAGCACGGGACTTACTGAACACCTCCTTCAGGTCGAGGTATTCAACGGGCACGTTAGACAAATCCACTGCCTCCTCTAGAAACACAGAATCAGACACAGACGAACAAGCAGACACTAAACAGGACTCAAGACACTTGTTACTCCACATGGATATCGAGTTATGACCCCAGTCAACTCTGGGGTTATGTTGGGTGAGCCAAGGGTGGCCGAGAACTAATGGTGCAAGGGGTGAGTCCATGAGTAGAAATGATAATGTCTCAGTGTGATTACCGGAAGTGATGAGTGTGATAGGTTCTGTGGTGTGAGAAATGTTGGGGAGTTCTTGACCATTGAGAGCGTTGACGGATATCTTGTGCGTGAGTGAGGTGATAGGAATCTGGAGTTTGTGGCGAGCTTGAAGTCCATGAAATTACCCTCTGCTCCCGAGTCCAGTAAGGCTTGGGTGTCGTGCGTGTGGGTGGCCCAACTTAGTCTTACCGGGAGGAGAGTAGATGATGAGGTCTTCTCTGTGGAGACACCACCCGATAGTAGCCTCATGCTTACTACCGGGCCTGATCTTTTACCGGGCAGGAGTGGATAAAGTGGCCCGCTCTACCACAGTAGAGACAGAGTCCTTGGGATCTCCGCCTCTCCCTCTCTTCCCGGGAAAGGCGAGCTCTCCCCAGCTGCATGGGTTCGTGAGCGGAGGCTGAACTGGCCGTGTTCCCGCCGCTGGCATGCCAGCCCTCCGTGTCGTTATACGGTCTGTTAGGGCATGCTCGGCGGCCAATCCGACTCAGACGAGCGTCGACCCTCAAGGCTAGTTCCACTAGTCCATTTAAACTCCTGGGAAGGTCCAGAACATAAATCTCCTTCTGGATCCGGTCCTCCAGCCCATGCAGGAACATGTCCCACTGCGCCTCCTCGTTCCACTGACACTCTGCGGCCAGAGTGCGGGTGGATGGAGTATTCCGATACTGAGCGGTCTCCTTGGCGAAGGTCAGCGAGTAGTCTGGCCGCCTCCCTACCCGCCACTGCCCGATCGAAGACCCTTCTCATCTCCTCGGAGAGTGTCTGGAAAGAGGTGCAGCATGGGTCCTGGTTCGCCCACACCGCCGTTCCCCAAAGAGCCGCTTTGCCTGATAGCAGTGTGAGTCACGAATGCTACCTTAGACTGTTCACGGTTGAAGGTCCGTGGCTGCAACGAGAAATGCATGGAACATCTCGTAAGAAAAGCTCTGCAATAGTCAGGATCACCTGAATAACCCTCTGGTGTCGGTAGCCGTGGTTCTAGCTGGGAATCCGGCTCTGGCGGGGCGGGTTGAACTGCCGGTGTAGGTGGCGCAGCGGGACCCCTCAGATGTTGTAATTGTTGGGTCAGCTGGGACACCTGCGTCGCAAGGGCTTGTACTGCCCGACCTGTGCTGGAGATGTTCTCCTCTTGTTGATCCATTCTCTCGTGATACTGCGGGAAATGAATTCGGTCAGACTCGTTGAACTCGCTGCATCCATGGTCTGGTCAGATCGTTCTGTGACAATACAGAGGCGGATGCAAGATGCAAGCAACGATGGTTTAATGAATACAGTTTACAGCAGCAACAGGACAGACAGACTATACTCAGACGGAATCCGACCCAGGGACTAGGGCGCATCTTCCGAGGATAGCGTGCTGAGAAATCCAGGGGAGTGTGTCCGGATGGGTAGGAAGGAGCACAGCAGATAATCCACACAAGGGCGGCGAGAGATGAGCACGGACACACGACACAACCTCAGGGAAGTAACAACGATCTGACAAGAAACACTGGTCACAGAACATATAAAGGGAAGATAAGTGGTTCCAGCTGGCGCAGACAATCAGGCCGAGATTGGGAACCACGCCCACACAAACACGGGAGAGAGAGAGAGAGAGCGAAAGAGAGAGAAAGAGAGAAAGAGAGAGAGAAAGAGAGAGAAAGAAAGAGAGAGAGGGAGGCAGTGGATTCATGAACCGTGACAGGGCTGCCAGCCCCCCGTATGGGGAATGCTGGTATATAGAGTCTCGACATCTAATGTGACCAAAATACAGTCTTCTGTTAAAGCTGTTATTGGTGAGATCTTGTTTATGAAGTCTATTGAGTCTTTCACATATGATGGCAATGCTTGCACACGAGTTTTAATAAAATAGTCTACGAAGTTCGACAATTGCTCTAGCATTGAACTTATTCCTGCAACCACTGGTCTGCCTGGATAATTGCCTTGTGTTTTAGATGTGTGTAATTTCGGCAAAATGTACAAGCATGGACGTATGGTACATTTGCAGCAAAGGTATTAATATTCAGGTTTTGAGATAAGGTTATTTAATAGGGCTCCAGATTAGAGAATATATCCCTTTGGAACACCTGTGTGGATCAACACTCAGTTTTCTATAGAAAAGTTCATTATTGAGTTGTCCCTCGGAATCTCTGCTTTGTATTTTAAAACGACCACAGCACCCCCCTTGTCTGCAGGTTTAATAACCAAAGATGAATCTTTCATTAGTTCATTAAGTACCACGGTAACAGTTGAAAAGATGAGGAAAAATAAGAAACCTGCACCTTGCTCTTGCTCTAGTATCACTGCTCTTGATAGTATCCCTGCTCTTGATAGTATCACTGCTCTTGATAGTATCACTTCTCTTGATAGTATCACTTCTCTTGATAGTATCACTGCTCTTTAATAAGCTTCACATGTCAGCCTCAAGGCCTTCCTCAGAGCTTTTGTGATTTAAAAACAATGTATCACCCTTATGTAGACATAGCGCCACCAAATGCATCGAATGGGGTTGGAGTCGAGGGAAAATAATACATTTTTACCAAATAAATGTATATGAATGGTAGGATAAAGCTGTGTTTATGCAATCTAATTTGAGTCAGTCTGCAAATTTCAATGTTTGGTGTTTGTAGCTTAAAACACGGAACCATGCATGATGTGATCACACTCTCCGTAGCCGATGTAAGACCTTTAAACAGGTTAACATTCACAAGCTTGCAGGGTCAGATGAATAACCAGGACGTGTACTCAGACCATGAGCTGACCAGCTGGCAAGTGTCTTCACTGACATTTTCAACCTCTCCCTGATCCAGTCTGTAACATCTACATTTCAAGCAGACCACCATAGGCGTTCTTGGGCACAGGGACTATCTAAATGACTATCGCCCGTAGCACTTGCATCTGTAGCTATGAAATGCTGTAAAAGGCTGGTCATGGCTCACATCAAAACCCATCATCACAGACACCCTGGACCCACTCCAATTCGCACACCGCCCCAACAGATCCACAGATGAAGCAATCTCTATTGCACTCCACACTGCCCTTTCCCACCTGGACAAAAGGTGCACCTACGTGAGAATGCTGTTAATTGACCAGCTCAGCCTTCAACACCATAATGCCCTCCAAGCTCATCACTAAGCTAAGGACCCTGGGACTGAACACCTCCCTCTGCAACTGGAATCTGGACATTGACGGGCTGCCCCCAGGTGGTGAGGGTAGACAGCAACACATCCGCCACGCTGACCCTCAACACGGGGGCCCCTCGGGGGTGCGTGCTTAGTCACTTCCTGTACTACCTGTTCACCCACACATGACTCCAACACCATCATTAAGTTTGCTGACCACATAACGGCGGTAAGGCTATTCACCGACGACGATGAGAGACCTGGATGTCTGGTGCCAGGACAACAACCTCTCTCTCTCAACGTCAGCAAGACAAAGGAGCTGATCGTGGACCACAGGAATGGAGGGCCGAGCACGCCCTCATTCACATCGATGGGGCTGTAGTGGAGACGGTCGAGAGCTTCAAGTTCCTCGGTGTTCACATCACTAAAGACCTATCATGGTCCAAACACAACAACACAGTCGTGATGAGGGCACAACAACGCCTCTTCCTCCTCAGGAGTTTGACAAGATTTGGCATGGGCCCCCTGACTACTGGCTGCATCACCGCTTGGTATGGCAACTGCTCGGCATTTGACCGCATGGCGCTACAGAGGGTAGTGAGTACAGCCCAGTACGTCACTGGGGCCAAGCTCCCTGCTATCCAGGACCTCTATACCAGGCGGTGTGAGAGGAAGGACCTAATTATTTCCAAAGACTCCATCCACGCAAGTCAGTCTGTTCTCTCTGCTGTCGCACGGCAAGCGGTACCGGAGTGCCATGTCTGGGACCAAAAGGTTCCTGAACAGCTTCTCCACAAAGCCATAAGACTGCTGAACAGTTAATTAAATGGCTACCTGGACCCTCTGCTTTTCACCGACTACCTACATGTACAGTAGATTGAAGTACTATCAATAACCTGAACAAACATGCATGTACATATGTGACCCGTTTCAAGAAGCTAGGCATACATTGCATGTCACAGTAGAAGCATTTTCTGTCAGAAATGCCTTCTGGAACATGTGAACTTTCATATTCCATCTGTAAATACAAATAAAATAGTTCAGTTACGAGCCTAGTTGGTTGAGCCACTGAAAAATACAGGAACCTCCCGCTAGCCATGATTGGCTGAGATAATGGATGGGCTGGACATGCCAAGGGATGAGTTTGGATTTGTCTGCCATGTAGCATGCTTCTGTCTATAACATGAGCTGCTCAGTATGTGAGGATCATATTTTCTACCACAGCTTTTTTTTTAAGATGTCCTGGAAACTGAAAAAGTGTTGCTACTGCACTCACATTGCTGGCCTGAAGTTAATAGCACTAACGACAAAGATCAAGAAGAAAAGGTCCAGTACTTTCTGGAGGACGATCATGCCAATGCTGACTCTCTCTGACTCTGAAAATGAATCAAACGAGGAGGAAATCCCTGATTTAGGTAAAAACTTTTTAATTGAACCAGACATTGTAGAGCCTTCTGATGACAGTGATGGGGAAGAAACGGCGATCAATAGTTTTGTTATCATGGAAGAAGTTGACCGAGTTTTGAAATCAGTGGAATGCCTGGTGGAAGCAGAGATGATTGCCAAATGCAGAGAGAGTCGAAAAGACAACACAGAAGGCTGTTGTATAAAACATCTGTCTCCAGCATTCATCCATGTACACGGTTAACATTTTCAGATATTATATATTTCAAATTGTTAGAAAGTCGTTTTTATTGCAAGTTTAAGCATACTGTTAGCTAGCTAACGTTAGCTGGCTGGCTGGCTAGCTAACACTACGTGTATTTTATTGTACCTTTTATTTTACTAGACAAGTCAGTTAAGAACAAATTCTTATTTTCAATGACAGCCTAGGAACAGTGGGTTAACTGCCAGCTCAGGGGCAGAACGAACTTGCAACCTTTTGGTTACTAGTCCAACGCTCTAACCACTAGGCTACCCTAACCACATCCTGTGCACTAGGTTAACCACTAGGTTAGAGCCTAGTGGTTAGGCTACCCTGATCTGTGCAGTAATATTATTTGTATCTCAAAGCTATTTGCATTGCAAATAGCCTAATGGCCTAATGTTAACTAGCTAGCTAACACTAAACCAATTTGTTTAGCTTTAGCTACCTACAGATTCATGCATGGTGGTATGAGTTGTTATTATGGTTCATTGTTTAGCTAGCTAGCTAGCTGTCTGGCCATCTACATGTCTGAACAAATGACTCCACTATGCAAGTATCAATTTCTCTGTACCATTTACACCTTCTGTATCCTGTGCATGTGACAAATGAACTTTTATTTTATTTGAGATAGTGTGTTTACCAGAGATGGTAATGTGAAGAACAACATGACCTGCACAAAAGGACAAGATAGTGTATTTTTACTACTACTTCTGCTACTACTTTCACCACTTCATCTTGAAATCTAGTTTACTACTCTACCTCATTCACTTGGGTCTAACATGTGAATCCTTAAAATAGACTGGTGGAACTAATCAAATTATAGTAAATTTGCTTTTTAGTACTTATGTTGATTGTAGTTTGGCAAAAGCTGCACATTTTGATAATTTTTATTTCAGAGAACATTATTTACAAGTCTAATGATATTTTGATGAGAAATAAGTAGATATTTTTCTTTGACTGTTGATTTTTCCAATAGTTTCTTCTTGAGGTAAAAATGACCACTGTTCGTAATCCATGTACGTAATAAAAGTTGGTAGTTTGAGGGTTAGATAATGTTATAGTACAAAAAGTATAAATGCAATCACAAATATTTTTCTAAAGCAATCTAACTTGGGGCCGTCTGCACATTTAAAAGTTGGTTTCGTGGTTATAGCTTAAATTGTTTAAGCCCTAGAGCGGGCGGAATGATAACAATATTAGCATGTAAGAAAGCTAGTGTAGCCTTGCCTTCAGAAAAAAAAATATATATAAATAAATCATTGGCCACTTTAATAAATGGAACACTAGTCACTTTAATTATGTCTTGCATTACTCATCTCATATGAATATACTGTATTCTATACTATTCTACTGTATCTTAGTCTATGCTGCTCTGACATTGCTGGTCCATATATTTATATATTCTTAATTCCATTCCTTTACTTAGATTTGTGTGTATTGGGTATATGTTGTGAAATTGTTAGATATTACTTATTAGATATTACTTGTTAGATATTGCTGCACTGTCGGAACTAGAAGCACAAGCATTTTGCTACACCCGCAATAACATCTGCTAAACACATGTATGGGACCAATACAATTTGATTTGATTTGAAACACCCAAACACCCAAAGTCACTTAACATAATCATCAAGATAAACATCCAATAGTGGTAGCACTTCATGAATGGCATTATGAAGTACGTTATAAAGCAAGTATATACTTCATAGTATACAGTAATTAAGCAATAAGGCACAAGGGGGTGTGGTATATGGCCAATATACCACAGCTAAGGGCTGTTCTTAAGCGCAAGACATAGCGTAGTGCCTGGATACACACCTTAGCCGTGGTATATTTGCCATACATCACAAACCACGAGGTGCCTTATTGCTATTATAAACTGATTACCAACATATTTAGAACAATAAAGATTAAATAAAAAAAGTGTCATGCCAGTGGCTTTCAGCCAATCAGTATTCAGGGCTCAAACCACCCAGTTTATAATATAATATAGAATAAAGCTCTATTGTAACGCTGTCGTCTGCATGTGCTGCCACTTACACTGGTTCCATAAGCTTGGCTTGCTTGCTCTGTAATCTGAAAAACACAGGGAGCAGTTTTACTTTTTGCAGAAACAGACAGGCACTCTGAGATAATAATAATAAAAATGTTAGGACTTGCTTGTGATACCAGTCTGTTTGTGCCATCATGCCACTCCTTGTCATGTTTGGGATGAAAAGGAGTGGCATGATTGCACAAACAGATCTGGGTCCAGGCTACGGTTGGTTGATGAAGTAATGAAAAGTTATTAATAGTAGAAAAAGAACAGTGCAGTACGGTGCAGGTTCAACAGGTGTGTACAGTCAGTACCCACACGTACTCACTCACCTGTGATTCAGCACAACCTGGTGATGCACCTGGCGCCATGTTAACCCCTCATCATTCTCACTGGGACCCTCACTGACAGACAAGAAAGAGGTAGTAGAGCATGGCGCTTGCAACGCCAGGGTTGTGGATTTGATTCCCACGGGGGACCAGTATGAAAAATTACAAGTATGCGCTCACTATTGTAAGTTGCTCTGGATAAGAGTGTCTGCTAAAATGTAAATACTAAATAAATATTATAACTTTTATTTTTTGTGTGTGTGCTGTTATTATCACGTCAAACAATGGAATCTGCAAGATAGAAGATTCTATGGTGCTATCTACAGGGTAAAAAGTTTAGCCGGTTCACTGTGCTGTCATTCAACTCCTTGACTAGAATGTAGCCACACATCACAACACAGCTTTCACCCAGCTGTAGCCACACATCACAACACAGCTTTCACCCAGCTGTAGCCACACATCACAACACAGCTTTCACCCAGCTTTGTTATATATATTTTCTTACTTGAGAGAGACCGATGCGCAGTGTAAGAAGACACGCCTTTGATGAGGAGAATAAAAAAATGAACAATAACAACAACAATAATGATGAAAACTCAGACTGTTACAATGTAGGCTACAGCTTCTCAAATGTCATTACCAGCAGAGAACCATTCCCCCAGCCATTACTGAAGCAAGTAGCCAGTGTTCACGTTCTGGAGAAGAAGAAGAAATGGTATTAACAACCAACAATAGCTGATGAGACTAAGGAAAATGAATATCTGCTAAACAAGAAGTACTGTAACTATATTTTACAGTGATTATAATCCAATACAATATAATGCAGCAGACACACACAGCCAGGTAGCCTGCTGGGTAGGAGCACTGGGCCAGTAACCGAATGTTGGGTTAAAGTGAAAGACACATTTCAGTTGAATGCATTCAGTTGTACAGCTGACTAGGTATCCCCCTTTCCCTAAATCAAGAGCAGGAGAACAAAAACAATATTGATTGATAGCCTTATTAGATGTTCAGGATTTTCCTAATATTTAAATGTTTTCAATGAGTGTAGAGGCACCGAATAGACCAACAGCTTTCTTTAGATCTAAAATAGATCTAAACTCCAGCTCTTTTGTCTAAACAAAAAGACTCCACTATGCAACCATTTCTCTGTACCGTTTACACCTTCTGTATCCTGTGCATGTGACAAATAAACTTAGATTTTATTTGATATAGTGTGTTTACCAGAGATGGTAATGTGAAGAACAACACCTGCACAAAAGTCTAATTAAGATATAACGTTAGGCCAACAAGACAGTGTCAAAGTTCTAAAATTCTCCAGTAGAATGCCTTGCTTTTATTTAATCACACTCACAACCGTAAGCTATTTTCTGTCATTAACTCACCATTAACTTAAATAATGATCTGGTTGTGAGTTGGTACATACATTTAGTTATCTAAATGTGTCATTGTAGCAAAGTATTTATAAACAAAAAAATATATCTTAAACGTTTAGTTCATTCATTGATTTTGGCCCAATAGGCCTGGCATATTCCCAAGTTCAAGGAGCTTTCTGTTTTGATTGAGTTATTTTGCCTAAAAACCTTTAGGCCTACCTATAGAAGAAAAACAACTGCATCTCTGCCCAGCCTGGCAAGGCCTGGCCAAAAGGGTGTTTAGCATCCCCAGTGGCTCTGCAAGTGTGGAGAGGATGTTCTTCGCTGCTGGCCGGCTCTCCAGGAACCAATGCATGAGCCTGAAGCCACAGATTGGCTATTCTTGTTTCTAAAAATGAATTCAAAGGCACTAATAAGACATTTTTTTAATTTTTATTTAATTCTAAGTAAGTTACAGCCTATATGCTTAATTTATAGAATATAATGATTTAATACAAAGAAATGTTGTTTAAATGCTGAGGGCTTTATGTCACTACCAGCCTATTGTGTCGCACTCTCAAATCCTTCACAATATAATCCTTTGTAGGCTATAGACTTAAAATAATTGAAATAATATAGCCTAAATACATTTATTTTCCTGTAATAATGAATACAAATTATGGCCATTATTTGAACTGGCTAGCCAGATAACGTTAGCTAGCTAGCTAACAAGCTAGAAACAAACCAAAACATTGTTTAGAAAGTTGGTTTTAGTTGCCTGTTTTACTAGATTGACATTTACTAAATTCATTTTGACATAGATGGACTTATTGGGTCTAAAATACACCAGTTATTCTATTTTGGACCACCAGGCTGCTGATGTCATGCAGCCTGTCATTTCTGGGTTTATACTTTTTATAACGGCAATGACAAGTTTGATGTTGGATGACAACAGAATGTTCATGATGTCAAAGCGACAACCGTATAGATATCCCGATAGATGTAGTTTAAACCAGCCTTTAGTCATGAAATCTTTTAGTACACTACAATACTCACTCTTTTTAGGACATTAACTCACATGTGAATCCTTAAAGAGATGGGTGGGGCTACGGCTTAAGAGGGTGTGAAGGATGCTGAATGGGTGTCGACAAAGAAGAGCTCTCCAGTAGGTGTACTAGCTCAGAATCTCTACTTTTATCCAATGTAAAAAACACAATTTAAAATTTTGCTACATAAGATCGAGCCAGTTGGTCACATTTTGTGTGCACTTGTCATCATGCACTGACTTTATCTGCAACAATTCCATTTGGTGGAAACACATCACTGGTGGTTAAATGCACCTATTTTCTTTATGTGGATTTTAGAATATTAGCATAAAAATCTGTCACCAATTGGATGGAAACCTAGGTACAGTCCCAATACTTTTGGAGCTCACTGTATATTTTCATTCGTAAAATCACTCTGGCTATCTTCTCCGATTTCAGAGCGCACTCGTCTGAGTGCCAAAGCGCATAATAACTTGTGCATTTATGAATGCGCAACACCTGTTGAATAAGGCCGGTGTCAGTAAACCTCGGAAAAAAGGCAAATAAAATTGTTACAGTCACCAACGCTCTGGATAACATGAACACAGCCTAACCAGCTATGCTAGGGCGAGTAAAATGGTCGGACTGATTTGTTCTCTCATTTGTATCTGGAAGTAGCTAGACTGCCGTTGTCCTTGACTGCCGATGTGAGGTCAGAACGCTAGGATCAACGCTACTCCTCGTCCAGCGTGCGCTCCGAGTGCGAAACGCTCTGAATTTACAAATGGACAATCTGACAACGCTCTGAATTTACAAATGGACAATCTGACAACGCTCTGAATTTACAAATGGACAATCTGACAAGGCTCTGAATTTACGAATTCAGTCTGACAACGCTCTGAATTTACGAACGACACAGAGCGCACTCTGACACACAGGAGGCAATTTACAAATGCACAACTCTGGTCATAGCTAAGGGTGCGTTCCTAAATTGCCTCCAGTGTGTCAGAGTGGACTCTAGGTCATTTGTAAACTCAGAGCGTTCGTCAATTCCCGGAGTAGGGCTGATCCGAGCGTTCGGACTTCACAACCGCAGTCAAGCTAACTGTCTAAAGTTGGCCAGTTGCTAGCTACTTCCAGACACAAATGAGAGAACACCTCACTCTGACCATTTTACTCGCCCATTCAGTTCTGGGAAAGTAATAGCTACATGTAAGGACATTTAAGTATTTGTTTTTCAATTGATTTGTACTCACTTAGTATCATTTTTGCTGATGCTCATGAGAATCACCTGGTCCCAGTTTTCTCTATAGAAAAAAACTACAGCGGCTATCTATACCTGTCACCTCATACAAATAAATATTCCCGTTGAGCTTCCACGATCTCATCTCTCCCGAAGTGTGCACTTGTTCAGTCCCCCTCGTGTATTTAGAAGCATTGGATTTGTGCAAGCACGGTTGGAGGGAGGTGCCACCACATTCCTCTGATTCTTATTGTTATTCTTCTTCTTCTATGATATAATCAAGTGATTGTCAAAAGGGCTCTGATCTTACATTTGGCCTCACCTCTACCCAGTGGAACATTAATATCAATTATTTATCAACTCTTTTGGCTAACTGGTCCACAATTTCATTCCCTTCCACACCCGAACGGACTTGGACCCAGCAGAATCTCACTACTACACCCAGTCGCTCAATTCTCCATAATAACATTAATACCTCCAATAGTAGGTTACTCCTATTACCAGATTATATATTCAATACAGACAAAGAATCTGAGCATACTATAATTCTGACAGGTTGTACGTCCTCCACCCGCTGGAGGGCAACTACTATCGCCAACAGTTCAACGGACTATACTGACAGTGTATCTGCTAGAATTATACATATCCGCTGTAGTGTCTTAGCTCTTACTTGTATAATAAGAAATACTCGGAACACCAGGAATAGAACTGGAGCGTCACATTTACTAACCAGAATAACATAGAACAACACTGCGCATTTCCAAGGATGCTCAATTCTTAAAGGGGACATCAGTAATTAACAGAACATAACATCCGCACATCAATTTCAGGAATGTAAACGCCTGCTCCTGTGTGCCCACTATCTGGGTCCTTGGATCCATCTGTGAAAAGCAGTAAAAATGCATAAAAACTTATACCAATGTAAATGTCAACCAGATTTTATGACCCTGCCCAATTTGACTGGAGCGAGATTCCCAAAGGCTGGAGCATCGCCATTCTCGCCCGTTCCAATTTCGCTCCAGTAGCGCTCACTTCATGACCTGAGGGCATGCCCGCCCCAGAATACATTTGTAGTCTACTTGTGTGCTGCTATAGCCCCTTCCTTTAGCTACAGTCAAGGAGTTCGCTAAATATTTTCATTAGGATAAAAGCACACAGGTGCTAAATGAAGTTGACTTATAAAGATGAGGATCAAGAGCAAGAGACGTAGTGCGGTGACTTAGTGTCCACAACTAAAGAATCATTGTGGAATCTGAAAAGACACGTATCCCAAAAGCATGCTACGTGCACATGCTAAAAGAAAGGAACGTGGTGGGTAGATAACTAAATGTGTCATTGTAGCAAAGTATTTATAAACAAAAAAATATGATATCTTAAACGTTTAGTTCCTTTTCGTTCTATTATCTATACAAAAAGCATTAATTGATTTTGTCCCAATAGGCCTGGCATATTCCCAAGTTCAAGGAGCTTTCTGTTTTGATTGGGTTATTTTGCCTAAAAACCTTTAGACCTACCTATAGAAGAAAAACAACTGCATCTCTGCCCAGTGAAGGGTTAACATTGATTTGGGGGTCTTCTAAAGGCCCCCACCATTGATTATGTTGTTATTAATTTGCTTAGTGCCATTGTACTTATGCTCACTGTATAGCTGAATATTGAGGCCTCTGTCTGTGTCTCTAGCTCTCTGCCAAAACCACAGCCCCACGTATGTGAGGAAAGGGACTGTGGGTGATAGCAAGACACAGAGAGACAGCGTCTGATTTGCAAACCGCTGACACAGGTTCTCAAAAACCTTGTGTTAAGAATAACTTGTTATTTTAGCTGCACATGCAGGTTTTGACATAGGAGATCTTGGGTATATAAGATCCTGTCTTTCTTTTGTTCGTGGGCAGAACTCAGGAGAGACATAAGTTGTGTGTTGATCTTTGACTTCTGTCTACGCCTGCCAAATTCTTGTTTCTAACAATGAATTCAAAGGCACTAATAAGACATTCCTTCGTAGGCTCCCTGTCTGGCTCCTGACCTATTTAGAGTGTGTATATGCTGTTTAATATGACATGGAGCCTATTTGAAATGATGTTCGCTTCTTACATTCACCTTTTCATGTTTATTCAAATACTTTACATTGGTTTCAACACTTAAAAACAAATTGCTGGCCCAGGTAGTCACACAAATAGATGGGCGTTGGTTAAATTGTGATTTTAATGAATGGAGCGAATACGGAGCAGCAGTGTTTTTTCCTGTGAGGAGTGGTAGGAAAGCACATGCAGCGCCGGTGTGCTCCGCTCCATGAGCGATGAGCAGGATTTCCAACCTCTCAACTCCGCTTCACATTCTCTGTTGTTAACCAGTTTCCCTATATCACTGACATCTGACCAATCTTTTCTTTTCTCTACCAAGGTTAAATTAACAACAGGACCCAGGATTAACCACAGAGGAACATCCCCTATCCCCACAGAAGGGCCAATCTCCAACTCCCTCAAACTGTCATCAGCAAGCTTCCAACCAAAACCACTGCCTTGTCTGCTAGTATACAGTGCATTCGGAAAGTATTCAAACCCCTTGACTTTTTACACATTTTGTGATGTTACAGCCTCATTCTAAAATGTATGTACATTTTTTTTTATCATGAATCTACACACAATACTCCATAATGACAAAGCAAAAACAGTTGAAAAAAAAATCACATTTACATAAGTATTCAGACCCTTTACTCAGTACTTTTGGCAGCGATTACAGCCTCGAGCCTTCTTGGATATTACAGCCGCAGGACGACACCGGCCAGAGGGACGGCCCGAGAAAGAGGAGCGTACGGTCTGGGCTGCGAAGATGGAAATCACGGATGATGTTGGGATCCAGAATGTCCTCCACCGGAACCCAACACCACTCCTCTGGGCTGTACCCCTCCCAGTCCACCAGGTTCTGGGTTTTCAGCCAGCCCTGGTTCTGTGGACTCCGGGCCAGACGAGGCTCCTGCGGTTGATGAGTGGTTCCGGCGCGCAGAAGTGTGGAGCGACGCTCACGTGAGACTCCAGCGCGCCGTCCATCGTCAAAAAGAACATGCAGACCCTGGGGATCGCATCTGGCTCTCTACCAGGAACCTCCCACTCCGCCTGCCCTGCAAGAAGCTGAGCCCCCGGTTTGTGGGGCCATTCAAGGTTCTCCTGAGGGTCATCGAGGTGACCTAAAGGTTACAACTGCCCAGTCACTACAGTGTCTCACCCTCGTTTCATCAATCTGAGATGACACTATTCATTTCATTACAATGATCTATCAATTGATGCAACTGCTCAAAATGATAATTAACTGTTGCATTACTCTTAATGCATAGTTTTATGGAAACTGACAAACAATATTCCATGTTTAGATAATGAAAGTTTCAGGATAACGAGATCCGTTGACACCGATTACCATGGAACATGAACCAATTGGACTACATTATCTATGGATGCAATATTTCATCATCATTCTTTATCAGACACTGTTTCTATGGTCCCATGTACCACTTTTCCAGACCATGTTTTCAGATTTGACATTACTGTACACTCACCGGCCACTTTATTAGGAACACCTATCTCCACAACAGCCTGAATTATTCACGGTGTTGTACGTTAAGAGATGCCCTTCTGCAAACCACTGTTTTAAATGGCTGTTATTTGAGCATTTGTGGCCTTTCTGTTAGCTTGAATGAGTCTGGACATTCTCCTCTGACCTCTCTCATTAACAAGGTGTTTTTGTCCACAGAACTGCCGCTCACTGAATGTATTTTATTTATCGCACCATTCTCTGTAAACTCTAGAGACTGTAGTGCGTAGAACTCCCAGGAGGGCAGCTGTTTCTGAGATGCTGGAACCACCATGTCTGGCACCAACAATCATACCACGGTCAAAGCTGCTTAGATTACATCTTGCCCGTTCTAATGTTTAATATTTAACAACAACTAAAGCTCTCTGCTCTATATACTCTATATAGAGTTTCAGGAAGCCACATGATTCACTGTTTGAAGGAGCAGGCTATTTGCGTTAACAAGCAGGTGTACCTAATAAAGTGGCCGGTGAGTGTATGTATGCAGGCCCTTGTAATTGCTTTTCCAATACTGCCAAATCGTTACTGATGATTGATTTCACATTGTGGTACGAGTATATAGTGAAATGAGTGGTATCCACCTACAACAACATAGCGATAACATGGAGCCGGCTGGTGATCCAGGTCACAATAGATGTCAAGCAGTGGGAGGAGGAAGACGAGGAAGACGTGGTGGTCAAAGGAATGGCAGGGGACAAACACCCCTTCTGAGAGGTGGATGTGGGCCTCGTTTGAGAGATGTGGGGGAACGTGGTAGAGGACAAGGCCACGGACCAAGACAGCGGCAGCAACAGCAAAGAGTGTCCAATGAAATCCGAGCAATAGTTGTAGACCGTGTCATAAATCATGGCATGACAATGACTGAGGCAGCCACAATGATTCAACTAAACCTCAAGATCAACCGTGGCCTCAATCATCGGAACTTTCCGCAATGAGAACCGGTAATTCTTCAGCATGCACTAAACATTAGGCTACTGTTAATTGTCAAATGCATGCCAATGTGTACCACAGAGTAGGTGATGTGACTAAATGTGTTCTTACTGTAATTTTCCCTGCAGAACTGAGACAAGGCCAAATAGGGGAGGCAGAGGCAAAATTCTAACTGACCAACAAGAGTGGGCTGTGGTCAATTTTTGTTCGGGCCAGAAATGATATTCGCCTTACAGAAGTTCGGCAGCACATCTTGGACAATGACGACATGTTCAACAATGTGGAAGCCATAAGTTTGCCGACTATTGCATCAGATGCTGAAAAGGCACCAGGTGTCTCTAAAACAGTTATACCGTGTGCCTTTTGAAAGAAATGCAGACAGAGTGAAGCAAATGTTGCGGTTTGTTTCCTGGTTCCTTGTTCCTTTGTCAATCATTGGCTCATTGGAGAAATTAGACGATATCATGACAATATTATGACAATATCTTTAATTAAATCATTAGCTCATTTATTAATGCAATTGCAGACAGAAGTTGACCATCAGGAACATAGCACGATGTTTTCGAGTTATGTTCTTGAAATAGAAAAGTCCCAAGTTGTTTTATTAAACCCCAAGTCCTGCCTTTAGTGATGTCACTGCCTATGTTGTTACTATCTACTTATCAGACCAAGCCCATGCATCCACAGCTACACAAACATAGAGTTTCAGTGTTTATCTAAAAGCTAGGCACTAAATGTTCACTCCCCAAAGTTGATTTATTGTGGAATGTCTGACTAGTCACTTATCTCCCATATTCCCCTGCAGAGCTCCTTCTTCACAGTCACACATTTCTCAGACGTATCTCTTTAAGAAGGAGAAAGAGAGAGAACTAAAAACAATTGTGGAATAATACTAAACCTCTACAATGAATATATATTGTTAATCTGTAGTCTAGGACCCGTTGGACTTGTAACCGGAGGATTGCAAGTTCGAATCCCCGAGCTGACAAGTTAAAAATCTGTCGTTCTGCCCTGAACAAGGCAGTTAACCCACTGTTCCCTGGGCGCCGAAGACGTGGATGTCGATTAAGGCAGCCCCCCGCACCTCTCTGATTCAGAGGGTTTGGGTTAAATGCAGAAGACACATTTCAGTTGAAGGCATTTGGTTGTACAACTGACTAATAATGGTGACTTTGACTTTGACTAGGACCCTATAAATGTAAGGAGGGAGGGGTTTTAACCCTTCCCCTTCTATTAATACAACATAAGCATAATCAATTATTATAATACATCAAACATTTAGTACAGCCTTATCATGACCTCTAGGTGATCTTCTAACATTTCCTTTGAGGCTAATAAGTCTCACAGCTTCAATCCTAATTTTCTCCTCTGAAATCAAATAGATTAGGAAAATCCCCTGGATCTATTTGATCCCATGGATGGCCTGCTAAAGAGAGAAACAACTCCTGAGGTTCCTGGAATGTGTCGTGGAATATTTAATCAAAATATGACACCTTACTGGAACTTGTGAATTCAAAATAAGACCTTTAATACAAAATATCAGAGGCCGTGCTGAACCATGGAACAACCGAATTCTGAGCAGCAGAGCACGGTCTTTATAGTATTTCATCCTTACACTTCCCATATCCTGATACAATTTCCCTCTTTTCTATAGGTCCTTTGTTACATTGTCTGCTGACATCCTGTTGCTACAAGTCTGTTTATCAGTTCCATATGTATTTTCTGCTGACATCCTGTTTCTTCTGGAGTCCACTGTTCAACTATCTAGCTTTGGCCATTTACCTGAGCTCAGCAGATATTCTGCTCATATATGTCTTATTCGTTATATATGTTTTTCTGTCTCAATACTTCAAAGAGGTGAGTCAGAATACTGGAAGTGTAATCATTGTTGTGAGTTATTCTCCAACAAATGCTGGTGGGGGGTGGGGTGAATCTGTCTATACTCCCATTCCTCCTGAGTCTTGGTAAGAACCCCACAAGTTGAATAAACAATGGGATTAAGAGAAACCAGAAATGCACCAGTATCATTTTCAGCACGATTTGTATCAGCTTCCACCAACACCATCATTCAAGCATGTTACAGTCATTTAGCATTAAAACAGTCACCAATTTTGTCAAAAACAGATTTTTCTGATTTTGTGAGAGTTTTACTAAGATCAGCAATCTTATCAATTATTGCAGTCATATTCTCCGAGGAGTCAGGAGGAGCATAACACAATCTTCAGGATCAACAATACCTAGTACGTTACAGTGTCCTCTTTCCTTCGCCAAAAGATAATCTAAAGCCAACTCATGGCGGCTGACGACTGCTTTCAGATTTTGGACATCGAATGAGAGTTAAATTCATATGGGCCTGTAAAGAGTAGGTTCAATTGTTTAGCCACTTTCCTAGGACAGCCACACCCCAGGAGGGTATGATTGACATACCAAAAATCTCACCCGGTTGTAGGGACATGACCATAGGCTTCCTGATTGTCTGGGATGATTCGTTTGTCACGCTTTAGTACCCCAGAGTTGGTTTTACCTGTCAATTTGAAAAGATCGGTGACCGGAATTCTTAACATATACATATCTGTTCTTCCCATATAACAACATCCCCACATCCAGGAGGTAAAGTGAGATACCACTTGTCACTGCATACCCACATCCACCTAAAAGGTGCTCCCATGCCTTCCCTATCCTGGAAATGTTTACACTTGTCACCTGTTACTGAAAGTCTAACACACTAAAATCCCCTTTAGTATAGTATCTCCTATTACTATACTCTTCTCTCAGTTGACCCATTATATACATGACAAGCTCTATTATCTCCCATATCTTCCCTCTTCCACGTTAGGTAAGTTTCCTCCCTTCTTGTAACCACCCCAACATACATGTGTCCCATGATCCCCAAATGTTCAAAAGTATTTTTAGCCAAGCACTTTATTATACAGAAAGCAACAGCAAAACACAGAAGTCCTACCAGAAGTGGAATATCATGGCAGACAGGAACATCATTTCCGTACACATCATGTTTCAAATACACCACAAACCAGTGTCCAATTTGGTCAAAGATGATGTTGACAGCTTTTCCCAGAGTACCTCCTAATTTAGCCAGGTCATTAATAATAGCTGTCATGTTGTCAGAGGAGTCAGGAAGCAACATAACACAGTACAACATAACACATCGTCTATTTCAAGGGACCTGTAGGCCCCTCTGTCTTTAGCCAATATATGCCATTTCGTCTCTGGTCACTACTGCCTTCAAATTCTGCACATTTAGTGACAACTGCGTAAAATCCTGTATTATCAAATTAGTAAGGGCCTGCATGGAGTATGTCAAATTGTTAATCCACTTACCCATTACTACAACTTCCCATGCTGCTTCCTTCCCCCTTTGACCAAAATCAGAATAGTATAATTGCTGGGTTTTTTCCCGAACCCTAGTATTGTTCCTTTGCCAATTGGTACTGCCTGGGTTCCCCACAGAAAGGCTGTGGAGGTGGGTTTATGGGAAAATCATTACCCGTGTGCCAGATGTGTTCCCCTTCCCCTGTAATCCTATGTCTGTCACTGCTTTCACCCATTTATTATTCTCCACATCCCCCGTCCACAAAGGGAACAAGTAGGATTTGGAGAGCAATAAATACCCTACATGTGTGTTTCCATGGTTGCGATATTCTTGTTTCCCAACCATAGTGTGTGTGTATGATGGTGACATCTGGTGACTCTTCAGGTTCTGTGGCTGAACCCTCTGTTGGTTCTTCTGGCCTTTGGTCTCGGCCCTCGTTTCTCCTCTGTTCCTTCCTCATCGATAGATGGTCACCTGGAAGGGACCCCTCCATCTTGGCTGATTCCATTTTCTTTTATTGACTCGTAGTTTCACCCAGTCTCCTACGCAGATGGTCAGAGCATCCATCTGGATCTTCACCAGGGATTAGTTCTGCTGCTTTCCTAGTGTGAGAGTGGAGAAAACTTACAACAGAAGTTAGTTCCTTCATGTACTCAAGATGGTCACACTATGTCTCAGTTATGTCTATCTGTCAGTCACTCACCCCTGGCGTGTTCATGGGTCGTCTAGTTAACATTTTATAAGGTGTACACCCAATACCTTTGTTAAGGCTTCTGCATTTTCATGAGGACAAGAGACAATCCCTCTACCCATGTCATTCCTGTGGAATGGCATAGTTTAACAAGGAGCCTTTCAGGGTCTGATTAGCCCTCTCAGTAACTCCCATTTCTCCGCAGGTTGATAGATGGACACAAACTTCTGGTCAACACCCATCATTTTGGCCATTTGGGTAACCACGTCTCCTATGAGATGGGTCCCATTGTCTGCAGACAAACCTCAGGCACTCTGAACCTGAGTATAATTCCCCTAACTAGCAATTTTGCAAACTGTTTGCGCACAACTTGGGCGGATGTATTTGGTCTTCCAGTCTGTTCCTTTGTGTGTAGTGTGTTGGGGTGGCGAGGAGAACTCCTCCAGGAACTGTGCCTTGTTTTTTCTTTTTATCCAATTCTACTGTTCTCATGTCGCTTGTTGCTGCTGTTGTGCCATTCACCTCCTTTGTGGTTGCTTTTCCATTTTCTTCTGTCAGTGGCATGAGAGGGTAGATCTGTGTATAGTCACCCAGGGGTCCTCTGGGTTGATTCTCATACGGCAGCGGGGAGGTGGGGAGTACTCCTCTTGTCTTGACTCAGTTCTTGAAGATCTGTCCTTCCAGCATTATCATTCCTATCACAGTTTCTGATACATCGGTACTCTTCTTCATCACCTTCTTTTTGTCCATTTTTCTTGTCTGAATTATCTCCTTGACTAAATCCAACCGAGTCTTGTTGAATGAACCAGCTATTGGATATCTATTGTCTCCTGCCATCTCTGTCCAGACATGCCATTTCTTATATGCGAAGGGAAATTCCACAGCAGCAAACTTCTTTTGCATATATTCAACAGGCGTGACAGGCTTCATTGCTCCTATCTCCTCATTCTGGTTTGACTGTGCCATGGTGCTCCGGCTTTTGTTTAGATGATCTGTGTGTAATTTCAGTTGAAGGCATTCAGTTGTACAACTGACTAGGTACCCCCTTTCCCTTTCACTAATGTGTTTTCCAATTACTATAGGGTTATCCTAAAGTGGGTGTAATATGTATGAATATGCCTATATAAATTCCTCTCTATCTCCTTTCAGTGTGAGTTAAATAACCATGGTTGATACTGATTTAGTCAAGGAGATAATCCTAAATATACTCTCACATAATCCAGGCTATACTATATGATTCTACTAAACTGAAATATAATTCACACACATGCCTCACAGAGAAACCCGCATGCCAGACTTCAATTCCTATTGTTATATCTTAAGGGTGTGGAGTAACAGTAATATGTTATACACCAGTGCTTCCTGGTGATAGAATCACACAGTAACTTTTTCCAAAGTAGCATTTCCAATACTATCCCATGGTAGGACAGTGACACTAACAAATACGTTCAACCTTTTATTCAAATAACTTCTGTCCTACTCCTAACTTTTTATTCCACTATTGGGCCATTACCCAACAACCCCCACCCTAATCCACAGACAAACAAACAATGAAACATACAACGTACTATTCATAACAAACTCCAACTCATTCACTGGGTACCTCTACAAAATAAAATAAAATTAACTGGTATCCAACAAATAAAATTTGGTGATGAACGCTGAATCACCTCTGCAAAACGAACTAGTATGTAACTTATAACCGCCACCCCTCCGTAGATAGGGCATACCTCAGAAGGCCTCGTCAAACCACCTCTGCAAAATAACAATCGAATAATACCGCCACACATCCATAGATAGGGCATGCCTCAGATAGCCTCAGATAGCCTTTGAATTGCCTCTAACAAATTAAATGTATAAAACCGGGCAACTGTCGCTTTGAATTGCCTCTAACAAATTAAATTATAAAACCATCAGAGCTCCTTCTTCACAGTCACACATTTCTCAGATGTGTCTCTATAAGAAGCAGAGAGAGAACTAAAAAACAATTATGGAACAATACTAAACCTCTACAATGAATATATATTGTTAATCTGTAGTCTAGGACCCTATAAATGTAAGTAGGGAGGGGTCTTATATCCCCTCCCCTTCTATTAATACAACAGAAGCATAATCAATTATTATAATACATCAAACATTTAGTACAGCCTTATCATGACCCCTAGGTGAACTTCTAACACAACTGAGGACTGAGTATGTTCAGGTATGTTCAGTTTCAAGATGCCTGTTGTGAAAAATTCCCCCAAAATTCTACATCATCGTAATCAGTAATTCTCTTTCCAAAATGTCTTTTTAGAGGGTGATGGAGCTGGATGCTGATGAAAACCATCACAAATTACTATTTTTGGATGAGGCAGGCTTTAACCTGGCCAAGACAAGGAGGAGAGGTCAGAATTTCATTGGCCAGCAGGCAACTATCCAAGTACCTGGACAACGTGGGGCTTTTGGAAATCGTTTTTTAAATTTATTTAAAAAAAATATATTTCTGCCTTTATTTAACCAGGTAGGCCAGTTGAGAAAAAGTTCTCATTTACAACTGCGACCTGGCCAAGATAAAGTAAAGCAGTGTGACAAAAACAACAACACAGAGTTACACATAAACAAACGTACAGTCAATAACACAATAGAAAAATATATGTACAGTGTGTGCAAATGTATACAGTAGGGAGGTAAGGCAATAAATAGGCCATAGAGGCGAAATAATTACAATTTATCATTAACACTGGAGTGATAGATGTGCAGATGATGATGTGCAAGTAGAGATACTGGGGTGCAAAAGAGCATGAGGGTAAGTAATAATATGGGGATGAGGTAGTTGGGTGTGCTATTTACAGATTGGCTCTGTACAGGTACAGTGATTGATAAGCTGCTCTGACAGCTGATGCTTAAAGTTAGTGAGGGAGATGTGAGTTTCCAGCTTCAGTGATTTTTGCAATTCGTTCCTGTCATTGGCAGCAGAGAACTGGAAGGAAAGGCGGCCAAAGGAAGGGTTGACTTTGGGGATGACCAGTGAAATATACCTGCTGGAGTGCATGCTACGGGTGGGTGTTCCTATGGTAACCAGTGAGCTGAGATAAGGCGGGGCTTTACCTAGCAAAGACTTATAGATGACCTGGAACCAGTGGGTTTGGCGACGAATATGTAGTGAGGTCCAGCCAACGAGAGCATATACAGTGGGGGAAAAAAGTATTTAGTCAGCCACCAATTGTGCAAGTTCTCTCACTTAAAAAGATGAGACAGGCCTGTAATTTTCATCATAGGTACACTTCAACTATGACAGACAAAATGAGGGAAAAAAAATCCAGAAAATCACATTGTAGGATTTTTAATGAATTTATTTGCAAATTATGGTGGAAAATAAGTATTTGGTCACATACAAACAAGCAAGATTTCTGGCTCTCACAGACCTGTAACTTCTTCTTTAAGAGGCTCCTCTGTCCTCCACTCATTACCTGTATTAATGGCACCTGTTTGAACTTGTTATCAGTATAAAATACACCTGTCCACAACCTCAAACAGTCACACTCCAAACTCCACTATGGCCAAGACCAAAGAGCTGTCAAAGGACACCAGAAACAAAATTGTAGACCTGCACCAGGTTGGGAAGACTGAATCTGCAATAGGTAAGCACCTTTGGTTTGAAGAAATCAACTGTGGGAGCAATTATTAGGAAATGGAAGACATACAAGACCACTGATAATCTTCCTCGATCTGGGGCTCCACGCAAGATCTCACCCGTGGGGTCAAAATGATCACAAGAACGGTGAGCAAAAATCCCAGAACCACACGGGGGACCTAGTGAATGACCTGCAGAGAGCTGGGACCAAAGTAACAAAGCCTACCATCAGTAACACACTACGCCGCCAGGGACTCCAAATCCTGCAGTGCCAGACGTGTCCCCTGCTTAAGCCAGTACATGTTCAGGCCCATCTAAAGTTTGCTAGAGAGCATTTGGATGATCCAGATGAGGATTGGGAGAATGTCAGATGAAACCAAAATAGAACTTTTTGGTAAAAACTCAACTCGTCGTGTTTGGAGGACAAAGAATGCTGAGTTGCATCCAAAGAACACCATACCTACTGTGAAGCATGGGGGTGGAAACATCATGCTTTGGGGCTGTTTTTCTGCAAAGGGACCAGGACGACTGATCCGTGTAAAGGAAAGAAATGAATGGGGCCATGTATCGTGAGATTTTGAGTGAAACCTCCTTCCATCAGCAAGGGCATTGAAGATGAAACGTGGCTGGGTCTTTCAGCATGACAATGATCCCAAACACACCGCCGGGCAACGAAGGAGTGGCTTCAGAAGAAGCATTTCAAGGTCCTGGAGTGGCCTAGCCAGTCTCCAGATCTCAACCCCATAGAAAATCTTTGAAAGTCCGTGTTGCCCAGCTACAGCCCCAAAACATCACTGCTCTAGAGGAGATCTGCATGGAGGAATGGGCCAAAATACCAGTAACAGTGTGTGAAAACCTTGTGAAGACTTACAGAAAACGTTTGACCTCTGTCATTGCCAACAAAGGGTATATAACAAAGTATTGAGATAAACTTTTGTTATTGACCAAATGCTTATTTTCCACCATAATTTGCAAATAAATTCATAAAAAATCCTACAATGTGATTTTCTGGATTTTTTTCCCTCATTTTGGCTGTCATGGTTGAAGTGTATCTATGATGAAAATCACAGGCCTCTCTCATCTTTTAAGTGAGAGAACTTGCACAATTGGTGGCTGACTAAATACTTTTTTCCCCACTGTAGGTCGCAGTGGTGGGTAGTATATGGGGCTTTGGTGACAAAACGGATGGCACTGTAATGGACTGCATCCAGTTTGCTTAGTAGAGTGTTGAGGCTAATACATCACCATGTGTGCGGCTATGTCAGAAGATGGTGTGATGGGACGCAGACCTCGTATTGGATCATATAATGCAGCTCTCCCTGTAACCTTCCTTGATGAGCTAAATCAGGTCTGTGGAGCTGATGGCGTGACCTATGTCATTGTGTGGGATAATGTCAGGTTCCACCATGCTCAAATGGTGCAAGCAGGGTTTCAGGCCCATCCACAATTTACCACCCTGTACTTACCCGCATACTCTCCTTTCCTTAACCCGATTTGAGGAATTTTTTTCCACATGGAGGTGGAAGGTATATGATAGGCTCCCTCACAAACAAGCCACCCTTCTCCAGGCCATGGATGGCGCATGCAATGACATCACGGCAGACCAGTGTCAGGCCTGGATTCGCCATGCCTGAAGATTCTTCCCAAGATGTTTGGCTAATGAAAACATCCATTGTGACATGGATGAGAACCTGTGGCCAAATCCACAAGACAGGGTTGATGAAAATATAGAAGTACAGTAATCAGCCTTTGTTTTGCTTTTTACAGTAAGCCAGGTGAGGAACACTGCAGTTTATGTTTTACTGTAGTTTTTTTCCTTTTTTGTAGCTAATTATTTTTGCTTTGATTCAAAGAAATCTATGTTGTGATTTTATTGTATTTCATCAATACATTTCAGATTTTGTTCAATGATTCCACTGTGTCTGTAGTATTCTCTCTTCTAGTTATTTTACAGTGATGTATTTACGTGTAGTACTATAATGAAACATGTATCACATTTTGTACTACAATATTTAATGATTGTACAAACAACTGCACAGTGAAACTATCGGTATCTTGTGTGTGGGTGATCTAAATGAATGTTCCTATGGTATTTCATAATAAATTTGTTATTTGAACCAATGATTCTGCAAGTGCAAGGATTCTTTAAAGATATGAATGCACAATGCAATGTTTTGAACATTGGACAGTCTGTGTCACAAGTGATGACTGTTTTGAGTTTTGTGTCTAGAGTTTTTTTAAATGAAGGTTCTAAAATTAGTGCCAAAGTGATTGTAAAAAACTGTATTAATAACCAGAGCTGCAACTCTAAAACATGCAGGGTGAATTTAAAACATGCAGGGTGAATTTAAAACATGCAGGGTGAATTTAAAACACGCAGGGTTAATTTAAAACATTTCAACTAGTTTGTGTGTATGTGTGTCTGTGTGTATGTCTGGCTGTGTGTGTGTCTGGCTGTGTGTGTGTGTGTGTGTGTGTGTCTGGCTGTGTGTGTTTAGGGCTGTGACGGTCATGAAATTTTGTCGGACGGTGATTGTCAAGCAAATAACTACCAGTCTCACGGTAATTGACCGTTAATGAACATAAACACATTCAGCATCTCCTGGCTTCCACACACAGCCTAGAAGCCACTGATGCAGACCTCCGGAACATCTACATTATAAAAGTCTAATAAATCCATATAGCCTACACCACAATAAATCCATTATTTATTTTAGACAGGTCTAAAGAAACATGATATGAAGAAAATGTAGTCTATTTCAGAAGAACAGAATAGCATACTCTGAGTTGTCCTTATGGTAAGCCGTTATCTGCTATGCCATATGGCTGTGGGCTACACTAGTTCATTTAGCAGTCAAGATTTGCTTAGAATTCCAGGGCATTATTTTATATTATTTTATAGTATGAAAAATACAATTTAACAAAGCTGAATAAAATAGAATGCATATTTTCTCCAAGCAATTTGAGGAGTGTGCCCATGCGGCTATTTTGTGTTGAGCGGTTAACAAAGAAACTGGTCCTCCTACATGCTTAATTTAGAGTTATTGAAGCAACTTTAGTTGTGATACAAACATTGGGCTATATGTTTTGATTTTTAATACATTTTAAGGCTGCATGATGCGACTCTAACGATGATTTGAAAAAAGTTGCATGAAAGGCATAAACTCTGCTTTTAGTTTTTTTCAGTCTCTCATTCACAATTTGACAAAAGTTTTACAACACCTACTCATTCAAGGGTTTTTCTTTATTTGTACTATTTTCTACATTGTAGAATAATAGTGAAGACATCAAAACTATGAAATAACACACTTTTTATTTGAGATTCTTCAAAGTAGCCACCCTTTCCCATGATGACAGCTTTGAACACTCTTGGCATTCTCTCAACCAGCTTCATAAGGTTGTCACCTGGAATGCATTTCAATTAACAAGTGTGCCTTGTTAAAAGTTAATTTGTGGAATTTCTTTCCTTCTTAATGCGTTTGAGCCAATCATCTGTATTGTGACAAGGTAGGAGTGATATACAGAAGATAGCCGTATTTGGTAAAAGACCAAGTCCATATTATGGCAAGAACAGCTCAAATAAGCAGAGATAAATGACAGTCCATCATTACTTTAAGACATGAAGGTCAGTCAAGAACTTTGAAAGTTTCTTCAAGTGCTGTCACAAAAACCATTACGCGCTATGATGAAACTGGCTCTCGTGAGGAACTCCACAGGAAAGGAATACCCAGAGTTACCTCTGCTGCAGAGAATAAGTTCATTAGAGTTAACTGCACATTAGATTGCAGCCCAAATAAATGCTTCACAGAGTTCAAGTAACAGACACATCTCAACATCAACTGTTCAGAGGAGTCTGTGTGAATCAGGCCTTCATAGTCGAACTGCTGCAAAGAACCACTACTAAAGGACACCAATCAGGAGAAGAGACTTGCTTGGGCCAAGAAACATGAGCAATGGACATTAGACCAGTGGAAATCTGTCCTTTGGTCTGATGTGAGTTTTTTGGTTCCAACTGCCGTGTCTTTGTGAGATGCAGAGTAGGTGAACGGATGATCTCCGCATGTGTAGTTCTCACCATGAAGCATGGAGGAGGAAGTGTACAGTACAGAGAGATCCTTGATTAAAAACCTACTCCAGAGCGCTCAGGACCTCAGACTGGGGCGAAGGTTCACCTTCCAACAGGACAACGACCCTAAGCACACAGCCGAGACAACGTAGGAGTGGCTTCGAGACAAGTCTCTGAAGGTCCTTGAGTGGCCCAGCCAGAGTCCTGGCTTGAACCCGATCGAACATCTCTGGAGAGACTTGAAAATAGCTGTGTGGTGACGCTCCCCATCCAACCTGACAGATCTTTAGAGGATATGCAGAGAAGAATGGGAGAAACTCCCCAAATACAGGTGTGCCAAGCTTGTAGCGTCATACCCAAGAACATTCAAGGCTGTAATTGCTGCCAAAGGTGCTTCAACAAAGTACTGAGTAAAGGGTATGAATACTTATGTAAATGGGATATTTCAGTTTTTTTTTTTTTTAATTAGCAAACATTTAGTTATTATTGGGTATTGTGTGTAGCTAAAACAAAACATTTGAATCCAAATTTGACTGTAACGTAACAAGATGTGGAAAAAGTCAGGGGTTCTGAATGCTTTCTGAATGCACTGTAGTTGTGGTTCTTAGCAAATTGAACCAGCACTGAAATTTGAGGAGTGATGTTCATTTCTTCCTCTTCTCTGCTCTTTTCCTCAAGTTGAAGCACATTCCTAACACCCAGACGGATGTAGCATCGAATAGCCCACGCGATATGCAACTTTTCAGGGATGTCAGGAACCAATATGCACAGGCAGTTAGGAAAGCTAAGGCTAGCTTTTTCAAGCAGGAATGTGCATCCTGTAGCACAAACTCAAAAAAGTTCTGGGACACTAAAGTCTATGGAGAATAAGAGCACCTCCTCTCAGCAGCCCACTGCATTGAGGCTAGGAAATACTGTCACCACTGACAAATCCACTACAATTGAGAACAACATTAAGCATTTTTCTACGGCTGGCCATGCTTTCCACCTGGCTACCCCTACCCCGGTCAACAGCCCCACACTCCCCACAGCATCTCGCCCAAGCCTCCCCCATTTCTCATTCACCTAAATCTGGTTTCAGAGCTTGTCTCGGGTGCACCTCAGCCACACTCAAAGTCCTAAACGATATCATAACCGCTATCGATAAAAGACATTACTGTGCAACCGTATTCATTGACCTGGCCAAGGCTTTCGACTCTGTCAATCACCACATTCTTATTGGCAGACTCAACAGCCTTGGTTTCTCAAATGATTGCCTCACCTGGTTCACCAACTACTTCTCTGATAGAGTTCAGTGTGTCAAATCGGAGGGCCTGTTGTTCGGACCTCTGGCAGGCTCTATGGGGGTGCCTCAGGGTCATTTCTCGGGCCGACTCTCTTCTCTGTATACATCAATGATGTCGCTCTTGCTGCCGGTGATTCTCTGATCCACCTCTACGCAGATGACACCATTCTGTATACTTCTGGCCCTTCTTTGGACACTGTGTTAACTAACCTCCAAACGAGCTTCAATGCCATACAACTCTCCTTCCGTGGCCTCCAACTGCTCTTAAATGCAAGTAAAACTAAATGTATGCTTTTCAACCGTTCACTGCCCGCACCTGCCCGCCCATCCAGCATCACTACTCTGGACGGCTCTGACTTAGAACATGTGGACAACTACAAATACCTAGGTGTCTGGCTAGACTGTAAACTTTCCTTCCAGACTCACATTAAATATCTCCAATCCAAATTTAAATCTAGAATCTGCTTCCTATTTCGCAACAAAGCACCTTCACTCATGCTGCCAAACATACCCTCGTAAAACTGACCATCCTACCGATCCTCGACTTTGACGATGTCCTTTATAAAATAGCCTCCAACACTCTACTCAACAAATTGGATGTAGTCTATCACAGTGCCATCCGTTTTGTCACCAAATCCCCATATACTACCCACCACTGCGACCTGTACTCTCTCGTTGGCTGGCCCTTGCTTCATACTCTTTGCCAATCCCACTGGCTCCAGGTCATCTACAAGTCTCTGATAGGTAAAACCCCGCCTTATCTCAGCTCACTGGTCACCATAGCAGCACCCACCTGCAGCACGCGCTCCAGCCGGCATATCTCACTGGTCACTCCAAAAGCCAATTCCTCCTTTGGCCGCCTTTCCTTCCAGTTCTCTGCTGCCAATGACTGGAACGAACTACAGAAATCACTGAAGCTGGAGTCTCATATCTCCCTCACTAGCTTTAAGCACCAGCTATCAGTGCAGCTCACAGATCTCTGCACCTGCACATAGCCCATATGTAAACAGCCCATCCTACTACCTCATCCCCATACTGTATTTATTTATTTATCTTGGTCCTTTGCACCCCAGTAACTTGCACATTTATCTCCTGCACAGCTACCATCCCAGTGTTGAATTGCTATATTGTAATTACCTCTCCACCATGGCCTATTTGTTGCCCTACCTCCCTTATCTTACCTCATTTGCACTCACTGTATATAGACTTGTTATTTAATTTTATATGATTTCTTTCATTTTTCTACTGTATTATTGGCTGTATGTCTGTGTATTCCATGTGTAACTCTGTGTTGTTGTATGTGTCGAACTGCTGTGCTTTATCTTGGCCAGGTCACAGTTGTAAATGAGAACATGTTCTCAACTAGCCTACCTGGTTAAATAAAGCTAAAATAAAAATAAATAAAAAATGTAAAGAACTTGGGAACCTCCCAGCCTCCAGGAAAATCACCTTGTTCTTTATTCACAAGTTTGGATAGAAATTGATCCACATGTTATTCTCTTCCATGTAGAATTGTAGCAAAGCTTGTAACTTGGGAAGCTCATTCAATAATACAGACATGGGCGATTTCTGTCCCAGGACTGAACTGTGCAAGTTTTTGTTCAATTTAGACCACAATTAGTTGAATGAGGTGTTAGTGAAGTGCTGGAACAAAAACCTGTACACTCTCATGTAAAGAACCTATGGGTGTCATGACTTCAGTTGACTAAATATAGTTACCATTTTCTTTTGTTAATCTATGCAGGTTTGTCATGTGATTTCCAGGCGCCTGGTGGAGATGATACAACAATACTCCAAGGCAGGACATTTCCCTGCATCCAGGTTGAGGCCTGCTACCAGCAGGAACATGGAGAAGCCCTATGCACTATCAGCCTATCTACTCCTGGAGTAACTCCCTGTCAGAGAGACTGGGATTAGAGGTTTTGCAGGAGGCCCTGGGCCAATGGAAGGTCAGGGGTGAGGGCTTAGGGGTCAGAGGGAGTGAGATGTTTTACTTTTTTTAATTGTTTAATGGATAGTCTTTGCAACTTTTCTGACGGACAGCACAACACAAACCAAGCCAAACCTAGCCAACCCAAGCCCCCCCCCCTACATGCCCATTGAAAACCCTTGACTGGCTCTGTTTTTTACGCATCCATTTGTCTTATTGTTGATTGAGGACTATAAGCGTCCAATGTAAATGTTAACTCTTGCTTTCTCCTTCAAGAGCATTCAGTACCTTTAACCATCTCTCTCCAGGTGCTGCAGAGACAGAATATTCCAAGGACCTCCAGAGCCTTCAGACCAACTACCTGCAATCTCTCCAAAGCACAGAGAAATAAGCTCTGCTGCTGGTAATATACTTTATACACTATGTAAACAACCTTCACTATGGCAGCCTGTGTGATGACATATAGCATATTATAAACCGAGTGGTTTGAGCCCTGAATGCTGATTGTCTGACAGCTGTGGTCTATCAGACCGTATACCACGGGTATAACAAACAGTTTATAAAGCATGAAGGCACCTCGGGTTTGTGGTTTATGGCCATTATACCACGGCTAAGGACTGTATCCAGGCACACTGCGTTGCGTTGTGCATAAGAACAGCCCTTAGCCGTGGTTTATTGGCCATATACCACACCCCTCGGGCCTTCTTGCTTAAATATCCAGGGTCACTGGTTGGATTGGATTTACTCTACTCACTTAACTCATGCACTCTCCTGCCTCTAAGTCTCCCAGACTTTTATAAAAACTAACGCTGGCCATCCCCTATTCCCAGGTGAGTCTGCTGGGTCATGGAACTCTAGAGCAGCACATGGAAAAACCTGCCACCCTGTTGTCAGCTACAATATTTCTTCACAGCCTTTCGTACAGTAACATTTCCCAAGCAAAAACGATTCAAAAGACCAAAGAGGATAGATGTGTTCAGTACAGCTGGCATTCAATTTAGAAAAAACGAAATATTCCAAATCTGTTCCATTAAGTCGATGTTGAATGAGATTCAGCAGCAGGTACAAAAACACTGAAAAACAGCAAACAGAACAAAACCTGCAGTTCTCATGTCTATCATCAGACAAGGGTTACTGATATTAAGAGACAAAAGTTAACAACAAACTGATTCATTTCAATGTATTGCATTCAAAGTTTGTTAACAGTTTCCCCACAACCATCGTTAGTGTCAATTGCCTGTTAGCCGGTACTTTTGATGTGTGATGTTTTTTTAAATATTATTCTTTAAGATAAATTAAACATAGTCAAATCCTAGTGCAAAAGCAGGTGAGCTGGTTCTACTTTATTTGGACATTTTCTGGTAGAAAACAACTGAGAGCGTCGAGTATAAAACGTCAAGCCTGAAATACTCACTGATATCATTACAGAAATTCACAATAGATTTAAAATTAAATAAATAAAGTTACATATATATATATAAAATGCCATAAACACGCCTTTTAAACATTTACACTTATCTATCATTAATCGTATTTATATGTAATGACATCTAATTGTGTATTTTTTAAATACAGTTTTAACCATTGTGTATCATTTTGAATGCTGTTTGTGAAAATCACCTGGTCTCGGTTGTCTGTACAGTATAATGTGCACCTACAGTAGCTGTCTATACCTGTCACTTTCTACAACATGTTTCCATTTAGCTCCAACACCTCTCTGCATGCAAAACCACAGGAATGACAGCACAGTAGTAACACCTGTCTGCCTCCCCCTCTCCTGCTGCTTTGTCTTTAATGAAATATGATATCCACTGTGCTCCCGACCAGCCCAAGATACAGTTCATCCCCTAGCAACCAACCACCTCCCCTACCAACAGAATCACAATAACAACCCCTGCCTCCCTGATCTCAAAACACAGAACCAAATCTTGCAGACGTTGGGACTGCCCGACTACTGCCTCCCCAAGGACACGCTGCAGGCAGGGCCTTTGTTTACCAGTCTCATCTTCTTATCCTCTACTTTTTCTGTTCATTTTTTCTTCTTAAAACTGCTCCCATGATTATTCCTCTATGATGGTGTTCTGCATGCTGTGAATCTGCATAGCCCTCTATGTCATATTTCATTGTGCCACAAGCTACTGCCGTATAAATAGACTATTGTTGATCTGTGTTACTTCCTCTACACTAAATGAATTTAGTCAACAATCAATGTTCTGCATTCATTCATAAGACTGGGGTGTATTCACTAGGAACCAAACGGAAGCAAACAGACAAAACAGGGAGGGACTCATCTAAACTTGTCCAATAAGAAACAATGTTTTCTATTGTAAAACGTTTTGTTACGATGTGCACTAATGAATACATCTCCTGCTGTAGTGTACCTGGGTTACTGCTACAAGGGTTACTGCTATTAAGAGACAAGAGGTGACAATAAACTGATTAATTTCAATGTATGCATTCAAAAACCGGTTCGGGGTGTACACTAATGAATACACCCCTGCTGTAGGGTACCTGGTGTTTTGCACTGGTTAATGCACCTGTAACACAGGAGGCTGCTGAGGGGTGGACGGCTCATAATAATGGCTGGAATGGAGTCAATGGAATTGTATCAACCATGTGTTTGATGTGTTCGATACTATTCAATTTATTCCGTTCCAGCCATTACTATGAGCCCGTCCTCCCCAATTAAGGTGCCACCAGCCGCCTGTGACCTGTAAGGATTATGTTATGTGCTTACTTTGGATCCTCCTTTCCCCAAATTTCCCAGCTTTCCAGATATCCTGGTTGGAAAACTCCTGGAATTACAAGGGAATATGCAGGAAATCCGTGAATGCTCCAGCCAGGAGGATTTTGGGAAAGTTCCCGGAATTATGCAACCCTAATGCTCAGGCCCTCCGTCGTTCAAGACAACCATCAGTTTTGATGAAGCTAACTTGGTTGTCAGTCATCACTCATCAGTGTTATTTACATTATAGCCCCACTTGTATGTGAAGAAGATTTACTTCCTGGAATTCAAAACAATAAAAAAAGATCAGGTTGCAAACATCTGCAATGTGTTCCTTCATATTAACTTGGTTGTCAAAAATCACTCTATAGTCCCACCTCATATGTAAACAGCATTTGCTTGAATGCAAAACAGTAAAAAGGGGAGTTTGTATGTGTCCAATTTGATATTATGCTGACTTCTTCTTTGACAATGGCTGTAGCCATAAGTAAATAATGGATTATTGTGGATTCTGTCACCATGAGAATTCAGACACAACTCAAGGTTAGGGTAATTTGACCCAAATATAGAGTTTGGATTACCTATCCCTTTAAAAACCTGTGCGGTTCAGTCCTATTACAGAAAGACAATGTCTCCCCCTACTGTCTGTCTGTGTGAACTGCTTGCTCTCCAGGACTGTCCTCAACCACTGTCATCGTTGTACCACTCTAGGGCCAGTTTCCCAAACACAGTCACAGGTTAAACCTAGTCCAGGTCAAAAAAGCATTCTCCATGGAGATTCTCTATTAAAATCGCTTTTTGGTCCAGGACTAGGATTCATCTTTGTCTGGGAAGCAGCCCAATGAGAATAAAACCCTGATACATTTTAATTTCAGACACCACGACCACAGATGTCAAAGATAAGTGTAATAATTTCATGTATAAAATGTAAACTGATTTAAAACATGATAGAATGGCCATAAAACATGACCAAGGTTTTAAACCAGGGATGGGCAACTGGTGTCCTCGGGCCCCCTTCTGAACACCTTCGGATCAATTTCAATAATTTATTTATTTGTATTTTTCAGAACTAAAAGTTAATGTTGTGAGTTAGAATAGTAGAATACACAAAGTGAAATTTCAAAATGTGGTTGTGCATCAGCAGTTTCTCTTTTTTTATGTCAGTCACTGAGTCAGTCAATTAGCCCATGTAATCATTATTATTTTCTTTTTGCCAAGTTAGCTGGCTGCTAAACTATCTAAACTTGTTAACATTGTGGAATTACCGGCCCGGGGGTCCCCATTGATTTTGTTAGTTAAACATCTCTCTCCACCAATGGCAAAATGTGTAGAATTGCACCCAACTTGTTTTAAACCTGCAACATTGTCTCTGCACCCAATGGCAAATTGTGTAGAGTTTGTGTAAAATATTTCTCTCCTCTGTCAAGAGTGGGGCCACTAAAATGTTTTGCTCACAATGTGTGTGGGGAGGGGAGGGTGGTATGGATGTGGGGCCGCAGTTGCTTGCGGGTCTGCATGATGAGTAAATGCTTTGTCCCCCACCCCCATCAAAGTTGCCCTTCCCTGTTTTAAACAATGCAGCAACACTGCATTCCACTAGAACGCCGTAGCACACTTCACAGACAGATACAGCAACCGTCTGAGCGGTTGGCTTCTGAGTCCTCACCGCTACGGACTTATACCGACTCTACTTTGGTCTGACCCACTACAGGCGGTCCGGCAAGAACCAGGCAGATGTGTTCACATCCAGAGTTTTGTCCTCTGGTTTAATTCACACATTACCACACACACATAGAAGAAGTGATCTTTGTGATACCTAGGATGGACTTGAGGTTCTAAAAGGTGTTAAATATATACACACATGACCGTATTAATATAGTTATACATATTTCTATTGCATGTACAACAGGAATGAAGAGGATATTCACATAGCAGCATATACACATGACCATATTAATATAGTTGTACATGCAATAGAAATATATATATATATATATATAACAGGAATGAAGAGGATATTCACATAGCAGCATATACACATCAACAAATATGTCTATCACAGGAGGTTGGTGGCACCTTAATTGGGGAGGAAGGGCTCGTGGTAATAGCTGGAGCGGAATGGTACCAAATACAAACACATGGTTTGATGCCTTAATTATGAGCCGTCCTCCCCTCAGCAGCATCCACTAATGTACAGTGCATTCAGACCCCTTGACTTTTGCCAGCATTTTGTTACGTTACAGCCGTATTCTAATGGGGCGGCAGGTAGCCTAGAGGTTAGAGCGTTGGACTAGTAAATGAAAGGTTGCAAGATCGAATCCTGGAGCTGACAAGGTAAAAATCTGTAGTTCTGCCCATGAACAAGGCAGTTAACCCACTGTTCCCAGGTCAACATTGAAAATAAGAATTTGTTCTTAACTGACTTGCCTAGTTAAATAAAGGTAAACAAAAATATTGATTAAACTGTCTTTTTTTCATTATCAATGTACACACAATACCCAATGACAAAGCATAAACACGGTTTTAGTATTAAAAATATTAAATTGACATAAGTATTCAGACCCTTTACTCAGTACTTTCGTAAAGCACCATTTGGTAGCGATTACAGCCTTGATTCTTCTTGGGCAGCCAAACTCCAAGCGGACTGTCATGTGCCTTTTACTGAGGAGTGGCTTCTGTCTTGCCACTCTACCATAAAGGCCTGATTGGTGGACTGCTGCAGAGATGGTTGTCCTACTGGAAGGTTCTCTCATCTCCACAGAGGTACTCTGGAGGTCTTTCAGAGTGATCATCAGGTTCTTGATCACCTCCCTGACAAAGGCTCTTCTCCCAGATTGCTGTTTGGCCAGGCTGCCAGCTCTGGGAAGAGTCTTCATGGTTCCAAACGTCTTCCATTTAAGAATGATGGAGGCCACTGTGTTCTTGGGGACCTTCAATGCTGCAGGAACGTTTTGGTACCCTTCCCCAGATCTGTGCCTCGACACAATCCTGTCTCGGAGCTCTACGGACAATTCCTTCCACCTCATGGCTTGGATTTTGCTCTGACGTGCACTGTCAACTGTGGAACCTTATATAGACAGGTGTGTGCCTTTCCAAATCATGTCCAATCAATTGAATTTACCACAGGTGGACTCCAATCAAGTTGTAGAAACATCTCAAGGATGATCAATGGAAACCGCATGCACCTGAGCTCAATTGCAGGTCTCCAGGCAAAGGGTCTGAATAATTTGCAAACCTAAAAAAAAAAGTTTTTGCTTTGCCATTTTTGGCAAGTGTGTAGACCGATATAGAATATGTAGAATAGAACCGTAACAAAATGTGGAATCGACAGATTTTTACCTTGTCAGCTCGGGTATTCGATCTAGCAACCTTTCGGTTACTGGCCTAACACTCTAACCACTAGGCTACCTGCGGCCCCATATTTGATCTATGAATGGTGCCAACCAGCCATTATTGTGAGCCATCCTCCCTCAGCAGCCTCCACTGACATATATAAACATCTCTCTCTGGCGAGAGAGACAGACAGAGACTGACTAATTACTCTGACAGGCTAGCTGTCTGTTTCTCTCTCCAGCCTGGTGGGGATCTTATCTGATGCCACCCAGTTGTACATCTTACTGTGCATGCTAGAGCTCAGAGGACCATCTCCAAGACGTCTAGCAGGTTCTAGAACGCACCATGGCATAACAGTAGTGGCTATACAAATAACCATCTCTAAACAATAACATCTACTGTGCAAATACTGATGTAATTAATTAAAGGTAATGCTAGCACTTTGTGCATGTCTAAAATATACACAAACCTGCAAGATAACAGTACTATCACAATACAGTTACACTGGTATGAAAGTAGCAACAAGTACTATTAGTAACTAAGCATTGTTTAGCAGCACTAAAACCCCAACTGTAGACCCCACAACTCACACTCTCTTAGATGCATACAATCTTCCTAATTAACACAATCAACTTGGTCACCAGCCAAGACTCGCGTCTTCTTCTACTGACGAATAGGACACTCTGACCTGGGGTGGGAGGGTCAGAGTCAAAATGTCCATTCGGGCACGCTGATTGGTGAAAACCAGGAGGCTAGGATAAAAGACAGCTGAGAAGGGGAGAAATCACCTTACCTGAACTGTGTGGAAGGTCACGTGCACAGGCATCGGTTTAAAACATGACATAAAGGCCATAGAACATGACCAAGATTTTAAACAATGTAGCAATAACATAGAATTACATTAGAATGCCATAGCACACTTCACAGACTGACGGGCAGACTGTTAAACGAGGGGCAAGGAATCTTTTAAAATCACTAGCCGGGCAGTGGGTATAATCACTGGGGAAGCCAAGTCCAAAATATAAGCCATTTTAAAACCTGTATTGGGATATATTGCGTTGTTTGCTCTTTAACCTGTTAATTCATATGCCTTGCGACTGTGATATACAGGCCTAAAGGCCGAGACAATAAGAATACAGTGGCAGAATGTCTGTTGGCTTCCCTTGCCTTCAATGCTACGGGTATTGCTATGTCATACTCATTTGGACCAGACAGTATCAGATAGATGGCATCTGCCTTCTCTTGGCATCTATGAATACACACCCCTGTGAAAAAGCAAATTAATAATGAAACGACAAATGGAAATAAAAATCTGAAAGATCAGATATGGAAGTCTGAATCAAAGCAGTTCTTTGCTTGGGAGGGATTAGGATCTCTGTTACAGCCAGGTAGTAGATGTAATATGGTCCTGGTCAGTTCTTTGCTTGGGAGGGAGTGGGATCTCTGTTACAGCCAGGTAGTAGATGTAATATGGTCCTGGTCAACATTAGTGCACTATATAGGCTGCCATTTCCCACAGAAAGGGTTGAAAGGATTGTTGAAGTCCTCGTGGCATACAGGACAGCGTGCTTCTGGAAAGGTTTATTTCCTGATGTAGTCATCACAGTATGAAGGTGTAAACAATGGTAGAACACTTCATCTACTTCCGGCTACATGCGTGGAGGATTCTCCATGGAAGATTTTCTCTTGCAGACTGGACATTCCCGATTTCTCTGTTTTCTCCAGTCTTCCTTTAGACAGGCTTTACAGAAGCAGTGGCCACAGGTCAGTTTGACACCCTCCTTGAAGTCACCACAGCACAGAGTACAGCGTGGATAGCACTGAATAGAAGGTTCTAGTGTAGATTCTACAGCACCCATTTTCTCATCCAGTCACGATCTCTCCTCTGTAATAGCCTGTGAGGTTAGACGCAGTATTTTCACGTTTTAAAAAGACGGCGTGTTCTCTACAGCTACACTTCGAACGCACTGTTTTTCACTCCTGAAATGCTGTCAAACTTTATTTTTAAGTATAGTAACTTAAATGGTTCAGGAGACACGTATTTTGTGCCATTGATTTCAAATCTAAAGTTCTAAAAAGCCCGAGTCTCTCGAGCCAGATGTCTTATTTCCACAAACAACTTCCACTTTCGGTTTTATGGAGAACTACACCAAAAAGGTGTACTGTCGCCACCAACTGGACGGGGGTAAAATAATATTATAAAATAAATTCTTTACAGGGGAGGGGAAGTTAACATGAATCCCCATACACTCAAAACACATTTTTACATATATACATTCCCACTCCTTCAGTCCTTCAAAACCTCAAATACCTTGCTCAGGCTCTGGGGCTTTATTCTCTAGAAATATTTGCTAATTTATTTAAAAAATCTATATATATCTGACAAACATCGCTCTAGCTCTGCCACCTTTCACGTCAGATGCGGAAGTGCAACATCGGTGGATGGGGTCGATTGAGACGCATCTAAAGCAGATATCTCTAGCATACTTTGACGGCGATTGTTATATTATGTTCATTCGATTGACGCACCGGAGCATCAATCGACTCTGGGGTGGGACCGCAAGAGACAGTACTCCATAAAGCTCTTCAGACGTAAAATATTTGAATCCCAGAAAGATATTTCTTTACTTTCTTTCAACTTGTGCAGTTCTATTCATCACCATTGCTATAAAGGATACAGAGTCCACTTTCTTCACATTCAGAATTTCTGTCCTGCTGTTGATACTCAGGCTGTGGTGTAGGCTACATTGTAGGAATACAGGTCTTCACTACCACTGGACCTTCAAAGCTATTCGATCAGTCTACCCACAGACAAACTCTTCTCCTTCCTGACATTTACCAAATGATACCTTTTTTCGTGCATCGACCACTCCTCAAATTTCCTTTAATAGAGCAATGTCAACACCCTCTGAGACTCCAAAGATTACTCGCTTGACAGGGGCCCTGCTCTGTAGCTCAAAGCATGATACATTATATCCATCAACTCGTTTGATATCCAACACAGGTTTTTTCTGATCCGCAAACACAAGAAATCAGAACTATCCCACTTCTCGTGATCTTCACTCATTTTACTTTAGGCAAAACTTTCTCCATAACTGTGGAGGTTTCGAACAGGTTCCACAAGGGCTGTGTACATTTTGGCCAATTGTTTTATATATATATATTTAAAAAAACAGACAAAATGCTTGTTTTATTATTCTCGTTTTTGCAAGACAAACCAAAAAACAACTTCATATTATAATTTTCAGAAGTAAGTGGGGTTAAATGTGGAATGCCTGTCATTGGCCAAATGCACAGCCAACAGTTCCTGTCCCTTCAAAGTAGTAGTTCACCATTCCAACTTCATTGTATTCATATATCAGTTAAACGGAGAGCTAACTGATATATCCTAGCTCCCTAGTTAACCATGAGTAATCTGAGCATCGTAGACTATATCATCTCTGAAGAGGTGCCATTTCATAATGAGGGGTGCTGTAGCTCTGCTGGTGATGCTATTCTGTCTGTTGAGGGCATGAGCTCAGGAAATGAGGAGTGGTCAGAGAACGGCATCATTCAACAGAGAGACAGCAAAGAGGTAGAGAGCAGGGTGAGTTTCAGATTAGATGCCCCACAAATGACTGGCCAGGCCACCACCACCTCGCCCTCACCATGTCACCTCCCATCGATCAGGCTAGTTGTCTGGACAGGGCCTGGGTATCACGGATACTCACTCATACATATCCGTCTCTTCCAAAAAACACACTCCTACCATAAACCATGGGGTAATATCAGAACTATATGTTTATTTAATTTGCCCAAGGTCTGGCTTGGGAGACTACATCCAAGCAGGATCATAGATCTGTCACATAGAACAGACAATGACTCCCCCTGCTGCCTGTCTGTGTGAACTGAACTCCTGAACTCAGTCCTCTACTACGGATGTTGTTCTACCATTCTATAGGGCTGGTTTCCCCAGACATGTTAAACCTAGTCCAGGACTAAAATTCATTCTCCACTGAAATAGCTTTTTAGTCCAGAACGAGGCTTAATCTGAGCCCGGGACACCGACCCATTGAGAACAACAAGCCCTTAGATTTAAATAGGGAAGTCCCATTTGGCTCAGTTGGTAAAGCACGGCACTTGTATCGCCAGGGTTGAGTGTTTTCATTCCCAGAGGACAAGCACAAAAAAAAAAAGTTTGAAAATGTATGCATTCACTACTGTAAGTCTCTGGATTAGAAAGTCCGATAAATGACTGAAATGTAATGTCAGACACGAACACAGATTTAAAATGTAATTTAATGTATAAAATGAAAACTGACTTAATACATGAGAAAGGCTGTAAAACATGACCATGGTTTAAAACACTGCAGCAATTACTCAACTTACATAACATAGAATTACACTAGAATGACGTAGCACACGTCACAGACAGGAAGACCATTACTGTAGAGAAGAAATCTCAAATCTCAAAGCGCTTAAAAGGCTAAATAACAAAACAGCAAACATAAATAAAAAACAGAAGGATAAATTCAGGAAGTGAGAGGGAGTCAGTTCTTTAGAGTGGGATCTCAGTCACAGCCAGTCAAAGGTAATGTTGCATCAAAAGTGACTGACAGATTGCTACATCATACGTGGTTAGCGGATACCTAACTAGATGATGAACTGAACAGTGACATTTCTCTAGACAAACTAGAAAAAAGGCCAAAGAGGATAGATGTGTTCAGTACACCTGGCATTCATGAGGAAAAACTAAATATTCAAAATCTGTCCCCTTAAGTCAATGTTTAATGAGATGCAGCAGACAAACATCAAACAAGGTTACTGACATTAAGAGACATTAAAATTAACAACAAACTGATTCATTTCAATATATGCATTTGAAATTGGTCAATAATTTTGTAACAGTAATCGTTTGTGTCAATTGCCTTTTATCCTGTAGTTTTGTTTTAAACACGAAACCCAACTATCAGCTCTAACTGTACTATACTGTTACAGAGGCCTTCACTGGCATAACCCTGACATAGTCCCCACTGAGGAAGGGAAAAATTCTTTCAGTGAAACTCAGGGAAAATATTTGAGGGTTTTTGAAGAAACACCCAATACGTTGGTTATTGACAGGATCAGAAAGTGACACTGTCTCTTTGTCCCAGTCCAGCTGCACTCTGATCCTCTGGGGTTTCACTTTAAAGGGTTCAAGACAGTAACATGCATTCGGTGACACTTGGTCAATATAGTCACTCCCTTCTCTTGAGAGTACATACCAGACTCCACTAATATGCCACCGAGACGTCTCCTTCCTATCGCAAGACTCTATGGCTACACCTACTGCCCACTCTTTGCTGTCCCCAACCTCTACGTCCCAGCTGTGTGTTCCCGAGCTGAAGCCCTCGGAGCCCAGGACAGCATAGCGGTGTTTAAACCTCTCTGGGTTGTCAGGAAGCTGCTGTTGGTCGTCACTGAGTCTGCATGTGAAGTTGGTCAGGTCACCAGACAGGATGAGATCTGGGTGAGCAGTGTTGGGGTCCAGAATCACAGGAGCTGAGAGGAGAGAGAACACAGATTATTTTGGGGGACTCGTACGACCAGGTCATTTTTATACAAAAGGGATGACTTTTTTTCCCCTTCAGGATTGCGTCCCGTGATTTACACATATTGAAATAAGTGTGATATTGTTTGTTTTATTATTTTGTATACATTTTATTCTATACAATTGTAAAGAGTCTTTGAGTCCTTGAAAAGCTCTATATAAGTCCTACGTATGTATGTATGTATCATCATCATAAAATAGTACTCACTGTACTCAACAATCTCCTGCATGTTCTCCCAGACTCTGAACTGCAGGTTGCCAAGGTGTCTGGCCACGTCGATCAGCGCTCCAGAAACCCTCTCTGGATCTGGCAATATGCACTGAACTCTGGGAGAACATTAAGGAGTCAGTGCTGCTGTAGGGATGGGTTCAGAACCACAGAGGGGAGAGAACATGAAATCAAATCAAACTTTATTTGTCACATGCGCTGAATACAACAAGTATAGACCTTACCGTGAAATGCTTACTTACAAGCCCATAACCAACAGTGTAGTTGAAGAAGAGTTAAGAAAATATTTACAAAATAAACGAAAGTAAAAAAATAATAAAAAGTAACAATAACGAGGCTATATACAGGGGGTACCGGTACAGAGTCAGTGTGCGGGGGTACCGGTTACAGGGGGTACCGGTACCGAGTCAGTGTGCGGAGGTACAGGTTACAGGGGGTACCGGTACCGAGTCAGTGTGCGGAGGTACAGGTTACAGGGGGTACCGGTACCGAGTCAGTGTGCGGAGGTACAGGTTACAGGGGGTACCGGTACCGAGTCAGTGTGCGGAGGTACAGGTTACAGGGGGTACCGGTACCGAATCAGTGTGCAGGAGTACAGGTTAGAGGTACCGGTACCGAGTCAGTGTGCGGGGGTACAGGTTAGAGGTAGTCAGTGCTGCTGTAGGATTGGGTTCAGAACCCCAGAGGGGACAGAAACAAGAGGCAGATCCCTTACCTTTTCTTGATGACCTCGTAGTCCTGCAGCAGAACAAAGAGTCAGATTAGACATGACCATCAATCACATTATCAAGTTGTAGAAGTATCATCTCTACTTAAAACAGAGGGAGATCTTTCCTTTTTGTTTCTTACCTGTAGCAAAGAAATGTTTTCAGCCCCTATCTCCTCCTCTAGGGTTCGGATGGTGTCAGAAAGGGACGATATCTCGCTGTTGATCTCCTCAATCTTCCTCATCATCATTTGACTCTTGTAGTCTTCGTCCTGCTTCAGCGCAGCTATCCTGACTACCGTTTCATTTCGTAGGAACTGGTGAAGCTCCTCAAACTGTTCCCTTATGTTCCTCTCTGTGGACAGGGCCTGGCTCTGAAGACAAATATCCAGAGCTTGAGTTGAGTTTTAAAGTTTATTCACCAAGTGCACAGGATACAACAGGTGTTAAACAGTACAGTGAACTTCTTACCCTGAGAGCTCTTTCCCAACAATGCAGTGATGGTGATAATAAGACATTATTATTAGTGTTATATTATTATTATTAACATTTATAATAGATAATATAGATAAGACAATAATTTAGATACTAATAATAAAATAGATAATATAGATAATAACAATATAGATGACAATAATTGAGACACTAATAAAATAGATTTAGATAATAACACTACTACTAATAATATAGATAATAACAATATAGATAAGACAATAATTTAGATACTAATAATATAACACTACTAATAATAATAATAATATAGATCACAATATAGATAAGACAATAATTTAGGCACTAATAATATATAGATAATGATAAAAATAATAATTTAGATAATTTCAATACTAATAATATAAATAATAAATATAAAAGATATGCGAGTTAAAGGAAACAAGAATGCAAGTATATACAGGTCAGTACCTTATTCAATGTTCAGGGGTACTGAAGTGGTTGAGGTGGGTTTATACATAAAGTGACTGGTAGAAGGATATACACGTAAACCGGGCTGAAAAGTGACTGGTAACAGGAATATACGTGTGTGTGTGTGTGTATATACATGTGTATGTAAATATATATATATATATATAATATTTACATACACAGTGGTTGAAAAACACATTTTAATGACTCCAACCTAAGTGAATGTAAACTTCCGACTTCAACTGTGTGTGTGTATTATGTATGTGTATACACACACTTGAAGTTGGAAGTTTACATTCACTTAGGTTGGAGTCATTCAAATTTGTTTTTCAACCACTCCTCAAAATTCTTGTTAATAAACTATAGTTTTGGCAAGTCGGGTTAGGACATCTACTTTGTGCATGACAAGTAATTTTTCCAACAATTGTTTACAGACAGATTATTTCACTGTATCACAATTCCAGTGGGTCAGAAGTTTACATACACTAAGTTGACTGTGCCTTTTAAACAGCTTGGAAAATTCCAGACGATTATGGCATGGCTTTAGAAGCTTCTGATAGGCTAATTGACATCATTTGAGTCAATTGGAGGTGTACCTGTGGATGCATTTCAAAGCCTACCTTCAAACTCAGTGCCTCTTTGCTTGACATCATGGGACAATCAAAAGAAATCAGCCAAGACTTCAGAGAAAAAAAAAGGACCTTGTGAAGATGCTGGAGGAAACCGGTACAAAAGTATCTATATCCACAGCAAAACGAGTCCTATATCAACAACCTGAAAGGCCGCTCACCAAGGAAGAAGCCACTGCTCCAAAACCGCCACATCCGCAGTCCTCATGCCTCCTTGCAGCATGTCTAAGGCACATTCACGCAGATGAGCGGAGACCCTGGGCATCTTTCTTTTGGTGTTTTTCAGAGTCAGTAGAAGGGCCTCTTTAGTGTCCTACGCTTTCATAACTGACCTTAATTGCCTACCGTCTGTAAGCTGTTAGTGTCTTAACCACCGTTCCACAGGTGCATGTTCATTAATTGTTTATGGTTCATTGAACAAGCATGGGAAAGCGTATTTGTCACGATCCTCTGAAGGGACAGACCAAGGGCGCAGCGATGCTTCCAGTATACATTTTATTTATGATGAACGTAACTGGGAAAATAACAAAATGAACGTAACGAAGATCGTGAAGTTGGACTTAACTAAAAACACAACAAGCTATGCACAAACAATAACCCACAAAATACAATAGAAAAACCCCAAACATATATATGGTTCCCAATTAGAGACAACGACACACAGCTGCCTCTAATTGGGAACCATTACCCCAACATAGATATACAACACCTACAACAAAAAAACCCTACACCAAAACATGCCAGCCTGTCAAAAATCAGGCCTGAACGTGACAGTATTTAAACCCTTTACAATGACGATCTGTGAAGTTATTTAGATTTTTACTAATTATCTTTGAAAGACAGGGTCCTGAAAAAGGGACATTACTTTTTTTGCTGAGTTTATATAAGCAGGAGTAAGTGAACAGTAGCAGGATAAATACTAATGATAATCAATAGACAGCAACGTAATGGAGTAATACATCTAATTGAGTGGGTAGAGACCTGTGAATGGGCATAGAGTCAGTGTGGATAGTCTGTGGGAGAGGGAGCGCAGTAGTTGTTAGCCATTTAGCCATCAGTCTTATGGCCAGGAGATAGAAGCCGTTTAGGAGTCTGTTTTGTCTGAGCCTTTATGAAGTGGTACCGCCTGCCAGACGGGAGCAAAGAGAACAAGTCTTTGGCCATTTGTTGGGGCCTCCCTCAGACACAGCCTGGCATGTATGTTCCGTATGTGTATGGGTGCACACCAGTAGAGTACCAGCACCTCAAAAGTTCTACTGCTTCTCACTACAGGCACCTCATAGAATATTGTCTCTAAAATATGATTAGTACCGGCACCTATTATTTCAGTCCACTAAATCCAAACTGTGCCTCAACACCCACCCGGTTAACTCGGAAGGCAGCAGCACCAATGTGTCGGAGGAAACACTGTTCAACTGACGACCAAAGTCAGCCTGCAGGCGCCCGGCCCACCACAAGGAGTTCTTAGAGCACGATGAGCCAAGTAAAACCCCCCCGCCAGCCAAACCCTCCCCTAACCCGGATGACGATGGGCCAATTGTGTGCCGCCCTATGGGACTCCTGGTCGCGGCCGGTTGTGACACAGCCTGGGATCGAACCCGGGTCTGTAGTGACGCCTTAGACCGCTGTGCCACTCGGGAGGCCTGGCTCTGCGGTGTCTTATCTACACAGGAAGCCTGTCCGACAGTTGCGCAGCTGTAAGCAAGCGGGTCAAATCTGCTGGCTGACGGAAACTCTACTACAGAAACATAAAAGCCAAAAGCCACTCAGTTCTTACCGTGATAGTATCTGCCGTTTGAACACAAGTTCGACTGTCTGCCTTGAGGACCTCCAGTTTGTTTTGTAGGAGCTTCAGCACAGACTCCTGGAATGAAACAGGAAAATGCTCAAATATATCAGTTTACTGAGAAGACATTTTCTCTAAAGGGCAGCAAGCACCTACACTGAGCAGTGGTGTGCTGTAATTGTTGCTTTTTTTAGGAAAAGCTAAACATAAGACATTTATTCTAATGCCACACAGTTTCTCACTCACCTTATATTCTTTGGCAGCTTCGTCCATGGGGCAGAACTTGTGGTTTGTGTGTAACTCAGAAGTCTGGCACACCAGGCAAGCAGGTTGTCCGTGGTCCCGACAGAAAAGTTTGTATTTCTCCCCATGCAGGCTGCAGAGCACACCCGCAGATGCTTTCTCCTTGGAGTAGGCCTCACAGAGGTTCTTCAAAGCCCGGTTGAGGGGTGCATCACTCAGTTTGGATCTTTTCCTACAGACTGGACATTCCTTCACTTCTCTCTCCCTCCAGTAGCCATGTATACAGTCCTTACAGAAGCTGTGGCTACACAACAGGATGACTGGGTCTCTGAAGATGTCTCGGCATACGGGACAGGTGAGGTCCTCCTCTGGAAGAGAAGATGTGGCGGCCATTTCCCCCTCAAATCACACGTCTTCCGTCGGGAAAAAACAACAATCGTACTGGCAAACTTTCACGTGAGTTTCGCTAAGTTAACTTAAAACAAGCACTTGCTTGCTGCTTCGTTATTGTTTCTTGACGTATTGTTTGTAACACATGTAGCTTGCACTTGCAACGTATTGAGTGATATAATAAAGTGAACTCACTTATTTGCTGTGAAGGCAAGTGAGCTGTGTTGTTATTGTGGCTCTTCTATAATGTGATGGCCATCCGCAAACAAACGACAGAGGTGTTGTTATGGCATACCGCTGTGACGCATGCAAGAATAACTAAGTACTTCCGGTTCACGGATTTTTGGAATCTTTCAGAATAAGATATTCTTCTTCTTCTATGGTATATTGACGATCACACATCCCACCATCTACTATTCGGGATGGAAGCAGGATTCACCCAAAAAAACTAAACTACCAAAAAATAAACTTTTATGTTAAAAATAAATAAAACCGATCTGATCCCTACACAGGCTCCAGGTGAACCTGTGAGTGCGGGTTTTCCGGCGCCAGTACCCCATGTAAGTCTTAATTTTCAAAAACGTTTCTGCTGTAGCCACAATAATGTCCAGTTTCTTCGACTTCTTTGAGACTTGTGTTGTACCGTTTATAACTGTGGCAATGAACGCAACAAAATCAAACTTTTTGGTGTATCCCCCACCATATCTTCACTAGCATCACTTGTTTTCTCAGTTATTTTAATCACCTCCGCATAGGAGATTCGATTGACCGCTCTAACTTTTGCCACCTCAATTTCACCCTTACAGGGCTCTCCAGAAACGTAGGATCATGATCCAAACCACAATTGCAACTGTCCAATTGTTCTTCTACACACCGTTATTCAGTGTACTCTGTTCGTCTGCACACACTTGAAACATGGACAAATTCTTTACAATTCGTACACTGCAGTGGTATGGAGGCGAAAGCGCTTACGGAGTATGTTACATAACCAAGCTTCACATGCGTAGGTATTTGCTCTTAATCAAAAAACAACAGGACCGACACTTTTTTTCCTCCCTTCACCCAGCGGGTCCGACGCCGGGCACCAACCACACCAGGAATGTTCTTCAGGTATTCAACCTGGACATCCGTCGTTACCCCTGAGATTACTCTTTTGACGGGAGCTCTACTCCGAAGATCAAAACACAACATTTCTGTAGTCCGGATTATTTTGAGGCCCATTGCAATCTTCCTCTGCTCTTCAGAAATACAATTAAATCAAAATAAGACCACTCCTGGTTACTCTGACAGACTCCACTTTTACAAGCGCATACTTCATCATTTTCGACACCTCAATCGGGTATCCCATATACAGTTTGCATCCTTACTCAGCAAACGCATGCCAACAAGAACCGATTCATTATCATTTACACACGTTAGACTATTTCCTTTGTGTTCCAGTTTTCGATGCTACCGTTGTCCATTCAGAACATTCGTCTTCATCAACTTTGCTCGACGCGTTGCTTAATTCGAACTCAGTATCCACTTCCGCCATCTTCACGTCACCATAAACTCAGAATAAGACTCCTGTCTTGTATACTTTGTAATTGAATAATTAGGGCGAAAATTATGGGAAATATGACGAATTATTGATAGATGTATCCTAGTTATCATACAATTTAAAATAAATTAGAGTATTTATATAAGATGATATGTGATTTATTTGTATATT